>VMOF01000035.1:15571185-16292435 GCA_011764245.1 Trialeurodes vaporariorum
CTTTGGCGCTCCTTTAAATTCCTCACTCAAAAAATCATTCAAAAATAAAAGTAAAAATACAAAAATCATACAAAAGTATTAAAAAAAAAAAAAGTAAAAAAATGGGGGGGGGGGGGGATTTTTCAAAGATGTAAAATATTTAAAATATGTATGTTTTTGATCAACTTTTTTGGGCTCATTCTGCGGCAGTTAAGGTGATTCCAGGGTCGATTAGTTCCAACCGCAGGCACCACATTGTGCTGCTTAAAAAGTCGACAGTTTTTGTTAAAATTGATGAATATAAGCAAAAAGCACAACTTTGAGGAACGCCGGCCCTTGCAAGCATACTTCAGGGAGATTCCATGGAATTTGGAAATAAGAAAATTCCTTTAAGTCTCAATGAGTGTGGGTGAGGCAGATAGACTTATCACTCATTCGCACTCACTTAATTTATGGCAAAATTGATTTCTAACTCTACGGCTTATATTTGCTACCTATAAAGCTTGATTTGGGCTAAAAAAAGCCTTGAAAAAATTATGCAAGTGCTGACGTTCTTGAGTTTTGTGTTTTTTCTTTGTTTTCAATTTAAAATTCCAAAAACTTGTCTTTCCCCAAAAGTGACTTGTGACCCTATCCATCGGATTGAAATCCGGAAAAGTTTTGCCTGGAATCCCCTTAAATTTTGCTCTTTTAATCATCAAAAGGGTGTTATTTTGGTGGCTCTCACCTTTTTGCCATTTATTGGAAACGTGAGATTTGCTCTTGTTCTTAAGTCCTAATGTAAATGGGACGTCGGAGGTTTTCCTCAGCAACTCTTGTAGCTTCGATTTCTGTAGAAAACAATTTTAGCTTATTTTCAAGCAGAATTTACAGAGAATCAATCCAACATATTTTTTCAAATAGAGAAAAAGCCTCTCCAGTTGTTTTTGCAAACCTTTCAAGGATTTATTACAATCTGAAAAATAAGTTTTGATTTCATATTCGGTCAGTTGAGTTTTATTTTGATCTATCTTGAGATAGGTCAAAGCAATGAGCTTTGTTTTCACCCTTATTGTAAATCGATGTGTAACAAGTTCCTCTGTTTTCTATAGGTAATACCCCTGGTCCTGATGGAAAATTGAAACTTGTCACGAAAGTTGCGATTCCACCATCAACGACCGCAGGAAAAGCGACTCTAACATCGTTACTCAGCAACAGTTCAAATGTCGTTTCTGCCACTCCTAACAAACCTTTTGTGGGCACTCGGAGAATATTTATGACAAAAAGTAAGGAGCTTCTTTGGTTATGGTCTTTGATTTTTTCTCCCAGCGTAAGGAGCTAATGGCTCTGGCGACTGGACTTTGCGGCAGAGTTGGGCAAACAAATAATCAGAAATAATGAAATCGATCTGGTAACAGAGTTGATGAATGAGATATGACATCATTCCCTGTAAGGAGGCCAAACTTTTTGACCAAATTATGTGTCGATTATTCTGATTTCATTGCATTGCCAAACTCACCAGATAATCCGTTGAATAATATTTTTCCAACTCAGCTTTGTGGCTACTACCACTACTACTACTACAATTTCAATTTTAACTCATTTCTATTTGTTGGTGTGACATTTTTTTATCAAATTAAGTTGCATTGGTGTTGGAAATTTTTTTATGGATATTTGAGCCACTAACAATTGCAATCGGTTTAGAATGAAAGTTGCAACCCCCAGCCCTCCACCAAGAAAAAAGGCATGTTGGATGGAAATTTTCTGTGCAACGCTGATGTAATCAGTGTAATAAACAGGGCAATCTTGTCCTCCCTAACTGCTTCAACGAACTGTAAGTTAGAGGGAGGTAAATATATTTTAAAACGGAGCTCAATCTCTCTCTTACTCTTTTACCTTATGGCCAAAATTGCCTCAATTGATTATGGCCTTGATTTTCAAATGCATTTTGATGACTGAATAACATAACTGTTGATTGCTCACAAATTACTGAGGCGCTGATGTATAATTCTAATTCTGAAGTTTCCATGGGTATTTAAATTTAGAAAATTTGCTGCGGCACAGACAGTTTATTTGTGGATGTCAAACGTTCATGGGTACATGCAGTAAGGCCACTGTTTTGCTGTGTGTACGGTCGCTTGTGGAAATTCCTTTATTGATTAAAGGAGATGAGAGGACCACAGAGTTTTTAGTGCATCATTGTTTTTTCACTGGATTTCACCTCAGAAGTGATAGTTCATTTGTTCATAGAAAAAGCTTGCAAAAACCAATAGCTGCTGAAAAATTATCTCATTCTTTCCTCATGAAACTGTCAAACTGATCAAACGAGATGAATGGACTACAGAGTTTTTAGTGCCATAATTGTTTCTTCGCTGGATTTTACGTCAGAAGTGATACCTCATTCGTCTGTGGAAAAAGCTTGCAAAACCCAATAGCTGCTGAAAAATTATCTCATTCTTTCCTCATGAAACGGTCACTAATAATCGTAAACATAATGTACGCAGGTGCAGATGGCAAAGCACGTGTTGTCACGGCAGCTCCCAATCTTCTATCCAAATCTACTGTGGCCACAGTCAGCACGCCAACGACCACAGCGCAGACTTTCGTAAAAATGCAAGCCACTCCGCAGCCCCAACAAAGGGTGCAGATAACTAAAGGAGCTGACGGAAAAATTCAAGTCAAGGGCTTGATGCCAGGTAATTAAATGGTTTTTAATCTATGTCTATTGTGGTATTTGCCCTGAAATATTTTAAAACAAATTTTCTGCAGAACTCCTTCTTAAATGCACGTAAATGTTTTGTTTTCCAAATGAATTTAATGTTCTGAAAAGAGCGTCATTTTAGGTTAAGTGTCCCACTCATCATATTTAAAACTATTTTTTTCGTTTTAAAACTTAAAAGTTTCAACTCTTCAGCGAAGAATAGAGTGGTAATTGTCTGACATTTTACCCTTTACATCCTGGCGGTACAAATTTGTACCATCAAATTAACATGGTTTTGAATGTATTTTTACAAAAATCTATATGCACATCAAACTAAACTAGAAAAGTCTATTCTATTAATTGAGATAGATGGAGAATTTGTGAGGAGGGTTTGTAAAAGTGCCGGAATTAAAGGGGGTAAACATGCAAAAATAGAAAAGTCATTTTCAAATGTGGCAGGTGGGACAGTAAACATGGAATGACCCAAGAGTTTTCCTTACACAGATAAAATCGCTTTTATTGGTTCCCGTTTTGAACCAGATAATTTCTGGAATCTTGGGGTCGCGGTTTTTTCCTCCTTTTAAATATATTCTTGTAAAGAGAGACTTAACAACAAGGTAAGGAATTGTAATTTAGTCATATGAACCTAAAATTATAGAGAACAAAAATGCCACCCTTTTGCTGGGGGGTTTTGGACTCGGCCTGATGGCTACCGCCACTTATGATGTTTAAAAAAAAAAAAAAAAAAATTAAATTCTTTAAAATTGCCGAAATTCCAGTTTCTCTAATGGAAGAGCAATATATATGAACGAACATTTTCTAATGTTATTTCTCTTTTTTTCCCTGCAGGGCAACAACTTGTACAAATGCCTGACGGTAAATTACACGTATTAAATACGCAGACAATTGCTGCGGCCCCTCAAGCTGCTGCTACGACGCCATCCCGTGTCGCAGTCACTCGCATTGCAACAACAACCGTAGCTACTACTCCACAACAGGTAATTACTTCTCTCACATGTTCGTTTGTTTTGTTCTTGCTTGTTTGCTTTTCATGACTTTCAAAAGAAAGTCCTCTCATCAAAATGGTTTCTTGATGAATTTTTTTTTTTATTTTCCATCGTTTAAAATTTTTTGAGGCATAGTGTCACAAGTGGCAATAGTGTGAGACTCTGGAATATCTGAAAACCATAAAAATTCACAAATTGGTCGAGAAATGAAATAATGAAAATTTCTATCAGGATGCTTTCTTTTGAAAGCCATAGTACCGTTCTTCCTGTAAAATAGAGTTTGTTTCTGATGTGGAGGCGGAGCTCCACTGATAATTTTTGGAATTTTTCATCGTAATTTCTGATATAGGCTGCTTTAGTGATAGTTGGGAAATTTTAAATCTAGGAATCTGATCTAAGATATTTTTCCAAACTTGAAACAGACATCTGATTGGTCAATTTTGAATTTCCCCCGTCTCACTAGAACTGTCTATTGTATGATGAAACTTAATGAAAATGAATTTGAGAGCTTTACCTCATCATTGAAATGCGGTTTAAAATTACCGTTTCTGTCGCAGGCAAGCTTTGTTTCGATTTATCGGAAAGAAATCTGATCGGCAAATAGCCCTCTTGAACCAAAATCTAGAGAGTCGACCAACATTGTTTAATTCGTCAATTGTACTTACGATTAATTCTGAAACTTTTATTTGAATCATGGATGTCACTTAGTTTTTATTGCTCTGTTTAGTGCTCATCGCTGTTTCTCAATATCTCTAAAATTTCTGTCGAAAGTTGCGTAAGAAGCAAATAATGGCACTTTCAAATTTCTGACTCTTCGCTCTAATGTAATTTAAACGACCAACGCTTGCAGACTCTTAAATTTACACTAATGTCTATTGATTTATGATTCACCTGTTGACTTTTTATAACTAATGGCTGACTTGAAAAAAAAATATTTTTCCAGCAAACAATGGTGATTAAATCTCAAGGCACTCCCATTACTCCGAAAATCAACAGCATTCCGCAGCAAGCTGGTACAGTTGTTGTTAGTGGAGGGCAAGTTTTTGCCTCTCAGAATCAAATTGTGATGGCTGCTACCAATTCTCCTCAGCAAGTAAGTTTGGGCAAAAAAGATTTCTTCCTGTTATCACAAATATTGCAATTTCGTGCTGTGTATTAAGTTAGTTAGTCGTAAGTAAGAATGGTCAAGTGTATGACTGGTAGAGGCATTTCTAGACTAATGTTCATAAAAAATAAATAAAAAAAAAAAAAATTATCTGAAGAATATTCCGTACAATTTTTTCGCCTGGAGTTAAGTATGTTTCTGTATTTTGTCATTTAAAGTGAATTTTCAAGGCACTGAACTTACTTTACTCTTTTTTTTTATTTTTAATAAGCATAGGCCCACCCATACTTCTAGTCTCGTTTCTCTTCATGAAACTTTTAACTTTTGTTTCCACTTTTTTTGTTAGCTTTTTCCTCGCACCATGAATCAGAGCCGATATGTACTAGAGACGGAGCGCTATCCATCTTGTTCATGTAAAAATCAAGTGGCAACTTTTACAAAGTTCAAATTTTTTATTTTGAATGCAAATATGCGCTTCAGTCATTGATTTTAAAATATACAGGAAACTAATTAATTTTTTGGTCTTTCACAGTTACTAACAACTGGTGGGCAACAGGTGGTTGTAAATAATGCCAGCAAAGCTTTAGTACAACAATTGGCCTCTGGTAACGCCACTTTAGCAACTATCAACGGTCAGCAAGTTCTAATCCGCACCGCTTCTACTGGTAAGTCCGCAACTCAACTCAGTTTTGGAACCTTGCACACATTCAATTAGATTCTCATGCTATCCGGTATCGTCCAAAAATTTGATGCTCAAAATGATGTATCCTAAAAACAATATCTCAAAAAATCCACTTTAGCAGTAAAATTTTCTATTTATTTTCTTAAATCCATTGAAAAAGAAGCATCTGTCGCATTTTAGATCAACTGTTTTTACCTCTATTTTGGTGAATTTTTTTTTTATAATTCATGAAAATTAGCCATCAACTAATAATTTTTTGTATACTCAATTTTCGATTGAACTTGGAAACACAAAAAAATTTCCATCCCTAATCCTTAGTGGGTATTATGAATAAAATTCTTTAATGACACAGCTACTTACCAAGTGGTTGAAACAATAATATTGTAATAATGAAACCTTTTTCATTATGATTTTGAAACCTACAGACTGAAAACTACTTGGAACAAAAAATTTTATTCTACCGGCGGGTTGATTGTTTACTTTTATGTTAAACCGTTAGTTAAAACTGTCTGTGGATTGTTTACTTTTATGTTAAACCGTTAGTTAAAACTGTCTGTGAGTGATGCCTACCCGCGGGCTGATTGTTTACTTTTATGTTAAACCGTTTGCTAAAACTGTCTATGAGTGATGCCATTGTTCGAGAATTCTAGGACTTCCATTGTTCCTATGGTAACCGTAGTTAACATTCCTGTACCCAGTAGTATCACAAAGGTTACCTATGAGTAGCCTTTATAATACTACCACGGACGGGAACTAATGGGATTATTAACTTTGATGACTGAAGCAGCGGTGGAGTCCTACAATTCTCGTCAAAAAGTGTCACAGACAATATTATTTTATTTTTATTTTATTTTTTTATTTTTATTTTATTTATTTTTATTTTATTTATATTTATTTTATTTTTTTATTTTTATTTTATTTTTTTTATTTTTATTTTATTTTTTTTATTTTTATTTTATTTTTTTATTTTTATTTCATTTCTTTATTTTATTTATTTATTTTATTTTATTTTTTTAGTTTTATTTTATTTTTTATCTTTAAAAAATGTTACATTCAGAGCCAACATAAGTGGCTATAGTATTAGTCAAGATAACAATAATTTTGCATAGAAGCATACAGTTCAGGAACACAAAATCGCGTAAAACATACAAATAAAAAACAGCTCAAATTATGTTTTTTTCCTAAAAACTCACTGACATTATCAATCGCATAAAACATGCAAATAAAAGACAGCACAAATTATGTTTTTTTCCTGAAAACTCACGGACATTATCGTAATAACTATCGGTAAACGAAAAAAACAAATTGGCTTGTCGGGTATTTTTTACGCTGATTATTCAAACAGGTATCTAGATTATAAATCATCATTCTACTTTGACATCAAATTCAAGTTACCTTTAAATTCGGTTTTTCTTCAGGAGCTGCGAGTATTTTAGCTGCTAGTGGTGGAAATACGACGACAATGGTGACACCTGGTGGTCAAACGGTCAAAGTTGTCAAATCCAACAATCAATTGCAACTCCATTCTAGTCCTCCGCCTCTTGCTCCAACACCTGCTGTCAATGCGGTAGCATCGCCGGTCAAAGCAACTCCTCCTGTGACTCCCGTCGCAACACCAGTAAGTAGCCCGGTCTTAAACTATTATGGATTAGTATAGACACTATTCTATGGTGGTTATAAATCATGGATTTAGAGGTTATTCTTCTGTAGAAAATTAAACCGTTTTTGCCCTTTACGTTCGAATCTTTAAATTTTAATCCTTTCACGACCGCATTTTGGGCTCTGAGTATTTTTGAGATTTTTTTAGACCGTTCAAAAGAGGACCATCTTCGGTCTTTTTCTATTATGGATTAGTATAGACACTATTCTATGGTGGTTATAAATCATGGATTTAGAGGTTATTCTTCTGTAGGAAATTAAACAGTTTTTGCCCTTTACGTTTGAATCTTTAAATTTTAACCCTTTCATGACTGCATTTTGGGCTCAGAGTATTTTTGAAATTTTTTGACTGTCGCAAAAGAGGAATCTTCGGTCTTTTACTATTATGGATTAGTATAGACACTATTCTATGGTGGTTATAAATCATGGATTTAGAGGTTATTCTTCTGTAGGAAATTAAACAGTTTTTGCCCTTTACTTTTGAATCTTTAAATTTTAATCCTTTCATGCCCTGCATTTTGGGCTCTGAGTATTTTTGAAATTTTTTTAGACTTTTCAAAAGAGGACCATCTTCGGTCTTTTTCTATTATGGATTAGTATAGACACTATTCTATGGTGGTTATAAATCATGGATTTAGAGGTTATTCTTCTGTAGGAAATTAAACAGTTTTTGCCCTTTACGTTTGAATCTTTAAATTTTAACCCTTTCATGACTGCATTTTGGGCTCAGAGTATTTTTGAAATTTTTTTAGACTTTTCAAAAGAGGACCATCTTCGGTCTTTTTCTATTATGGATTAGTATAGACACTATTCTATGGTGGTTATAAATCATGGATTTAGAGGTTATTCTTCTGTAGGAAATTAAACAGTTTTTGCCCTTTACGTTTGAATCTTTAAATTTTAACCCTTTCATGACTGCATTTTGGGCTCAGAGTATTTTTGAAATTTTTTTAGACTTTTCAAAAGAGGACCATCTTCGGTCTTTTTCTATTATGGATTAGTATAGACACTATTCTATGGTGGTTATAAATCATGGATTTAGAGGTTATTCTTCTGTAGAAAATTAAACCGTTTTTGCCCTTTACGTTCGAATCTTTGAAGTTTAATCCTTTCACGACCGCATTTTGGGCTCTGAGTATTTTTGAGATTTTTTTAGACTGTTAAAAAGAGGACCATCTTCGGTCTTTTTCTATTATGGATTAGTATACAGGGTGGTCCGAAAGTCCCGGGACGGCTTCATAACTTTTGAACGGCTGCAGATAAAAAAACCAAACTTGGGGATGTTTATAACTTAATAGGAACTACTTTTTGGCGTACCCGAAAATTCCGGGGGCACCCGTAAAGGGGGGTTTCGCCCCCCCAACTCAACATTTTCAAATGGCAACCCCCATCTTGTGATACCTTGTTTGAAAGGGCATAAAATGCTAAGACTTTTGGCGCAAACCGGAGGTCGATATCGTTTTTCGTCTTCGATATATCGATAGTCAAAGTTCGATTTTGACCCGTTTTCAAAAAATCAGAACTCCCATTTGAAAAGTCGAACTTTAAAAAACTAGGAGTCAAAAATACTCTAAAAAGCAAGACCTTTTCAGAAAAAAATACAGTTTTGATATTTGTTTAGTCTTAGGGCCCCCCAAAATTATTTAAAAAAATTACCCCTCAGGGGGGCTATCTCAAAAATTCCGAGCCACGACCCCTATTGAGTGATACATCGCTTGAAAGGGCACACAAAACTGAGCATTTTGGCGCAAACCGCAGGTCGATATCGTTTTTGGTTTTCGATATATCGAATGACAAAGTTGGATTTTTACTCATTGGCAAATTTCGATATATCGAAAACCAAAAACGATATCGACCTGCGGTTTGCGCCAAAATGCTCAGTTTTATGTGCCCTTTCAAGCGATGTATCACTCGATAGGGGTCGTGGCTAGGAATTTTTGAGATAGCCCCCCTGAGGGGTCATTTTTTTAAATAATTTTGGGGGGCCCTAAGACTAAATAAATATCAAAACCGTATTTTTTTCTGAAAAGGTCTTGCTTTTTAGAGTATTTTTGACTCCTAGTTTTTTAAAGTTCGACTTTTCAAATGGGAGTTCTGATTTTTTAAAAAACGGGTCAAAATCGAACTTTGACTATCGATATATCGAAGACGAAAAACGATATCGACCTCCGGTTTGCGCCAAAAGTCTTAGCATTTTATGCCCTTTCAAACAAGGTATCACAAGATGGGGGTTGCCATTTGAAAATTTTGAGTTGGGGGGCGAAACCCCCCTTTATGGGTGCCCCCCGGAATTTTAGGGTACGCCAAAAAGTAGTTCCTATTAAGTTATAAACATCCCCCAAGTTTGGTTTTTTTATCTGCAGCCGTTCAAAAATTATGAAGCCGTCCCGGGACTTTCGGACCACCCTGTAGACACTATTCTATGGTGGTTATAAATCATGGATTTAGAGGTTATTCTTCTGTAGGAAATTAAACAGTTTTTGCCCTTTACGTTTGAATCTTTAAAGTTTAACCCTTTCATGACTGCATTTTGGGCTCAGAGTATTTTTGAGATTTTTTTAGACTGTTCAAAAGAGGACCATCTTCTAAGAACTTTGATGGGTCACACAACTGTTTGTAAAATGTCCATTTAAATTCCATTGAATGCCACGTTACATACAATGGTAGAGCTCGTTTCAGAAGTGTGGGCGGACCAAAACCATAATCTTTGGCGAATTTTCAACTTTTATTCCTTCAAATCAATACCGAATTTACCCCTGACTTTATTATTTTGTGTTTAAAGTTTTCCTCGTTGAAAAGTGAACACTCAATTTCATTTTTATTCATTTTCATCGAGTACTATCAGAAATAATGTTGACCAATTCCAAAGATTATCGGTCTAGGTCCGCCTACACTTCTGAAACGAGCTCTACACATATGCTCCACTTTAAGTGGAAGGGTTAACCCTCTCCACTCCACTATCAAGCTGTTGTTGACAAAATCGATTTAAGGGTTCCGCTCCATTGACGAGCTGTGGTCGACAAAATTTTGTAGCTCGAAATGTACGCTATCAATGGGTCAAAATAGGTGTCTGAGAAGTGCTGCACTCTGACGGGCTTCTTCTGAACTTACCAGTGAAGCTCTAGTTCACGGAGTTCTAGTGGAGTACAGGAAGGTTCAGCTCGAAAAATGGTGAAGTGGAAAGGGTGAAAATCCTCCTTTTGTGTGACTGCATGATTAAAAGCGAAAAAGTGGAAATTATATGAGTCCAAACTCACAAACATGTTGTAATATTCACAAACAAGCTTTTCTCAAATTCATGATACGTGATGGAATCGGTTAGGAGTAGGACAATACCAGCTGAAATCATCTGAAGTTCGGGCCAGTTTGAGGGTAGGTCAGAGTGGTCAAGATTTTACAAAGGTGTTAGGGGTTACCTGGTTTTTTTTAGATTTTGATCCCTTTCCCGACAGAAAATAAATTTTTTTTGTAAAATGAATGATGTTTCTCTTGATCTCCTGAATAAGATGGAAAACTAATTTTTTTAAAAAAAATTTGACAAAAAAATTCAATTTCTTTTGTGTTTGATGAATGAGCAATTTTGGGTTTAATTGCACATTTTGCCCTGCAGCATAAACGAAAACCGAGACAGGCTGACGGACGCTTAATATTTTTCCCTTGCGAGCGGCGACTAAGTCAGTAAAAGACCTGCTACGCTCGTCTTCCGCCCTGTTCAATCAGTGCTCTCTGCGGTTCGCGCCTTCTCTCTCCGCATGCCCCCCACCTATCACGCCTAAACCTTTCTGATTTTCATCCTCCACCCCTTCCCCTCATCCATCAAGCTTGAAAACCTTTCTGGTTCGAGTTCATTCATTTACTTCTCCTCTTCCCCTCACCTCTCTTGCCTACACCCTGCACCTTTCATCGACTTCATTCATCTATTTAATTTATTTGTCACCCTAATTTATATGAGTCAAGGAAACAAAAATAAGAGGAATTGGAATTTGACAAGAGTTTAAACTTCAGCGGAAAACTTGCCGAAAGTGTCAATAATACATCAAAATAGTCACACTGTGTGTGTACGTACACATCCAATCATCCCCCCCCCCCTCATCCAATAATACAAGATGAAAATGATTCGGGAGCCTTGCAGAAAATTATCTTTGAACATGTTTCTGATTTCAAATAGAGTTGTACAAAGTTATTTGAGAATGACGACCTAACAAGATGCTCTGAAGGTAAGTCTGCAACGCTCAAGAAAGGAGAAAGAACCTTTTGCCTGTTCTTCGATGAAAATAATGCAACTCTGAGCTGTTTTTAGTCTGACGTTTAGAAAACAAAATTTGGGTTTAAAAAAAGGTCCGTCTCACTCACTCTCTCTCTCGTGGTTTCCCGTAAGAAAAGGATCCGAATTTTCAACTGCAAATTCATGCATCTAAAAAAACGGTTTGCGCAGATTTTATTGCACCAACAGATTCCACGTACCCAGAGCGTCGCGTCACATGCAATCTAGCAACGCTATATTTCACCCATTTAATTCCATTCAAAATATCAATTCAAGGTTAAATCGATCCTAGAGATCGATATTTTTCATGTTTTTAAATGAAAAAAATTAGACGTTGCCAGATTGCACCCGATGCCACTACACGTACCTGAGAGAAAGTAAACGCCTCAACAAAATGTTCGAAATATCGCGCATTGTTAATTTACTATTACAGTTTTTTTTATCGAAGGAAATCCTATGTTTTGTCCTTGATGTTTCACTCACTTTTTTCTTATGGCCGCTGGGAAATGGGAGCATTGATAACATGACATGTGCGTGTTATATCTTGGGAAAGTTTCGACACGAGGAGAGGTTAGGATGATTGGGTTTTCTGAATATCATGGTGTGATATGCCATGAAATACAAGGAAAAAATTCGTTCTTCGTTCGATATAATTGTGTTTGGGAAAAATTACTTGTGATCTTTCAAGACGTAAGTTGAAGTGAAAAGATACTTCGAGGTACCCACGAAAATTAAATGCTGCAATAAAATTTGAGAAAACTGGTCGTTCATTAGTACCTACGACTTTGCATTCGAAAATGTACATCCAATTTCTAATGTTAGCTTCACGAGCGTGAGCGAGAAAGAACATTTGTTTTGACCCAATTTTGATCGTGACGTCATCATCAACCGGGCTAATTTTAAGATTTTTGTTTAAAAATCGCAAACTTGTTAAAAAGGATCCGTATACAGGCTGTATCGGAAGTACCCTCAGCCCCCATTTTAACTTTGGAACCGATATTCGCCTTTACCCAACTTTTCTGTCAAATATCTGGGTAGGATTACGAAATCCGGCAATAAAACTGTGGCTTCTTTTCCTTTTTGACATTCCCGAATCGAAAAAATATCTCTCCGGAAAATAAACAATCATAACTGCATCTAATCCTGTCAGCGAACCTCAGGCAAACCTTGGGCATTGCATTGAAGGTTGCTGACCGCATTTATTCTCTGAGATCGGGCGTCGATATTCAAAGAGGGGTGCTGCCAATGTGACTGACAAAAAGGCATGAAGATGAGGGGGAGGGGAGAAAAACGGAAAGGAATGAAAAGTAGGGCCAAATGACGGCTAATGAAAAGGAGGTACGGAACGCATCTCAGAGAGCAAGAATTGAATAGGGTAGTAGGCAAGGATAGCAGGTCTTTTTCTGACTTGTCGTACTCCTCGCCAGGGTTAAAAACTAAGCGTCCGTCAGCCTGTCTCGGTTTTCGTTTATGCTGCCCTGCAAGTGGCAAATTTTGCGTCATTTTGCAGTTTATTTTTGGCATCAGGGGGGTGTAATCTACAATACCAGGCAGGTCCTCCTGTCCCTCCAACGTTTTTTAAAAAATTTAGTGAATCACAAAAATGCAAATTGCGATTTTGCAACTGCAGAATTCTGGTGTCTTCACTCTTCACGCATGAAACATTTTCATGTATTATTCTTATTCGGTTTTAGCAATCCAAATGAAACTTAGTATATTTATACCTACGGATATGACAGTGTGATTAAAGGCACTTAACCAAAAATCAGCTCTTGCATTACAGCTGGCTCTTACATCAATAGCTTCAATTTAGGATTGAACTTAAGCTGTTCCGCCAATGAAGTCTTCACTGATTCAGAATTTTGACAAACTACTAAAGAATAAATTCAAAGTGCTTAATCATGACCTTTTTCAAATTTTCAGGCACCTTTGGCATCGTCACCAGCTCCTGTACAGAAGGTTGATTCCTTGCCAAGTACGCTAACAGCAGAGCAAGAGAAAACGCTATTAGGTAACCGACCGCCCGGTACAATCATCAAAAGCATAACGGCTCAAGTTATGCAAGGTCCTCAAGGCCCAAAAATAGTTTTACAAGGACTTCAAGGCTCCGATTTTTCACCGCAACAACTTGCGGCTGTTCAGCAGCAAGTCAAGCAGCAGCTCCTGAAAGGTATGATCCTATTTCTGAATTTCATTTTTTTATTCCTTATTTATTCATTCCTTATTCCTGAATTTCTTTTATTTATTTTTTATTTCTGAATTTCATGTACCGATATCATTACTGCTTCAAGAAAACCATCTCTGCTGTTCTTATAGTGGCAAATAGGGCATTTTATCTCTCGATTTGTCATTTTTAATCGCTTGCTTTGGAATAGTTAGAGCTTATTTCTTGAAAGATGGCTAGTGACGGCTCAGTTTGTTTACTGCACTGTCGGCAAAATTTTGTTTCTGCGCATTGAACGCACCTAAGTAGTAGGAGACTGAAAAAGCTGTCATCTGTCATCTTTTGTGAGCGAGCTGTACCACAAGATGCGTTTCTTTTCCCATCCGCTGCTCTGATTCATCTGAAATTTATTTTTGGATCCATTGCATTCATCTGTCCATCAGTCCATCGAAGAGTTTCTGCCAATTCATACGATGTAGGTTGAAGAGGTTAGGATTTGCCATTTGTAAACACAGATGTGAACAAGGAAGGTCAATCCAATCTGTTCCATCTGGCTCCATCAGACTAGACCCATTTTTTCCCCATCCGCTGCCCAGCGATCCAGCGGCTGGCATCCAGCAAACCGGTTATTTTCTCTCCGCTTGATTCCATTTGCTACCAGCAGATGCCAGTGGTCCCAGCGGTTTCCTGAGGCCACTGGGCGTCCGCTGGATAGGCCTTTTTTGTTTACATCTGTGTTTACAAATGGGCGAAGCCTAACCTCTTCAAGCAAAATCGTACGAATTGACAGAAAGGCTTTGCTGGACCGATGGACAGATGGATCAGTGCAGTCCCAGCTAAATTCTCGCTCGAGCAATGCAGTAGATGGGGGAAAAAAAACGCTTCTACTTTGCATGAAACAGATATGTATGAGTCCGGAATATCTACGGATTTTGCATTGATCGGAGGCCCGGCGGTGCCGTGAGAGACTTTTTTTTCACGAAACCTCCAGCCGGGTTTGGCGTGGCGTGGTGGGAAACATCGGTGCCGGGTCCATACGCCCGGCGTGGCAGTGAACGTGTTAATAAATTATCTTCGATTATTTTCGGTAAAATTTGTCTTCTTCTCTGGTAAGCAAATTACTGAATTAAGGTTTGATTGTTGGATGCTGGTGAAGACAGGTTACTCCAAGGATTCTTTAATGATTGCTTTGAAAGATTGAAGCAAATAAAATTTATATTTTCCACCTGATTTACACATTTTTGTTCTAATCATAAGTGGTGGTAGCTACAAGGCCAGGTCCATATGGGTTTTCATTGACCAGGCAAAACACAGTAAATTGAATGTCTTATTGTGGTTTTGTCAGTGGTTCGTGAACCAAAATTAGTATTCCTCATGAATTCTGTTCTTGTTTCAGCGCAAGCCTTGTCAGGCACTCAAGGAGTCCTTGGTCCAACCAAGATATATCTTGCCGTTCAACCTGCCACTCCACAAACACCCCCTAAGGAGACTCCACCGTTGACGCAGCAGTCATCTCAAGTAATTAGCTTCTTTTATTAATCCATCCTTTCATTTACAAGAAATGAAAATGGCTCCTGACATTTCTAGTCTATGGATTTAAATCCTAAAGAAGCACCTTTATCCATTTCTTTCTATCCTGTACACATATCGTTTGTGAATTACGATTCAAAGAATTTATTTCGCCGGTAAATTTTCCTATTTGAAAGCATCGAAGGGCTGAAATTTGAGACTAGATTATTTTGGGTTTCAGTCTCATCCTCTTGCGGTTAAATAGAAATGCTCTCTATGTTTCAAGCATTTAGTGGAGCTCTTGCAAACTTTTGTTGTAAGCAAACAAATACTCCCATCTAATGTATAAACCAGCAAAAATCACGAAAAGCACACTAAGAAGTGTAAAATTTAGTAATGAACTCATATAACTGCTTTAGCGACAAGATCGTGATGGCGGTTCAACGCAGGTTTCTTGGGAGATTCCTGTTTAATTTGTCTCTTTCTCTACGGAAACACAAGAGATATGTCTCAAATTAAATAGGAATCTTTCATGATATCTGCGTCTCTCCGCCATTAAGCCCGATTCTGAGAATGAATTTTGTGATTTTTCAGTGTACTCATCGTCATTTACACAGGGTTTTTATGCAAGAATCAACTCTTCAGTCCCTTGTAGCAAAAGTTTGCTACAGCCCCATTGGTGATGCTGTTGATGTTAAATACTGTTTACTTATCAAATTGGAGGCATTCTAGAACATAATGGAGCTATCTTGGCAACCATAACGAATTAATTCAGACCATTTTCCAATGCACTTTTCCCCCTGAAAATTAAAAAAACTGATCAACCTAAATTGAAGCACTCGTTAGGAAGCTCTCAAATCTCGGTAAAACACTGTGTAGATGATGATAATTGAATCATTGGATGCACTATAGATGAAATAATATATGTTGCAAAAAATATTGGGAAAAATTGAACTCTTAAAACCAAGAATCACAGACAATTCACCCTCCGGAAGAATGGCATTTTTAGGCTTTGGAACAATAAAACTGGGTATGTTTTGGCCTTTAGATATCGGAGCCATCGCTCTAACATCATGTCATGTGCAATGTCTCAATGAGGCTCTTATAAACTTTTGCTGCAGGGGTTTGAAGAGTTGATTCTTGGATAAAAACCTGTACAAATTATGATGTGAACACTAAAAAATCACGAAATTCACTCTCAGTATGGGGCTTAATGACGGAGCGACGCAGGTATCATGGGAGATTCCTATCTAATTTGAGACTTATCTCTGTGTTTTCGTAGAGAAAGTGACAAATTAGACAGGAATCTCCCGTGATACCTGCGTAGTGGGTAGCTCCACCATTACGATCTTGCCGTTCCAGCTGTTTTCTGAGTTTATTACTGAATATTAGACTTTCGATGTGTGATTTTTGTGATTTGTGCTGGTTTTTACATCAGATTCAACTATACCGTTGCTCACAGCAAAAGTTTGCAAGAGCCCCTTTATTAGGATAAAATCCCCCATTTTAAGAGCCCCATTTAAGACTTTGAGTTGCACAGTACTTTAATATTCGGGATTCTTTTCTGCAGATATTGAGCAATGCTTTGACGTCCGGTTCTTCGCAGACAACGCTTCAACAACAGCAACAGCAACTGCAACAACAGCAACAGCAACTGCAACAACAGCAGCAGCAGCAACAACAGCTACAACTGCAACAGCAGCAACAACAACAACAACAACTGCAACAGCAGCAGCAACAACAACTGCAACAGCAGCAACAACAGCAGCAGCTTTTGCAGCAGCAGCAACAACAACAAAAACAGATGGATGCGACGTTGATACAAGCTGCCAACAATGCAACGCCTGTTACGAAACAAGGAGGCAAATTTGTCCTTACCCCAGATTATGTCCAACAAAGTGAGTCAATTGTCTTTAATGCACTATAAATTGCCTTATTTGAAGAACAGCGTAGAGAGTGGAGCAATATCCTCAAATATGATGATATATTTTCATAAGGGTTAAAAAAAAAAAAAAAAAAAACCTAGTATGAGTCGAGTTACGTAGATACAGGAGTTTAAAAAAAAAATTTAAAAAAATATTAATCCGAGAGCATATTAGTCCTTGTGTGCTCTTGAGATATCTCCTTTCCTCAGGGTGTCACGCTTGGTGCGGTTTCCCTCTTGTCCTCTTTCCTCACAGTGAGGTACCTTCGTAGGTATCTCCCTTCTTTCCTATTCCCTTTTTGTTTTCTCAGTTTAGTCGTTCAAGTATACGAACACAAGGTTTGGGTGGCTTGACTTTAGTACTACTACCACTACTTATTTATTATTTTAGTTCTTGACTCATTCACCGAAACTTTATTTTAATAAACAAAAAAATGCCTGGCAACTGCGCTTTTGTGCTCGTTTAATTCGCGTGGTGCACCTAGCAATAAAATTGTGGAAGTAGAGCGGAAGTGGCTCTCTGTTAAGGAAAACGCTGCATGCTCCTACAAATTTGTCATTCTGTTACTGAGTTGGAGATTTTTTCAGTAGTTTAGGTGCACCTTGACTATAATCTTTGGCGAATTTTCAATTTTCATTCCTTCAAATCAAATCAAAACTTGTCTCTAACTTTAAAATTTCATTTTAAAGTCCTCAATGAAAAATCAATGCTTAAATCCATTTTCAATAATTTTCATTTTGTAACGGGAGAAATAATGTTGACTAAGTCCGAAGATTATCGGTCTAGGTGCGTCTACTCTTCTGAAACAACCTCTACATCCAGGGTTGCAAAAAATGCCTGATCCAGCAATCTGTAGATTCCGTAAAAGTGAGGAAAAACAGTTCCCTTTTCCAATTTTTGTGAAGAAATTTTTCGAAAATCCTGGGAGGACAAAATTCTGGATTGTGTAAAACATCCGGCGCTTTGGAACATTTTGCATCCCTGGTTATATCCCTCATTTTGCAGTATGAATTTTTTACTTCCAAAAGAGGACGATAAACAAGCTTTAATGAGACAAGTACTTTTCCATCAGTTTCATTCAGATTTACCAAATTTATCCTAGTCACAGCATTTTTTTGTCACAATTTTCACATATTTGTTCATTGGCGTTACGGAGATCTTTCTGGATCCTGCACTCTGGATCATGTTAAAATATGTGGATCTTGCAAACTTTTGCTGTGAGCAAATGAATAGTCCAATTTATGTAAAAACTAGCAAAAATTAAGAAAATCATGCTAAGAAAATCTAAAATCCTGTAATAAACCCACATAACTGCTACAACGGCAAGATCGTAATGGCAGTTCAACACAGGTATCATGGGTGATTCCTGTCTAATTCGTCACTTTCTCTATGGAAACGCAGAGATATTTCTGAGAGTGAATTCTGTGATTTTTTAGTGTTCATATCGTAATTTTTATAGGTTTTTATCCAAGAACCAACTCTTCAATCCGCTACAGCTTAAGTTTGCAAGAGCCGCATTGTCGTGTATTGAGAGACTAAAGATTTTCTCTCGCAACTTAATTAATTTTAATCTTGTTACTTTGCAGCCATCAAAAGTGCGTTGAAGCAAGAGAACTTAAGTCCAGAAGTTGAAGAAAAGCTGCTCCAGTACCAAAGATATCAAGAGAAGCAATTATTAAGAGATTCTCCGAATGCTCCCAGCACTACTCCTTCTTTGATAAGCCCCACGGCAGTTACTCAACAAACGGTTAGCGTGCCCACCAGGCCGACTGTGTCGAGGAAACGACCAGCTCCATCGAACGAATTAGAAATTGAATCGCCAAAGAAAAGACCTGCTAGATCGTCTGAAAGTAAAGAACCTAAGTAAGTCACTCTTTCATTATGCCTCTTGTACGCTAATAGTTTCTTCAAAAAAAAAAAAAAAAAAAAAAAAAAACATGTTACTTACGTTTGTGAGACGACCCTTGTAATTAAGAATCTCATTTTTATATCATAGGGGTCCATTCAACTATTCCATTGGCAGAATCAAGACGTTGATATTTGTAGAAGAGCAAACCTTTATAGTAATGAAAAAGAAGAAGTATTTTTGTTGACAAGGGGTTGCAAGTGGTTTTGTTGGCTGGATGTTACTTCCAGAACCGTGCAAGTCAGAGTGAAATTGATTATATGATTACCGGGTAATTGGTAATCATCAAACCTTTGGATTGCAATTAAATGTAGTTTTCATAGATTTAAAATAAACTCGAGGGTCATTTTGATTAGATCTAATTATTCTGCAACTAATATGATGGGTGTCTTATAAAAAATCATCCTCAGAAAATACAATGATTATGATTACTTGGTAATTGTGTAATCAATTACCATTCCCATTTGCCCAACTATGGTTACTTTTTACCACTGAATTTTCACGCAGTAAAGAAAGAACTATCTGAGTGCACTTTGATACTCCAGCCAAGGTCTCACAGTATTGGACATCACAAATTTAAGATTAATAACTGCTCCTTTTCGGGGGCTTATAAATTTATTTATCATCAATTTTGAAAATCCAAATTTGCCTGCATTCTCGTTTTGAGGTAATGTTACTCTTATTAGTAACTAAACCTCCTAATTTTGTTGATTTGTTGTTCCATCGGCTTTAATTTGTTCCTTTTTGTGATTGTATTTTCCCCAGGGTTATAGAGAAAGTTCCTCAACCATCAGGACCGAAAGCTAGAGCTGGTAAACTACAGGAAGAAAAGCGACGACAACAAATACAATCAAAATTGCAAGTGTTGGTTTTCAGGCATAAAGAACTTTTGAAGAAGGATATGGTTAAGAAACGAGCTCTTCTAGAAAAAGAATTCCAAGTCTCGATACAGGTTAGAATCTTTTGTAGTTTCAAAATAAATTTAGGTCATTCACAAAGTCTTCAGTTGTCTTTTACTTTGTAGTCAAAGGTCATTGCCCGCTGATACTCTTTTGTCCAATCTCAAAAAAGCACTAAAAATTGAGTAACTTTACGATGTTGACTGCTTGACATGTGACGAATGATATTTCATTGGTGATGGCAAAACAGTGGAGAAGCTCCTGAGTTTGTACAGTGTTGCAACATTGTGACATTAAATTAATAATTAAATTTGGCTCTACCCCCTTTGCCTTCCAATGACCATGAAAAAAGCAAAATACGAGCATTGGCTGCTGATTGCCATCGAACTACTTTTGAGGAGAAAGCAAAGTAAAACTTCTGTCTGTCTAAGATATGCTGTTCGTAGTCCGGACCAAGGTCCCTATATACAAGGTCTGGCCGGTAGCTTTTGGCTCCCCTCGTTGGTCCACAGTTTGGGAGCCACTTCTCCATTTGAAACCATTGATCCAAGATGGCGGCGAACTCGGGAAGAATATTAAAGTAAATGGGGGTATGGGCTCCCAAACTTTGGATTTCCCGAGTTAGCGCTACCAGCCAGACCTTATATTTATGGACCTTGGTCCGAACTCTCTCCGTTTGGCTCTCAAGGAGACAAGAGGAAGTAGTGAAGATCATTCAAAATTTTCATAGAGTATGTTTGGCGTACCGCTTAAAAACTATTATTCGTCTCAAAAAATTTTAGGATATCCAACAGAGAAGATGCAATCCAGAAACCTAACGTTTGTCAGTTCCTTGTATCCATGACAGTTTTACCATTTTCTTTCTTTCAGAGGCTGTAAAAAAGAATTCCGTCAAGTACAAACAAAATAAATAATGAAATCAATGCGGCACAACGCTAGCTGCAGGCATAAATTATGAAGGAAAAAACTGTTCTTTATGTGTCTTTTTAAACATGATTTTTTGTTTTTTGTCAACCAGCTGTTCTGCTGTGCCAAGGAAGAATGCTGAAAAAGACTTGTGTTACACTGTTCTTGCAATATGACCGTACTTGAAGTGCAACCTGGTGTATGAATAGAAACCCTGACTCTTATTGCAAAAATAGTGTGAACAACGCTTGTCCTTATCCTTCATAGTGTTCTGTTTTAGCACGACAATATTTAAGTAATGTCTTCGTCTATCTTTTCTTATCGTTTTCTCTGTTTTCTCACTAGAACGAGCTAGCTGAATACTTGTCACGTATGAAGACGGAAAGGATTGATATTGAACATCCGAAACCAGCATCGACTGTTCAAGGAAGTAGTAAACGGAAATCAGCCTCTACTCCGGCTACAACAATCAGTCCTCCAAAACCAGCCGCTAAAGGGCGCAGGAGTGCTGCCAAAGCGCCCCACCAGCCGACGCCAACCAACACCAATAGCAGAACTAACAAGAAGGAGAAATTGCTCTGCTCTTGTCGAACACCTTATGATGACACCAAGTGAGTTTGACTCTTGCATTTTCTGCCGTTTTCTTTTGTTTTTCTCTTCATTAGGTCTCAGAAATCAACCATCAAAATTATTATCAGTCAGAACTTGCAAGATCATTAAGTGTTCAAAAATGACCTTTTCTTTAGAGTTTTTAAAAGTTTTCACTGGTTTTATTTTCAATTAAGTTTGAATTTTCTAAGTTTTTCAATCTCTTATTTTTATTTGTTCTACCAATTCAACCGTCTTTATTTGTGCTCATGATAGAAAAACTCAACCTAAATTTGTTCATTTCTTAAGTTACTTCATATCTTGACCACTCTCGTTTTTCTCTTTGTAACATATGAAAGAACTTTGAAGTCTAATTTGATTTGTTTCTCTCCCTTAGGTTTTACGTTGGTTGTGATCTATGCAACAATTGGTTCCATGGCGACTGTGTTGGTATTACGGAAGAAATGAGCAAATCTCTGACTGAGTTCATCTGTACGGAATGTAAGCATGCCAGAGAGACTCAAGAACTGTACTGTCTGTGTAAACAACCGTATGACGAATCACAGTAAGTGTTTTTTTTTTTTTATTCTTTCTTTCACTCTCCCATTACATTGCCATCCTAAGCAAGAACGCTGTAAATAATTCTCAGCAAAAAAAATTAAATTGACCTAGAAATGAGATCCTGCCAAGTGAGACTCCTTCTATCCGATAGAGGAATGAGAATTTGCAAATCTATTTTAGTTTTCGAGTTATCGAAGTCGTGCCTGTATTTATGATTTGTACACAGAACTGTACCTACCATAGGGCAGCCCGGGCAACGCCCCAGGTGCCCCAAGGCTTGGCTCTCAACAAAACTTGTTTTATTTTAGTGGGGGTTTCCCCACCCTCATACTCACCCTCCGAAATAATATGGGGCCCCAAGAGGCGTAGTTACAGTCCTGTTTGCACATGTATTTGTACAGCCTTGTCTGTTGCAGCATTGGGGGGTCTGTGGGTCCAAAAGTGGGGAGGTTTTCAAAAAGTTATGCTTTTTGTTTTTTGTATGATTTATTCATTTAAAAATTTAGGGGCTCGGCGAGTTATGTTCTTTGTCTTTCCCTGTTTTCGAGTCCTTTCCCAAAAAAGTGGGTTGAGGGACCTGAGCCTCTAAAGCCCCCCCCCCCCCCCGCACTACGGACTGCCAGTGGGAAGTAGTATAGTTTATAAAAAAGTTACATTCATTATTCAAGAAGGGTTTATGTCAGTAGCTGACTGTGACTTGCAGTGTGTAAGATTGTTTTGCATCTATTGAAAGTACGCAAACTCACGTTTGAATGCTCATTCAAAAGTACTGTCCATATCGTATCCTTCCATTTTGCCTGCGAACGCCATTTAATTTTGTCTTGTTTTTCTCCTCTCAGATTTTACATTTGTTGTGACCGGTGTCAAGATTGGTTCCACGGCCGATGTGTCGGAATTCTCCAGTCGGAAGCGGATAACATCGATGAATATATTTGTCCTAACTGCCAAAAGAATTCTGAAGTCAATTTTGCCAATATGAAAAATCTGACGGCAAGAGATTTCGATGGATTGAAAAAACTAATTAAGCAAATACAGGTCAGTTATTTTACAGGCCATTTCATCAGCGGTGCTTGAGTCAGGATTTTACTATTTAACCAATAGCTTTTCCTATTTTTTCAGATCAGTACAATTTTTAGTGTGGGCTGTTTTAAGTGAATGACTCGTTTAAGTTATATCGTGAGTCAATGAGTGAATTTTGAAAGTTTTTAATGTGTGCATCTTTATTTTTGCCAAATTTTTTGTTAGATTCACTGATCTATATTGCTGCAACAAAAGTGTGCAACAGACCCATTGCTAAAATAATCCTGTCGTTAATTTTCTATGTTCTCTAACTTTTTTTTTCTCTCTTTACAGGCTCATAAGAGTGCGTGGCCTTTTATGGAGCCGGTTGACCCAATAGAAGCACCAGATTATTACAAAGTCATTAAAGAACCTATGGGTAAGTCCTACAATATTTTAATTATGATTAAACTGCACAGGTCGGTCAATGCATTGACAATGTGCTACTGGCACCAACTCTAAGCCAATCAAAAGCAAGGGAATTCCAATGGAAGTATGTCAGAATTGGCGGATACTTCAGTAGCGTCTTGGTTTACCCTAAAAAAAATCTCATCTTTCTCTAGCGGAATGACTGAAAATTTGCTGAAGAATATCGGCGAGCTCCCATGACATAGCTCTTCTGTTTCTGGGCTAGTTTAGTGACTACCACTTAAAAGGAATGTAGAGAACAGACCAGGGAGGTGATTACGGAGGATCGGATCGTTTTGGGTATCGTTATCGTTATCATTTGTATGAAATCAAATGGGCTTGCTTTTGCGCAGCTCGATCGCGCAGGTAATCCCCTCCTCACC
This sequence comes from Trialeurodes vaporariorum, assembly GCA_011764245.1. NCBI lineage: Eukaryota > Metazoa > Arthropoda > Insecta > Hemiptera > Aleyrodidae > Trialeurodes > Trialeurodes vaporariorum. Next base: position 15,594,870 of record VMOF01000035.1, read on the forward strand.
TCTTCCTATTTCAAACAATTGAAATTACGACAGCCCCCGACTCATCGCCTCCTTACGTCCGTTTCAATCGTTACGAGGGGCTCAAAATGATTCAATCAGTTGAGCCACCCATAAGGTTATATGTAAGCGATAACGATAACGATACCGAAACGATCCGATCCTCCGCGATCACCCCCCTGATCTAACTCCTTTGCAACTTATTACTGATGGGGAAAATGGGGATAGGCACAGCCATTGAAATAGAGCTCTTTGTTAGATCATAGGCCTGTCATTTAAGTAATAAAAAATGGTTACTTATATATTATAAATATTTGGGAGTGTTCTAGAATTCCCCGGAGTACTGCACTGTCGCAGAAAATATTAAGAATAGCCATCATTTCCAACTTGTATAGTTATGCTACAACACAGGATACTAAGGTTTTCTGCGCCGGTGCAATACTCCGGAGAACTAGAATGCTCCCAAAGTGAGGCTACCAAAAGTTTGAGACAAGGCCGAGACTCCTCTTCTGTGCATCTTTTGTTCACACCTTGGGTGCGGGTGGTGGCCCTAAGATTTTGGGCGTCTTGGCCTGTGGCTTTGTCGAATGATGCAATCGTGTTGCCGGGTGCGTTTCGAAATTCTGGAGTTGTAATGTGAGACTTTTGGGGTGGAAACATATATGTCAACATACTAATAATAATAATAACTCCTCCCATCAGGACAGTACAACAACGATTGTACAAAACCTATCCCCGGGAGAAGTAGTCTCCTCCCTTTGTACAAGGGATGGTAATTTTTAATTAATAATAATTTATTTTTGTACAGATACCGGAAAATTTATACAACCGGAAAAAGCCCAAGGCTTAGGACTATTGTTTAGTCCCGCCGAGGGACTAACACCCCATTACCTGCCACAAGCGGTGATAAACAACTAATAGAAATAATAATAATAAGAGGCCTAACCTTAAGGACAGTGTAACAATCGTTACATCAAATCTGCCCCTGGTAGAAATAATCCTCCAAAACCCGTGTGTGGGTAAAAAAAAAAAAAAATCAATAATACAAGTAAAAAATTGCACAATGTAAGCGGCATAAGAATCAGAGCCGCATCTAAGTCTCACGGCTTAGGACCATTGTTTGGTCCTGCCATCAGGCCAACACCATAAACCTCGCAAGAGTGAAAAAACAGTAATAATAATAATAATACTAATAATTTATTTATTTATTAATACATTAAGGTCGCAATTTAGTGACCGTGGTACATGTTAAAATACAAATAATACTTACATTACAATAGTATGAACAACAATAAATATTTTTATGAATCAAGTTAGAAATTCATCATGAGAGAGTAAGGTTTCTTTCGCAGGTACTGCTCTACTTTAGAACAACATGATGTACTGCCTTGCTTTTTCCAAAAACTCATCTCAATTTCTGGAAGAATATTTCTTCGTAGTCAGGATGCGTGGCCTTTGTCTGCATGTTAGACGCGTTAGATGTGTGAGCGCACGTGATCTAGGAATGGAGCACATATCACTTGTCTTGCGATATCAATCGCATGCCGCTAGTGGTTTTTGACAGTAATCTAACGCTGCTCGGTTATTGTTGATGAGGCGACGTCTGCTGATATTCAGATGGGCTAAGTATAACGTAAAAAACTAGTTGACGTGTGTATGGCAGGGTGTCAACTAAAGTAGACGGTGAGAACACCGGTGAAACTCAACATTAAACTTTCTTAAAACAATTACAAACTAAGTGGCCAAAAACAGTACAAGGAAAAGATTAAACAAAATAAAACAAAAGATTATGAAACTTTCTTTGCAAACTGCTTTTTAAATTATTTTTTTTAATTTTTGATTTCAGATCTCCAGACAATCGAATTAAGGATCAGTGACAGAAGTTACAAGAAATTAAGCGATTTCATCGGTGATATGACCAAAATATTTGATAACTGTCGTTATTACAATCCGAAAGAATCGCCGTTTTTTAAATGTGCCGAGTCACTCGAATCGTTCTTTGTTCAAAAAGTGAAAGGGTTAAGAGATAAATTGTCCGATGCGCCCAAATAACCTGGCTCTTGATAGATAGGCTGTGAAACTGTTTCGGTCTTATTTGAAGCCTAATTTATTTTTGTGACCTGTTTGTTCTTTCTTTTTTATTTATAGGTATTTCTTTTGTAATTGTACAATCACTACAAACTTAAAAAAAAAAAAAATATATATGTATATTTGTAAATATCTCAAAACACCCTATTTATACATTCTATACAGATATTTATTTATTTACTTATTAATTTATTTATTTAATTCATTTTGTTTCTGATTTTTTGTATCATGGTTAGAAAGATTAATTTGTTTGACTCTGGTTTTTCTTTTTTTTTTTACTTCTCTTGAAATCCAATGTGTCATCTTTGTTTTTTCCCTTTCCTCTATTTTTCATTTATTAATTGTTGAGTTGACCCTGTCTCACTAAAATAACTGTTTGTAAATAGCAAAACGAAAGTGCTCTCGGGATAAAATTTCCACGGTGATTTTAAAAAGTCCCGCTTATTTTCCATTTAATTAATGTAAATTGCATGAAAGCTGCAGGCTCAGAATTTGAAACTACCCTTGTATGTTTTCTCCGATAGTTCTTTTTTAAATTTTTTAAATGCAAAGACAGAGCTGCAATCCGTTCATGTGATTCCCCCCCTCCTTATCCCTGATTTTACGTCTAATTTTGATTTCACCCTTTTTTAATCCTTATTTTAACCGAAACTTTCATTTTACATTATTCGTAGACAAATAATTTGTAGAGACAAAAAAAGAGAAAATTGCACCTAAGTTTTTTCTTTTTTCATTTTCTTTTTTGTAAGTATCTGTTATTTTAACTTTTTTTCTTAATTCTTCAGTTGTATGATTCAGTTATTTGGACGGTGTATTTTTTTTTCTTCTATTTGCTTTCAGACGAAAGGATAAAAATGCAATGGACAAGTTCTTTGGTAAAAGGGAGGATCAAACAGAGCTTGAAACTCGAGCTTGTAAGTCCTGATTTCAAATTGTTATCGCGTGAAACTCTGATGAGGAAAACTGGGTTTTCTTGATTCTTATATCTAATAATCAGAGCAAGAAGTCGAATTTTCAGATTATCAACAGAACCCAGTCCAACACTTCATACTGACACGATAACATTTTAAAATCAGATTTTCTGAGCACGAGCTCAACCAATGTTTTGTCCGTCCTTTTTTCGAAGAACTTCTCAATTGTTGTTAATGGATCCTCTTATATTTCAATTCCTTTTTTCCTTAAACTTTCGCTTATGAATTATGATTACTCAGTGAAAGAAATCTAAGATTGAGTTAAGTGAAATGCACACATTTTTTCCCCAGTTATTCTGTTGTGCATGTTAGCTTTTCCAAAATTCCTCAAAAACTGGGGTTTGTCATCGTCTTGTAAGCAGAAGGGTTAATATTTTTATTCGTCTATCTGTCCATCTACAGAATGGTATGAAACAAGCAAAGAAGAAGAAAGAAACTTGACCTCCAGTTTCTAGTTTTATTTTAGCTTTTAAATTTCTATTGATAAGAGGACAAGCTCTTAAATTTATTTTAAAAATGGTTGGATCAAAAGGAAACGTGGTGTTATGCAGGTGTACTTTACTTTGCAGACCAGGAAATGTACAATTTTTTTACATTTATATTTTCACCATGTAGTAAATTTTTGAACTCGTCCTTCGAAGTAAATTGTGCCGGTTTATCTCTTCTTTTTTTTTGTTTTGTTTTTAGTCAATTTTTTTTTAACAGCATCAACAGAACCGAAATTTTCCAGAAAACTCCACCCATTTTAAAACGCAGTGTACAAAGTATTGAAATTTTCTCGCGAAGTAAAATGTTTGAATGGTGTTCAGTCGTTTGGATAGCGTAAGTTATCGCATTATCTCAGAACTACTTACTCTGTAGCTCCAAAAAAATTACTTTATTGTGACTTGTTACTAAAAGATGTTTGTATATTTAGTTTATGATTCAAAAAATTGTAAAAATTTGTGAAGAGTGTCCTTATATGGTGACATTGAGTGTTTCTCAACCCCCCATCCAACTTCAAACTTTGAAAGCTAATCATAGAACCGCATTTTTTAAGGTTCAAGTTGTGTCCTCTTAGCTGCTTGCGCATTTCATCTTCAATTAAGGGAACCCAAAGCTCAAAGGGTTAAGCTAAAACAGAGTTTTGACAAATTGTAAAAACTTTGACTCACTTTTGTAAAATTTACAAATGATCTATATTTGAACGCATTTCGGGAGCACCAGCTCCCTTCTTCTCCAAAATTCGACTCACTTTTTATTGGTTTTCTAGCTGTTACCCGATTTTGCTCCAGCCACCAATCTTCTTAATAACTTGGCAGTCTTTTTGGTTTTTTTTATAGGTGCTAGGAAGATCCTTTTCAACATCTCCACTTGATTGTAAGTAAATTTTTGTGTTGAATTTTGCTGAGGAAAGGAGCTTGTGCTCCTAAAACTTAATTTATTTATTCTACGCAAGTGGTTAAAGTTTTTACAATATCAAACTCACTCTCCATCTTTTATGGATTTCTGCTACAGCCACCAATCTCTTAAATAACTAGGCAGTATTTTTTGTTTGTTTTGTTTTTGTTTTTTAATTTTTGGTTAAAAGGTTAAGTTGAAGAAAAGTCCTTGTTCAACATAACGTTTGATTGAGAGTATATTGAAGACCATTTTTATTTCTGTGTTGTTGAATCAATGAGTAAATGATTAAGAAACGCTAATTTACCACAAGATGCTTACCTCTGCAGAAGAACATGCTCCTTGTTTCTTGAGCTTCCTCGTTGTGGTGTCATCATGTGTAATGCTAGAGGTGATCTCTCTCCATTCAACCAACGAGCTATACATTTATCTATAGTGGCAGTCTGATGGGTAACCTGTCGTCGTTGCTCACACGTAGGGACGTATCTCCATTGCGATGTTTTCAAAATTCAGCAACTATTCTATTTTTTCCTAGGCTTTCACAGACACATTTTTGCTTCAAAATTTCTTAAAATCTCTGTGATTTTCCTCACAGGTGTAAATTTTCAAGAATTTTGATACAAAAATGTGCTTGTAAATAAGTAGAATAGGAGCGAAGATTTTAAAACATTGCAACGGAGATACGTCCCAATACGTATTATTGCGCAGTAGTATTATTATCTCCCTTATACGCAGACGGAACGCTTGCTGAGTGTCATCATGTATCAATGAAGTGAAAAATCTTTGTGTCATTATGGATTCATATTGTAATTTTTGTATAGTGTATTATTATGTGCTATAAAAGAAAAAAAAAATAATAATAGTTTGTTTTCCTACTAAGTTAAGGACGTGGTTTTCATTATTTCTTTCTTTATCTGTCAATCCTTTTTTCAGTCAAGGTGACTGAAAACAAATCAAACTGAAACAATTTTCTGAAATATCAGAATGGGGCTCTTGCTAACTTCTGCTACAAGCGATTGAATTGTTAATTCTTGAGTAAAATCCAGCTAAAATTACGATGAACGCATTATATAATTATGAAAAGGAACCATGGTAGATTCCTCTCTAATGTGAGGCTTTTCTCTGTGTTTCAATAGAGAAAGTCAGTAATTTGACTGGAATTTTCCGTGACACCTGCGTAACTGCCATTTAAGAGCAAAGATGGCGGAGATATGCAGGTGTCGCAGGAGATTCCTGTCTAGTTTGTCCGGGCTTGAATTATTCACCCTTTTGCCTTCTGTGGTTGAGGATAAAATTGATGCCCCGCCCCTCACCATATACCAATACGGAAGTGGGGGGGGGGGGGTCTGATGGCTCTCTCTCAGAAATTTTAAATGTTTGTTTCAGCGTTAAGTTAAAGAGCACAAAAATTTCCATCTACAATTTTTACTATTGTAATTTCGCAATCGTCCAATCGATCAGGAAGCTGGCTGATTTCAAAAATTGGGAATTCTGGAGATTTACCAAAAGTTTTGATTTTCACAACATTTCTCAATTTATCTCAATTGCCGCTCATAGATCTGGCAAGGAAAATACTTCTCAACAAAATTAATGAGCACAAAATTTCCTTGTTGATCATTATGCTCAACGTAATTGGTGTCATTGGGTAGGTATAACGGACAATTTTTGAAAGAGGGATAACGGACAAATCGTAGGGTAAGCTGAGTTTTTCTGCGTTTTGGCCCAATTATTGGTTTCGGCACGTCAGAAAAGTAAATAAAGGCAAGGAACGGGGAGGAAGTTCATGCTCTTTCCAATCAAATCGTTATTTTTTTATTATTTTTGAGACCAGCAATATTTGAGGAAACAGCCTGGAAAACCGGATGGATTTGGCTGCTGAGAGAGCCCCTTAAGATACCACCAGCAAGGTCCATGCATTCATTGTGCGAAAAAGAAAATAAATGGGATTTTTTATTTTTCTTCTTCTTTCATGAAATGAGAAAAAAGTGAAAAATTGTGCTGCATCCCCATTGATGAAGAACAACCTGTATAGAGGAGAAAAAGGAGAAAGTAGAAGAAAATGTATCGCAAGACGTCTCTAGAATAGAAAAAAAATTTATTAATACGAACTGATCTGTGGTTTAAACACAACGTAAATAAAATTACAGCTGCAAGAGATACTTTTTAAGTGTACTTAAGTGAAGTACAAGTGGTGTGAACACCCAATCCATGACACTTGAATTTATTGATGGTTTAATTAATTTACTTTTTTTAAAAAGAAATAATATCACTAATAGTAATAATAAATTAAAAATAAATATGAACAGCGAAGTTTAACAACACAAAATATAATGTAAAAGGAGCTAAAGTCTTGAGTATACGTCAAAGTAACAACCTTATAGTGAGTCTTATGGCTTTGAATAAAACAGAATAAAAGTAAATTAATAGAAAATAAACAATATCTGATGATTGAGTGAATTTATTTGTTCGATGCTTTGATACATTAATGATCCAAAAATTGGGAATCCACAAAAGAGAACCTTATTCTATTAAATATTAAAAGAGTGATCATTATTTGGCAGGAAAAAAAAAAAAAAAAAAAAAAAAACTGAAGGTGAAGATAAAACTGACAACAAAGATACTAAGGCACAATCAAATTTAGAGCTACGAAAAATTATGTAATGTTAACATCTCAAGTCAGATGAGGAAAAGAAAGGAAAAAGTTATCATAAACATCAGTAGATAACACTAATTATACTTTGTAAAAATAAAAAGGAAAAAAAAGTAATAAAAATATCAAATATTCAAAATAAGATACAACATATAAATATTACAAAATCATCAACAGTGGTAACAACTAATTTAATATTATTGCCATTTATCAGAAACAAAGTTTCTTAATAACCAATTAATTCATAGACTCGATAAAATATTTTTCAACTTTTCATTTTTTTTTTTTTAATTTTTTTTTTTTTTTTTTTTTGTATTTTTCAAATTTTTCCTTTTTCCACTCTTTATCAAATACTTTATTGTAAAGCTTAAGTCTAACGGGCTTAAAATTGTTAAGTAAAACATTATTCACATCCAATATTTACAACTTATGCCTTAAAAGCAACAAAATTAAAAGTTACTAGGGGGAAAAAGTGTATTATGTCTTTAAAAAGGGAAATGTAGTATTCCTTTGATGAGAGTATGAGTGTTTCTATAAGGTTTGATGCAATTCCACTGCAGGTGGGCGCTTACCATCTCAAATGAATTGTATCAATTGATTTATGACTAAAATCTGAGAGTATGACCCTGTCCGCCCCCTCCCCCCTTCAAAGATTTTATCATTCCTTGACATTTAAAGCTCCCAGATATTTTGGCTTGAGAAATACATGTTTGAAGATTATAGTCTGTGTGCTCTAACTTGAGACTTGACGATTTAGGTAGATTTGCCTGCTATGGCAATGTAGGAAAGCTCAGCCTTGTCAGTCGGCCGAGGTGACAGGGCTGCTGTTCAACTCTCGGACTACGACAACCTAATGAAGTGTTGCCGTTCTCCATTTTCCGAAATTCATTTATCGTCCGCTCAGGTCTCAAGTTAGAGCGCACGGACTATAGTTTGAAAAAAAAAAAAAAAACTCTCAAGGCTGTGAGTACTGATCGCAGAAGTAGATCAAAAAATGGAACATTCAACTTTGATGACTTTTTGGGACTTTTCCTGCGGAAGCATTTCTCAAAGCAACGATGATGAAAGATGTAGTAAAAAATACCGATTAATTTACAAATTTCAAATTTCAGGCAAGAGCTCCATTGATCAGATACGTCATCAATTGGCACGGTATCTTGTAATCAAATAAGTTTAGATCAATCTAAAGAATTGAGTATTCAAAGGCACAAACATTTCAAATTATGGCTCGAGGAAAAATCATTAACTTGATCCAGGCACAAATTTCAGGACTTTGTATCAGATAAAAAGTGCCACTGGTAGAGTTATTCTAAATTCATACTTCCCAATGATTTCAAAATGATCATGAGATGATTTTGAATTGATCATGAGATGATTTTGAATTGATCATGAGATAATTTTGAATTGATCATGAGATAATTTTGAATTGCTCATGAGATGATTTTGAATTGATCATGAGATAATTTTGAATTGATCATGAGATGATTTTGAATTGATTATGATAGGATTTTGAAGTGAACAAGAATTATGTCAGAGATCAGATTGTCGGGACCTCAATTTTTTGTAGGATTTTTTTGAGCCAGAAAATATAGAAATTGGTTGGAAATTCCAAGTCATAAATATGCAAGGCAATTCCGAGTATAAGAACCATCATTAAAGAAAAAAAAAAGTGAGACAGGAATTACATCTTACTCGCACTTGTCACACAGATGGCGAGACACAATTTGTACTGTTGAGCGAAATTCGAGTGTTAAACTCTTAACTTATTTTAATACCTTATAGCTCAAATCTACTGAAAAATGTTGGACGCAAATTTATCTCTATTGCAATTTTTGTCCTTTTATTTAAAATTACCCGAGAAGAGAGAATTGAAGCCATCTCTGATTGAAGGGCCAACAAAACAGCAGGTGTGCTCTTCAGCTAAAAATCTCCATTTGTTCATAATGCGAAATTCTCGGAAAGAGCACATCCGTTATTTTAAGGGCCCTTCTTCCGGAGACGGCTTCAATTAAGAAAAATGACTAGTGGCACTATCTGCTGGATTGAAATCTCCTAGAGTCTTGCCTTGAGTCACGTTAAGTGACGGATGTTGCGATCAGGGTGAGAATCAGTCAATTACGCAGAAGAATCAAGGGAGAAAATGAATCATTAATTTCTAGACATTTTCATAAAAAAAAAAAAAAAATATTATGATGCTTGGTGTAAGTTCCTTATTTCTAAGTCTCTTATTTTATTAAGAGAAGAGCAGGGGGGAGGAGGGGTTTAGAGGAGGAGGAAGAAGAGACAATATGATTAGTGATTTGATCACATTGACAAGTGAAAAAAAAAGTAAAAAATTAAGCTGCAATTGCAATTGATCAGTAAAATTTATGAATTTAAGTACATAGTAGCTGCTTGTAACTTCACTAACAAATAATTGAAAACAGGGATTTTCTGTACCTGAGAGACTTTGCTGAGGGACAAAACTGGGGAAATAGGGAGAAATAGTTCGAAAAAAAATGAAGATGATAGTAAATTGCAAAAATGATGAATGAACGAAACAAATATAAATTTAAAATAAATAAATTTGTGAACAAAATTATTAAAATTGATTATTTAAATCGATAACTCCACTGATAAAGTTAGACAAGGAAAAAAAAAAAAAAAAAAAAAAAAATACAAAAAATACAAAAAATTAAAAACAATCTTCTAAGAAAAACTTAATTTAATAAATTAATGTGCTTAAAAAGTGACTTTAAAGTGCTTGGTTTATAACTCAATGGTTGTAACTTAAGTAATAGGGAGGTTTGATGTTAAAATAAACATGAAAACTAAGAACCAATTTGTGAAAAATAAAAAAAAAGAGATGAGTAAAAATGTGGCACTGTTAGAAACAAAAATTGGGTTCACTTTTCATACTATGATAGATGGTACCGAGGGAAAGTACTTATTTTTAAGTCAATAGTTGATTATCACACAGAAGTGAGGAACTTGAAAATAAGTTATCAGCCTTGGTCTAGAAAAACACTCATGAAATATCAAAACAGTTTTGTAGGACCAAAGCATGAAAACCTAAGCACACGGAAAAAAAAGGATAGTAACATTTTCAGAAAATTTTACACCCCTGAAATTTACCATATGCATTGCAGATTTTGGCGTCTGCCAGAAAGTGTAGGAAACTTCATCAGAGTATGGCGAATTATATAAATTAGTTGACCTAATTTACCAAAAGTTGCATTTAGCATATTCTGGTCAAATTTACCATACTTTCTGGCAGACGCCAAAATCTGCTATGCGTATGATAAATTGTACTTTGTACCATTCTTTTGTTTTCGGTGCATCAAAAGAATTTACGAGTGATTAAAAAGATAGAGTATTCATAAATTTTTTTTAAAAGTATGATTATTCCCCAGTTTGGTAAAATAAGAGGAGCTCAATAAACTATACAGTGGAACCTGTTTATAACGGAACCTGTTGGTAGCGGAAACCTGATGTTAACAGAAAATTTTGCCGGTCCCGTGGACCGTTTTTCTCCATCCGGTAAACCTGCTGATAACGAAAACCTGATATTAAGGAAAAATGTGTCCGCCCCGTGAGTTTCCGTTATAAACAGGTTCCACTGTATGAGTAAAAAGCGGGAAATACAAAATCAGCCAATCGGATGCTGATTTTACTATGTAAAAAAAAAGACCTAAACCAATCAGAGTCCACGATTTTAAATTCCCCGCTACACAGTCTATAGTATGAAAGTTTTAAGGACTGTTCAAGTTGGCTATGAACACTCTGAGTTATGGAGGAAACCGTTTGTTTGTTACACGGGCTGAACAAATTGGTTAATTTTCCTTGCACAGGAAAATTGACACTTTGAGTATTTCAGTGATTTTAATTCAAATTAAAAAAAAAAAAAAAAAAAAAAAAAAAAAGCATGAATTTTACGCTTGATTTGAATTAGCACACGACTTGGAGAAGAATGTGATGTGACGCAACTGAAACCTCCATTACGTAAATTTGTATTTGAATAGCTATTGAACTGGAACCGAGCCAGCAGAATTGAACAGGTAATCACTTTGGTTCAAATTACTTACAGTTCTCAGAAAGAATCTTGATGATTTGACTTTTGATTACAATTTAATATCAGAAAAAATGAAAGAAAAAATTTACTATGACTGTCAAAGAAAAGTCCTGTGGATGCAATTCATTTTGTCTCTTTGTTCAATCTAAAACTGTAGTGGTACATAGTAGTAAAGTCGAGCCATCCAAACACAATAGTTTGTTATGCTGATATTTCACAGCAAACGACTGAACAGTAGAAAAATGTGGGTGATTTCATAAGGAAACCTCACTAACTTGTTATTTTGGTTAAGGGATTTGTTAAGAGACTGGCAAAGTTTGAACCCTATTTAAGATGTAATTAAACTGATAATGAGCCTGAGTTACATCATAATAGTTTAGTGGGTTGATCATTTACTTCATTGTTAAACCGTTAAACGTTTTTCAATACCAACCAATAGCGTCACTCATAGACATTCTTAATGGCTGGTTTAACGATGACATAAATGATCGGCTGGCAGATTACAGTTCTCAGAAAGAGGTTCCATGATTTGACTTTTCCGTATAGTTCAAAATCAGTTAGGATAGATATTGAGTGACGCAATATTTTAAAAGTTTAGAAAATTGAGAGACAAAATATTGATTTACTGACTTCTATTTGAAGGCCATAGCACTTATATCACAACCTTTCACCAGAGGCGAGAATATAGGTAATTAAGATGAGATACTTGACAGGCAATACTGAAAATAAATACCTACTTTGAAAATTAGCTCAAGTAAACTTGAAAACTTGCTGCCATCAAAGAAAGAAAAAAAAAAGAGAGAAAATTAACGAAAATAAAAATACAACATAAAAAGGGAGAAAAATACAAAACACTTTAGTAATATTAAATGCATTTGATTTACTGTACATGTATTAATCATTTGTTCTGTTGAAAAACTGTCATTTCTTCTTTTTTTCTTTATTGATTTTGTTCATAAAAAATAGCACCTTCTTAAAATAAACATTTTGATTTTAACATAACAGTTACCATAAATATTTAATAAATAAATAATAAATATTAACAACACTTTGATTTTCCTTTGATATTTACAAGCGGAAAAAAGAGATAAAAGGCAACTGTGAATATTTTGATTGCTTACGAATAAGAAAGAGAGAAAAGAAAAACTACAGTCAATTTTTGTTACGGGCTGTCAACTCATTTGGCTCGCGACAACAAAAAACGAATCTCACCGATCATCAAATTACGGTCAAAGACAGCAATTTTTGCATAAAAAAAGCAAAAAAGCAAAAACACGCGAATGAATAGAATTCTATGGCAACAATACGTGTATTCCACTCCCTCATGATAAAAAGAGGGGGAAAAAAAACTTTATTTGATTTCACAGTAACAGGACTTTTCACTGCTGCCAAAAAATGTCAAAGAAATAACATCACTGAAACATCGAAAGCTTCACAAACAGCTATGCCAGATTTTAGGGAAAAATCAGTAGATTTCCCATAAGGATCAATGTAAAATCTACTTATATTTCCCATATATTTCCCATAAGGATCAATGTAAAATCTACTGATATTTCCCTAAAATATGGCAACGCTACTACCAAAAGTATGAATATTTCTGTTAAGGGCATTTCTTTCAGCGAGTTCTACAATAGTTCTACAGTGAATAGTTGAAACTATACAGCTATTTGAGAGTCAATACAATCAGTATGAACTGGCAGAATGACTCTATGTCATTACGTAGCGGCAGAATGACTTTTTGACTCTTCAAGAATGGAGAGATTTCAATGTATCATTAATTTTACAAATTGCTTTCGTTGAACTTACTAAAAGTAAACAGAATTGACAGAAACATTCATTCATTAGTTACAGCTGACACATTTTCAGTAGGTACCGGGTTGACAGATTCTGACAAGTAACGGTGCTTGCTTCTGAAATGCAAAATGCATCGGTGTCTCACTGATCTGTTTTATTACATTTCGGAAGCAGGCACCGCAACTTGTCAGGACCCCTCAACCAGATAATCTAAATGAAACATTATAATGATACAATTTCTTCGATAATTATTAGTGTCTACAGGAATTCTTGTAACTGTGAAACTACCCTTATGCTTGGCGAGTTTTTTTGGACCACAGGCCTCCTTAAACTAAGCATTTTTTACTTTTTTTTTTTTCAATGATCAGTTGAGATGTTTTTTCTGATCAGTTGAGTTTTTGAGCACCGATTTTTCTGACCGCCGATTACAAAAACCAACTGTATTTTAAAACAGACAGTTCATAAAGTAAAGTATAAATGATTTAAAGATAAAACTTAACTAATAATTTACATAGCTGATGATAATCTTCCATTTCCAAACAGAAATATATGGTGGAAGGGCGCGAGGGGGCATCCATGGTAAAAAAGGTCAGTGCTCCAGTTTCTTAACAACCAGTGGTGACGCATGAAATTTGGCAGCGCTGTATTTTGTCCATTTAAGCGCATGAAAAAGATCAATCTAATGGAGGTGCACAGTGCACTCCATCGAATCAATACTTTTTATGGGTTTAAATGGACAGAATGCTGCGTTGCCAGATTACACGTGACGCCACTACTAAAAACTTCATTGCAAGTCAAATGGATGTAACGTACAAATTTATTATTTTTCAACCAGAATTAAGTATACTGATTTAAGAATAAAAACAGAGGTCAGGATAGAAGAACACATGAGAAAATAAACTACAATTATTGTCCGACACTTCAATTTAGGTTGAACACCTTAAACTTTGATAAACTGAGTACTATAGATCAAGGTAGTTTCATCGCATTTAATTATGATTTTACCCTAATTAATAAATTACACCAAACTGAGGTAAAATCCCTTTCAAACACGGTAAAATTAACATGAGCTGTAAGACAGAGTTTCACAGTTTACGGCTTTTAATATAAACTAAAATGCTTTGACACATCGTTGAGGCTTTTTTTCCCCGAAGGCTGGTACCAACATGAAACATATACTGACATCGACTAGAGTTATACAGACCATTTTGACCATGGAGATTAGGCTGAAAGATATTTGAAAGTATGGCACTAAACGAACAATAATTAGCGAGAATTATAAAGTAAAAACTTGCGCATGAGAACTAATTTGCGGAAGAAAAGCTTTCAGGCACTTTGATTTGAAACACAAAAAGACTTAAAGCTATTTACGAAAGGATAGCAATCTCACGCAAATTTACACACGCACAAGAACAGATAAATTCATTTCTTTAACTTTCTCATTTCGGTCACGATACTGATGAAATGTTGGGAATAAGTGACACTCATAAATGTTTTGACCAACTGTCACCATCCCTGATTGAAATTAACTGAAAGAGCCATCAGAATGAGCTCATTCATTTTTAAAAGGGATTTCGATAATTCTAAGAGACTGAAAGATCTTAATCTGTTAAAAAATCAGATGACCGTTTCTAATGGCCAGTTTTTGAAGCTGAGTTGAACTAAGTAAAATAAAAGTCTTCAAAATGCATCCAATGTGCTTTTGAAATAAAAATTGACAAATTGATTCAATCAATGAACAAAACAAAGATGATTAAGTAAAAACAATAAAATTTATAAATGAAATTATGAGACAAGATTAAATAACCTTGAATAAAAATACATGAAACAACATTACCAGAACGCATTAAGGGACAACGCTATTTCTGTTTACATCAGTGCATTTGATGTAGCTCACTATAAATTTTGTTACCATCTTGCAGTTCATAGTTTTATCATGGACTCACTTTGCGGACACACTATCTTTACGCAATTTGTTTTAAAAGTGAAAGCAATAATTGATTATTACTTTCATATCCAGATTGAGAAACAAGTAATTTTTTCCATGACGTATGCGGCCTTTTGGTGAACTAGAAATAGTTTCGCCTTACCTTTTACCCCAGCAATGTTGTTCCATGTACTAATAAAAAATAAATAGATAATTTAAGCTTCTTTTTGGAAATGGACTGCCAGAGATTTTCAGTCGCAAATTTTTTGTAACTGCTTACGAAACTACCGGTTCAAACAGATTCTTGACAGAGTTTTTAAAGAATTTTACAAAAATCGCGGACCCTTGTTTACGACGATAATTATTGTACTTTATTTAGACATAGATAAAATGGAAGAAAGGATGAAGACATGAATTGAGACTGTTATTATTAATACTTACAGTGCATTGGAAAAATTGTTAATCAAGCTATATAACAAGTGTTTCTTTCATATTCATGATTCAAGTTGAAGGGGATCTTAATACTCAGGTACTATTAAACACAAAAGTTTTGGCCGTCAAGAATGTTCACCGAGCGCAGAAAGGAGACATAAGGTCGTCAAAAATCGCAGATAGTCGAGACTTCTGTATACTTCTTTCAAAATGCAAGTCAAAACAGTGGGACTAATTTTCAACCGCGAAACAACATTCCAAGACCTTCATCCTGCTCTTGGTGGATATTCTTGACTGCCGAGACTTTTGCATTTGACAGTGCTTGTGATAAATTTTTAAACTTTGTCATACTAATTTTGGTAAGCTAAAATACCAATGCAATACGAAAATGGTGAGTGAAAATTAAATTGACAGTAATTCTGTTCTTCGTTACTTAGACATTCCTTCTCTTTAGTACCTATGTACTATCATTATTAAATATTATCATTATGTTTTTTTTTATACTTTTTTTCTATTTCATTTTTTTTTTTTTATAATTTACTTTTCATCAGAATCGAAACATCAAAGAAAGAATTTTGGTTATTACAAAATATTTATATCGTGTTAATGACTGAACATAGAGGCTAAATGTAATATTAATCCAAACATAAAACCCAAGATTATTGTTATCTGAAATAACAGAGCGAGAGCTGAAGAGGATAAAATTCCCAATCGGGAATTCCCGATTCCCATCTCCCTGGGTGCCGATTGAGAGCGTTAAGTGTAGCAAGGTAGTCAACGCGTGCAGGGCTGTTAGGGTCCTTGTTATAGCACTCCAAGCCTACAGGCCAAAGGTGATGGTAGAGAGTTACGTTAACGAGAATAAAAAAAAAAAAGAAAAAAAAACCAAGAGTTAGTATTTTACTTATAAATTGTAGAAACAAAATTTATCTCGACAAATCTGTACTCATAAGGATGATTTCAGCAAGGGTTAATTTTCACTTCCTCAACAATTTTACTAGCTAGGTTATAGATTAAAAGCGTGTACTATCCAAAGAGTTAACGAGATTTGCAATTTCAATGACAGCCAGCATCATGGTCAACGCTGAAAAGAGTCAAATCTAAAAGCATCGCCTGATTAGTGGGAGGGTGGTAAGTCCAAATTTTTTCTGGCCTCATCGAAACTACTATTCAATTATTTTACAGATCAATTTTCTCGTTCAGTGTAAACTTCTACTAAAGAAAAAAAACTACTTAAACTGATACAAGGGGATTTCAAGAACAAGTTGCTTGGTAACACTTGCCACAGTTTTCTTTTTCTAACGGATGAAACTAACAAAAAACCAAAAGTGCTCTGCAGTGATATTAGTTATTTATTATAATTTTTATTTTACAATAATTCCATCAATTCAGAGAATAACTACCAAACATAACCCACCAGTTTTTTCTTGAAAACCTTCTAAATCAATTTCAGTAGTTTTTTAAGGTATAATTTAGCACCGATTTTGAGGAAAATGATAGGAAAATAATAAATCCAATGTTCATTAACACTAGGCTGAAGAAAGTTTTAACACACCCCTGTCCATCCGATCAGATGTGGTTTTACTATTGGGCTTTATTTTAGCGTTTAACCTTGCAGGCTGTCCATTAAATTACAACTCTCATTTATTCTTTAGTACTACCCTTGCACAGATCTTTCATGTCATCAATCAAATGATTGATGAAACATCGCCACAAAACTCAATTCTTTACAGCTCGAGTAACGGAGAAAAGTTGTCTGTGTTTATGTTGACACTATCAGGAAATCTGACTTTTTATCACAATCTAACAAAAGCACTGTTCGATACAAGACCGATTAAGGTGAATCTTCAACATTTAGTGCCGGCTACCGTTCGATTAATATCAAATTACGGGCCGAAAGTAACTTATATTTAAGAAAACAGAGTGTCAGTTACTAGATAATCATCAAAAGAATGTCACTGCAAAAAAAATCTTGTGAATAACTTCATAAATAAGGCTGAAATTACCCAAAAATGAAATACCTATCGCAAATCCATTTTTAAATCGAAATGCAATATTTCATTTTTTGGTACTTTCGTCTTTCAGCCTTATTTTCGCCTTGACTGACACTCTGTTTTCTTAAATATAAATTCATTTTGGCCTGTAATTTGACATTACTTGAACAGTAGTGCTGTGATGACAGAAATCAGCACTAAGTGCTGAAAAATCACCTTAAAAAAATCCAAGAAAAATCACTGTACAGACTGAAAATGACAAGGAACAAAACATTGATTGATTGCATGGAATAGCCTGTTTTATGGAGAAGCAGGAAATTCAAAATCGATCAATAATAAGTTGGTTTTGTATAATTGCAAAAAATGGCTCGATGTTATATCAATTGAGTAGTACCGAGATCAAATGCAAAAAAAAAAAAAGAAAAAAGAAATGAATATTAATACCAAAACCCAAAGGAAGAAAAAGTTTTTGTGATGGGACAGTAACGTTTTTTCAGTCAACAGCTCAAATTATTGGACTAGCGTGAAAATTTGGAAAGGAGGATTGAACTTCCATTATAAATCAACACATGTAATCTTTCATTGGATTATCAATTACCGCTACAGATATGGCAAGCAGTCTGCGTAGATTTACAGAGATCATTTGGTCTATCTGATAAAGAGCTAATCTACTACGATAGCTGCCAACTGAAGATCACTTAAAGTTTTTGTCTTCCGTTCAAACAATAGAAATATTTTTATTTTTTTATTTTTAGGAGTTTCATTAGAAAATAAATTGAAAGAAAAATAAATCTCTGGGAAAGACAGCTTTTAAACAGTTGGGAGCGTTTTAAATCTAATTGGTTGAGCTGTTGAAACTAAAATCGTTTATAGAATGGAAGGCAAGTTTCAAAATTAATTGATAAATCAATCGTTTCTACGATATTTCTTACCAAAATCGTGAATATTTAGTAAAACATGTGCATTCTAGGTTAAAAGGAAATGACATCTTTGGTAGACAGATGTACTATCAAACACAAAAGTTTTGGCTGACAATAATTTTCACCGAGCACAGGAAGTAAAGTTGCAAAAAATCAAAGGTAGTTGAACTATAGGGACGGGAAACTTCTGTACACTTTTTTCAAGATGCAAGTCAAAACATTCTGACAAAGTTTCAACCGCAAGGCAATATTTCATGCTTCCTTTCTGCTCACGGTGAAAATTCTTGACTTTCAAAACTTTTGCGTATGATAGTACACCAGCTGCATCAAAGTAGAGCCTTGATAGAATTGGTGTACAGAGATGTATTATGGCTTTCAAAAGAAAGTACCCTGGTTAAAATTCTTATTGTTAAATTTTTCTGTTGTTTTCAATAGAGGTTTCGTTTTTTTATGATGCACTTTAATGTGCCATTCTACTTGGTCCTTAAAAACAGGAACAACGCTAAATTGCTTAAAAGTTGCCAACATTTGAAAGAGTAAAAATTTTGACGAGCATACTTTCTTTTGAAAGTCATAGTACTATTATTTAAGCCTAGATAGTACATATTTCACTAAATCTTCATTATTTTGTTATGAAATGTTGTAGAAATGGTTAATCTATTATTTTAATTTCAAAAATTGCCTTCCATTCTGTACATGAAGTCAGCTTCACCTACTGTCCAATCAGATAAATTCTAAAACGCTCCCATGCCCACTTGTGAACTGACTCATGAATCAGGCATCAATTTCAACGCAACCAATGAGCGAATCATGAAAGCAATTGACGCTTGGCTGAACTACTGAGTACAGATTTGTTATAAAGTAATTATTAAGATGAAAAAATGACACATCCTGTTATGAGGTGGGTTTTGCAGATTTAAACGCTATCATGTCATAAGTGGAAGCCATGCAATAATTATTCAGCTGTAACGAGAAAAAACTCGAAAATTTCGAAATGAGGGGGAAAGCAGATGAATCGAAAGAGGAGAGAGAAGCGAAATAAATGACACATCTTTTCCTCTGTTTCAACCCCTACAGTTTTACTTTTTGCAATGACTTGTGATGATGATACGATGGAAGTCCCTCACAGCCATTCTACATGTTACAAACGAAACATTTTGTCAACAGACTATTTTGATGGCTATCTAGAAGCGATGAGCAAATGGCACTCCATAACTCGTTTTTTGATTACTTTTGAAAAGTGATGGAGATGAATTTAAGCAGTAATCAGGCATGTCAATTTTAAAGAAACCAACATGTTAAGATGATTTCAGAGTTGATTAGTTTGAACCATGGACACCTTGTCGCGCTGCTCAAAAAGTCAACAGTTTTTGGCTGAAATTTACAAATCGCTGAAAGTACAAACTTGAGAAACATCAGCACCTGCGAGCATACTTCAGGAAGAAACCCTGTAAGTTTCAACCTGAAATACTCAAAAATAAAGCCACAAATTTTGAAATACAAAAATTCCCATAAGCCTCAATCAGTGTGAGTGAGGCAGATAGATATATTATCACTCTCACTCACTCTCACTCACTGAGCTTATGGCAAAATTAATTTCATAATGTACAGCTTTAATTCTGGATCAATTTTGCTTGTATTAGGCTCAAAAAATCCATAAAAATTTTTGCAGGTACTGACATTATTGGATTTTGCCACTTTAAAATGCCAAAAACACGACTTTGCCCTAAAGCGACTAGAGGCGCTATCAATCGGACTGAAATCTAGAAAAGTTTTGCTCGGAATAACCTTAAGAAATATAATTTACTATTCCGCAAATAACATTAGTTTCATTAAAATTGGTAGACCCGATTATCGATTACTGCTTGCACCCAACTTGATTACTTTTAAAAAGTAATTGATTATGAAATCCAAAAAGATGATTTGCCCAACTGCACTAAATACTAAAATACAGAAAAGTCCAGAAAACCAAATTTCACAGGTGAGACAAAAAACATTGTTAATTTTCATAAAATTGTTTAAAAAAATTTCTGTGATTTCAAATAGACAGTGTAAGGCATCCCCTGCATAAAATGGCTATTGGGTGCATTGAAATTACAGATATTTATGAAACAATTTCATGAAAAAATGGGTTGTAAAATGTGTCGTAGAAAGGCTGATTGGCACTACGTGAATAATTAACTGCAGGCAGGTAACCATAGCATCACCATTATTCATCAACGACAAATCCAACAACAAAACCGTTGGAGAGGAATATTGATTAGATTTGGAAATTTAAAATCAGTGCGTTCACAGCGATTTGATTGTCGATGTAATTAAATAATGCAGTTTGTAAATAAATAAATAGAGGAAATGAAAATAAAGTTTAATATTTTACATTTTTTTGTTGAAAATACCTATACATTTTCCACCTCAAGTTTCTCAAGTTGATACTGAAAAAGATTCTTTTCATTGAAATGAACTAAACAATTTCAGGGTGTGTTAAAATTGTATTTTTTAATTACCGTAGTTTTTCTTGTAGTTCATTTAAAAATGTTTTATTAATACTCATTTTTCAGTACTACTTCCTGTCTTTAGGACTTTAAGACAAGTTTCAAAACTTTAATTCTTGCCTACTTAGTTGTATAACTAATTTTTTTTAGTTTTTCAACAAAATTGTTCGGACATTACTTCTCTTTGAAATACTGAGAATAATTATTCAATGATATAGCAGAGTTGACGCATTTTGAGTATCGGATGGATGGGATCTGACAAGTATCGGTATTGGCTTTCGAAATGCATCAAAACAGACCAAATAGCGGTTGTTTAGCAAAGAATTAAGACTCGTTGCTGACCAACCACTCACTGATGCGTTTTGATGCATTTCGGAGGTAAGCACCGCTACTTGTTAGAATCCATCAACCCGATACTCAAATTGCGTCAGCTCTACTTAAATTTTTGTTCAGATGAAAAAAGTCTAACAAAATAGAAAAAGTGTATTTAAATCCTCATCATGAACAGCTGAATTAATCCCCTCCCAAATAAAATCATTCATGAGAATAGAATATAAAAGACTAGCAATAACCTCATTTGACTCACACGGAGTCTGTTCATGACGCAAAAGTTCATCACACCTATGCGTGGATATACTGCAGGATTTGCATTAACAGTTTAAAGAGATCACAGCTACCGTAATACAAAGATAAAAGAAAAAGAGACAGAAAATAAGACTATAATTTTTGTCTCCTTGAAGAGAGCAATTGTTGATCAAACTACGATGGTTGATGTCACAGATTTTTAGGAACTTTTAAATGAATTTCACAATGAATACATTAAATAGGCTGATAATTTAATTCAATTTTGCCTGGTTATATTCTGAGTTTTTAATTAATGTTTAGGAAGATTTACCAGTGACAGCCTTAATTAAGGGCTTTGCTGATAGAAGGACAAACCTCAATTTTGATGGTTTTGAAAAAAAAGGTCTCGAAATGTGTAAATAGTTCTGTAGCTACTTCATGGGAGAAACTCATTAGTAATGTATCTTGGAAGATACATCTTCTAATTACCGTGATTCCATGCAAATATTGGGAATCATTCAATCACCTAGATGACGCCACCAAAGTCATTTTCCGGAGTTTGGTCTTTTTTGGGTAATTTGAATGGAATGACAGATAATTATGCAATTAGCGGAACACCAATGTGTTCTCCAACTATGAACGGATTTTTTGATCCGTTAACCATTAAAATTGGTTGAGATATAGCATTGAAATTTGAGAATGAATTTATCTTGGCTGTCAGTTCAATGGGGGCAAGTGAGACAGAATATATCTCACTCCCACCCACTGATATAAAAACCAAAGTCCGTTCCTCAAAATTACGACTCTATTTCTCATTTAATTTTGATGGACGATGGCTTAAAAAACCCTTTACAGATTGTAAAACACTGTGCCGTTTTGATAAAAGGCACATTCCATCATCCTATTCAAATTACTTCAGAAAGACCAAGTTTTGAAAATTGATGAGTGACGTCATCTATAGCGTATTGAAAAATACCCAACTTTTATTCAGAATCACCTTAAGTAAAAGCAGAATACTTTTTAAACACTTCAAACCTGCTTTTATCAAAACTATAAAAATTGAGGAGTCCTCTGGAAAAACCACGTACAGCACAGCAGGTACGTTCGTCCTCAAAAATGCATAATTCAAAGCAATATTATGTAAGCCTCTGATGAGTTGAATGTTCTTCTTTATCTGTGACAATAAGAGCTTAGAGAAAAAAAACCACCCATTCAATACATCAGAAAAACACGCAACATTGCTTTGAAAAGAGAATTTTTGAGGACGAGCAAACTCTCCGTATTATAAGTTGTTTTTCCACAGAACTCCTTGCAAACTTTTGCTATAGGTGATAGAAGAGTTGATTCTTGCATATAAACCTGTAAAAATGACGATGAATATACTAAAAACCCACAAAATTCACTCTCAGAATCGGGTTTAGTGGCAGAGCTACACAGGTATCATGGGAGATTCCTATCTAATTTGAGACATATCTCTGTGTTTCCATAAGAAAGTGACAAATTAGACAGGAATCTCCCATGATACCTGTGTAGCTTTGCCATTATAATCTTTCCGTTACAGCTGTTTTCTGAGTTTAATACTAAATTTTAAACTTTTTTAGAGTGTTTTCATGATTTTCGCTGGTTTTTACACCAGATCTTACTTTTCATTTCCTAACAGCAAAAGTTTGCAGGAGTCCTCCCGTCAATCAGAAAAGTTCTCAACAGTCTCACCGTCTCATCTCAACATAATGGGGCTCTTGCAAACTTTCGCTATAAGCAGATAAATAGTCAAAACTTATGTAAAGACCAACAAAAATCACGAAAATCACACTAAGAAAGTCTAAATTTCAGTAATAAACTCACATAACTGCTATAACATCAGCGTAATGGCGGTTTGACACAGGTATCATGAGAGATTCCTGTCTAATATGTCACTTTCTCTACGGAAACACAGAGATATGTTTCAATTTAAATAGGAATCTTCCATAGTACCTGCGTCTCTCCGCCATTTAGCCCGATTCTGAGAGTGAATTTAGGGATTTTTTAGTGTACTCTACTCATCGTCATTTTTATAGGTTTTTTTGCAAGAATCAACTCTTCAATCCCCTACAGCAAAAGTTTGCAAGAGCCCTATTTGAAATAGATATGATACATTCTGAAAAAGAAGAACACAAATTAATGAACAGGAAGAATAGGAATTGTCGAAAGAGAAAACTGACCTTGTTTTCTTAATTGACGATGGGAGTCCCGACTCTTTGGTACGGATGCTCCCTAAACTGGCCCAAATGTCGTCGCTGCTTAGCAACAGCGGCCGCTGCGGCACCTGCCACATAAATTATGTTCATTCTCTCCATTCAAAATAATCACAAAGCATAAAAAACAAAAACGAATTGGACAAAAAAAAAAGAGACGATGCTTCTCGCATGGCGAAACTCTCTTCAAAAACTGGAGGGTCGAGTTTGAATCAAAATAGAAAAATTGTTTGAAAACTTTTGCCGAAAATTTTGAAAAACATTCTGGCAAGGATTGAAAGAAAATAAAAAAGAAAAAAAAAATGAAAAAAAAAAAAAAAAGAGGTTGGGCAAACAGGATAGTACTTGAGTCTCACGAGTGCCAGTGCTTGGGATTCGTAAATTTTTGTAATCGTATTTCAACAGTAATCAGAGTAGATATTTAACGAATCAAGGATCATGACTGTTCTACTTATAGTTAGTTATTCTCAACACGTGGTCATATTTGATTCGTTAAAAATCTACTCTGATTACCGTTGAAATACGATTCAAAATAATTACAAATCCCGATGGTACTCGTGGGACTCGAAGTAAGTGCTACCCCGTTTGCTTGAGAGAGATCCCCACTCAAAAAGATTTCCAGCTTCTAAGTTTTCTTTTCAGTTCTTGACAACTTTGCATCATCAAAGTGCAGCTCTTCTCAAAACCAACGATTCAAAAGTTCTAACTTTTAAACTACAAATAGTATCCTCTCAGATTTGAAGAGGGAGTCCGTTTTATTAACATAAAAACTTGTCCTTGATCATACAAAGAGGAGAAACTCAATCAAACAATCCATTATTTTTACTTCACATTTTTTCTTTTTTCAAAAGAAAAGGAATGAGACATTCTTTACAATAAAAAAATCAGAGACAAATAGAGACGGAGCACTAACTGGCTGCAGCAGAGGTATACTGAATTCTCAAGGATTCAACAAAACAACAGTCAACACCCTTCTGATGTCCCAGGGTGTTGAATGGTTCTCTTCACTTCCCTATCCATCTCTCCTCTGAATATCACTGTCCAACACCCTGCGACATCAGAGTGGTGTTGATTGTTATTTTGTTGAAACCGCAAGAATTCAGCGCGCCTCAAATCTGCCCTACGTATTTTAACATTGTGCTCCGCCTCTATCTGTCTCTGAAAAAAATAGAATTTTGTCCAAAGCTTTTTACGTGTAGGCCATTTAAACGTAAAACCGAAAACCCGGTACAGCAAGCCATAAATTTGTCTTAAGAGACGTTGGATTGAATTAATGCATCGATGTAAGATTAATGACAAACTGTTTGTTTCATTCAATGGATTTTCCTGAGAAAAGGAAGGAAGACAAAAAAGAAAAAAATTGGTAAAAAGAGCAAATTTCAAGGGAGTTCAAAATAAAGCAGTTAAAAAAGTTGTTTGCACTTTCATCGAAAAATAAATTGAAGGAGGGGAGTAAAAAACTGAAAAAGCAAGAGCGGTAGTTAAAAATTTAAAGATTCTGATAAAAGGATTTTTGGTTCTATTTCTGAACTTGCAACTCATGTCATTACAACTAGAGCAAGCAGAGCTGCCGTTTTGCATGTAATTAAAAACATTTTTCAATTCACCGATGATTCCACCGGTTGAGAAAAGATTACATAGTTCAGCTCAGTGTATAACAGTACTACACCAAAATACTCTGATCAGTAAGCTTTCTTCAATCAGTGCACTCGCCGTTAAATTAATATGACTCCACCCGTTGAGAAACGATTACAGATGAGAGTATTTTTGTGCAGTACAGTCATATACAAACTGAATTCTGTAATCTTTTCTCAACCGGTGGTATCATCGATGAATTGAAAAATGTCATTAATTATACAAAAAACGTGTGCAAGAAGACAGCATTCTCAGCTGACTTCATGCTCCAGGACGCCTCAAGTTAGGGAGGAAAGGGGAGGCATTTTAAAAGACTCCTCATCTCTCTAGAGAGCTTGAATACAGAAAGGGAGTAAGAACCTCCCTAAAAAAAAAAATGCAACCGGTCAAGATTTATCGACAATTATTTACAAATTAAAATGCAGCCAGGGAAAAATTAAAGGGTCTAGTTGAAAAAATGAAGCTGAAAAGGAAAGAAATATTATCAACAGAGAAGCAAATTAAAATAAAGGCTATAAAAAGGAACTGTGTCAAGTAATGAGAGATAATATGGAGTAATGTTTAGAGATGAGGATCAATAATGAATTGCACTAACAATAAGTACAGGGTGTTTCAGATTACTTCGAATCTGTCAGTTCTTTTATTACAAGCACTGTAACCTGTTAATACAAGTTTGATACATGTTCTTTGCTTGCATTGCTTTTGTGGAAAGTACCTACATCATACACAGATACAGGAATTTTTCTATCTCTCTTTCCTCCCATTTGATTGTGTGCGTTAGGAAAAGATGAAGATAGCTAAAGCTAAGAGACGACCCCCTCTGCTATCCTTTTCTAACTCATGTGTTCTATTGGTCAAAGAGAGAGAAGGACTAATTCTTGTATATGTCCATGGAGTACACTCAGCTCTCCATTTACACGAATTTGAGAAGGAACGACTTACAGCTAAAACATATTAAATCAAATCTCTTTCGGGAGGTACCCTCTTAACATTCAAAAATGCAAGCTACTTGAAACTAAGGAAACCGCAATTTTTTTAGGGTTTTCCGTTCCGACTGGATTACCTGTACACAGAATTTTGGGATAAGTCATGATAAACTTCAGAGCCAATGCCCCAGATAAACAGAGGGCCGACTGTACTTCCCAACAGTAGAGCACAAGTACAGGTACATGTAAAGAGCTGTCAGATTAGAAACTATCTAGAACGGCTTCTAATACTGGATAAATAACACAGAAAAAAGGCCTCAAAGGAGTATTCTTGATGTAGCCACTTTGTCTTTCATAAAAAAAAAAAAAAAAAAAAAAAATGTTTAGAAAAAAAAAAATCCCCGCAGAAAAATTTTGAATATCAAATTTTTTAAGTAACTCTTTGAAAAAATGTCAGTTCTTTGAGGCATACTATCGCATAGAATTTCACTTAACACTTAAATAAAATTTTCAACATTTAGTTGTGATTCTAAGAGCTAAAACACTGCTGGAAGTAAATGGGCAAAAAATGAGAGCAAATGATTTTTTTAGATTCAACGAATTTTTCCCTCAGGATCATCAAGAGGAAACCGGAGTTGAAAAATAAAAATTTTGAGCAGGGAGCTATTTGTGAAACCACAAGAATCAGTAACGTTGCGTGCCATCTGGCAAAACTGCGACTCATCTTCAAACTCATTAAATATATTGCATTTTTCTTGTGTACTGTGAACCCCCTGAATTCAACTTTTTATATGAGTTTAAATGGATAGCATGCTGAGTTGCCAAATTGCACACACCGCCATTGACAAGAATTAAAGGAATTTGGCTAAACTTCAAAGACGGGCAATCCTGCAAAATGAATGACAAAAAGACAGTGAGGTCAAATTTACTACACATTGACCAACCTCAAAACATTATCCAAAGAGCAATCAAAATAGAATGTGTTATCATAAAGAGGGAAAAATTAAAAAAAATAAGAGATGAGTCGCATTAGTTATCTGAAAAATAAAAACTGAAAAGAGGGGGAGAAGGAGAGTAACTGCGTTAAAGAGATTAATCATAAAAATTAGGACAGTGTTAACGAGTCAACCGCAGATTTTTTTTAATGCTTTTAAAGTACCTAGGTAAAAAAGGTTAATAACTTTGAAATAAGAACGTGGAGGAAAAACGTTTTAGACAAAGCTCCCAAAAAGAAGTTGGGTTCTTAATACAAATGCAGAAAATGGTGAAAATTATTGCTCACGCGTTCAGCCACAAGTGAGGAAAAACTATGATCCCATCCCCCGTCAGATTAAGTTAATCAATGCTCAATACAAAACAAAAAAGAAAAAAAAGTATCAAAACATGAACTGTCATGCTCGGATCCTACTTAGAAAGTAAATGTAATGACAACATGCGCCGACTAAATGAACAGTATCAAACAAAGAAAGGTCAGATCTTCTGATAAAACCAAAAACTGTTACATAGGTATTGTAAATATGGTTAAAAAGGTCTCTTCCAGTGAAGATAGTTTACAATATGTACAACTCATTTAAACACTCTAATTAGCAATCTTTCAAGGAACAAAACTAAGAAGTGCAGTGGGGGTCCGTGTGGGAGGAGGGGGCTCTAGCCCCCCCCCCCTCCTTTTTCGGAAAAGGATTAAAAAAAAAGAAAGGCAAATAGAGACGGAACACTAACTGGCTGCAGCAGAGGCACGCTGAATTCTCGCGACTTCAACAAAACAACAGTCAACACCCTTCTGATGTCGCAGGGTGTTGAATGGTGAGCACCCTCCTCTTCACTTCCCAGTCCATTTCCCCTGTATTTTCTGAATGTCACCGTCCAACACCCTGCGACATCAGAGGGGTGTTGACTGTTGTTTTGTTGAATCCGCGAGAATTCAGCGTGCCTCAAATCTACCCAATGTATTTTAGTACAGCTCCGTCTCTGTTTGTCTCTGGTAACACCGTAAGTCCCAACCTCTTTTATGCGAAGGAGAAAAAAAAAAGGTCATCACATTTTTTTAGGCTCCCACTTTTAAACCCTCGGACCACCACTGCAGATGTGCAACTAGAAATTTGTCCTTCTTGGGAGAGGACAAATTTTATTGGGAGTGAACAATTTTCAACCAGGAAACAAGACCTCAAAGCCAACTTAAAAATTTAGTCTTCAATTGAAGCCATTTCTGAAAAAATGGCTCATAAAATAATAGGTATGCTCATCTGAGTAAATTCTTATAAGATCCAAAGGCCTATTTTCTTGGACAAGCACACCTGGTGTTTCATGGACCATTATTCCAGAGATGGCCTCAATTAATTGATGCAAACAGTCTTCTGGCAACACAATCCACGATTTCCATTGCTTTTAACAATTCATTAATCATTGGCCGGACAAAAGACACGAGCAAATCATGCAAAAAGCAGACAAAAAAAGAAGCACATGCAAAAATATAGGTACAAGAAACAAGTAAATAGTTATAATCTTGAGACCCAGAAATCTGATTGAGTTCAAAAACACAGAAGAAAATGATTGGAGACCTAACTTCATAATTCCACTAGAAAGAAAAAGATTGTAAAAAAAAATAAGGCTACTCTTCTGGACATGGTTGAAAAGAACGATATACTAGCTGACAGAGAGAGGAACACTGAAACGAAGCAACAGTTTTGTTAACTTTCTTTCAAAGCAGGCATCAACTATTTCCTACAAATCAGTTACAATGTACTGAAAAGCTGGTTCTATACCGGTCATTGCTATCTCTCGACGAGTTGATAAAAAAAAGGCTAGTTTTAGAGGAAAAATGTATGAAACTTAGAAACTTTTGTCTCATTCTAAAGACCTCAACTTATAGAAAAGCTGCAGTTCCCAAAAACAAATCAATTTAAGTAATTTTAATAAATACTCAAGTTTCATCGGACAATTTTTATGTCTGTATTCTGCAGTTGAATTAAAACAACAAAACGGTGGAATTTCTTCCATGAAACCAGACAAATAAGTTTTTAAATCTTCCACATAAGCCATGGTTTTACTTCTTCACAGATTCAGACAGAAAAATTAGAATTTGATAGCCAAAACATCAGCTTGTGCTTCAGAAATGCAATGTTGAGTCTCCATTACAGCATAACCCCAATAAATTGAACTCCAGTTTTTCGAACCTTATGATGTATGAAAAAAGTACATACATTCCTTACACATAAGCATAGTTTAGATTTTTTCTTAAAAAATTGAGTAGTCATAGTAAATTTGAAACTTTTATTGCTTAAAATTTTTGTTTTCTCGTGACTTTCTAAGAGAAAAGTCAAACTAAAAGACCCAATGAAGCAGCCTGTGATACATCACTCCCAATTTTAAAATCCAGTAAAGTAAGGAAGAAAATTTTTATATAGCTCCATCTTTTTTGGAGTGACTTTATAAAACAACTTCTGATAGTTATCAGAATTTTTGGCAAACGTAAATCTTAGTCAGATTTGAGGTGAGTAAGAAACCACGGGCAAATCGTTTTCATAAAAGTTCATTTGATAGAAGAACAGTAGTATTTAAGAGAAAATTTGTTTAAAAAAAAAAAAAAAAAACCCATGGAGATATTGGTTGATAAGCCTTATGAAAATTTTTGTCACGTTTACCATTCTCGCGGGAGCAAAACAGAGAAAAGAAGGCAAAAGATAGTTGACACCAAGTGAAAACGACCCAAAATTTCCCATTAAAATGGTAAAGAAAAGAAAGATTTGATGTAAAAGGAGTTTAAGAATTAAATTTTAAAGAATGCGGATTTATTCAATATTCAATATTTTTTCTTTTATTGTTTTCCATAAACATAAAAGTATTTAAGCGTAAAAATCAAACTCTGTAATTCCAAATTTGAAAAGAAAAAAAAATTGATTTGATGAGAAAGACTTAAAGATAAACAGAATATAATAAAGAATAAAATAAAACAAAAAAGTAAACAGAAAATAAAAAAATATAAACTATCATTGAATGATATATAAATAAAAGTATAAAAGTTCAACAAGTACCGTTGAGTATTCATAAAATAAAATAGAAATAAAAATATTCGTAGACCAAAAATATACATATAAATAAATATATGCATATTCCTTAAAAAAAAACATATATTACAAAATAAATACACAGGTTCCAAAGAAGTACAAAATTCATGGCTAAAATTATCATAAAATTATCTAAATGTTCACTTAAAATGTACTATAGGTAAAATCCATGCTTCAATAAATAACTTTAGAAAAGAGGACTGAGTGTGCAAAAAGAGAACTTATGGCCTAAGAAATATGCAAGGAAATTTCTCGAAAAACCCACATTTCAAGTTTACTTAATTCCACTTCGTTAAAAAAAAAATAAATAAATTGCAAAACGAAACAAAGACTATTCTTCAATAAATCTTTCAATAGCAGTCCTGCACTTTGGTAAGAAAAAAATTGAATGAAACGAGGACCGATATTACTATCTTCGTAGAGTTATGGTTTAAGCTGGCCAGGCTGCAGACACAGTAGGTAACGATTAAAGTTGCCCCGGGAGAGTCAAAATGTCAGCGCTGATCGGGCCATGAGCGAGGGTTCTGATTGGTTTGCAGCCAATGGGTCACACCCCAACCGCGAGCCACCGCTGCTCTGGAATGAGTACCCAACCGTACAGCAAATCCATACAAACGTACGGTAAAGTAGAAAAAAAGGTTCCTTGCAACTTTTAATGCATGCAGTCTCAATCAAACGTCCCGTAATCCCCGCGAAGCAAAGAATAGAAAAAAAAGTAAATATGCCTAATCAATGAGACCCACTTTCCTTACAATTTCCACTGGAAACTAAAGATAGGGTTGTGCGGTATTACTGTCGATAATTAATCCGTATCCATTGGTAATCATGATTACAGTCTCTGAAAGAATGAAACTGGTAGAAAATCTTTTTGGGATTCATTCCATTACTCCCGTCAACTTAACCAAATTTGGGGAAACTAAAACATTATAACGCTAATTGAATGATTAGTGTTTGAGAGATCTTTCCTCACAAGACAAACTTCGAGAAAGCTGACTTTGAATGTTTCATCTTTGTTTAATTGCACGTTACTCCCATATTTTGCATCAAATGTTACCGTATGGCTTCATTTGAAACATAAAAAAAAAAAAAAAAAAAAAAAAAAAAAAAAAAAAAAAAAAACCATGAGACCGTAAAGAGTAAGTACCTAAATTGCGTTAAAAGTTTGCAGGGGTCAAAAGGTCAGGACAGCATTAATCAATGAATGATTAGAGAAGATGGGTGAAACAAGGGACAATTCTGTTGTTAATGATAACCGTGATATCAACGTAAGCCGTTTTTTTTAACCCTCTCAAACCCAAAAATACTTTTTGTTCAGGGACAAATTTTTGAACCTTATTGCTGATCTGGGCACAATTTTCTCATATAAAAAATACGCATATCTTATTTTCATTTCCTCCATAAGGCTCCTTGTTATTCAGTTGTACAATGAAATGTACACCAGGAATGAAAGGGTTAAACTTCGCGGAGTAGAAGGAAAGTCTAAAAGCCCGAACACTGAAACTTTGTTTCTACATGTTTGTGAAAGAAAACGGCTGGACTACTGCAAGCTCGTACTTCGTACAGTCAGAAAAATTAGAACAAAAGATAAAAAGCAGATTAGCAGTTCATTCTTCATTACTTAGAACTTCAATTGTTTCAAGTTTAATTCAAGTTTTAAATAACTCATGAGTTACTTGGAGCTTCGCATTTTGACCCTTCAATCTCCTACGTTTTCACTGTAAATGACTTATAAAGAGTTAATTTTTTTTATTTTTTATAGTTTAAAGTCATATTTTGTTGAGTTCCTGTCATGCTCAAACGATTCAAGACCAAAATCTTCATCATTACTGACTTTGAAGAATCTTGTTCTGGCAAAAATTATCATTTTTCAGAGCTTCAGATTGATGCAGAGAATTGCAGCAATTTGTAAAAATACAATGGCTCTCTTAAAATTTGCTTCCTGTTTTCTTGCTCGGTTTAATAACGCGAGTGATGATGAGACGGAATGGATTGAAAGTTACATGAGAACCCCTTAATCAAGATAAAATAAAAAAAAGAGTCAAGACTGAATTGTCACCTTTCACCTTTGGATAATCTCTATTCTTGAATTTGCAAGAAAACAAGAGTGAGATGACTGGACTTGAATTTGGCTTTTTTAAACTTTTTTTAAAATCCACTTTCGCCGTCTGAAAAATGCTGCAATTTAAAATTAATTTCCACCTGTTGTCGAGGCATTGCGTGACAGTAGAAGAGCTTTCTTTGAAAGAAAGCTAAAAGACTATTGAAAGTCCTTTTTCTAGAAATTGGAATCACAGTAAATTTAGGGGCTCTCAAACAGACCACAACTGATCAATATAACTCATTCGGTTTATCGTCGTAAATTAGTTATCAACTAACTATGCAAAGTTTCACTGAGTCAGAAAACCAGATGGGGGACAAATTTTCAGCCTTCAGATTCTCAAGTATTTTTCAGGACGGAAATCCAAATACATTATTCATTTTATAAAGTGGATTATTCATTCTTCATACGAATAGTAAAGATCAAAGCACTGCAGCTAAACAAGAAACAATTCGTTGATTTCACTTTGAAGAAAAACGCATCGAAGTCCTCGGAATTTCTTTTGAAGAATATGTCTGGCTAAGAAGTTGGAAGGAACAGTCAGAATTAAAGCAGTCTTTACAACGGATGAATTCAATCAATTTATTGGTAATTTTCTGAGATTTGGACTTGGAAGTTTTGGTTTTTCCTTTCCTTCAAGCAATTTCATATGCAAGTTTGTTCTAAATAGTCAGTCCCATTTTTACAAAATCGCTGTGTCAGTACTACCGCAGTTATATAATCAGAATAAGATCAAGTTGTATTTACTTAAGTGACTTAAGTTTACTTAGTCGGCCAGCTTAGCATTCCTACAGTTGAAAGCTGACAATTCCGTCAATAAATAAAGTTTCAAGGCAGAAGAGATGCCCTAATATTAAGCTTGCAAACAATAAACATGCTAATTTAAAAATTAATGAAAAACAAGAGACTTAAGAGATAAGTAACCAACTTCTCCACAAAAGGCAAAAAAATGAGAAAAATTATCGCTGGTTTGCTCGCTCGATCAAAAGAAAAGGGAAACTAATCACAACGGGATAAAAATTTCAAAATGAAGGGTGATGGTGAACTTTTAATGTTAAAAAAAAAAAAAAAAAATGGCATTATTAACCATATCTTAATTAATTAATCTAGCTTCTTTCAACGTATAAAAGACAAATTTTTTTGGCACATTATTTCATGGTAAATATTTAGCGACCGATTTTGATCTTTGTTGGGTTTGTTGACTCAAAGTAAAATAAATTTATCCACTAAAATGATCTCGCATTAAAAGGAAATGGAGGACACTGCCTTATATTTAAAAAGTATCACAAAGAAAACTCACAAAGAGCCAAATGCATTGGGGCTAACAAGATCTTTCTTCTCTCAGTTAAAATATTTAAGGAATTAAAACTGCTACAATTTGTTAAAAAAAAAGATTCAAATAAACTGGAGGTTGAAAAGAAAAAAAGGAAAAAAAAACAACTGTAGATAACAAATTTAACAAAATTACTTTCAGTCAAATTTGCTTTGTGATGGAGAAGTATGGCTGTAAGACGCTAAGACGGACAATATAAAGAATATAAAATTTTTAGGTGATGAAGAATAATTTTTGTGACGTTAAACCATTGCAGAAGGAGTATCGATTTGAAATCTTACGGAGCTGTAGCAAAGAATTCAAAAAAATATGCTTCCTCTATCTCCTAGAAAGGATTTACTCAATATCATAAATAGATATTCTCACAAGTGGAGGAAGGAAAAAAATAAAATAAAAAATTGTACCCTCTGGGTATAAAGAAAGCACTTGGACACTAATCAGAGGGGTAAAATAGTAAAATATCAATAACTCTAAAACGGCTAAAATACACCCCTAATCCTCCAATACTGATAAATGGATAATTATTTGTGGCGACAATTTAAGTAAACCTTTCATGGCGCAAAATTTGAGGGCAATCAAGGCGGATAGAGACAATCGGTTGCATATCACAGAAAAATTTTAGCACGCTAAAATAAAGAAAATTGTATTCTGAACAATCAGAAGGTGTAAAGAAACCAACGAGTTATAAATTTATCTATAGTGGCAGTCTAAAGGGTAACCTGCGTAAACCGCCATACAGGATTTATAGGTTAAATTTAAGGTGTATTTTTTCTCATTTATCCCATGTATTTTGATGCAGCAGACAGAGGCTAGAACATGCTTTGGTCCACTGTGCGGTTGCGCTGAAATATATGGGAATAAATGGAACAAATTTGACCTTAAACCTAACCTAAAAATCCTCCATGGTGGTTACGAAGGTTACCCATTTGAATGCCACTCTAGATAAATGAATGGCTCGTTGAAAGAGACTATACGAGGACAGAATAAGAAGAAGGTATTAACAGCAAGCAAAGAGAATTTTAAATAACAAATAAATAAAACAAATACTGAACGAATAAAAAACACCAGGTACATAAATACAGATTAAGCTACATTTCTGATTTCAAAAGACCATTGCAAAGCAAGTTCTAATAGAATGGAAATGGAACAGTGGGAAACAAATTTATCGGTTCATAACGTGTTTCTAAGACTTTTGGAAACTGTTTGAGAATGCTTTACAGTCGCCGAACCTGAAAGAGCTCGGACTTTTAAAAAATAGTTACTACAAATGCACAATCAACTTTGTCTCTACAAGCTACTGACAAAGGTTTGGTTGCAAAACAACTCAAAATGAAAGACTAGAAATTTTCTATTCAAAAATCTATTAATGGTCAAAATATACTCAAGAATACGTATGTGAAAAACAGTTGAGTGTACTAAGCTGAGAAGGGAGTCATTAAAAAAAAAATTCTGAAGACCAACGATGAAGTACGGTCTCTAATTTTCCTTTTACCTCAAAGCTCCACTGTGTTTTAAAAAGGCTTTCAGCACAAAATTAAAAGGTTTCAAACATCTACTTCAAGACCTTTAAAATCTGTAAATGCATTTGATCGAATGAAAACAGAAATGTAGAGGAGTGTTCATCAGATAATTCTTATTAGAAAATGTTTCAATTGCAAATGCTTAGAAAGATTTTTCATGAAGATTTCTGGATTTATAAAATGATGGGATGGTTTTAATTACTTCTCAGACTTTCATACTTCCATTGTCTGATATTTGTCGTGAATAGGATGAGTAAATCATCGCAGCTTATCAATTGCATACTGAGTAGCTGAAGGCTCATCCTCTTTTTCATAATCCTTTTTCCAAAAAAACGCCTCAACGGTGATAACGATAATGATCCCTCACACCAAAGGGATGTAAACTTTGAATTGCTTTTTAAAATAATCAAATCATGCATCACACACTAGTACATTTCTCTCAAGCTGGTGACTTAAAACTCAACCTGGAATTTTGAGAATGAAAGCTATTGCAAAAGTTTAAACATTTTCTTGAATAAGAAATAACTGATGACACTACACCCCCTAGAAAAAAAAAGAAGAAAAAAAAAGGGAAAAAGAAAATTATCTAATAAAGAGAAAACGAATTTCAAGACATGCTACATGAGCTCACACAGATAAGGTGCATGCAAAATAAACAAAAAGGTTCGAACAATTTTCTTTAAAGTTTTAATCTGATGCCGAAACATAGCTTTTCGCGAATAGCTACTTTGTGCCGCATGAGAAGTTCATTCACCGAGGACAACAGAGTCAGCTCAAAGCTCAAAGAAAATTTATTTGGCTAAGATCATTGGCGACGGACAAAAAAGAGGCAAACTTTATTCAAAAGCAGGATAAACAAAAAAAAAGGAAAAAAAAAGAACTGGTGGATAAAGCAGGGATAACTAAAAAAAAAAAAAAAAAAAACGTGCCCAACAGATAAAATTAAAGACTGAACAACTACATCTATCAAAGGTTTTAAAAAAATTTAAAAAAAAAAAAAGGCTGACGAACGAACTAATATCAACTGGGATTTACCTAATTAAATAAATATAAATCGACTATAAAAAATTATTTCACAATAGGCAATTCTCTAAGAGAAGGGTCTGTAAAACAGCAGATGTGCTCTTCCAATGAAAATCAGCCTAAAGGTCACAAATTAATTTCTTTCATTGAGCACACCTTATGTGCTGCAGGCCCTTCGTTCAGAGAGGGCCTTAATTAACAAAAGTTTTTCCCCACCATTTTCTGCGGTCATTCAACAATAACGAAACTAAAAATAATTCTAAGTGAAGGGTGGTTTATATAAATAAAAAATTGTTCCGGGGATGATTTGGTTTCGGAACAATACAAGTGAATACCAGACAAAACAGAATTTGCAGGTCATAAAATCAAAATCTAACGAAGCAATTTTCGCAGTGTGAGCAGAATTACTTCGAGGACCAATCGATAGTAAAAAGAACCAGAATTTTGTGATAAACTAATTAATTACATCCAGTTTCACGGTCAACTTTGAACAAGAGATAGAAAATGAATAAAAATACGAGTTAAAAAAAAAAATTGTTGGTATTTCATGGAGTGAAAATTCCATTGTGAATGGAAGACCAGAGAAATTAAAGAAGCATCTCCGACGAACAAAATCGAAGACACACCACTTTTGACTGTGTTCGCAAGGTAACATCGAATCTGAATGGCAGTCACCTGTAAAGGTTACCTATGAAGAGAAGGTCACCTATTTTGGCGGATAGATGCTCAGATCAGAACCATCAATCTTTAGTGGTTTTATACTTGTAGAGAGAGACCATTAATCACGTCCAAAAGTTTGAATCATAAAATACAGTAATATGGTACAGCCCTAAAATAAAAGAGGTGATACCTATCGTCAATAAACTTGAAACATAGAGCAACAAAATTCAATAATAGAATAAACAACGGATCAGCGGCAATCAACGATAAAACGTCTAATAATTGATTCTGAACAGAAATTCTATGATTATTTTCAGTTTTTACTAATAACCAATCCTTTTTTCTGTTAGGTTTGGGGAAGGGAGAGGGGGGATTCAACGATGAATCGATTCAAATCTGATTGGCTTGAAAAAGCCTATATTGGAATTTCAATCAAAATCTAAGAGAAAATACTGTCTTGAATTTGAATAAATACTTGAAGATATCACTTCCATATTACCAATTGATTGACGATGGTAGTAGTGTGCTTAAGTACAAATAAAGCGTCATATGAACTCCCCAAATACACCAAGGCATCTACAAATGTGAAACTAAACTTCCTGTACCAACTGTATTATTGTTGCAGCGGAAATTTTGAGTTACACAACAGAAAACAGAGTAGACAAAGATTTCAAATCAAACCGTTGATACCATTTCATATTTTCAAAAAGAGACAAAATTTAGATGTTTTTGTTCAAGCTAGAAACACAATTCAAAACTTGCTATAAAAATGATTTTTGAACAAGTTTCTTGCGAATTAGACGTAAGATTGCAGTTCTAGGATTGCCGTCGGTTCCCCGGTTTGTAGACACCTTAGAGACTTAGTTTAAGAGGAGGAGGATAAGAAAGAGAGAGAAAAAGGGGGGGAAATAATTATCAATAGACAAACAACCCACCCGAATGATCCGCGGTTGAGTAGTCGGTGAGAAGAGTCGAACCAGCGAGGGCAGCAAAGTTCGCATAGTCCGTGTATGGTGTGAATATCAGACCGTGAGCGGCATCCGCCGGCGACAGGAGAGGGCCACCAGGATTTGACCCATTGAGTATTGAGCCAGCCGAAGTAGGAATCTGCATTCGTGGAGGTAATATTAGAGGGGCCCCAAGTGGGTTTGCATTTGACGTCCGGATCTGCGTTGTCAGCCCTTGCATCCCTGGTGAGAGCAATCTTTGCGTTTCGGCTGCGACTGCAGCCATTCGCCTCCATTCCTCGTCTGCTGCCACATCAAAAATTGTAGAAAAAAGAACAATAAGTAATCCTTTGAACTCGCTCGACATATTGGAAGCATTATGGAAGACACTGCCAAAAATTTTGTGAGGAAATATTTGACGAGCTACTATAGACAAACCAGAATCAGGCTATTCCCAATTTTTCCCTATTTCACCAAATTATGCCTCTTTTTCCCAATTTTTCACAAATTACCTCTCTTTCTTTCTATTCTTCCTTAATTTTTCCTGTTTACTGCCAACATTTTTTAGAAGAAATATTTTACGAGCTACAGAGGACAAAACCAGAATTGGGCTGTCCCCAATTTTCCCCTATTTCTCCAAAGTTTCCATCTTTTTCCCGATTTTTCTTGATTCATCTCTTTCTCTCTATTCTTTCTTCATTTTTTCTGTTTATTGCCGAAAATTTTGAGAGGAAATATTATACGAGCTACAGTATACAAACTAGAATCGGACTATACTCAATTTTTTCCTATTTCACCAAATTTTGCCTCTTTTTCTTAATTTTTCACGATTTATCTCTATTTCCTCTCTCTTCTTTCTAAGTTTTTTCTGTTAGTTCCCCATTTACCTATTTTCCTCTATTCATCCCTCCTTCTCCTCGCTTTGGATGCTATCCAGTGGATATATATATAGTGCATCCAAAATATTCAATCTGACAAAAGTACATTCAGTCCATCTCATCTAAACCATGTTGTTATGTGTAGGCAATTTTGAAAATTATGATTAAAGAACCCACCATTGTCAATTAGCTTCATTTATGGGCTAAAATAGTGAAAAGTGTCTGGCAAGACACTGGTAAATCTACTTTAAGGTCTAAGAAATAAAATTTTGAAGAGAAACAGACTACGGACTCCGTGAGTGACAGAGTCGCTTACTTCATGAGTTAAATTTCACACTTTTTTTTTGCCCAAAATCAAAATTTGTCTGCTTTCGGCAGGAACAAAAATAAAACGTCAGATTTTGAGACCATCAATCTAATTCACTAATACAGCTCTGGAGGCATCAGCAGATACAGGAATTTGTCTTTCTCTTTCTACTTCCATTTTAACACAAGTGTTAGACAAGGATAGAAAAAGGGGCCATCACATGACTTTAGCCCCTATAGCTGTCTTTTTCTAACGCACAAGTTCAAGTGGAAGGAGAGAAAAAAAGACCAATTCCAGTAATCTGCCTATGACTAGGGGTCAAAGGAATATTAAGAGTAAAAGGTAAAAAACAAGAATGTATGAGAAAAACCCTCTGAAATTTGAGGTGAAATGTACACAAAAATATCAGTCATTGAAACAGCTCTCATAAGTAATTCATTTGAAAAGAAAGTGAAAAAATGCGGTTTCAGTTAAAACGATCAGAAATTTCATACCCTCATTCTTTTCTAAATGTCATATTTTAAGGGAATTTTGAGTGAACAAACGAGAGCTATGTAACTTATTGAATTGTCAGGGCCTTCATATTTTTACTTTCTCCCAATGACGAAGTTAGACAAATTTAGAGGGTATTTAGATGGCGCGGATTTTTTTTTTGAGTCATAAATGAAGAAAATTGGTTGATTAAAATTGGGGACATAAATATCAACAGCAATTCACTGTATTCGGAAAAAAAAAGAATCGAACAATTTACGATACAAATAGCAGATTTTGGTATCAGCCAGAAAGTATAGAAAACTTCACCAGAGTTAGGTAAATGCAACATAGCTTGTGGTAAATTAGGTTAACCAATTGGTACAGTTACATACTCGGTTGAAGTTTACCATACTTTCTGGCAGACGCCAAAATCTCCTATGCGTATGGTAAACTGTCCTTTTTTTTTTTCCATACGTATCTACAGTCAGCCCAGAAGACCAATGATCTGTAGGGAAGCACTTTAACATTGCTGTAGATCATTGCTGCAGAAATTATTCTCTGAAAGGCAATAATGTCTTTCGAAAGTTGCTGCTGTGGTATTTTGTGCCAAGTCTCTTTCAGCGGATAAAATTAGTTGAAACCAAAAACTTTT
Organism: Trialeurodes vaporariorum; assembly: GCA_011764245.1. Classification (NCBI taxonomy): domain Eukaryota; kingdom Metazoa; phylum Arthropoda; class Insecta; order Hemiptera; family Aleyrodidae; genus Trialeurodes; species Trialeurodes vaporariorum. The sequence continues at coordinate 15,634,881 of VMOF01000035.1, forward strand.
TCATAGAATGGGGCTCTTGCAAAATTTTTGCAACATGCAAAGGAGTAGGAAATCTGATGTAAAAACCAGCAAAACTCTCTAAAAATATACTGATAAAGTCTAAAATTCAGGATTTAACTCAGCGAATAGCTGTTACGGCAAGTTCATAATAGCAGAGCAACGTAGGTATCATGAGAGATTCCTGTCTAATTTGCCACTTTCTCTACAGAAACACACAGATACGCCTCAAATTAGATATGAGTCTCCCATGATACCTGCTTAGCTCTGCCATTCAGCCCCATTCAGAGAGTGAGTTTTGTGATTTTTTAGTGTGCTTATCGTCATTTTTACAGGTTTTCATGCAAGAATCAACTTTTCAATCACAAGTAGCGAAAGTTTGCAAGAGCCCCATTGCATTGTGGTTTATGAAGGGACGAAATACACAATTTTGCAATAACTTCTCAAAAATGAAAGTCAAAGAAATAAAACTTACCAGCAGTGACTAAAACTTTAGCGTTGTTATCTCTGTAAGTACCGTTAATGATGGCTAGTTCCATTAGCTGCCTCTTTTTTAATTCATCCTCACCATCCGCCTGCAATAATAGAAAATTTTATTTAATTTTCAGCAAACTCAGAAGTGAGTGAAAAGTAATTCCGAAAAAATCAGGTAGCTTGGGAAAAAATGTACGTCTTTCTATCATCAATGATTAGAAACAATGTAACTTTACGGAGGACATTCATTCCATTAAGAAAGAGTTCCTTTGGAAACCCTTCGTTGTCTACAACGAAGGACCGATTAGAGGAAGGGATATTAGCACAATCCTATTAGACTCGCATGACCTTGATTGTATTCAGTAGCGAAGCGTTCAATCTGGCAACGTTACATTTCATCCATTAAAACCCGTGAAACACATTAAGTTGTCAAGTGTGAGGTGAACACTCTAGAATTCTCCATTTTACCTGGGTTTTAATAGACAAAAGACTATGGCTATACCGCCAGATTGAACACTACGCCACTGACTGTATTAGAATGCGTTACTAAGCAATAATGGATTAGTCTAACCACATGGGCAGTGGCAGATACAGGGGAGGGGGGGGTGTCCTCCATAGATCCCCCCACCCTCCAAGAAGCCTAGCTTTGCCTTTTTTCAACGGAAAATAGCTCAAAAATTTACTGGATCCGCCACTGCACGTGGATGAGGAATCAGGTTGAGTACTTCTAAGACACTTACTGGTATTAAAAGTTTTTGAACTTCTTCAACAGCTCGTTCCAATTTCAACTGCGCCCTATTTTCGGTGTCTTCGACTGAAATTAAAACATGTAATTCTTCACTTAAATGTTCCCAATTTGGTTTGCCTCTATTTTGTTCTTCCTGCAACATAAAAAAATACGACAGGTTGTTAAGGTAAGCAGGTACAGAGAAGAAAGGAAAAATAAAAAATTAAATAATAACGCATAAATGGTTACTAAGATCAACAGGAAAAACAGCTGGTTCGATTAAAACCACAACTTCACCAATATACTTAAAAACATAAAAAAATAACAAAAAACTGCCGGAGTCAATTAGATTCTTCAAATTTTCTCGCATGGAATCGCAGGAATTCTCGCGAATTCCTCAACAGCAACAATAATGTCACTCGGGTGATTCCGTGACTATTTTGCGGATATTTTAATGATTTGACAGCAATGCTAACGACTGAGAGAAGATTACAGATCAGAGTATTTTCGAGCATTTCAGTCATCAACTGAACTGAACTGTGTAATATTTCGTCAACCGGTGGAATCATCGTTGAATAGGGCTCTTGCAAACTTTTGCTGTAGGGGATTGAAGAGTTGATTCTTCCATGAAAATCTGTAAAAATGACGATGAGTACACTAAAAAATCACGAAATTCACTCTCAGAATCAGACTTGATGGCGGAGAGACGCAGGTATCATGGAAGATTCCAATCTGAATTGAGACACATTATCTCTGTGTTTCTGTAGAGAAAGTGACATAATAGACAGGAATATCCCATGATACCTACGTTGAACCGCCATTACGATCTTGCCTTTATGGCAGTAATGTGAGTTTATTACTGAATTTTAGACTTTTTTATTGTGATTTTCGTGATTTTCGCTGAGTAATACATCAGATCAGATTGTACAATTCATTTGCTCACAGCAAAAGTTTGCAAGAGCCCCATTGAAAAATGCCATTAAATAAACACAAAAAGGCAACGCTGGTCCGTATATATTTCCCATAAGAATCAATGTAAAATAAACAGCTTTTTAAACAGAAACCTGACAACACCGATGACAAGACCAAAACAAGACGAGACGTACCCGCGTCACTAAATAGGTGAAACGCGTCTCCATATAAAGACATATTACGCGTGCGCAAATGTTTCTCTTTCTTTTTCACGTCATAAGACGTTCATTTTACTCTCCGATTTTGATTCTGATTCGTGTCTCCTCAGTGACCAACTGGTGAATCCGTGTACACACTAACAGATTATGTGTGCAATAGAGTTGCGCCATCAGTAAATCTGTCTCTGATTGGTTCTCTCGCGAGTTTGGGCTCTCTGGAGTCGTTCGTGGAAAAGACAGATTTAGTGATGACAACACGATCAAAACAGTAGCGGCTCGTAAACTCGTAACCATTGGTGAGGCAACAAAAACAAAGACCGAGGCACTGAGGGGTTGGGGGGTCACTATAAAACCTCGAAGAAAGGAGGGGTACATACATAGCTACAGGATCCTCCTATCTACATAGGAGGACTCCTATGTAGATAGGAGTCCTCCTACGAGACATTTTGAAAAATGAATGGTCAAATCATGCAATCCTAGAGAGTTATCGGTGTGAGATTCTATAGGGATGGTTTACGTCCCTTTGCCGTCCCTCCTCTAAAACAGGGGGCGTATATAAAATACGTACTTTGAAGGCGCATATGAAAGTACTATGACAAACAAAAGAAAGTTTCTGATCGAAATTCTACTGGGGCTCTTGCAAACTTTTGCTACGAGCAAAAAAATAGTCCACTCTGATGTAAAGACCGCAGCGAAAATCGCGAAAATCACGAAAATCACACTGAGGAAGTCTAAAATTCAGTAATAAACTCACATACCTGCTATAACGGCAAGATTGTAATGGCGCTTCAACGCAGGTATCATGAGAGATTATTGTCTATTATGTCACTTTCTCTACGGAAATACAGAGATGCGTCTCAATTTAGATAGGAATCTCCCATGATACCTGCCATGGGCGCCCGCAGAAAAATTTCCAAAGGGGGGCAAAATTTTTGAACCCCAATGGAAGGTCAAGGCCCCCCCCCCCCAAGGAAAAAGGGAAGACCTTTTTTTTTTGTTTTTGTTTTTTTTTTTTGTTTCCTCATATAAATAGTGTACAATTATTAAGCCATTTTAGGTGTATCCGAATAATAATAATAATTTTGACGTGTTCGATTTTATGAATAAACGGACAACAGATGATAATAATGGTAAGTAAATGTATAATTCTACTATTCCTTGCAAAAAGTGAGTTAAAATTACAACATAAACTAATAAATAAAGTTCGTCAACTATATTACTCCTTAGATTCACATTTCATTTTCTTTCGGTCCTTTCATTTTTCTTCGCGAAATTTTGACTGTTCTGAATTCCAGGGGGGGGGGGGGCGGCAAGTGCCGCCTTGCCCCCCCCCCTGCGGGCGCCCATGATACCTGCGTCCCTCCGCCATTAAGCCCGATTCTGAGAGTGATTTTCGTGATTGTTTAGTGCACTCATCGTCATTTTTACAGGTTTGTATGCAAGAATCAACACTTCAATCCCCTACAGCAAAAAGTTTGCAAGAGCCCCATTGTTCAATTTTTCCATTGTTTTCAATAGAATTTTCGATTTTTTAAGACGGTACTTAAAATGTAACATTCTGCTTAGTCCGTAAACACTGGAGAGCCGCAAAATTGTTTAAAGGTTGCCGATAAATTTAAAAGAGTAAAAAACTTCGACCAGAGTACTCTCTTTTGAAGCTCGCATAGTACATTTCCTGGAAACTGATATACTAGCAAACGCAAAAGTGTTGACAGCCAAGAAAGCACACGGTGCAGAAGGTTCCCTCCATTACACAATAAGGATTCGTCACTTATCTTGAAAGTTCAATTCTTGACAGTCAAAACTTTTGCGTTTGATAGTACACCGATTCTATCAGAGCTCTACTTCAATGCAGCCGAGGTATACCCCGTTTACAGGATTCGTACCAAGGTATATGGAGAACAGGTATGGACAACACTCTGAGCTTGGCTCTGATTGGTTGTGAAAAAAGCGACTCCGCCGCCATTTTTCTGACCGCGCGATTCAAATTTAGATTTCACATCTTGAAAAAGAAAGTGGACAACGTAATTGATGATGTTAATCCATTCTATAGTCACAAAATTAACATTTAAAGATAAAAATTACATTTCCTTGTTCAAATAAATAAAGTATTGCTTCAGATAAACTTCCCCTTCAAGCCTAACCACAAACAAAAATGCAAGATATACACGGTGTAAATAGGAGACAAGATGGCGGCGAAGTCGCTTTTTCCCAAGTGGCCACGCCCCCTGAGTCGAGAGTTGTCCATACCTGTTCTCCATATACCTTGGATTCGTACATTCATTTTCGCAAGGAAAGCATGCATTTTACTCAATCTTCCTTGTTCAGGTAAGAAACGATATGGAAACATACCATCCATTGATTGATTTTAAAACTTGCCTTCCATTCCATAAAAAATCTCAGTTTCATTAGCACCCCGGTACGATGACTTTTTAGAATTCCAACCCATTTAGATGAATTTAGTTTTAGATGCCACCCTTATCAGAAAAAAGAGGCTAATTTAGACCTTACCAGCAGGCTGATTATACCAGCAGGCTGATTGTAAATGAACGGTCGTATCGTAATGCTATCGAGTCAATGATTGAGTGCATGTTGTCTTATGGGTGGTGCCATTCCAAAAGGTTTCATTCCCATAGAAACCCTCCCATCTCTAAGGAAATTCTCCGATAACTCAGGAGTCATCGGAGAATTTCCGTAGAGATGGGAGGGTTTCTATCGGAATAGCACCACCCATAAGATAACACGCACTCGATCATCGAATCGATAGCATTACGATACGATCGTTCATAATCAGCCTGCAGGTTTTTTTTTTTTTTTCCCCCCCCAGTATCGTTCCCAAAAAAACAAAACAAAACAAACAAACAAAAGTTTTCAAACAGATACGGCGGCGTATCGATAAAAAAATATAAGTAGGTATCGAATCAACAGTAACTTTTCTTAAATCTCTCCACTTCAAGCGCAAAATGCAGAGAGTTTCTTGGAACGGAGTATATTGACAATTCTACCAGGTGGCCTGGGGGAGGAAGGGAGGTGGGGGGAGGGGGGGTTAGAGAAGGTAAGGGGGGACTGGGGGCCAGTGCCTACGATCGAAGTAAAGTACAAGTAAATACAGAAGAGAACTCTATTAGCAGCTTACGGTGATCAGCAAACCGCGCTCTGAGTTCTGAGTCGTTTTACGTCCTCATGAAATCATGACCTCATGTCGTGTTTACGTTGCGAGCAGGCAGCAGGACCTCCTCGATCCTCGATCTCGTCCCGATTTGTTTGGCATTCGGTTCCAACTTCGGATGTTGTCGCGCAGTATTGTCTCATATTATTTCAAACGTGTATATAAAAGAGGGCACAAACAAGCTGTTGCCAGATTTACAAAAAAAATAAACTGTAGGAAATACCCCCACGAACACTTTCTCACAACAAAATTGTTCCGGAGGGGACCCCCCAGACCCCCTTTACTACTCTGGGGGAGACCTACAGACCCCTTTCATATTCTGGGCGACCCCCACACCCCCTATAATAATCTGAGGGAGACCCCCGGACCCCCCTTAAGGGGTTAATTTTGCAGTAGGCTGGTTGCAAAATGTTTTTCGCAAATTTTCATCAAAATCCAAACAGCTATACCTATATGAAACATTCCCAATTTTCCCTACGTTCACCCATTGGCCATTACACCCATTTTCCCATTGATTTCGATGGAAACCTTTTATCATCCATGACTTGCCGACAATTTAAAATTTCAAAGCCTGTGATACTTACAATCAATGGGGCTCTTGCAAACTTTTGCTATAGAGGATTGAAGAGTTGATAAAAACCTGTAAAAATGACGATGAGAACACTAAAAATTCACTGAATTCACTCTCAGAATCGGGCTTAATGGCGGAGAGACGCAGGTATCATGGGAGATTCCTATCTAAAGGGGTGTCTCCACCTGCGAATGTCAAAGCGCGAATAAACTGATTGAGCCAATGAGCTGCCTTGAAGTCGATAGTTCGAGTTCGATGTATCGACAACAAAGAAGCTCATTGGCTCAATCAGTTTATTCGCGCTTTTACATTCGCAGGTGGAGACACCCCTTAACAAGGGGAGGCTCAGAAGTCGCCGCCTCTGATTTCGAAAACAATTGCACGAAAATGTAGCTAAAGTAAAACTATTAGACCCATGTTTCTCACTTTTTGCCAATGGGCCTTCCTAAAGCGTCAGGAATTTTTTGAAAGTTGCCGAAATTCACAGAAATATTCGGAACGCTCTCCGCTCGGGTTTTTTAAGTGAATTTCGGCAACTTTCAAAAAATTCCTGACGCTTTAGGAAAGCCCATCGGCAAAAAGTGAGAAACACGGGTCAAATACTTTTACTTTAGCTACATTTTCGTGCAATTATTTTCAAAATCGGAGGCGGTGACTTCTGAGCCTCCCCTTGTAAATTGAGACATATCTCTGTGTTTCCGTAGAGAAAGTGACAAATTATACAGGAATCTCCCATGATACCTGCGTCCGCCATTACGAACTTGATGTTATAGCAGTTACGTGAGTTTATTACTGAATTTAAGACTTTCTTAGTGTGACTTTCGTGATTTCCGCTGGTCTTTGCATCAGATTGGACCATTTATTTGCTCATGGCAAAAGTTTGCAAGAGCCACATTGTAAAACGAAACAGCTTTTATTTTGTATATTTTCTGCTTCCTTATGGGTAGAGAATATAATAAATTCAAACGTCGCGCCACTGGAACGGACCAGTTTGAAAAGCCGAATCGCACGCACCAGATTAAATTATAGAGCAATTCATCCCTGCGTTAATAGCTGCGGCAAGGGACGGACTTCTGAAGGAGAGAAACATCTAAATGATACGGCGATCAAAATAGATAAAAATTTCTCGAGTCGAACCCGCGATATGACTCCTGCGCTCTGCCTCCTATGATTTAAGCGTTCTAAAATAAAAATGATTTAAAAGTTTTTCGTCTCTTTTAACATAATAGCATAAAGGAGGATTTTTGTCTCTCGACCCCCCCCCCCACCGCTCTCCTAGAAGCCCATCTTTCCGTCACCCTTCTTTATTTCCAGTCGAATTGTCACCGAAACCCCTTGATTTTGGTACGCTGCCAACGAAACAACTCGCCGTTATTTCGTAAATCATACTTGCAAGCTCTCGGACTCAATTTGCTCTTTTGCTTGAGTAGTATTCTCACTTTGTTTGTGTCTTTAGCGGTTATTTACAGTACGGTCACATCCAAAAACATCGAGTAGTTAACTATTCTTACCGGAAAGTATTCGTTTTGCCTATCCGTGAAATTGAAGGCGCGAGTCTTGCAAGCTCTCGGACTCAAGTTACTTCACTATTTAAGTAGTGTATCTTTCCACACAAAAACAAAAACCAATCCAATCCAAAAACATCGAGTAGTTAACTATTCTTACCGAGAAGTATTCGTTTTGCCTATCCGTGCAATTGAAGGCGCAAATCCTGACTATGACGCATTTAGCCCAACGAACTAAAACAATAGAGGGGTTTTCCGGGACGTGCTTTCTAGGCACCATAGAGGCAGCCATTGTGGCAATCTCATATGTACATTTCCACAAGCGGGCTCGGTTTGTTTGCATCTTGTTTATTAATGTTTTAACTACCAAGTTTTAACTACCAAGTTCGAAAATTTGTTGAAATTCCGTTTTTAATAATGTGTTTAAGAAGTCCCAAGTCCCATCAATAGAGTCCCTTGATGGAAATTTTGTTAGGAAGTACCAACTTGAGCTCAACGAGTTCTGATTGGCTGTTGATTTAACACGGACAGCTCCAAAAGACGACGCCATCTAGTGGCGACTCATGGAGGCCAGAGGAGTCGATTTGCCATCTTGCAAACGTTAATTTTTCGACTCCTCTGGAGCTCCATGAAGCGTCGTCTCCAAACAGCTATATAGCGATAGAGGGGGCCTGCGTCATACATGTTATAAGTCATGCCTCAGAGTGTGACAGCGTTTTGATGTATAGAAACCTTTTGTTCCAATTTGTTCTCACTTAGCCCCCATTTTCGCGTAGAATGACTCGACTACATATGGACGATCTGAATTTGGTTTGTTTGACTCACTTTTTTTTTTTAACCTCAAATCAAAAATTGTAACTTATCCAGTGGAAATTAGTTTTAAACGAAAGTGCCAATGTTTTAGTGTGGCTATCTGGACTCAGAATTCTAATACAACTATCCAGCAGGTGAGAAAATTTTGCTTATTTCTGTCATTTATGTAAATTTCTTGCTCGTGCAAATCCTTCCGGAAGAAACAGACATATCAATTTCCTTGTCCAGATAGCCACTCTAAAACACTTCTACTTTCGTTTATGACCAATTTCACAAGTATTTGTCATAATTTTTTTTTAAAAAATTAAAGATTGAAAAAATTGAGACAGACAAAGTGTGAGTGATGTCCATAAGAGATCCACCATGGCTACATCCTTGAAGTCCCTTGATCAAAAGAACGCCACTCTTCCGTTTGCTAAGGGAAGGTAGGTAACTGTTCGTACTCGGGGGAGTTGAAATTGCCTATACGACGAATTGAAGGCACACGAACGAAACCTTATCTTGTAAGTGTCTACATCCAGAATCGCGTTTATTCTGAATCGTGATACTGGAGTTACGTGCGAAGAAGACTAGATAAGAAAGACGAGTAAACTCGGGCTTGGCCCACAACAGGTTAATATCACGTCCCACAAATCCTCGCCAACGCTATAGCACGTTTTTCGTGTCGGTATTCCCTAACCAAATTTTCATCAAGGGACTCGAGCCCCAAGTTTCGGTTGCTCGACAGAAGTTAACTCTCGGTCCACCCATATATAAAATGAAATCTGAATTATTTATAATCGCCTGGTGGATTCCACCAATCAGCAAGCGCGTCGAGCTTATCCCGGTGGAAACCGCAAGTTCCGCCCCGCCCCGTCCTATCACACCTCCCCCCCCCCCCAACCCTTGCCACCATCTGCGGTATTCCTGTCAACTTTCTGAGGCCGGCTGGGGCAGACATTTTACATTTTTGTCGACTCATCCTATTTTCTTTTTCCATTTCCTCTTACCTCCCCCCCTCTCCCACCCCCTTTACTCCGACTCATTTAAATTTAACACTTGCTTTACATTGTATCGCTGTCCCCGTTTATACAGCTCGAATGATCCCATAACACAATTCAAAAAATAAAATTCGCTCTGAATTCGCGATCTGTAAAAATAAAATAGCTCAGAAAAAGTGTGACAGTTTCTGCGTGCGTTCGTCCACCCCGCGCGCCAAAAAGACGAGAAGAAGGCGCAAAAATTAAGTAATGAAATAAATCATGAATTTAGTGACAGGAAGATAAACGGACAAGTTTTCATTTGAAAAGGCACCACTTAATTGAAAGCAAAGTTCGTTAAATTGTTGCGCTCCAATTCTTGATATTTCGGATGTAATTATATCTTCTTATACATCAGTGATGCTGCCGTGTTACCGGAAAGAGCAGTAAGGTCTAAATTTTCGAAATGGGGCTCTTGCAAACTTTTGCTACACGGGATTGAAGAGTTGAACCTTGCATAAAAACCTGTAAAAATGACGAAGTGTAGGTACACTAAAAAATCACGAAATTAACTCTCAGAATCGAGCTTAATGGCGGTTCGACGCAGGTATCATGCGGAGGATTCCTATCTAAATTGAGACATATCTCTGTGTTTCCGTAGAGAAAGTGACATTATAGACAGGGATCTCCCATGGCACTTGCGTCGAACCGCCATTACGATCTTGCCATTAAAATGGGTATGTAGGTTTATTACTGAATTTTAGACTTTCTCAGCGTGATTTTCGTGATTTTCGCCGGTTTTTACATCAGAATGCGGCGTATTCATTTGCTCACAGCAAAAGTTTGCAAGAGCCCTATTGAGTTTTCTTCAAAATTCAATGTATTTATAAGTTTGTAGAATCTATTGAATCTAAAGAAAGTTGGAAAATATGCCTTTTTCGCAATAAACGAGAGCTGTCGAAAATCAGTAAGTACGTGAAAATTGCTGTTAAGTTAAGCAAGAGAGCAGTAAGTCTATGTTAACACGCAAGACAGCAGTAAGTCGCGCTTCAGCTTGCTCCTGCCGTGTTTTTCGGCGTATTCTACTGTCGCGGAAGAGAGCAGTAAGAGCGCGAACGCAGCGTCATCTACCTTGATTTTTCCATTGGTTTTATAGGACTTATTGCTGTCTTGCGTAACATGAAAGGAAAAACGTTAGTTTTTTTTTTAATAGTTGAAGACAAAATCTGTCGGTTTTTGATCATCTCAACGATTTCAAGCACTCTGAGTGATGTTTCCTGGAAGTTTCGCCTTCAATTCCTCTTATAGGCAATTCCAACTCCCCCGAGTACGAACAGTCAACTACCCTATGTTCACGGAAGAGTGGCGTTCTTTTGATCAAACCTGGTATGTAAGGGATAAGCGCTGTTTCACTATCGATTCGATTATTTAACATAGAATCAAACGAAGGGAAAAAATTGCTGCCAAACTACACTAGCCCCGCTGATGCAAGGACGAAAATGAAATCGACCAATCAGATGCGTTGCGTTGGTTCAAAGGATCGATGCCGTCACCGCTCACCGCTAGAAGAGCCTATGTGCCAAAAAATATACTACGGACGTTTACGTGTGATTAAATAGCGGATCAAGATCCTTTTGGCGTTCGTCTGAGCCAGTGAGCAGCGGCTTTGTCGGACTCGAGCTGTTGCTGAGATTTTTCCTCAGCTAAAAAAACTATTTCATGCTCGCGGCCTGAGAGCTTTCTCCTCTGAAAATTTTCGAATCATTTTATAAATAGAATTTATTTGAACTATTTATACTGTGTCGTGTTTTTTGTTGTTCGCTCACCGTTTGATTTATTTGCCTTCTCTTTCTTTCTTTATTTTCTCTATACTTGTTTGTCATATTATTTCTTTCTTGTTCTTCTTCTTTTTCTGTCTTCCTCTCCGCGGATCGTTTACACGGCGGGCATCTTCGTTTTTTTATATCAGTGGCGGCTCATGCAATTTGGCAACAACGTTCCTTCACCATTTAAATGTACGTAGAACAATCGATGTTGGCGAAGCACAGCTCCGACTGTTGAGTCGATAGTTTTACACAGAAACAAATGAGGGAAAAAACATTGTTGCCAAATGGAGATGTTTGCACACTATTGCTGTAAGCGATTTAATGGTCGATTCTGATGTAAAAACCTCCAAAACTATCGATGGCAGCACTAAAAACTTCCGAAATCCACTCCTAAACTCAATAAACGATTTTATTTGCGCGGGCGTAATGGCGGCTTAGGACCGTAATACTGCGAGATTCCCATCTCACAATACTGTTTTCCATCAAGAAGTGGACCAATAAGAGACTACTTTCATTTGACACCAGTGTCTCTAGGTGTCGCGGTACCGTTCATCGGAAGTGGATCATTACTCTGATGACTAATTACTCTGTGATACATCCTTGTCAGCATATAGAGAGAGAGACGAAATTAAGATAGGAATCTCTCATTATTACTGCCCTCACCAGTGGCGTACGCAGGATTTTTCTTGAGAGGGGCTCGCACTGATGAGCGTTTGACTGAAAATTGTTCCCCCCCTTCCCCTCCACCCCCAAAAATCGGAGGTCTGGGGGGGCTTTAGCCCCTTTAGCCCCCCCCCCCCCCCCCCGCGTACGCCACTGGCCCTCACCCACCATTACGCTCGCGCAAATAAAAGCGTTTATTGAGTTTAGGATTGGATTTCGGAAGTTTTTAATGCTGCCATCGTTATTTTTGGAGGTTTTTACACCAGTTTGATGGTACATCGTAGTTCGCTGTCACTATTGCATTTTGCACGTCAAAATTCCTCCTCAACTTTCCCATTTTGTTTACCCTTTTAGGCTCGGGCTGGAAGTAGGCGGAAGTAGCAAAATGTATTTGCAAATTTTAATCAAAATTTAAACAGCAATATTTGAAATATTCCAATTTTTCCCTACGTTTACCCATTTTCCCATTGATGTTAAGGGAAAACTTTTATCCTCCGTAACTTGCTTGGAATTTAAAATTTCGAGAAAACAAAAAAAAAAGTCTTTCAGAGCAACTTCCACAATACTTTCAAGTTTCTAACTTCATTAGAATGAAAAAGTAAAAACCAAAAAATTGAAATGATTCTGTTCGGATACAGTAAAACGATTGAAACACATATAACAGGAGAGTATAAGAATGGAAGGGAGACTTACCAACCAAATCCTTTAAGGCTCCTTCAAAACGAAAGCGTTGGAAACAAAAGTTATTCATTAGAAAAGACAAACGTAATTGAAGTGATTCATTCAACTTTCAAAATCTTATGTGGTTTATGACTTAAACAAAAGTATATTCTACAAAAGTTTTCTTGACGTATAACTTCTCAAAAAGAGTTGACGGTAATCGATACAAAATACAAAGAAATAGAAACTAAATATGGGCTCAAGGAGGGTGTTAAAACACTGAGTCTGTTTGAAACTTTCGAGACAGTAGTTCATAAAGAAAGTCTAATACTTTGACCAGAAAATTCTCTAATTCTCTTCTTTAATATCAGAGTATGGGCTTTATGGACATAGAACTAGAATTTTTCCTAAACATTTTCAAGAACTATGGTACAAACACTAGAATTCTGGTAATTGTACTGTCCCTTACATAATTTCACATAATGCCATGATTCTAGTAATCTTTTTTTTTTTCAGTGTAAATAACACTAATGTCTAAAATCATAAAAAAAAAAAAAAAAAAAAAAAAAAAAAAAAAAAAAAAAAAAAAAAAAATTGGCCAAAAATCAGAAAGCAAATATCTCATCAACGTATCGTTTATAAACTTTCAAGACCACTTTAATCACAAAGAAAACTTAAAACAAGTAATTCAAACCTAGAAACGCTCTACTGGAAAGTTTTGAACTAAGCTTTAAAGGTCGAAAACGATGATATCTTTTATTGACTTTTTTCACTGATATTTTTGGCCAGCGGATCCAAGAAATGTTCCTTCTCTCTCTACGTCCATTTGATCGCGAGTGTTAGAAAAGGACAGACAAGGGGCAGTCACGTGACTTTCGCCCCCTCTTCTATCCTTTTCTAACACACGCGTTTAATGGACGGAGAGAGAGAGAGAGAGACGATCCACTGGATCCGCCAGTGTTCACCATTCACCGCGATAATGAAGAGCGGAATGCAGCACAAGTAACTCACAAGCAGTGTTGTCAAATTTAGCTGGAAATTCAACAATTTTGCATTTGGTTAAAATAAGACTATGATGAGTATAATTATAAACAAAAATGGCAGCCCTGCTCACAAGTATCACTGGTCGAGAGGAGATGGGAGGGGATGGCTTCGATACGGAGTAAGATTCAATGGTGATTCTAACGCCGATTTGGAGTAGGGGGTGCTGGGGGGTTCGAAGGAGGAGAAATAAGAACCACTGCATTTCTGTTGACAGTACAATTAGCTCAAATTCGAGGCATACGCGCGCATGCGCGAACTGACAGAACTGTTTCGTTGAGCGCGCGGTGTCATGCATATATTGCAGCTATAGCAGCAGCGCAGGGATGCCGAACCCAGCAGGAAAGATAGATTGGTAATATGATGGATTTGGATTCCAAGTTTGATTACAAAAACATTCGTTTAAGCTCTGGAGTTTTCATTACTTTGGTTCTTTTAAATTTAGTTTCATGTATTTAATTTATTTCTTTTAAATTTTATCATTCTTTTTTTTTTCTGGGCACTTATTTTCTCTTAATGGGGCCAGCAGGATAGATCGGTAATACGATGGATTTCAAGTTTGATTACAAAAACGTTCGTTTAAACTCTGGAGTTTTCATTACTTTGGTTCTCTTACATTTAATTTCATGTATTTAATTTATTTCTTTTAAATTTTATTATTCTTTTTTTTCTGGGCTTTTATTTTCTCTTAATGGGGCCGGCAGGATAGATCGGTAATATACGATGGATTTCAAGTGTGATTACAAAAACATTCGTTTCAGCTCTGGAGTTTCCATTACTTTGGTTCTTTTACATTTAGTTTCATGTATTTAATTTATTTCTATTAAATTTTACTATTCTTATTTTTCTGGGCACTTATTTTCTCCTAATGGGGCTCTTGCAAACTTCTGCTATCAGCAAACGAATGGTTACATCTGGTAAGTAAATACCAGCAAAAATCACGAAAATCAAACTAAAAAACTATAAAATTCAGGAATAGACTCAGAAATCAGGTGTAACGGAAAGAACGTTATAGCGGAGCTACACGCATTCACGCAAGTCGCAGGTTTCATGGAAGGTTCCGGTCTAATTTGACACTTTCTCAACTGAAACACAGAGATATGTCTCAAATTAGATAGGGATCTCCCATGGTACCTACGTTGCTCCGCCATCAACCCTTTATGGACCAAGCCCGAGTATACTCATTTTTCTCCGCTAGTCTATTTAACATTGTTTCAGTAGCATGATTCGGAATCAATGCAATTCTACTCAAATTCTAGCTGTCGACACTTGCAACTTGGATTTTGTCGGGCGCCTGCAATTCGTCGTATAGGCAATTCCAACTCCCCCGAGTACGAACAGTTAACCACCTTTCCTTTATAAATTAAAAAGTGGCGATCTTTTGAACAAACCTGGTCTGTATATAGGGTTAAGCCCGATTTTGAGAGTGAATTTTATTATTTTTTTTTGTGTACTCATATCGTCATTTTTATACAGGTTTGTATGCAAGAATCAACTCTTCAATCACCTGTAGCAAAAGTTTGCAAGAGGCCTATTCAGTCTTGTGAGTACCTACTATAATCTGAGGTATGATTTTGTCACGTTGGAGGAATAAACTGCGAAAAGTGGCAATGTTGGTCGTTGGAGCGGCTGGATAAGGGCACTGGAAACATAGGGCATCGAAGTCACCGTCGCGCGTTTAACGAACATTGTTGAACGAATGGGACGGAGAGGAGGGGGTTGGGAGGTGGGGAGGGGAGGGGAGGAACGATCAATTGGGAGAGAGGGAGGGAGGGAGGGGGAGGGAGGAGTGGGCGCGATCACTGATCAATCCCGTCAAGATGACATGCATGTACATAAGTAAGTACTCTTAAGTCTTCAGCAACAGGGTCGTCGTTAAGTCGTGTTTGAAGAGCTTGCGGGCTGCTACGGCTCAAAAGACAATATGTTACATTTTACCGCGAACGATTTAGAATTTACCACGGGGCTATTCGTATTCACCGCTATGACAGTTCACAATGCGACGATTCTCAGAAAAATAAGAAGGAAAAAAAACTTCCAGGAAATAAAATATTGGTATTGCAGGGAGTCTAGCAATTTTCGACTTTCAAAATCCTTGCTTTAATTTAATGATACTTCAGGATTATTTTACAGACGGAATCACCGCCCTGCAAAAATGAAAACGTTTCAGAAGACCCCAAGTTCATCGTTGAGACCGTTTGGAGAAAGTTAGGGACACCCAGGGCCAAATTTTAACACTTTCCTCGTACTTTCCTCCAACCTTCCTCCAGCACTCGAAATTTCCTCCACTCGACTTTTCTTCGACTCCAGTTTTCCTCCGCTTCGACTCCACTTCGAATTTTGTGGTCCAATTTTGACACTTTCCTCCAAACCTTCCTCCAACCTCCCTTCAGACGAAGATTTCCTTGAACACGAAGCTGGAGAGGAAGTTTGGAGGAAATCTGGTCGAAGAAAACTAGAGGAAGGTGTCAAAATTGAACAATCGATTTCGAGGTCGAGTCGAGGAAAATTGGAGTGGAGGAAAGTTCGAGGAACGTGTCAAAAATGGATGTTCGTCCTCAAGGTCGAGTGGAGGACGTTTCGAGTCGAGGAAGGTTGGAGGAAAGTTCAAGTTACGTGTTAAAATTCGGCCCTGATTCGGTTCCCCAAGTTACAATTCAAATTCCCTGATGAGACGGGATATTAATATAATGATAGTACCAAATCTTGACAGTTCCAGGTTTTACGGGGTTACAGGTTGGAGCGAGAGTGCGATCGCACCCCGGGCCAAATTGCTGCTCAGAAAAGAAGAGAAAAAGGGCAAAAAGTGGCAAAGTAGCTCATCGTTTAACTTCATCGCAAAAAATAGTTTCGTTAGTTGTATGTTCAAATGAAAGCCAGCTTCAGCACAAACAACCGAATAAATCTACCACAAATCAACTATAAATGTTGAAGGTGTAGCATTTCGCCCCCCCCCCGCTCGTGTCTTGTTATTTAACAAATTATTGATGAAAGAAACGGTAGAATAAGGAGTTACTTTGAGAGGTGGAAATGTCGAACCCGGGGGAGGACCCCCCGACCCCGCGGTAAGGGGTGTCGGTGTCCCCCCTTAAACCGTCCACTCGGTTACCCGGGCCGTTTGGGGTATCAGCACCCCGGGCCAAATTTTCCCAGTCCGACCCTGCATGTTTTAGTACTTCCACAGTGCGTGGTTTGCAAACTCGACCATATCCGTCGTCTTCGTCTACATCCGTTCAAGTCCATTCAAGTGTGTTTCCGGTTGGAAAATTTCAAAGATTATCGATCGCGGGATCAGCCTGCGCATTTCTGAAACGAGATCTATACCCGATTAAAAGCGAGTGGAGAGTGGTTTTCCTCCGTGGCGAGTTGTAGGCTTATTGTTGGATACACATTCGAGGCACCCTGTAATCCTGCGCTCATTATTCGTTGCTCGCTTATTCGCGGAGTCCTATAAGGGATTGGTGCGGGAGCAAAGGACTTATCCATCGAGAATAGATGTGTGTTCTGTATAGTTGTGTGTGTTGCGAGCTGTTCTGTTCTTGTTCTGCCCGTTCGGCATTCTAGCTCCACAATCCTCTCGCAGACTTCAATCCGACGGATATTATTCCTGGAGTAACCCCCCCCCCCCCCCATCAATTCCTCCCTCCCTACCCCTCCCCTATTCCGACCAAACTCCCAGTCCATTCCCGGCCTCGCACCACACCTCTCACCTGAGCAGTTCCGTACTCCAATCCCGCGATCCGCCGCCGTTCACAGTTCCGATTCTCTTATTCCAGTGTTGACAAATTTGGCGGGAAATTCAAAAATTTTACAGTGCGTTGAATAAGAAAACGCCGATCGAAATGGCAGCATTGTTCTTTTGCCTTCTTTTCTCACTCGTGTCTAGTGTCCCGTGTCCTGCTTCCGGTGTTGTCAGACTGCCGGACAAACCCGACATTTCACTTGATTCAAAGGATTTTTATTCCTTTTTATATACTCTGGACGGAATCACTGAGGTTCAGAGCTGCCGCTTTGCGTCTAATTGATTTGATTTGAATGATCAGGTACCAAAAATAATTGGTACCTTCGGCTGTACATAAACTTTGTTTTTTCAGTGGCGTATACGCGAAAGTTCGTATCAGTGGCGGATCGTGAAAAATCGATTACCGCAAAACTTGACCTCATTTGGATGATGCCTCATGATGAAACCATTCACTTTATTCAAAATGATCATTTACTTTACTCATTAAGTATTCGGAAGAGAAATCGATTAATCGCAAATCTCAAACCGCCTTTACCTCTTACTCTGCGCTCCGTGCCATTCAAAGACATGACCTAACCTAACCTAACCTAACCTAACCTAACCTAACCATATTCGTTCATGCACTTTGCGAATTTCACAAAAGAGCACTCTCCCAACATCCAACAATCTTCTCGGTGCGGTGATTAGGTTTTGCTTAGACATAGCCGTGGCTAGAAATTTGTCTTTCTCTCTCTCTTTGCCCATTTAACTGTATGTGTTAGAAAGGGACAGAAACAGGGGCTGAAGTCACGTGACAGCCTCTATCTCCATCCTTTTCTAACACATGCGTTCAAAGGGGCAAAAGAGAGAGATGGAAACATACCTGGCTACGGCTATGCGCTCAAATAACACCCATATCGACCCCTCTGGATTTCACTTCAATATCGCATTTGCAGTGACGATCGAGCGATTAAAAGTTGCGATTAAAAGCTGCGATTGAACTTAATTTGGACCGCGGATTGAACGATGAACGTTCACCTGGCTCACCTATGAGTGTTTCTTATTACTCGCACGGGAGTAATAAAGAGCTATTATCTTGATTACCCATTCAATAAAAACCGACTTTCGGTTTGGAAACTTTCGGTCGATTAGCTATATAATTAGTTGCAAAGGTGCATAGACTCAAATCTCATCATCAATCATCATTGATTATTAATTATTCAAAATAGGCTATCATGGAGCTGATTCGTTCATAAAGCACTTAAATATTCTCACAGCGCAAGTTAACAGACCTCAAAAGTTGTTTTACCTATTTTGTGACAGTGTGTCTAAATATGTTGGTTAGCTATGTATTTTTTTTTAAATTTTGATAAGCAAAAGAGCGATTTTCTACCATTAGAATTTACACGTTAAAAAATTACGAAATCTACTCGCATATACTCACAAAATTACTTTAAAATTTAATACGTAATGGCGGAGAAACGCAGATACCCTGCACGGTACCCGTATGATAGAGTCGTAAATCTAATTTGAGACTTTCCTCTGCACGTTCCTACTAAGAGAGAGAGAGAGACAAATTAGAGATGGAATCCCTCGCATGACACCTGCGTACTGCGTAGCTTTGCAATTTAAGAGCAAAGATGGCGAAGCTGGATATTCCTGTCTAATTTTTCTATCTCTATAAAGGATGACACAGAGAAACTCCTCAAATTAGAGAGGAATCTCTCGTGGTATACCTGCGTAGCTCCGTCATTGTACCCCTCAAACTTTAAAGCCTTTCCGTGAGTCTATGAGTGAAATTCGTGAGTTTCTAGGATAGTCCTTTTTATTTTTCGCTGGTTTTTATACGCAAGAATTATACATTACAAAATCGCTTACAGCAAAAGTTAGTAAGAGCCCCAATGACCCCAAGGTACTAAGACTTTCAAAAGAAAGTACCTAGATAGAAATTGTCTTTATAAGTATCATTTCTTGACTAATTTCAGAGATTTTACGGTTTTCAAGTATTTCAGAGAATCACCTAGAATTGCTTCTTATGACATTATGCCTCAAAAAATTTAAAACTATGGAAAATAAAAGAAAAAGTAATCAAGAACTATTTCAATGAGAGGACTTTCTTTTGAAAGGCATAGTACTTGATGAGAAAAGATGGAGGTTTTAAGCTGATGAGCACACCTGCTGTTTTAAGGACCCTTCTTCCGGAATGTCCTCAATTCATGATCAGTGTTTTTCTGCGATAATGGGGCTCTTGCAAACCTTTGCTATAAGCAAATAAATAGTCCAATCGGATGTATAGACCAGCGGAAATCACGAAAATCACACCAAGAAAGTCTAAAATTAAGTAATAAACTCACATAACTGCAATAACGGCAAGATCGTAATTGCGGCTCAACGCATGTATCAAGGGAGATTCCTGTCTATTATGTCACTTTCTCTATGGAAACACAGATATATGTCTCAATTTAGATAGGAATCTCCCATGATACCTGCGTCTCTCCGCCATTAAGCCCGATTCTGAGAGTGAGTTTCGTAATTATTTAGTAGACTCATCGTCATTTTTATACTGGTTTTTATGCAAGAATCAACTCTTCAATCCCCTATAGCAAAAGTTTGCAAGAGCCCCATTAGTTGAACGAACTTCGCTTTAAATTTCATTCGGAAACGAAAGTTCTGCAGATGAAAATAAAGTAAAACTAAAATAATTTACAATGAACAAAATGTATATAAATAAAAAGTCCAAGGTGATTTCTCCGAGGGGTCATTTGACGCCAAGTGCCGAATTGTCGCGGCGGTTTCTCAAGGACCTTTAACGAATCGCGGCGCCGGACATTGCGCGTTATAGTCGGTGTCGTGTCGCGACTTGCGGTCAGCGCACAATGGGGGAAAAAAAACCCCCAATAATTTACAATCACCCGAAATTATCGTTTGTGCTCTTACAAGACTTTTGACTCTCTCACTCAAAATTCACTTCTCTCAAATAATTGGAACTAGAAAATGTAAAGAGTCTGAAGGCAGTCCAAAAAAAAAGGCTTTTGAACACTATAATTTAAGGTGATTTTAATTTATTGGTTTTGTCCACAAAATAAAATAACACTACCTACTGTGCGCTGGTCCATAGATTTATCGACGACCAACCTGATGTCTGATGCGTGAGCATGCACAGCTATATAGTGAATAGTCACTTTCACTTGCCGCTCAAGGCGCGTGCAGCGTTCAGTGGCCTGGTCCTCCGCGCCGGATTTTTTGTTTTTGTTTTTTTTTTTCGCATATCAATGAACCTGGACCAAAGACAATAAATAGTGGTAGACGAAGAACTGGCACTACAAAAACGGTTTTGGTGATGACGTCACTCGTCAGACGATGGAGATACTTCGTTGTAGGAGGCTCAACTTCTGAAGACCAAATGAAAAGTGGACAAATATCCAGCAAAATTATACAGTATTTTCTTTTAAAAGAAAATTGTGATCTATTGAAACAACTCATCACTATCGTCTCTACAACCAATACCGTCTCTATACGTACCCGCGGCTGCTTCTTTTGAAAAAGTGGGGTTAGGGTTCGTCTTGGTATATGTAAGCTTATGGAATGCTTATGACGTTATCGAGGATTTGGATGGTTTTTTGAAGTTCAACCAAAATTGAAAAAGTACGTCAGTAATGAAAGATAAGGGCTTAGTTCAGTGGCGTAAACTTGGGATTTTTATTGGGGGGGCAAACCAACTTTTGGGAGATGCACTATGGGGGGTCTCTGGGGGGACACCCCCCAATGAGAGGGAGGTCCGAGGGTCCTCCCCCGGAAAAATTTGAAAATTCAGGCTCTCTCAGACGTCATTTTAAGCAATGTTATCGCATACAAATGCTACCAAATTTAAACAAATTAAAAATAGATTTTACGTTTATTTTCTTCATTTTTTCGGCAAAAAGGGAACTTTTCAGTGTATACTGTCAGCTTATTGATGAAGCTGATATTTCTAGGCTTTGGGAAACTGTTCCTCGGGTAGCAAATAGTCCGATACTATGGGGAATCTGGGGGGACACTTTCCGGTAATAGGGGGTCTGGGGGTATTCCCCCAGAAAAATTTGAACATTTGGGTTTCTCTCAGACTATATTTTAAGCAATTGAATCTTTCCAAAATAACCAACCGACTGAACAGAAGTTAGTAGACTCAATGTATATTTTCTTTACCTCATTGACAACAGAGGAATTTTTCACTTTAGATTTACTTTAGGTGCAGTTTCAGGGTAAAATAGAGCCACTTATTTTTGCCATTTTTTGCTTCTCGGTTCCTGTAATTATTCCTTCCTTTCTTCATTTTTTTGTATTTTTCCGTCTTTTCTTTTCTCCCTCCCTCTTTTTCCCTCCTCTTTTTCATCAAATTGTTGGGGGGGGGCAAAATGATACTTTGCCCCCCCTTCTCAAATATTGGAGGGGCAAAAAGGTCATGCCCCCCCTAAGATTACGCCACTGGCTTAGTTACTTCCCCAAAGCAGTAAAATCCTTAGTTGAAAATCGTGTTTTGAGAGGATATATCTCGATTTTGCATTTCACCGATATTTCATTTTCCATAAACCTACGTATACCAAGACGACCCTAACCTCAAAGAAGCAGCTTGGTATGTTTAGAGACAGTACTGCTACAACGCACCCGTTGTGACGCATCTTTTTCTCCTCTGGGACAGTCACGTGGTTTTTGCCCCATCTTCTAGCCTTTTCTAACACATGCGTTCAAATGGGAAAAGAGAGAGAGGGATAATTTCTTGGATCCGCTTATACTAACGATAAAAACGGCGATCCTCCTTCGAAGTTCGATTATAGCGGTTGCGAACGAAGAAAAGAGTATTTTAACGGAAACTAGAAGAACATTTAACTATTTCGTATTTTCAGGAATCTTCAATCAGAATTCTGGTAGGTGGTGCTTAAATACTATCGATCACTAGAATCAAGAATTATGTTCACAAATGCCAGAAAGTACAGAACAGAAACAAAACAGAAACAAACTTTTTAGTAGCAGTGACAAAAACCTTTGGTAGAAAAATGACTCAGCAAAATATTTTAGTTGAGCCGCAACCAAATATTTGTTTCAACCCGCAAAATTTATTTAGTAAGGCATACAAAACATTTGGTTAGCTCTGCTGTAGCTGGGTCATTTTTCTACGAAATGTTTCATCAGCGCTATCAAAGCATTTTTACTATTTTTCCTGTGTAATAGCTGTTAAAATGTTCATTTCTCCGTGCGAGGGAGCCGATACCAAAGATTACGCAATCACTATCAGTATCCATCGATACTTTTCAATGCTTTGTGCCTCGGATTAAGATCAGTATACATAGTATACACTCCATGTACCTACCACGGTTGGATGACGATCTGATAACTAATAAAATCACAAGGTGGATCCACCTTTTTTCAACACCTGACGAAAAACTCTGTTCTTTCCGGACTATCAAAGAATTAACGACCACAGCCCCCCCCCCCCCAAAAAAAACAAACCCAGCGGCTCAGAGTTAAGAGAAAAAAAAAAAGAAAAAAAAATCACGTCTCCATGACGAGGACAGCATCCGAGCGTGATAATTAAACCCGCCGCTCGCGCCATCCAGCGCCGTGCGTTCAAAATGAGTAAATTACCGTCCGTATAAACATCTTGATTTTTATCTAATTAAACGGTCGAGACTCTAGGTGGGTGTGTCTCCGATGCATGGCCGAAGCCAGGAATTTGTCTTCCTCTCTCTAGGCCCATTTGATTGCATGTGTTAGAAAAGGACAGAATTAGGGACTGAAGTCACGTGATCACCGCTATCTTCATCCTTCTCTAACACATGCGTTCAAATGGGCATAAAGAGAGAAAGACGAATTCCTGGCTACGACTATGCTCCGATGTAGCGCAGCGTATGTAGATGTAGAACTCCTACGTTTACTTTAATAGTGTTCGTTTGGATGATCGAGCAATGCGTGTGGTATCACTTTGAAAATGAAACTGGTCCACGACGCTAGAGGCTAGACGCCGCGATCGCTGCGGGGGGGGGGGGGGGGGGGGGGGGGTGTGTTTGAGCCGCGCGGTCTACGGTGCGGTGCCGGTGCGGGAGTCTTCAATGAATGAGATGAACACGTGCGCCGTGCGGTGCGACCGTAGAGTGACGGGTTGATGGAGCCGGAAATTGAAACTAGGCGTGCGAATTTTTCATTCATTTCGACGGCGCGAATTTAACATTGGGATAGAGGAAGGGGCGAATCACTTCGTCGCGAGGGTGGGGTTTGGTAGGGCCGACTTGGAGATTAGATGAGCGGTACAGTCGCGAGGGTCTGAATTTTGAATAGTTACATCCGAAAGAGTATAATTTGATAAAATGCTCAAGAAAAAAAAAAAAAGCATTGATAATTTATCAAAAAAATTGCTAAGATAAAAAAAAAAAATTGCTGAAGAAGCACTATTTTTAGATGGAACAAACCAAAAAATACAATTTTTTCAAAGTAAAGTGTGTTCTCAGTTTTTAGCATTTTTTTTTGTAACTTTAACATTCTTCGATTTTTCTGTGCACATGCGCACAATACGAGACTCTAGTCATATTACCAGAAGCACAACGGTAGGTGAACGACAGAAAGTCTAGCATTTTTACCAGAAAATTCTTGTATTAATACCGAAAATATATAGTCATACAACTAGAATTTTCTGCAAATTTTCAAGAACTTTAGTACAAACACTAGAATTCTGGTAATTGTCCTATCCCTTACATTGGTTAAAATTCACACATTGTCATGCTTCTGGCAATCTTTCTTCCAGTGTAACATACCAGAATCCGGGGTTTGAGGTTCTTAGGTAATTTCTCAAGTTATTTCTCAAATTTAAGCAAGTTCTTTTAGGTGATTCTTACGTAATTAGGTTTCCAACTTTTACACAGGCTCTTATGGAGGGAAGAAGGCTTTTCGCAATTCTTTCTACTTTTCATTAGTTTTTCGGCGGAAAAAAAACAAGCAGTTTTATATATACTTGGTCAGAGCACCTCCCTGGACGTTCCAGAGCGCTCCCGCGAAAAACCAATTTTTTTTTTCGCAAAATAACACATACCGCCAAAGCCCTTCCCTTTCACATATTGACCTAAAGTAAGCAAGGGTCCTCCTTCGGTGTTACTAATTTGGGTGTGTAATTTTGCGAAAAAAAAATTGGTTTTTCGCGAAAACGCTCTGGAACGTCCAGGGAGGTGCTTTGACCAAGTAAAACTGGTTTTTTCCTCCGAACAAATAATGAAAAATAGAAAAAACCGCGAAAAACCCCATTTCCCCCACAAGAGCCGTGTAAAAGTTGGCAACCTAATTACATAACCTCAAACCCCCAAATTCTGGTACGTTAAGATGGTATTGATAAATTTATACACATGAGACCGGATATAATAAAGATGACGAATGATCATGATTGATGACAATGCCACTGAAATTGGCAATTCTGCGACGCTCATCTCACAGTTCAGCTAAAAAAGGTTAGAAACGTTCGAAAGAAAAAAATAAATAAAAATAAGTAGGGACGGGACTTCCGGGTCATAGCCCTCGATTCGTTTGGGATTAAAAATAAATTTCGTGAAAAAAAATATATAATATATAAAAAAAAAAAAAAAAATTGAGATCAGCACAAAAATATTTTGGCACGAGGCTGAGAGGTGATTCTTTCGCCGAGTCGGCGGGGTTTCGCGGGAAAATTTTATTAAAGAAGAAAAAACGGAGGGCCGCGAAGCCGCTGAAATTGTGTCAGATTAATTAGCGCATAACTTTGATTGGACTGTTTGAATGTTGTTTTATATCCTTAATGAGATATGATATCGATATACCTTCCCGCGGAAGCAAGGTCTATTTTAAACAGGCTAGTCCGACAGCGCTGTAATCTTTTGCTCCGTTCTTATAGCCGTAGCGGGACCACGCCAAATCGGGAGATCAACTCCCATTTGAATACCATGACTGCCTGATTGGGCCACTAAGACTACGGTGCTATTGGACTGACGTCTGTCAACATTGCTTGCATGAAAAGGTATCTAACAAGTCGCACAAGCTCCATTTTATAGATAAAACCGAATTCAGGAAAAACATTCGTGTAATAGAAATGTCTCCGTTCGCACGGGAATCCCAACCTCAAACTGATCAAAAATGACTTACAATCAGAAAGAAAAAAATGGCGCAAAAAGATACTTCTCCGGGAAGGGGTCGATATACAAGGTTATAGATTAGAGAAGTATGCTCATCTGACTTCACGCCACGAAGTCAGTAGCGCGCAGTTCAAAATCCAGATCCAAGATGGCCGACACAAGCAGAAAACATTGTATACTCTTTCCAGAAAGCGTTGGGCTCTCTCTCCAGAAAAGTAGAAAATAGCCCGGTGTTTTCTGGAAAGAGTATAAAATGTTTTCTGCTTTTGTTGGCCATCTTGGATCTGGATTTTGAACTGCGCGCTACTGACTTCGTGGCGCGAAGTCAAATGAGCATACCTCTTTAATCTATAACCTTGGTCGATACAGGTTCCTTCAACCGGCAGGTTGACAGGTTAACTGAAATCAGTCCTAATCAAATACTGATGATCTCATTTTTTTTATAGAGTATGATCGATATCAATGCCGCTTACTCCTCCAATAATCGATATCGATAAATCAAATCGATTCGGCGGCTCGTGAGGCATCGATATCCCCTCTATATGAACCTATGACAAGCTATCGATCGTCGTGATGGGTTTGAATGAGCCTCTAAGCAATCGAGATTTTTGCATACGTTTGAATGGGAGGCAAATGGCGATCGATTGTTTACGAGTCGAATTTCATATCCAAAGTTTCCCAGTTGTGTCCCTTATTATTTTTTTTTTTTTTTTTTAATTTAAATTGCTCAATTGCTTCCCTTGTTATTTTATTTTTATTTAAAATACAATCTACGGATCACTCGAGAAAATTACTTAAATACTACCTACCACGCAAGAAATGAAGAAAAGATGGGGGAAAAAATAAATAAATAAAATAGAATATAAAAATAAAAAAATAAATAAATAAATAGAAAATAGAATAGAATAGAACAGGACAGAATATAATGAAAAATAATAAAATGAAAGGAAACACAAGACGTGGAGTAAATTAGAAAAAAAGTCCTTACCTTTTTCTTATCCCGCATCGAGCCCTTGCCTCGGACCATAATTTTACAACCCGTTTCTAGTTCCAACTGTTTTGCAGTCATACCTCGAGGGCCTAGTATCCGTCCAACGAAATTAAACTGAAAAAGAAAAGAGAAGAAAATTAAAATGGTAACAAAGACAAAATAACAAAGTTTACAAGAAAAAAAAATTTAAACTCAGGGGATTAACTGCATCCCTGAGAAATCGATACAATGGGACTGTTGCACACTTTTGCTACAAGCGATTTAACCCTTTAAGGGGCAAGCCCGAGTATACTCGTTTTTCTTCTCTAGTCTACTTCACATGGTTTCAGTCTTCATTCCGGATAAACGCAAATACAGATGAAAACATGTACAGTATAAGATGCAATGAGCTATAACTTTAGAGTGGCAGCGGATTGGTCAACCTTGTGCCACACAGGGTAGAAGAAATCGCGGGAAAAAGCGGAATTTGGACGGCAGATTCCAAGGTTTGAGGTTAAGTTTTGTAGGTCGTTTCCAAGTCGTTTCCGGCGATGCCCGAGTTTGTCTACGGAACGACCGGAAACTACCTACAAAATTTAACCTCAAAATCGAATTTTACGGCAAGATGGCGGCGCCCTAGGTGACAACAATGAACCAGCGGAACGTTCCTTGATGTGCCACTCTAAAGTTATAGTTCATTGATAAGATTTCCTCCGGCGCCCTCAATGTATCGTATAGGCAATTTCAACTCCCCCGAGTATGAAGAGTTAACTACCTTCCCTTTATAAACGGAAGAGGGGCGTCCTTTTGAAATAACCTGGCCCTTATTAGAGGGTTAATAGTCGATTCTGGTGTAAAAACCTCCAAAAGTAACATTGGCAGTACTAAAAACTTCAAAAATCCACTCTTAGACTCAATAAACGCTTTTATTCGCGCGAGTGTAATGGTGGCATATAGGGCAGCAATAATGAGAGATTCCTATCTTGATTTCATCACTCTCTCTATGCTGACAAGGATAATTCACTGGTCACTTCTCGGTGGAGTTACAGTATTGTTCGATGGGAATCTCCTATTATAACTGCCCTAAGCCACTATTACACTCGCGCAAATAAAAGCGTTTATTGAGTTTAGGAGTGGATTTCGGAAGTTTATAGTGCTGCCATCGTTACTTTTGGAGGTTTTTAAACCAGGTTGCCCGATTTAAAGTTTGAAGCTGATGTTTTCACGAAAGCCGCAGAACTGTCAAATCCAAGCTTTATGAAGATAGACAACCTCCTCTAAAAACGAATGTTTTTACTTTTCTCCTTATTATTTCACAGTGGATTTTTAGCCGTTGCTATCTGTATTAATTGTTTTAGACGCGCTAGATGCGCATGACAGATTGACAGGTAAACTCAAGAGAAGGAAGAAAGGAAAACAAGAAAACTGAACAGTCTGAAGATCTTGTGTTTCCGGTTCGGTGAACCTGGCACCAATGCACCGGTGCACCGGTGAGCGAGCGCCACAACAACAAGCAACAAGCGAGACGCCACACTATGCGCCATGGAGCCGCTCAGACGTCGCGTCGAGCGCAATGACCTTGACCCACGGTGAACCTTATCAGTCGCCGTTCGACATTATTAACTACTCGTTATATTCACGAAACGGTGTTGTGGTAGTTTAGATAGTGCCACACCACGCCGCCAGTCATACAAGTCAGCTGTTGCTTAAAAAAGAGAGTGGGAGGGAGGGAGAAAGAGAGAGACACAGTGAGTGAGAGGGAGAGGGAGGGAGGGAGAGAGAGAGAGAGAGAGAGAGAGAGAGAGAGAGAGAGAGAGATCCTACACTCTCCTCGTTGGTTGGGTGCGAATCATTTCGATGACACTCGATGTGACGTAGATAACTTTCTAGCTTCATTAGTGAAACAAAAAACGACGGACAGGCTCTTTTATGCTACCTAAAGCCTCCGGAAATCGTCAGACCGAGCGGTATTCATAGCAATTGGATAGTTTTGTCTTTTGCCTGAGGAGTGTCAATGTAAATTGAGCACAGATGCCACATTGTGCATATTGTACTAGCAAACGCAAAAGTATTGACAGTCAAGAATGCACGAGGAGCTATGAAGGTTGCTTTGATTAAACGAGGATTTGCCACCAGAGCTGCCAATTAGTGTAGATTCAATGGCATTTTGAAATTCCACCGGTTGCGAAAAGATTACAGAGTTTAGTTTCGTGTATGGCTGTGATGCACGAAAATACACTTACCTCGAATTCTTGACTGCCAAAACTTTTGCGTTTGATGGTACACTCAATGACAAATTTTTAATAAGCCGATGATTCTACAGATTGACCGAAAGATTACAAAATTCAGTTCAGTTTATGACTGTAATGCACGAAGACACTTGCATATGTAATCTTCTCTTCATCGGTTGAATCATCGTTAAATTATAAAAATGTACGTAAAGGTTTAAAGTCAGTGAGACTCCATACTCCATCACCGGTTGAAAAAAGATTGCGCGTATATTACTTAAGGAAATGGAAGAAAGAGAAGTGATTTTCAAAATACTAAAGCATTTCCTTGAATCTTGTAACTGCAAGTCCCTTGCCAACTCCTCTTGAAAACTTCCGTTCAAACTATCTCGTATTCCTTTTCCCCTCTAAATAATTTTTCAACAAGTTCAACACCAGAGGCAATGTGTTGCAATGTGGTCTGCTTGAATTTTATTCTGGAGAACATTATCTCTTTCAATAACGACCGTTATTGTCGAGAATCTGAATCTAACCTATAAGAGATAACGAAATAGTGGCAACAGCGCAGAGGCAAATGGCCATCTTCCATTCGCAATTTGCCTCTTGGGGGCTCCATTGATCCGCTTCTTCTTCTTCATTTTGAGAGTCTTGTCGCAACTCTCATAGTATATAGGGACTCTAGTAGAGACAGAGAGAGAGAGAGAAATTGTTGTATCCACCTATGCCCGCGACTCGACCCACTGTGAACCGGTGGCACTTGTGTAATTAGCTCATTGTTAAATGGTCGAGCCGAGTGGTGACCAAGTTTACCGCCGGGGTCATTATTTGAGATCGATCATAATAGATATAGCGCCTTTATACTTGCGGCCCCGTAGTCTCTACCCCCCTCCCCCCACAGTCCCGCTATAGGGTGAGCAGTACCTAGCTTCTTGTTGAGTCTCTCTGACGCATTACTCGCGGTTAATTGTCTTTCGTTGCGTGGCCACGATTTTGTGGTTCTCTTTTTTTTCTCACTCCTTGCATGCTTTCTTTACTCCTTTCCATTTTTCTTCTTCTTCTTCTTTTTATTCTTCTAGTGCCCTTTTCCTCCGTGCGGTGGGTACCGTCACCATTTGCTCACTCTACCAAGCCGCGGTATCACCATGGCCGCTGCGCGAATTGAACTCTGCACTCTCTATCCACCAACCCAACGCACAGTGGCGGATCCAGAAAATTTTTCTGGAGGGGGTCACGCTTGTGAAATTATGAAATTGGGAACGTCAGTGGAAGCAATTTCGGGCTATTTTCTATTGAAAAAAGGCAAAATTTGAGGCCTCGGGGGGGGGGGGGGGGTTACGTGCCCTCATGCCCTGTCCGTGGACCCGCCACTGCCAACTCACAATGGATCGAAACATAGGATTTTGCGGACATAATTTTACCGATAAAAAATAAACTGTAGAGAAAACCTCGCGAACACTTTCTCACATCAAACTTAATCTGAGGGGGCACAGGACCCCTTACATTTTCTTAGGGAATCCGGTCCAGAAAAATCTACTTTCCGATCCAATGTGAAACGCCGCCACACAGTGAAACTAAAATGTGTATTTTTTAGGAAAAATTAATGAAAATTTATAAAGTTTATGAAAATTGAACACAGAATAAGCAGCAACAACCCGTTTTGATAGCGGTGACAAAACCTTCGATAGAAAATGACCCAACAAAGACTTAAGTAGAGCTAATCAAAGGTTTTGTATACCGAACTAAAGAGGTTTTGCTGGGTGAACCAAAGCTTTGGTTGGCTCTACTAAAGTCTTTTGCTAGGTCATTTTTCTACCAAAGGTTTTGTCAGCGCTACCAAAGTTGTTTTTTTCTGTTTTTCCTGCTGTGTGCCCGTATCTGAACGAAACACTTTTTTATGTTCGAAGAATCAGGCCCCTCAGTTTATGAGTTCCCGATACACATTGCCCATCAACTCGTATTACACCACCCTGAAACTCAGCCACATATACATAAACGAGTTATCAATATTCCTCGCATGAAACGCACGTTATGGTACAAATCAGGCATTATTACCGATACCTGCGCTGCGAGACGTTACAGTTACGATGGACGAGAGGAAACAAGTCATAGAAGTCTCTCCTCTCCTCGTGCATCCTAGATTCAATAATCCTTTTAAAAATGACACGGATGGCTTAGTGCCTCACAGGGCCTCGGTAAGGGTATCAAATGCATGTATGCCTGTATACTGAGGCATAGAGTGAAATAAAGATTGCAATATAGGGGGGGGGGGCAATAGAACCTTGAACACATCCAAAAATGGTCCGGTCTTGGAAAAGAAGAGCTGTTGCATGGACGATGCAATAGTAGCATCACATGGTGTCGCGTCGTACCGAAAGATGCGGCACCGCGCCGCATAGCAGCGCCACTGTCATCACGGTCGTAATATGTGTTTTGTCGTCTGTGTGTCACCAATTCACCATTCACCAAAGAATCGTGCGTGATTTTGGCGAGACTGCGTGAGTGGAAGTGCGTGCGTTTGTGCATGGCGTACGCGAGGATGCACGCGATATGAACACGCTTATTGATAACGTGAACGATAAAGGGGTCTCTCTCTCTGCGAATTTAAAAGCGCGAATGAACTGATTGAGCCAATGAGCTGCCTTGAAGTCGATAGGTCGAGTCCGATGTATCGACAGCAAAGAAGCCCAATGGCTAAAGCAGTCAATTCGCGCTCTCAAATTCGCAGTTGGAGAGACCCCTTAAAACCCATATATGCCCAGAGGATCGTTAACGACCCACTTGTTGTGTTATTTTTAGATCAAATTTCAGTCAATTATTTGGACCAATTTGGGAGTTTTTAATCCGTAAAATTTAGCTGCCTCAAAAGTTTTCTGTTTTTTTAATTTTTTCGTGTGTTTTGTTCTCAAATTGTGTGTTTTGAGAAAAACACCCAAAAAATGTATTGTATTTCAGATGTCAGCTCCACTTCGGCTTTGATTTTCCCAGAGGAACAAAATCGTATGCAGCAGACCCGCAATGGGTCTATTGCCTGAGAAAAACAAAATTTAGGAAAGCGACGGTAGTTCAACTTTCGCCAGAAGAGCTCCCCTTAAGAAGACCGAAGGTTCAATATCTGAAGTGTGTAGGGTCATAATCGTTAAGATGATTCTATAGGGTCGATTAGTTCCAACCGTAGATACCACGTCGCGCTGCTCAAAAAGTAAATGTTTTTGGCTAAAATTGACAAATTTACGCTATAAAAACACGCATTTGAGGAACGTCAGCACCTGCGAGCATACTTCAGGAAGATATTCTGAAAGTTTCAAGCAGAAATGCTCAAAAGTAAAGCCGGAAATTATGAAAATCGAAAATTCTCATAAGCCTCTATGAGTGCGAGTGAGGCGGATAGACGTATTATCACTCGCACCCACTCTCACTCACAAAGCTTATGGGGAAATTAATTTCATAATTTACGGCTTTAATTCTAAACCAATTTTGCTCGTTTTAGGCTCAGAAAATTCATAAAAAAATTTCGCAGGTGTTGACGTTATTGGATTTTGTGTTTTATCTATGCTTTCCGTTTAAAACGCCAAAAAAACGACTTTTCCAATAACATTGGCGGATACAGGGGGGTGGCTAAGGGGGCGATCGCCCCCCCCGTTCGGCCAAAAAAGTGCGAAAAGAGGGGGTTGAAGGGGGAAAGCAAGAGTAAAAGAAGAAAAAAGGGGTCACTATAAGGGACAAAAATCCTATGTTCTCTCCCTCCGTTCGTGAGGGCTGGATCCGCCACTGTCCAATAAGCGACAAGTTGCGCATTATAATATGGAGAAGTTGTGCCTGGAACCACCTTAAGAAGATAAAATATCAATATCTGAAGTGTGTAGGGTCATACTTGTTTAATCAGCAGGTTTTTTTTTTTTTTTTTTCATGAAAATCCGTCTGCAGCAAGAGTGTGCAAGAGCATCTTTCCGCGTGGCGATTTGTTCTGGGGTGTCATTTTATATAAAGTTGGCAACAGTGGAGGAGATGATATTCCTGGCGATGGAAGTCGAGAGGCGAGAACCGACCTTCTCCAAAAATAGTTCTCCCCCTCTCCGCTCCGTCGCGTCGATTGACCCCGCGACCCGCCCAAAGATGGTCCATGGGAAAGGGAAGGGTAGCCAGCGCGCACAGTGGGGCCTGAACTTTGCATTTGGATGGTTTGCTCTTGGGCGCTCCATTGGTCCGCTTCTTCCTCTTCATTTTGAGAGACTTGGCGCAACTCTTACAGTACATGGGGACTCTAATCCACACAATGGAGCTTTTGCAAAGTTTTGCTATAGGCAAATGGAGAATCAATTCGTATGTAAAATGCTGCGAATATAACGATGAGACCATTAAAAAAATCAAAAACTCACTCCTCGCAGAGAAAACTTAACTTGAAATTTCGGGTGACCACCCTTGCATGTATGCACCAGAGACAAATAGAGACCGAGCACTCCCTCTTCTTCCCGTGGTTGCGCGCGGTGTCCACTTTTCGTGAACTGCTTTTGTCGGGACTCATCGGCCTCAACTATCAACCTTCGCCTAATGTTGGATGCTTAGCTCAACAAAAGGCTGTGATTGGTCCGCGGTCCCGGAAACGGAAACAGGTTTTTCTTGGCGAATAAAAACCACGCACTCGTCAGTCAACAATAGGCGAATGTTGGCTGCTGTTTCGATGAGTTCCGACCAAAATTGAGCCAGAAAAGTGGACACCTGTCGCAAGCTTTGTGCAGGGTCTCTATTTGTCTCTGGTATGCACCAACCTCGGATTCGGACCCCAAACAAAAGAACATAACCTACGAATTTGAACAATAAGATTAATGAATTTGCTTTCAAAAAGTAAATTTGAAGGAATTAAAGGTCCATTTAAACACATTTTGTCACTAAGAGCACGGTGATAACAACAGAAAAGTTCTACATTGCGTATAGTAAACGAGGAAGACGGCACTTAATTTCATATGTCCTATGTTCTTTTGTTTGGGGTCCGAATCCAAGGTTGGTGCATATATGCAAGGGTGGTCACCCGAAATTTTAAGTTAAGTTTTCTCTGCGAGGAGTGAGTTTTAGACTTTTTTAATGGTCTCGTCGTTATTTTTGCAGCATTTTACAGTGGAATTGATACTCCATTTGCCTACAGCAAACCCTTGCAAGCGCTCCATTGGGCCGAGTGTGCGATGGTTGTAAATGCACCATCGCAGCGCAGAACGAAGCGGGGCGTACCGTACAACGCGCAGGAGCATTCGGCTGAAAGTCTGAAACTATAAAACGCACGCATCGAAACGCAAGAGGCGACTGCGGACTGCCACTGAGACCTGCTCAAGCTCGGAGCTCCCCGCCAAGCTGAAGCTATAACAACATTAACAACAACGCTGCAGCCAATGACATCCCGAGAGGACAAGTATAAACATGAGGAAATCTGATCCCTATAACAAAAATATACGTCCATTCGTTGAGAGTTCTGCGCTATGGCGATGCAATAGTCAATTTGCGAATGGGGCTATTGCACACACTTTCGCTATGGATGAATGAGGATTATGAGGCCGGTACTGACGTCAAAAACAGCGGATGAGAAATTATCCCTTTTTTACGGCCAGCAGACTGGACTGGAGCACTGGCGCAACCAGGATCTCTCCCATCTCTCTCATTTCCCATTTGAATGTATGCGTAGGAAAAGGACAGAAAGAAAGGGTTTTATCTCCTTGTCCATCCTTGTCTAACATACGTTTTATAATGGAGAGAAGAGAGAGATGATGAAACTCTCGGTGCGCTACTGGACTGGAGACTGGACAGATGATGAAGAGCTGCTATTGGTCGCTCTAAAATGTCTATCGAAAAGTAGAGCTGTGTAACCAAGTATCCTTCCGCTATACATTCGATGAGCTATCGGCTAGCTTTTATCGAATGCAGCGGAGGGATACTTGGTAACAGCTCTACTTTTCGATAAACACTTAATGAGGGGGAGCAATGGTAATCCTCCATTAAGCCAATTGACAAGTCTTATCTAATGATTTCAAATATAGGTCCGCAGGTTATTTCCTCCATTTGAACCAATGTAAAATCTTTATATATAAATGAAGAAGTAATCTGCTACTTCTAGAATCGATTTTTCACAAGGGTTTAAAAGGCAGAGAGCAAAATTGCCAGATTGCACGAACTATGCCGCTACAATGTGGTGATACTAAGGCACTTCCGAAATCTTTTCGCACAGAAATACAGAAAAAACGCTTTGATACAGTGCTGACTAAACCTTCGGCAGAAAAAGAACCTCTTCAATTTTTTAAAGCGTTTCATAATTTTACAGATGTGCTCTTTCCGTGACATCAGCATTGTAATTGAATAGAGACTTTGGTCTGAACTCTGAACCTGAAGAGCTCACCTTTTGTTCCATGAGCGCTTTTTTCCGAAAAGGCCTCCACAGAACAGAGACTTTCGTCTGGAAGAGTACACCTTTGGTTTTAAGGGCCCTTTTCCCGGAAATGAACCAACCACTGAAAGTTTTTACATCTTTATTTATATGCCCTCTCTCTGGATTTGCAAACATCACTCATTGATACCATACTAATACATTCACAAATGGATGTTTTGTTGATATTGAAATCACCACGAGAAGTGTACAAATTTCATTTATGGATATAATAGTCCTTCCACCGTGCAGTATACCGCTGTGACATAAGGACTGCGTGGTGTCGGGATAATCCGGAGTCTAATAATCCTATTGAGACCGAATTAGCGTCGGCTCGTCCATCGGAAGTGGGTGAGGTAGAGGGCGAGA
This sequence comes from Trialeurodes vaporariorum, assembly GCA_011764245.1. Lineage (NCBI taxonomy): Eukaryota > Metazoa > Arthropoda > Insecta > Hemiptera > Aleyrodidae > Trialeurodes > Trialeurodes vaporariorum. Next base: position 15,670,236 of record VMOF01000035.1, read on the forward strand.
GGGATGGACGTTGAGGGTGGGAGGGGTATTGCCAACCGCTTGCTTTGGGCGACCCCACGCGACCACAATGCGATGATGACATGATGTCTTGACGGACCGTGGGGGGGCTGCGCAAAGGGGGAGGGGGGACGGAAGAAGGCGCTTCACCGCTTCACTTGGTGCTTGGGCACGCGTCGCATCGCGCGGGAGAGCCGAGAGTGAGTCAATTGATCCGCGCGTCGCCTCAATCCCATTAGCGCCGGACAACAAACCATCACCGGAAACCTTTCATCAGCCACCTCTCGCTCTACGCGACTGTGCGCTGTCCCAATGATCTGTGTCCGCGAGGTTCGATATTCAAACGCCAGGCATCAATAACCGATCGAAAAACGGCATCGATGGACCAAATAGATGGGAAACCAATGCCGCGAAAAAGAAGTTTCGCGCTTGCGCAAGCAAATGCATGTATGGTACCAAGAGTCCTGAGTCCAGACCCAGACATTAGCAACGCTCGGTTGCTTGGTTGCTTTTCGCCCACCCATCGTCGATGTCCCTGAAGGCGTATTTTTTTTTATCAAGTTCGGGTGCAAATCCGAAGTTCGGAACTTTCAAGGGAACGCGACATATATGCGCAGACTACGCCAAACGTTTCTTACAAATAAAAAAGCAATACAATTAGTGAGGAAACTTCGGTTCATTTTGATGCATTATTTTTCGGTCCGTCATCTTGAGAAGTTTCAAACTATCTCTATTCAAAAGAAATGATGTAGTTGATCCAAGAGCTGATGGTCCAGCCTCTAATTGGCTGACTAATTTTGGATTTGATATTGGCTGCAACTTCGGACATTTGTTTACATTTTCACCAGAATCTTTACGATATTCCACAGATAAAAGAGGCCAAAATCAGTTAGTGCAGTTAAAGATTACGCAACCGTGTAAGCTCTGCGGAATTGTAATCTTTGCCAAGTACAAGGTATAACGGCGCGCTGGATGTAAACAAAACTGCAAAATCGCTTCCAATGACAGCATCCATGATTTCACCTGTATCGCAAGCTCAACTCAGGGTCTCTACCCATCGACAGCGTTGCCATTGTGCGTGATGAAATTTTCTTAATATTGTCCTATTTAACTCAATGAAAATTTTTCGATTTTTATGCCAAATTCGTCAACACGGTCCAGACGCAACGATGCGTTTGAGTCGCGTGCGCCGTGTAGCGCTTAAATCTACTGACGACGGGAGTTCCGAATCCCGCTGGTATTTCCTCCTGGAGGCCCAATTGATTTTCATTAAGACGACTCCAAGAGAGCCCTCTCTCTGTACTCAATAGACGTATACTCTGTATATTATAAAAAGGCCTTGCTTAGATTAGAAGATGATTCCACCGGTCGATTAGCGTAGATTAACCCTTTAAAGACCAGGTTAGTTCACGCATGAACGTCACTTTTCCGTTTGTTTGGGGAAGGTAGTTTACTGTTCGTACTCGGGACAGTTGGAATTGCATATACGACGGATTGAAGGCTGCAGACAAAATCTCATATTTTTATACCACATCGAGAATCGTGCTTATTCGGAATTCTGATACAGGAACAATGTGAAATAGACCGGAGGAGAAAACCGAGTATATTCGGGCTTGGTCCATAAGGGGTTAAACCTTTTGCGACCAAGTTACGCAGACGGAAATTCCACACCACGTTGAACTCAAAACGTGTGTCCAGCTCTTCACGGAGAAAAATGTTCAGCTAAAAATGGTCTGGATTCTAACAAAAAGTTCCCACAAAGAAATTCTGACTGTTTTCAAGACAATCTTGGTCTTTTAGAATATAATGTAACAAATTCTCCTGAAAACTGCCATCAGAATTTATTTTTTTCGGGAACTTTCTAATAGAAAATTCATGCTGGCCATTTTTGATAGAAATTATTTTTTTCCCCCGTAAATCGAGGCCAAAAACACACACATCAAACTCTAATTTTGCTTTTATTATATTTAACCCTTTATGGACCAAGCCCGAGTATACTCGTTTTTCTCCTCTAGTCCATCTCATATTGATTCAGTCTTCATTCCAGATCAACGCGATTATAGATTAAAACACTTACAATGATAAGATTTCTTCGGGCGCCTTCAACGTATTGTGTAGGCAATTCCAACTCCCCCGAGTACGAACAGTTACCTACCTTCCGTACATAAACGGAAGTGTGACATTCTTTTTAATTAACCTGGCCCTTAGAGGGTTAATAAGAAACTATTACGGCCCGTTCGCGCTCTGGTTCCGCGGTGAATGAGAGCTACGTTTCCCGATGAGAAACTTTCATTGGCAGATCCAGCAATCTGGCAACTGCGCATTCTCTCCATGTAAGTGTATGATGAACAATCGATTCTCGAAGGGGCTACACTCCCGTGACAAATCCATTGTTTCTCATGCAATGAAATGGGGAGAATACGATGTTGTCAGATTGCTGGATCCACGAATGGAAACTTTCATCGATGAAATTTATAATTTTGGAGCAACAAGCACGGAGCACTGAATCTCTCGATGTGGGAAAGAACTTGCCAGAGTAAAAATCAACGTGCGACAAAAAAGTATCGAGAGGAGGATGGCGTAACTTTTAAAAAGCATGATAAGATTAGGTCAGGCTAAACAGGGCAGGGTTAGGTTAGGTGAGGCACAGACATATAGCCACATAGGAGTGCTGAGTGAAGATAAGGGAACTCTCACTTTCAGTATACAATTAGTTTTGGTGCCTCAATTTCACGACCTGTCTAAAGATCGTTATTTACAGCACCTACCTATACCAACACCCATGCGTGATAAAAAAAAAAAAAAAAAAAAAAAAAAAAAAAAAACACCGAATCGAACGATCTATCGATTTATCGATCGAAATTTTCCGAGACAGAGTGGTTCCCTACGATAAAAGTGTAGAGTCTTTAAGTCAGCTCATCACTAAAAAAACTATACATTAGGCCACATAATGCAAAAGTATTCGCGTGGTTCCGGCTAGCTTCAAAAGCGCTTCGTACACGATCGAATTAGGATCGTCAAACAAGCAATCGATGGGCCGAAATCAACCACAAACGGAAGGTGATAGCCAACTGTTGCATTTTTAGTTGATGTTCCATTAGTCAAACAACTGTGCAATTTGGAATTTGACGGCCCGTTAAACCGCAGAGTAATTTGACGATGGATAGAGTGTCATCCGTTCAACAAAACCTGCAATAAATCCGTTTTGGGGGTGTTTTGGTCAAGGTTATGTTTGAATTTTAGAAATGTCAGAGACAACAGAGACCACACAGTATGGGTGTTCGGCAAGGTTAAAGATTAAAGAGGTATGCTCATCTGACTTCGCGCCACAAAGTCAGTGGTGCGCATTTCAAAATCCAGATCCAAGATGGCCGGAAAAAGCAAAAAACATTGTATACTCTTTCCCGAAAACATCGGACTATTCTCTGCTTTTGTGGAGACGGAGCCCAATGTTGTCTGGAAAGAGTATACAATGTTTTCTGCTTTTTCCGGCCATCTTGGATTAGGATTTTGAACTGCGCGCTACTGACTTTGTGGCGCGAAGTCAGATGAGCATACCTCTTTAATCTATAACCTTGGGTGTTCGGTGAACCTTTTCGCATTCGACCTTCTATATGGGTTTAAATGGACACAATACAACGTTGCCAAATTGCAAGCTACGCCACTGCAAGAGCCCCTTTATACGCAAAACGGCGCAGTTCTGATTCAACGTTGAAGTTTGTAATTTTATTTTGCCAACAAATGGCAGCATTGCTTTGCACCGCGGCCGGATGTTGACGCCCATCTATGTTCAAAGACGTAAGAGTTTTTTAAAGATCAGTTGAAATGTAAGTGAAACATATGTCCAATGTCTGAAACATTATATCGATTCGATCCGATCGGGGAGCAATTGAACCGGGCAATTGATGACAGGTTCGAGGTTCGGTTCGGAGTTTGAAGGGAGCGGCAATTGACCCAATTAAAAAGGAAAATAAGGAGTCGCCGAGTTTGAGTTCGATCGGCGACTGAAACGATTGTGACGATTGACCAACCAGCCTGAACGACGACGCTGCTGCATCAGCCATGCGGCCCACGAGCACGACATCCTACGTCCACCAGCGGATCCAGGAAATCGTCCTTCTCTCTCTTTCCTCCATAAGAATGCATGTGATAGAAAAGGATAGAAGAGGGGGCGAAAGTAATGTGACTGCTCCTAATCTGTCCTTTTCTGACACATGCATTCTTATGGGAGAAGAGAGAGAAGGATGAATAGCTGGATCCGCCAGTGTCTATACGTACGTCCCCCTTTATAAGCGGTGTCGCATGATGTTTACTCTGTGAGATGTATAAAGAAATAACCTCCGAAGCTGTATACTTATGTTGGGCGCCAAAGAATCGGGTGGAGGGGTTATTTCATTCTGGTGAAAGTATTTGAAAAAGTTCAGTGAGTATATATACAGAGAAAAAACTGGTCTCCTGGACTCGTGGGTCTCATTGTCGCACATGGACGGATACAGGGAATTGTCTTTCTCTCTCTCCTCCCATTTGAAAACGTGCGTTAGAAAAGGACAGAAGAGGGGCCAAATTAACGTGATGGCCCCCTCTGCTATCCTTTTCTAACACATAAGTTCAAATGGAAGGAGAGAGAGAAAGACAGTTCCCTGTATCCGCCAATGTTGTCGCATAGGAGTATAGCGCTTCGTACACGTTCAAATGGATTTGATCAAACTGCAGAATTGCCAACCATGATAACTGCGACTCTCCGCCATTGAGCCCGATTTTGAGAGTGAATATCGTGATTTTTTAGTGTACTTACCTGCTCAGTGCTCATCGTCATTTTTACAGGTTTTTATGCAAGAATCGACTCTTCAATCCCCTATAGCAAAAGTTTGCAAGAGCCTAATTACAAACTTCACGTTGAATCAGAAAAAAAGTAAAAGGTCGAATGCGAAGGTGTTTACCGAACACCCAATACTTCGATGTTTTGCATAGGTTTAAATGGACAAACTGCAACGTTGCAAAGTTGCACCCTACGCCACTGCAGAAAAACGTTATGATGCTGGCGCGGGATACGAAACAAAGTTACGGGAGTTACCCAAAAATCTAAGAATGTCGCGGTGTTATTTTGACCGACTTTAAACTACAGGATCGTTTCCATTTTTAAACTTATAGAAAGATTTTGACAAATCTCTCTGTCCGATAAAAATAATTCCTTGCTCATAACATGCTGGTGACAGCTCTGAAGAGTCTTTTAAAAGCTCGCATCGGATTTTTTTTTTTTTTTTTTTTTTTTTCACATGACTTGCAGCTTTCAACACCTCATAATATAATTCGATTACAGTTTTATTCTATCTCTTTTTCATTTTTCTCGCTTTCGTCACATTTCAGATGACTAGTTGGCAGTTGTGACTGGATACTGGATACTGGATAGGATTGCCACGTTGTCACATTTTAGAGAAAAATCTCAAGATTTCTTCAGAAGCCAACAATAGGTTGAATGTTCCCTTAGCTACAGGTCGTTTCAGAAGTGTATAGGCGCACCTAGACCAATAATCTTTGAAATTATTCAACATCATTTCTCATGTTACGAAATGAAATTTAATGGAAATGAATTTGAGCGTTGACTCCACATTAAGTAACGTATAAAAATTAAAGGTTTAAAGTCGGATGCAAGTTTTGTTCTGATTTGAAGGAATGAAAGTTGAAAATTCGCCAAAGTGCAGGTCTAGGTTGTTCATGGTCCATGGAAATTTAGGCTAATAAATCAAACAATTAATAAATGCTACCTCATTGGGATTATGAATTCTACATCTTCGAAAATGATTAGTTATTCCTGGTTCCACGACTAAAACCATGCAAAAATCAACAAGATATTGTAGATTAAACTATGCATTTAGAGGTTGGAATCACTCAAATGTTACTGTTGTTGTTGTGGAATGGGCGGAAATCTGTCGAGAATTCGGGTGATTTCAATGACCTCCGAATGCATCGTTTAACCCTTTAAAGACCCGATTGGTTCACATGAACGTCACTTTTCCATTTGTATAGGGGAGGTAGTTAACTGTTCGTACTCGGGAGAGTTGGAATTGCATATACGACGGATTGAAGGCGCCAGACAAAATCTCATCTTTTTATACCACATCGAGAATCGTGTTTATTCGTAATCCTGATACTGGAACAATGTGAAATAGACTAGAGGAGAAAACCGAGTAAGTTCGGGCTTGGTCCATAAGGGGTTAATGTATGATATCTTGCTGGGTATCAACAGTTTTAATCGTGGAATCAGACATAATTTAGCATTTTCGAGGACGTAGAATTCATAATCGATGAAAAGGTATAGCATATATTTACTATTTGATTTAAGATCCAAATCAATTTTCGTTCATAAAATGCGCTTATGTGGGAAAATACATTACATCAGAGTTTGATTGGAATCAGAGGACCTCGGACGGAAATCGATACAATATATCGCTCTAGTAAAACAGTCTATTTCACGCTATAGTCTATCTTTTGCTCTGCTTTCCGATAAAGAAAAATTGGCAACAGTGGACACTGGATAGGAGACAACTGATGCACTTCACATCACACCCAATTCTCCGCTCAGGAATTCCAATTTTGTTCCGATTAATACTGACGTGGCAATTTGTCACGAGATCATATCCGCAGTTCCAAAAAAATAAAAAGGAAAAAAAAAAAAAAAAGCTTGGCTTAATAGTTAATAGAGACCTCCCGCATACGATACGCCTGCAGAGCGTGGGTCTTCTTGGCATTGGCAACACCTCAAACGAGAAGGCCACGTGTCAAATTGTCAACTTTGAACACGTGACTGTGTATACATATACTGTAAATTAAGCGACCGCGCCCCGTGTCAAAGATTACGGTTTGACGTGGATGACTGATCGCGGATTCGCCTCGACAGATCGTGATCAAAGCGAGGAAAATCGAACGGTTACGGAAAACTTCACCCGTGATGGCAAGTTCCGGCCTTATTTTTCGAGGGCAGAAAATTGAATGAATATTATTATAATAATCAAAGCTGTAGCCAACGGCTTTATTTTAAGGAGTTAACAATCGTGCACAGCCAGGGTACTGGAGCGACCAAGGTGGTTGCATTGAAAAGTCTTGAATGAATGACGATCAATGGAAACGGGGGGGAAAAAAAACAATCGATGTACATTGTATCAAGGCATGCATTTTCCCGGACTTAAGAAGTGTTCCACCCCCCCCCCCATGGGCGCCCGGAGGGGGAGGGGCGAGAGGGGGCACTTGCCCCCCCCCCCCCCGGAATTCAAAAAAGTCAAAATTTCACGATGAAAAATGAAAGGAAGAAAGAAAATGAAATTAAAATGACAGTTAATCAAAGGAGTAATAGTTGAGAAACTTCATTACTAGTTTATACTGTAATTTTAACTAATTTTTTGCAAGGAATAATAAATTCTTATTTTTTTTTTACTGTCGTTATCATCTGTCGTCCCTTTATCCATTATATCAAACACGTCAAAATTGTTATTATTATTTGATACGCCTAAAATGGGTTAATAATTGTACACTATTTGAGTGAAAGAAAAGTTTTCCCTTTTTACACGGTGGGGGGGGGGCTAGACCTTCCGTTCTGGTTCAAAAATTTTGCCCCCCCCCCTTGGAAATTTTTCTGCGGGCGCCCATCCCCCCCCCCAATAACTTTCAATTCTCAATGATATTCACTCCGAAATATTTTACCCAATGAATTATGAACCCGGAGAACTTTTGGCTTTTATGTACCTCTTTTTTATTTCTTACTCCCTCAAATTTTTCACTCAATCTTTTAACCCCGAAAACCATGTACCGGGCGTTCTCATGGCCAACATTTAACCTGAGTCGGAAACACTTTTAACAGTGCACGAGGATTTAAGACAATCATTACTCTGTCATACACACACACTCACACACACATCATGTACGTACACAGCTGCAAGCCAAGCTAGACGAGCGTGGTTTCGCACCTCGAGCTGTGACGCGTGATTAAAAGCTGCGGTTGTTTCGCGAACAAGAAGAGTCCTAAACTGTCGAGTATTTATATGCGAAGAGAAAGCAATTATTTCGAGAGCGCCATGCCGACTAGCCGACTAGCGATCGCGAGCATATCTTCGCCACGCGACCAAAAACGCAAAACGCACCAGCTCGCTGGCGCGGGGTCTAACATCCAAGAAACCTCTGCAATGAATGATGCGAGTATGAAATGTCATGCGACAAAAAACGCTAAACGCCAAAGGCATATGTCTCAAGGCATGTCTCCACCTGCGAATTTAAAAGCGCGAATTGACTGATTGAGCCAATGGGCTTCTTTGTCGTCGATACATCGGACTCAACCTATCGACTTCAAGACAGCTCATTGGCTCGATCAGTTTATTCGCGCTTTTAAATTCGCAGGTGGAGAGACCCCTTCAGACTTCATTTCGGTGACTCCAAAAACCATCATGTCATCCCTCCATTTCAGTAATAATTCACCAAAAAACAGCCGTATTTCTTAACCCTTTCATGCACGTATTAGGAATTGACTTTTTTTTAAAAGATTTTCTTAGACCGTTCAAAAGAGGGCAATTTTTGAAAAATTTTGATGGGTCACACAATTTATCGCAAAAAGTCAATTGAAATTCCATCGTATTCCATGTTAAATAACATAGGTTAAATTGTGTGCCACATCCCGTGAAAGGGTTAAATCATATTTTTACTTGCAATTATTCGGATCGGGTGCGAAGATTTGAGGTTCAGATTTTTTCGGAGGGCACCCGCGTTTATAAAAATAATAATCTTGATTACAGTTCACGTGTGAAAAATTATAAAATTTTCCGTTCCGATTAGCTGTGCGTATGCGCGTCTATCGCGATAACGTCTCACACCAGTGCTGCCAGATTAGACGAAAAATAAACACATTTTTCGAACGATTTAAGGTTATTTGTGTTGTTTTTTTTGTTGCCAAATAAGACAGCACTGTTCGGCAAAACTTGCACTGACAACTTTGCATTGTGCGTCTCTTCTGTTCTTTTCCCGACTTAACTTGCCTGGATCTTGGTATACGAACGAACTCATCTCGACTGTCATTTTCTTGTTGACAGGAAAATTGAATTGATGATTGTTCCATTTTCTCTCCTCCCTCCTCTCCCCTCGCTCCAATGTTTCGTGCATCGAGTCTTCACCTGTGCGAAGAGAGAGAGAGAGAGAGGGGGGAGAGGGAGAGAGAGAGAGAGAGAGGGGGGGATGCGAGTGAACGACTGCATGGGCACATAGAGAAAGGGGGTAGGGAAGGGGGTAAACGACAAGTATAGACCGAGTGAAATGAGACTGAGAGAGGTCAGGGTTCAAAAAATAAAGATGAAGCTGGGCTGCTAGAAGGCAATAACACATCTGATGCATTCATTGTCGGGGGCCAAACCTAAGTGTGTTCGAGATCCAACCTTCAGAGTTGTTACTCCATACAGAGTAGTTTGTCCAGATACGAGGGTTTTTTTCTCGTATGAAATAAACCATTTAAAAATATTTTTGAAATCCTGTCAGAGTCTAGTCGTAAATCTTGACAAAATAATTGTGAAATGTTTATTTCACACGTTGGCAAATTGGTGATCGATGTCGCAATGAAAAAACTTAAATTTACCAGCATAAAAATTATAATTTACCTACTTAATATCACTAAACAAATAATTTTATGTCAATGATCAAACTTTTACAGCTTTCAAAAGTAGCGTAACTAGAAATCATTCTATCTCTCTTTTTACTCATATGAATGTACAGGTAGAAACAGGATAGGAAGGGGGGATTGATCCCCCTTTCCCATCCTTTTCTAACTTACACATTTTAATGGACAAAGTGAGAGAAAGGTAATTTCTAGTTACGCCACTGGCTTCCACCTTACAGCGACAGTTTTCAGGGTCATTTTTTAAATTGTACTTTTTAACAACCGCCTATTTTAAAGTCACATTTTAGGTATATTCGATAGATCTAGTGGGTTCTGCACGCTGCTTATGAACGATCGTATCGTAATGCTATCGAGCCAATGATTGAGTGCGTATTATCTTATGGGAAGTGTCATTCCGATAGATTTCATTCTGATAGAAACCTATCGGCATGGCACCATCACTTATAAGATAACACGCACTCAGTAGCGCACTGAGAGTTTCTTCATCTCTCTCTTTTCTCCATTAAAAAACGTATGTTAGACAAGGTTGGACAAGGGGATAAAACCCCCTCCTTCTGTCCTTTTCCTACTTATACATTCAAATGGGAAATGAGAGAGATGGAAGAGATCCTGGTTGCGCCAGTGCACGCACTCGATCATCGACTCGATAGCATTAGGATACGATTGTTTATAATCAGCTTGCTGATTAAAAAATTATCGAAATTCCACAATAATTGATCGGCGGTATAATCAAACAGTGACCACTGAACGCCAACCACTATACAACACTGTCCAGCGTCCATGACTAATCGCCTGAGTAACAATCCACCTTTTACAAAATCTCACATCTCTTATTGCCTCTACCTTCAATTTTTTATTCGGAAAAGAAGAATCATCCTTTTCCACGTAGCATAGACCCTGGGCTCTTGACTCTCGGTTAAAGCGGTAGCGGCTGAAAACAGCTGGGAAAACACGTGGCTTCAAATTGAGTCATGTTTCCTGTTGCGGTTCTCGAGCGATGAGGGGGGTGCCCGTTCCTGAGAGGGGTGCTAGATTCTAGGCGATGCCAATGCCCGAGTCCACAAACGCAAGGACCCTGCAAGCTTCTTATACACTACAGGGCTGCCTCACATTAGACAGAAACATGTGGATTTTTCAGGACATGAAAATGTTATGTTTATTGCTTTAAAAACACCTTTTTTTTTTTTTTTTTTTTTTCATTATCATGAAACCATCATGTTATATAACTTATTTCAAGCTTCAAAATGAAGATGTTTTGATTTTTGATTTGTAGAATTATGTCCAGGAAATTCCAAGATTCCATCAACTGTAAATCGTTCGACGTACAGTTATCACACACATTTTCCCATTTAACTCAGAGTGGGGAAAATAAGAGTGTAATCGATAACAGGATTACTGGGTAATGGGTTATCTTCAAACCTTTGGATGAGGATAAAATATAATCTTCGCAGATTTCAAAAAAAACTTTAAGGTCATTTCGGTAAAATCTTATTCCTCTACAACTAATCTATAATGGCTGACTTGTAAAAAAAAATCAGCTTTGATTGCCATAAAATCACCCTCCGAAAATCTGTCGATTACGATTACTCGGTGGTCATGAAAGAAATCGATTATCACCCCCATTTGCCCTATTCTGATTCAGTAGCGGGTCCTGCAATGTAGCAACAACGGATTCTTCCTCATTTAACAATACTTAAAATAATCGATCTTGAGAGGATTCACTGGATCCATTAGTAATCGATACTTTTGCATAGGTTCAAATGACAAAAATACATAGCTGCCAAAAACCGCGAGTCGCCACTAAAGTAAAATTTTTAAATTTCCCGCCAAATTTGGCAACAGAATTCTTACTGCACAACCAGGATACTCGTCGTGCATGCGCTGTGGATTTTTACGTGACAATAGAGTACAACCAGACCTTCAGGACGCTCAACTGAGGAATTTCGATGTAAAAACTAGATAGCAGTAAAGTTCGCGTTTATCGGAGGATGTAGAGAAAAAAGATGCAAACGAACCGCGACGTCAAATGGAAGGTTGGGGGACGCCCAGTCGCCCGCCCTAATAAGTTTCTCCTGTACATGGATGTCGCTTGTAGAGCGTTTAGGCTACCAAATTACCTGCAGGAACACCACTTTGATCTTTGTTACTCCCTGGTAAACCCCCCTTTCTTCCCCTTTGAGCTTCCTGATGTCGCGACCGCGACGCGTCGGCTGCTTCGTCTAGACATAAAGGCCACTCAAGTTTTCCTCGGAGAACGGAAATCGCGATACTAAAGACGCGTCAAAAATGATTGATCCAGGAATTCGTCCTCCTCTCTCTTCGCCGATTAAAATACGAGCGTTAAGAAAGGACAGATTACGGTCAGTCACGTGACTTTCGCTCATTCCTCTATCCTTTTCTCAGGAACTTACGTTTAAACAAGCAGAGAGAGAGAGAAAGAAAGAAGGAAAGAGAAAGAGAAAGAGAAAGAGAAAGAGAAAGAGAGACAGAGAGAGAGGGAGGGAGAGAGGGAGAGAGAGAGAAAGAGAGAGAGAGAGGGAGGGAGAGACACAGACTGAGAGAGAGAGACAAAGAGAGAGAGAGAGTGAGTGAGGCAAAGGTAGAGTAAGAGAGAGAGAGAGAGAGAAAGAGAGAGAGAGGGAGGGAGAGACAGACTGAGAGAGAGAGAGAGTGAGTGAGGCAAAGGTAGAGTAAGAGAGAGAGAAGAGAGAGAGAGAGTGAGAGAGAGAGAAAGTGAGAGAGAGAGAGAGAAGAGAGAGAGAGAGAGAGAGAGAGAGAGAGAGATAGAGGGAGAGAGAGAGAAAGGAAGAGAGAGAGAGAGAGAGAGAGAGAGAGAGAGAGAGAGAGAGAGAGAGAGAGAGAGAGAGAGAGAGAGAGAGAGAAGACGATTTATTTACTGTATAAGACAAAAAATAAATGCTTACTAGCTAAATACAAAATGCAGATAACAACTATAAATATAAAAAATAGTAAAGTAGAAAAAAAAAGAAAGTTGTACTTAAGGTAAAAAATGAAAATGTTCTTATACCTGGGAGGCAGAGTTAGGACTATCAAGTCCTCTCTACCACTCACCTCCCAGCTCATCTTTCTCAGATGAAAACAAAAATTGAGAAAAAATAAAAAGATGATACTTGAAAAATAAATTAAATTGGTTTTTCTAAAATAAAATACACTATAGATGAAATTATAACCATGTGAAGTGCAGAAATACAACGGAAGGCAGTTTAATAAGTTTGATAGGAAAATTAGAAAAGTAAAAAAAATAGATAAATAGATAAATAAATGAATAGATAGATAAATAGGTAAGAAAATTTAGTAATTAAAGTATATTAAAAGAATGAGTCGGGGGGGGGGGGGGTGGGAGAAGAGAAAGAAAGAAATAAAATAAATAAGAAATAATAGTAGAATGAAAATGAATAGATTCAACCTTAGCAGTTTTGAGCTCTGAACCAGCTCATCAGCCCTGATCTGAAGGTACCCACGGATAGTTCAGTCTGCCTAAGATCCTGGGGGAGAGCATTCCATAATCGACATGCAGCTACGGAGTACGACTTATTCATTATGGTGTTCTGTGCTTTGGAATGCTCAAAAAATTAATTTGCCGAGTGGATAAGCCATGAACGCTTGATTGATAAGTAAATCTATCATAAAGATACTGAGGTTTGAAATTTTAAGATTTTATGGAGAGTTAGGAGAGCAGTAACATCTCTTCGGCGATCGAGACGCATCCACTCCAGTCGAGCATAATAGGGAGTAATGTGCACATCTCGAGGACTTTAAAAATAAATCGGACAGCAGAGTTTTGCAGTCTCTGGAGTCTGACAGCCAAGTTACGGCCAAGTCGTGATAGACAATGGATCCGTAATCAAAGGCTGGAAGAACAAAGACTGCACCAATATCTTTCTGACTCCAAACGGCAGTTCCTCCCTGTACCTGTTAAGTCGCTGAACCAAAGATATTATTTATTAGAAATAGCAGTCACCTGGCCTCCCCATGTCAACCTATTATTCATCACAAGCCCAAGATTTTTTACAGAGTCTACGTAGGCCAACCTCTCACCAGCCACGCAATGGACGGAATTGAGGCAAGTTCTACCTTAGTTAAGAGTCTCGGATATCCTATCATCATCGCCTTGTTTTTAGAGGGTTTATAGATAGACCATGGCATTCAAACCCCCAGTAAAATCTCACGTATCTCCACATTCAGTTGTTCTACTGATTTAGAAAGAGATGAAAGAGGGAAGCTGAGATATATTTGCAAGTCGTCAGCGTAAAGATGGTACGAGGCAAGCTTTAGTGAGTCACAAATACCCAGAATGTAAATAGAAAATAAAAGCGGCCCCAGGACGCTGCCTTGGGGGACTCCCTCCCATCAATAATTCGAGCCAATTTGAATGTCCATCTTTATAAAATACACACTGTTTGGCGAGAACGAAGATAAGAATGAACCAAGACAATGATACACCCGACACTTTTAAACTCTCTCAACTCTTACAATTTAGAAAGTAAAATGTCGTGATCTACTCGATCGAAGGCTTTTGAGAAATCAAAAAGAACCAGTATCGTCATCATCTTGCGATCCATTGCCCCCCTTATATCCTCACAGACGTTGAGAAGAGCAGACGTAGTACTGTGACCACCTCTGAAACCTGACTGATATCGATCTAGCAGATTGTTTTGAGTCAAATACGCAACCAATTGATCATGAACTAATTTTTCCAATGCTTTGGACAAAGCGCACAGAAGACTGATGGGGCGAAAGTCTTTTTCAGATTTAGGCGCCTTTATCTTAGGGATTGGTAGAGAGAGAGATCTCTAGAGAGAGAGAGAGTGAGAGAGAGAGAGAGAGAGAGAGAGAGAGATACACAGAATGAGAGAGAGAAAGAGAGTCACACAGAATGAGAGAGAGATAATGAGAGAGAGAGGGAGAGGAGAGAGAGGGAGAGGAGAGAGAGGGAGAGAGAAAGAGAGATACACAGAATGAGAGAGAGAAAGAGAGTCACACAGAATGAGAGAGAGAGAGAAAGAGAGTCACACAGAGTGAGAGAGAGAGAAAGAGAGTCACACAGAATGAGAGAAAAAGAGAGAGAGAGGGGGGGGGGAATTCCTGGATCCGCTTCGAATACAGCAATGACGCGACAAGAGAGAGGAGGGGGGCAACCAAAATAGAGACACAAATGCAGCGAAAATACGGGGGAGAAAGCTCAGGATCGAGGGGGAGCTGTGGAAGGGGGGAGGGGAGGGAGGGAGAGGAGAGGAGAAGGCTCATCACGTGAGAGGAAGGTGCGGATATAAATACAATTTTTCGTCTGGACGCAATAAGTGAGAGTGTCGGTGCACATTTAAAAGGGGAGGAATTAAAATAAGAAATCTTTGACCATGATCATCGGAAGGAAGGAAAAACGGTAAAAAAAAAACACACTCACACTCACGCAGATTCACACGACACACGTGGACAGCTCAAGGACCCAAAGAACCCTCCCCGAGCAGAAGACATATTATTTCCCCGGCATCAAGGATTGAATTTAGAGCAGTGTTGACAAATTCACAGCGATGAATCTCTCTTTTTTGTTTGTACGCAAACTGTCTCCAACAGTTGATTGAAAAAAGATCAATGTTACTTCGCAGCCATTTAGTGGATCTCCAATAGCACTCTACAATGCTCCATTAGTGACTCAACCAGTTTGACCAAAGATTACGGATTTGGGCGTTTCTATAAGCCATTGTTATTCTTCTCAAAATTTGCTTCAACCGATGGATTCAACGATGGATTGTAAAATGTCATTCAAGATCTGCAAAATGGAAGCACTCATTTGGAAAAGGGGAAAGGATTATTTCACCATAAATTTCCCACCCGTAACATTTTTAAACTAGAGCAGAAGCATTTCGAGTATCGGGCTCTGACACAAAGTGGTGCCTGCTTCCAAAGTACATCAAAGTGCATCGGTAACTATTTTAAAAAATGCATAATTTATGCAGAAGTTTCTTGAAGAAAAAATAATTTTAATTGGATTCATCGTGAATTAAAAACGGCAATTCTGGTATATAATCTGCAATGACTTCAAGGGAATACCATGCTCTTAAATTGACAACCATGCTTCACAAATGAGTCACACCCCTCCCCCCTCCAAACCAATCTACACTCATCTGTTTTTAGAAAAACTATGAACGAAAGGAAAAGGACAATAAAAAGAAAGAAGAAAAAAAGCAGGGAGAAAATCTCGACTTGAGTGCACACGGACAAGATACTTCAGAACAGAGATTCTACCGAAAGAGAGATAGAGAGAGGGAGAATGAGAGAGAGAGAGAGAGAGATATAGAGAGAGGGACACTCCGCCCTCCAGACAGGAAGTATTGGAGAAGGGATGCGGGGTATTGCAGAGGTTAGGCGAGGCTGAGGGCGCGGCAATGCTGCCAAATCTGGGGAAAAGGATGAAAAAATAAAGTCGCAATTTTGAGAACAGATTTTTGATATCTCTTTGATGAGAGCGCTTTGAGAAAAATTTGGGTGCATATGGACTCATAGATTAGAAGTCATGATGTGTCATAGACAAACGGACATTTTTTTGAAAAATTACGATTGAGCTTAGGGAGACAAGAGGGAGACATAGGGGGGGGGGGGGGGGGGAGAAATGCAATGCCAAGAAATGGAAAAACCCCAAATTTCCACATTTTTCATGGTGACAATACTCCCTCTTTTTGGGGAGGGGGCATCATGGACGAGAGAGTACACGCAGATTTTGCAAAAACGGTACTGCGAATACTTACAAAGTCCTCGAAAAGAAATTATGACACTTCGGAACGGAAATACTATGGTCTAAAAAGTTAGAATTTTTCTATCCCTGAAATTCTACTTAAAATCGGCAAAAATGATACCTAAAATACGAAGACATTCTGTCCGATGGTTTTCTGTAGTAATGAAAAGGACCAGACTTTTGACTAGAATCAATTGGTGAGAAACGTCAACATTTTTCTTGAAAATATCAGAATTCTCCTGGGAACAGCCAGAATTTTATTTTGGGTACTTTTCATTAGAGTTCCGGCATTTTTAGAGGACAACAGTTCTCCTTGATAGGATATCCCCAGTGGAAAGATAATAACCAGCAGTAGCATCGGAAAGAAGTTTTGTTGAAAACGAACTTGCAATTAGTAACAAAAAAAAAGTAAGTAATTTCACATGTGAGCGCATCGTTATTTTTGCATCAATTCACATTGGAAACAATGCTCGTATTCGCCACAGACTCATCAGTAAACTGGTAAAAGTCAGTAAGTAATTTTACAAGTATAAGAGCGAATCGTTAATTTTGAATCAATTTACATTAGAAATAATAAACTAAGTGGCCAAAGAAACATCACAGACAAACTAAGGATTCAAATGGGAACTAGACCCTCTTCCAACTTGAGTGGAGTGTGCTCCTCGTTCTGTGTATTTTTATTTTTATTTTTATAATTGTCCGATTGATAATGGTGCTGTGAGTGCATCGAAACGTCTCGCAAGTTTTTACTTATTGTTGGTATGGTTCCCATTTTAATCCTTAGTTCGTCTGTGATTAGAAATAATGCTCAAATGGGGCAGTTGCAAGGGTCTGAAATGTTGCGTTTTTTATCAAGTAATTGAAAGTACTTGATGAGCTGAGAACAAAGATGCCTTTGGTTTCTAATTAAGTCCCATTGTTCTGGAGACGAGATGTTGGCCCAAAATATATAGTTTCAAATGGGGATTCCGCGTAGTGACGTCACTACACCCACGATTTTTTGCAACTTCACACGAGTGTATCTCCAAAACCAGGGGACTTGGGAAAAAACCAAAGGCACCATTGTTCTTAGGTCATCAAGTATTATCATTTTCCTTATAAAAAACACAATTTTTCAGACGCTTGCAACTGCCCTATTAGCCAGTGTTATATTTGAAACTGATTCAAAACAGAAAATTAGCGAGACTTTTTCTACAAAACGTGGCAACGCTGTAGAGTCTCCTGGTTAATTCCTCCTCTGTCTATATAACAGGGATGCGTCGAAGATTGCGCGCGGTGTGCCATGCCCGGCCGCAGCCAATCGCGGGAAGCGCAAAATCGCTTTGCACGAGATAATTAACAAGTTTAAATAATGCCCGTCTGTGTTGTGGTCTGGCTCGCGACCGCGGGTCCGCGGGGTCCGGGATTCGAGACCCGCCGCTGCCGCTGGCCGCGCGCCGCAGAATCCTAATCGACTTTCGACTTTCGTACTTAGCGCATATTCATTCGACTAATTTTCAAAACTCCCTCACCCCCGACTTCTCCGTGATTGAATCGGCCGCTTTCAAAGAGAGCTCAACTTTAGAACAGCCAATTCGT
Organism: Trialeurodes vaporariorum; assembly: GCA_011764245.1. Classification (NCBI taxonomy): domain Eukaryota; kingdom Metazoa; phylum Arthropoda; class Insecta; order Hemiptera; family Aleyrodidae; genus Trialeurodes; species Trialeurodes vaporariorum. The sequence continues at coordinate 15,688,217 of VMOF01000035.1, forward strand.
CGGGATTAAGAGAAAAAGAAAAGGCAAGTTAGTTACTCTATTTCCCGACAGGTGAGATCATCAGGGACTCGAGGTCGGATTCGCGGAGCGTTGCCAGATTTTAAGGAAATATCAGTATAGATTTTACATTGATCCTTATGGGAAATCCACTGATATTTCCTTAAAATCTGGCAACGCTGGATCCACGAACAGCGGATTGAAACATGGATAGTTTCCCAGACTACACTTTAAGGTTACGATTTGAACCGTGGCTACGGCTCTAAACGTAAAGTAGAGCTCGTTTTAGAAGTGGGGCTCAGCTCAATTTATTGAGTTTTGTGCGGGTGAATTTTGAGACCAGTGGCGAGGCGTGAAGTTTGGCAACAATGTATGTTCTCCATTTAAATTCACCGAAAAGGTCGAACGCTTCAGTCATCGGCGATGACCAGGTTTCGACCTTTCTAATGAGTTTAAGTGGGAAAAAAGAACGTTGCCAAATCGCACGCCTCGTCACTGTTTGAGACTTCTTGATGCTTTCAATGCGAGCTTACTTACGCAATTTTACATGAGAATCGTCCCTCCATAACGCTGCATCAAAAGTTTAAGGCGGACCCATTCCAACCCAAAAATCTTAAAGAATTTGGTTTCAAGTCACCGTAATGGGGATCTCGCAAACTTTTGCTGTTAGCAAATAAATAGTCCACTTTCATGTGAAAACCAGCGAGAATTACCAAAATCACACTAAGAAAGTCTAAAATTTAGTGCTGGCAAGTTCGTAATGGCGGTTCAACGCAGGTGTCTTGGGAGATTCCTGTCTATTATGCCACTTTCTCTCCGGAAACACATCAGAGATATGTCTCAATTTAGATAGGAAGCTCACGCACGATACCTGCGTCTCTCCGCCAATAAGCCCGATTCTGAGAGTGAAATGGGTGATTTTTCACTGTACTCTTTTTTAAGCAAGAATCAACTCTTCAAGCACCTGTAGCAAAAGTTTGCAAGAGCCCAATATTGATCAGTGCAACTTTCGGTTTGCTTACAACCGGTCAACTTATATTGTTAGTATTGTCGCCGTTCCAATAAGTTGCGGGGACCCTGTCAGTCTACTAGACATATATACGATCGATGGACATATAATTGACAAACTGTACAGACGACAGACGTACTATTGATGGAATCTGCTTATTGACAACTGTTCTATTTCAAGGCAACACAACGGTAAACCTCAACAGGCATTGGTTCGAAGCTACTTTGATGTTTGAATAATTTGAAAGTTAAATAATTACATGCCACTAGTCTTTTCTGAGTTCTATCTATAGTTTGCTCGCGTGGTTCATGCATTCCTGAAGCATATTATCATTCGATTCAGATGAGGATTTGAAGGGGACACTATAAACGCCAGAGTCAACAAAACCATTTCTCACCAATCGCAGGAGCGTTTTAAAATCACGTTGTCAAAGTCTCAGGCATCACACACACAAAAAAAAAAAAAATTAGATTTAAAAAAAATATTTTTGAATTATATGACAGTAAGACATACTTTCAAACTAAAGTTAATTGTTTTTTAAGTCAAAAATAATTGTTTTTAAATTAAAAATAACTGTATTTAAATTGAAAATAATTGTTTTTGAATTGAAAAGTCGGTATTTTGTTCTGATGAAAAGTTTTTTTTTTTTTTTTTTTTTTTTAATTTAACAAAACTTGGTTTCAATTTTAAAATACGTATTTTTTTCATAAAATTCAAAAATATTTCTTTCTAAAACTAAAACTGTTTTTTCTGCGATGTTTCGTTTTGATTTTTGATTAAGCAGCCCCCCCCCCCCCCCAAGAAAAATCCTGCGTACGCCACTGGTGAGAAGAAAAGGTCACACCAAAGTAAAGCGGAAGAGACGACCGGTTCTACATCACGCACAGGTTGGGTCACCTTCCCCCCTCCCCGCTAAACCCCGCGCCCGGGGCTAAATCCTGGAAGATGAAACAGTTCAACTTGTAACCCCATAAATTTCACGAGGATCCCACATATTTCGAAACCATTATTTTTCTCACCCACATTATCATAACACAACTCCATCGCATCAGAGGTCTCAGGCAAGCCTGAGGGGGGATGGAGAGGTTGCTTAGGCTTATACATGCTTTGTTGGGTCAAATACGACGCGGCGGTCAAAACTCAAAACGAACTTACTACTTATCACAACGATTGCCGCGTTGTCAGCTTCAAGGGGAAGTAAGTAAATTTTAACATACACTAATGTGAGTAATGGGGCTCTTGCAAACTTTTACTATAGGGGATTGAAGAGTTGATTCTTGCATAAAAACCTGTAAAAATGACGATGAGTACACTAAAAAATCACGAAATTCACTCTCAGAATCGGGCTTAATGGCGGAGAGACGCAGGCATCATGGAAGATTCCTATCTAAACTGATACATATCTCAGTTTCCGTAGAGAAAGTGACATAATAGACAGGAATCTCCCAAGGTACCTGCGTCGAACCACCATTACCATCTTATCGCAGTTTCGTGAGTTTATAACTGAAGTTTAGACTTTCTTAGTGTGATTTTCGTGATTTTTGCTGGTCTTCACTGAAGAATGGACTATTTATTTGCTTGCAGCAAAAGTTTGCAAGAGCCCCATTCGAATAAAGAAATGAGAAGGCTTTACAATGATTCTGAAAGGGAACCAGTAGATAGTGCATTTCATTGATTCAAACCGAAAACCAGTTGATCTCTAACTTAAACATCAATTCAAAAAAGGAATCAGTGGATTTTACAAACGCATTGTTCCAAATATTAAATAAGTGTAATTAACGTAAAATGATTCAAATAAAAAAGGAGTCACACATTGATTCAAATAAAGAATCAGAAAATGTTTTCTTTAAAAAAAAAAAAAAAAAAAAAAAATAAATAAATTAGAAATGGCAACGCTGCAATAATACGCTGAGTTGTGGCCACACAATGAGAGTGAGAAATTGATGGACATGACGAAACATGCGTCTGTCTCAGCCGTATCCAGGCATTGTGTATTTCTCTCTCTATTTACCCATTTTAATATACGTGAATCAGAAAAGGATAGAAAAAGGGGCTGAAGTCACAGTGCAGTGATAGCTCCTCCCTCTCCATCTTTTTCTAACACATTGATTTAAACGGGTAAAGCGAGATAGAAAGACACAATGCCTATGTGATCTACCGGTGCGCGGTGGGAAAATTTAGTTAATCAAGGAAATTATTCGCTCGGGGGCAAGCTCCGCCAGGATCAACGTTGTCAGATTTTCCTTTAAATTACCAACTTTTAATATTAAGTCAAATTGGAAAAATCGAATGATTCAGTGACAACACTGGTCAGGATAATTGGTTTGCCAGCATGTATAGCGGCCGGATTTCGAGAAAGGAAAAAAATCTGAAACTGAAAATATTTGTTAAAATTCACACTTCCGGGGATTCATCCCATTTTATCGTTTAATTCTTGATGGCCTCTTGGCAATTCGGTTAAAAATACGCGGCATCGCGACAAAATTTGTTTTTCTAAAAAAATTTTGGAATGATTTTGAATGAAAGGACAAGATTTAATATTACTAGAGACTTTTTTTAAGGAGCAAAGCATTATAAAATCGGCTGAAAGTCCGGGCCATGAATGCTGATGACAATTCAAAAATTCCCTTAATTTTCTCCAAGATTCCTCCTAATTTTCGCGTTTCAGCAGTTTAACATAAGAGGAAAAATTATAATCGGAGCTACCAGAATTACTTCTAAGTTATAGTTAAGTGCAATTTTTGTATCCTTAACTAGAATTCTGGTAGTATTTCAAAATACGCAATCTTTCGTTGAAAGTTAGAAACAGAAATACCTTTAAAAATCCCAGAAAGAACATATACGTAATAGTTGAATGACATTCTGGAAGCAACAAAGATAAGTTTTTTTCCGGGTTCCCTTTCTTACTTTTTAAAAAGAAACGATTTTTCTCGGACGTCCAGGAGAATGCAACAAAATTTGCAATCATTTCTAAGGACTCATAACCGGTCAACTTAGAAGACTTTCAAAATGAAACTAAAGAAGGACCGTGTGCAAACGTACCTTTTTTTCGCGTAACTCGGAGGTCACACGCGCACAATAATTCGCTGAGGGTTTACAAAAAATAAAATTTACTACTCCATAATAGCATTATACAATGTAGTGTCAAAAATAGAACCCATGATACAAGACATGCACTCTTTATATGCTGGGAACCATATGGTTCTATACCCTAACTTTTTCCAGCTAGAGCGCACTTGATGTAATTATGGGTTCTCGTTTCAATAATACTGCCTCGATTGGGAATGAAGGTCATCATCGCCGTGTTTTGGAAGCGCATGAAGCAGAAAGTGCGGCCAAGATGGCGAGGCAAGCGGTGCATGAGATTAAAACACCTCGGATCGGAATGTCTCGAGCTTAAATCGAGACTCACATTATTCATGGACGAGAAAATTAAGGGAATTTATTGACTTCATTAAACACTTGAGGCTCATATTGAAGAAACTGAATTTTTCATCGATATACTTAACGCGGAGACTAAATTTTATTTATGTCCAGACGTTTCACTCCCGGGTTTATTGTTCGATTATTTTATTCTGTCTAATGTCTTATGTCGATGGCAGAGATGCAGTGGTTTATGGAATTTGGCAACATCGCACGTTCTCTATTTAGATCTATATTAAATAATCGATTTAAAATCGATTTTTGTAGAAATTATTTATGGATTGGGTCTGTTGCAAACATTGGCTATACATGCATGAACAGAGCTGCCGGTTTTTGTATACATTTATTAATGACATTTTTCAATTCACCAACGCTCCCACCGATTGATCAAAAGATTATACAACAGTTCAGTTCAGTGTATGAATGTAGTGCAGGAAAATATACTTGCATCTGTATAATCTTTAAGTTTACTCAATCAGCGGTATCACCGTTAAATTATGAAAATATCCGCACATTTTTTAAAGACTGACGGGGATTTTAACGGGTGATAAAATATTATAGATGAATATTTTCGGACATTGCAATTTGCAATCATACACTGAATTGAATTTTGTAACCTTTCAGCAATGACCGGTGGAATCATCAGTGAATTGAAGAGTGTGTCATTAGATACATAGGCAGCTCTAGCTCTGTGAAGGGAGAGTAATGGAGAGGGGAGCAATCGGGAAAAATGTCGAACCAGTCAGCTCCAAAAATGACTCCACTATCCTTTGGGTCACCAGAAAGATCAGAATTTTTACTTTCTCGTTTTCTCATTTCACACGGTATTTCTGAACACTTTTTCCCATATATTTTGAAAGTTATTGGCCAAAAATGAAAAGAAACACTCAGTTCACTTTCATTTTAACCGTAATAAATAACTGAATACAACCAGAATATGAACAAAACAAAGATAATTTATATAAAATTTATGCTTAATCTCCGCCCAAAAAAAAAGGGGTTGAAAAGTTTTCGCTGCACGGATTAAAATGATTTCAAGATTAAAAGCTGTTTAATTGCACAAAATTCACTTCGAGTTTTTATCTCAATATTTTTTTCTTTACAGAGTTGCAGTTTACTTTCGTTTTTTTTCGCACGTCATTTCCTCGCTTTGCTTTCTCTCCATTTTTATCCGAGCTTTTGACAGAAGTTCAGTAAAACACTGTTTGAGTGGTCGAGTCACTAAGAACCACTGAGCACTGAGCCCCACATCTGATCCCTCTAGTTTCAAACAAGCTTCGACACTTCTAAGTGCGTTCATGAAAGGATTTTGAAGCTTTTAATGTGATTTCTATATGCTCGCATACCTACAAACCGATCTTACATATAACACTGCGAAGCAAAAGTTTGCGACGGACCCACACAGAAAAAACAGAAAAAAACACTTTGGTAGCGCTGACAAAACCTTTGGTAGAAAAATGACCCAGCAAAAGACTTTAGTTGAGCCAACCAAAGGTTCTTTACGCTTAACTAAAGAGATTTTGCTGGGTGAATAAAAAATTTGGTTGGCCCAACTAAATTCTTTTGCTGGGTCATTTTTCTACCAAAGGTTTTGACAGCGCTACCAAAGTGTTTTTTCCCCGTTTTTTCTGTGCATTCCCATTAGTTGCAAAGATTTTCTTTGCCGTCCAATCAGAGCTCACGGCTGCAAAACCACTTTGTCTTTAAGATAGGACAGGGCTTAGCAGCAATGGGACTCTTACAAAATTTTGCTGTGAGCAAATCAATTGGTTAAAAACACCATTAGCGCGGCCACAATCTGAGCTCAGTTCAGGGCACAGGGGCGTCGCGTGAAATTTTACCATTTTTACGAACTTGTTTTTCAACTGAAGCGCTTCAGTAATCAAATGTTCGACTTCAGGCGTTGAAAAAGAACTTAGAAGCGCTCATTTTAGAGATTTTGCGAGATTTTTAAACCTCAAAGAGTTGGCTCTTTTATTCGCTTCGATCGCGTGTGTTCGAGCAAATTGTATTTTTACCAATTTTGAAAAAAAAAATTCGACTGAAGCGATCAAATACACAAACTTTCGACTTCAGATATTGAAAGTAGACATAAAAACGGCGATTTTAGTTATTTTTTAAGATTTTTTCATGAATCCCCACATCGACTTTTTTAACCTCAAAGTTGGGTCTTTCTTAATTTCAGCCGACTTTAAGCAACTTTTTCAACTAGAAAAAATTGCTCAGGAGATCCAATTTTTTTTGAGCAGGTACTCTTAATAGTGTACTTAAAGCTTGGAAAGTATGAATTTTTTCTACTAACGCTATCCTATTTAAAAGAATTATCAAAGATCGGAAAAATCGCAATAGGGTCACCAAAGTTCAAATAAGTATGCAACCTGCTAAACTTTCAATTAATGAAAAAAGACCTAAAGCAATGAAAAGAGGACGCAAAATGCATCAAAATGAGACCTCAACCGCATCTTTCCGTTGAGAATTAAGGCTGTGGCACGCGTTCAAAGATAAGCCTAAAATCACAATTTTTGAATTTCCGGTTGCCTATATCTCAGGGGCCGTAAGCTAAAAAAATATGAAAAAATACGTTTTGAGCTACTAAAAGTAGTTACAATCACCATACAAAATATTTCCAAAATCCATGACTAGGCAGCACAGGCTCTGGTTGATTTAAAATGGAATGACCCAAAGACCAGCAGAAATCACGAAAATCACACTGAGAAAGTCTAAAATTCAGTAATAAACTCACATAACTGCTATAACAGTAAGTTCGTAATGGCGGAGAGACGCAGGTATCATGGGAGATTCCTGTCTGATATATGTCTTTTTCTCTACGGAAACACAGAGATATGTCTCAATTTATAGACAGGAATCTCCCATGATACCAGCGTCTCTCCGCCAATAAGCCCGATTCTGATAGTAAATTTCGTGATTTTTTACTGTACTCATCGTCACTCTTACTGGTTTTTATGCAAGAATCAACTCTTCAATCCCCTATGGCAAAAGTTTGCACTAGCCCCATTGACAGACTTTCAAACTAGATTGTGCAAAGATTGCGCATTCATTAATGCCAATCTAACGATCGATAATATAAAATAAGTGTAATACGAGGAAATCAATAGGCGAAAGTTGGCTAAACATCACGGAAAAAATTAAGACTGGTAGAATTTACCATCTGCACAGGTACAGATTTTGACTCTGATAGCAAGTATGATAAATACAATGTACTCTGTGGTAAATTAAGGTAACATGTTGGTACATAATCTGATGCAATTTACCATACTTGCTAGCAGACTCCAAAATCAACTATGTCATTATGTATATGGTAAAGTCTACCAGTCTTTTTTTCCGTGTATCATTGCTCTGAATTGATCACAATACACTCTCTATTGGTGCATTCAAATCGTCCGCTCTTGAAACAAATATCTGATCGGTCGGTTTGAATTACCCGCCTTTCATTAAGGCAGTCTACTGCACCGAGTATAAAAATGCACTTGTTGCCAAAAAAGAAAGAAAAAATGCTGATTACTGGCATTGGGTCATGCATTATGCGCCGCATACCGCCATACATCATACGTCATGCGCATGCGTTGTTGCACTCCACTCTACCTTGAAATGAATGCAGCATATTCAAAGGTATGGAATTCCTGCGAGATTCCAAGAGTATAAATATATATATATAAGTACATGAAACGAGTCAAGTGACCTATTACATTTTTATACTTGACCCCGATTTCCTTAAGTTAAAGAGGCTCGGGTCAGCGGCGCGACAACTGATGCGGTCGGCGTGGTGCGTCATTTAGAGTTTTGTCAACCGACATTATATATAGACCGTGTTTTTAAATAGAAACATCTATCAATTAATCGATTTTTAGCTTTGGTTCCTAACAAACTCTCAATAGACCTGTTTAGTGATCAAAAAGATCAAAATTGGATCCAAACAAATGCTCCATCTCGCCCACTCTCGTGGGTTTATACCCATAAGAAATCAGATCCAAATTTTCGAATGCAAATTCATGCTATAGTTAACAACCAGTTTTCTCAAATTTTACTGCACCATTAGATTTCACGTACCTTAAAATATCTTTTAACTCCGACATAGTTCTTGAAAGATCACAAGTGAATTTGCAATCACAGTCGAAAGATGTTCCATGCTTTTTCCTTGTCTTACTCACGGTCTCTTAATGGGAGTATCACCGCCATGACACTCAAACATCCTGACCTCTCTTCGTATCGAAGCTTGTTCGAGGTACAACACGTGGTGTGATGGTGCCGATGAGCCTTCATCCTAGAATTCTGTGCCCATAAGAAACTGTGAGTGAGACAAGGGCAAAACATAATACTTTCTTCGATAAAATTGTGATTGTAAATTAACGCGTAGATATAATGTTTCGAAAATGTTGTTATAACGTGCTTATCCTTTAAAGCACGTGGAACGCAATGGTGTAATAAAATCTGAGAGAACTTGTTGTTTACCAGCACGAATTTGCATGTGAAAATTTGGATCCTGTTTCTTATAGGAAAACCCACTAGAACGAGTCATAGATAGAGAAATAGTTTGGATCCAATTTTTTCGTGACATCAAACTGAACAGGTCTATTTGTCATCGTTGTAAAGAGTATTTTCTCACACATAAATTTCAACATTTACTTAAACAGAACTATAAGCGATTATAACTTGTGATCAAAATCTGAAAACCTGATTAAAACCCTTTACTGCGCATGCTTTTTTCCCCTTCAAAAACAAGAGCTTTTCGATTAATTTTGACGAAAGAGAGGTACCGAATTTTATGTTTGCCAGCATACCAGTGGCGGCTCGTGCAATGTGGCGAGAGAAGATCCTCTCCATTAAACCTACGCAAAATAATCGATATTTAGGAGGTGCACTGCACCCTCAAGAAATCTATACAATGGGGCAGTTGCAAGGGTCTAAAATGTTGTGTTTTTTATGAAGAAAATTAAAGTACTTGATGAGCTAAGAACAAAGATACCTTTGGTTTCTATTTAAGTCCTATCGTTCCGGAGATAAGATTTTGACCCAAAATACATTGTTTTAAATGGGAATTCCGCGTAGTGACGTCACTACGCTCACGATTTTTTACAACTTTACACGAGTGTATCTCCAAAACCGTGACACTTATGAAAAAACCAAAGGCACCACTGTCTTCAGCTCATCAAGTACTATCATTTCCTTTATAAAAAACACAACATTCCAGACCCTTGCAACTGCCCCATTGCATGGGTTTAAATGGAAAACAAATAATTACCAAATTTCACGAGCCGCCGCTGCAGCATACGAAGCAAAATCAAGGTCTTTTGGTGAAATATGTCAGCTTTCGGTATCAAACTGGCGGATCTAGGAATGTCTCTCTCTCTCTCTCTCTCTCTCTCTCTCTCTCTCTCTCTCTCTCTCTCTCTCTCTCTCTCTCTCTCTCTCTCTCTCTCTCTCTCTCTCTCCTCACTCATTTAAACACGTATATTAAAAAAGGATTGCGGAGGGGGCACATACTTGACTTGTGCCCTTATCTCCGTCTTTTTCTACCATGAGCGATCAGATGGGCAAAGAGCGAGAAAGACGAATTCCTTCATCCGCTAGTGATTGTTCGGATGGCGCCAATCATGGTGCTGCCAGTGCCGCGCGCTCTTTCAGACTTCATTGAATGCACTGACCTCTTTCTCTGTATGTATTGTATGTGCAGTGGCGGCTTGTGCAATGTGGCAACAATATTATCCCTCCACTTAAACCTATGTAAAACAATCGATATTCAGAAGGTGAATTGCACTCCCAAAATATCGATACTTTTGCATAGGTTAAAACGGCAAAAAGTATGGTTGCCAAAATAAATGGGGCTATTGCACACTTTTGCTATAAGCGATTTAATAGTCGATTATGGCATAAAAACCTCAAAAAATAACGATGGCGGCACTAGAAACTTCCAAAATCCACTCCTAAACTCAATAAACGCAGTTATTTGCGCGAGCGTAATGGTGGCCGAAGGCACTAACAATGGGAGATTCCCATCTAACAATTCTGAAACTCCATCAAGAAGTGACCAATAAGAGACTACTTTCATTTGACACCGGTGTCACTTGGTGTTGCGGTACCATTCATCGGATGTGGATCATCACTCTGATGACTAATTACTCTGTGAATCATCCTTGTCAGCATAGAAAGAGTGACGAAATGAAGATAGGAATCTCCCATTGTTAATACCTTCGGCCACCATTACGCCCTCGCAAATAACTGCGTTTATTGAGTTTAGGAGTGGATTTTGGAAGTTTTTAGTGCCGTCATCATTATTTCTTGAGGTTTTTACGCCATAATCGACTATTCAATCGCTTATAGCAAAAGTGTGCGATAGCCCCATTTCACGAGCCGCCATTGTGTATGTGCGCCTCACAATCAGAGCCCCTCTGGGTGTTGACACGAAAAAAAAAAAATCATTTTTTTTTTAACTTTCAAGAGTACGAACTACGAACAGGGGAAGTATATCATTATGTGCCTAAGTGATACCATGATGCAGTAAAGGGTTAAAAAATAGGGATGACTAGGAAACAAATTCAGTGAGACTTACTTCTGGATGATCTTTGACTGGCACATATACTTTTTCTGTTAACGTAACTACATTTCCATCTGCTTCTGGTAACACTAGAGGTTCTTTTTTCACACCGTTTACTTGAAATAGATTTGATCGAACTTTTGCTATTTCTGAAACAAATGAAAATCGAAAACATTAGATAAATTGATACAGATTTATTGAAAAGACAAAAAATCGAGAAAGAAACCTCAATCTATAAAGAAACCTCAACTTTAAAGAGTGGTTCAAACTGCAAGAATGACGTATGAAGCCATCAAAACAAAACATTCATTATTCAAGAAATGTGGTCAAAAAAATGTTGTGAGGACACGGTGACCGAATAAATTTAATATGTCAAAATTACTTAGCGCTTTAGTATGATACTAGTGGGGACAAAGATAAAAGACGAGGGTATGCAATACGCAATGCACAATATAAAACACTTGTATTAAGTATGTGTTGCGTATTGCATATCCTGACTAGGTATCTTTGTCCCCGCTAGTACGTGCTCAGGGACCAAACAATGTTAGGTCCCGAGCATGGAATTGCGTCAGAGAGCTTAGCACGATCATGTGACCGTGCGTAAGTTACACTCGGGACCTAACATTATTTGGTCCCTGACGACGTTGCAAAATTTTGCAAAATTTTGCAAAAGGACACATTTCTCTTAACTACAGCACGTAGATTTCTTTGAAATCGGTATGCCTGAATACCGCTAAGATCCATCTCGATTACATTCGAAAAGCAATCAGGAAGAGAGGAATCTATTATACCGTTATACATGCCGCATGTGAAGTGAACCAGATTCAAGAGCTGACTAGGCAACCAGTGGTGCATGTGTTTTCCTTACGAGTGTTCACGGTTGCATACCCAGATCATGAGTCAAGTTCAACTTGCACGCGGTCGCACTTTGGTCTGAGATCGTCATGAAATGGGCCAAAAATCAGAAATAAAATTTCTCATTCAATTTAATCATTCCTAAACTTTCAATATCGTTAAGAGTCGCATTGAAAACACTTTTAACGAGTCATTTTAACTTATTACTAACACTAGAAAGTTTTAAAGTAAGCTTAGAAGGTCGAAAACAATGATTTTAGATTACTTTTTTCATTGGTATTTTTCCACTTGTTTACTATATTGCAGACCATAGTGGGTCGACGCGACGGCTGAACTCAACAGAAGCTCGGTTTAACGTTACTCGCAAACCAATGTTGCGAAATTTGGCGGGAAATTTAAAAAGTAAACATTCAGATCTATGGGAAAATTTGTAGTACTATACGGCGAAACGGCAGCCCTGTCACAAACCCCGCTAAATTCGTTTAATAGTGGGTCGAAACATGGATTTTACGGTCAACATTTTCTGATAAAAATGAAAATTATGAACGGTAAATAGCAAAGATTACTAAAAAAATGTGTAAAATCACTCGTGTAAGAGTTTAAAAGGAGTCAATGGGGCTCTTGCAAACTTCTACTGTGTGGGATTGAAGAGTTGATTCTTGCATAAAAATCTGTAAAAATGACGATGAATAGATTACAAAATTACAAAATTCACTCTCAGAATCGGGCTTAATGGGAGATTCCTACCTAAATTGAGACATAACTCTGTGTTTCCATTGATAAAGTGACATAATAGACAGGAATCTCCCATGATACCTGCTTTGAACCGCCAATACGATCTTGCCGTTATAGCAGATATGTGAGAATAGTACTGAATTTTAAACTTGCTTAGCGTGATTTTCGTAATTTCCGCTGGTCTTCACATCAGATTAGACTATTCATTTGCTTATAGCAAAAGTTTGCAAGAGCCCCATTTAGTTAAACGCATTTATAGAGTTTGTAATGGATTTTGAGACTTTCCGATTCTTTCAATTTAACCTGCACGCGACTTTACAATAGAATTGACCCTCCATTATGCTAGAGTCCCTATGTGTAGAAAGTTAAGACAAGTGAAACCATGGGCGCAGCGATTAGATGCGATTTTGCACATTTGTTTACATTCTGAGGGCCGTTGTTGTGTTTTCGTCCACTGCAAAGATTACAGTGCCGCTGAGTTTCTAACGATGTAATCTTTTACTGCTTTTGTGGATCGACATCTATTTACGCTTTGAAAGATTCTTTTGGGACTTATAGACATTCTTGAGGCTTATCATGATTAAAATTAACAGATTCGTCGAAAATTAACTCTTTAACCGCAAAATACCGTTGATAAACAACTGCGATTGTAAACAAAAGTGCAAAATCGCATCCAATGGCGGCATCCGTAGAGCCTAAAACTCATCGACCAATCAGAAGTTGACTACCCTCTTGTCTTAACTCTCTACATATAGGGACTCTACATTATGCTATAGCAAAAGTTTGCAACAAACCCATTACACGCGCATATTCGCGAATCTTGAATTACCTGCGCTAGCCTGCGTGAGCAACGCAAACGCGCACTTTGCAAAAGGCGTCAAAAAATCGAGCAGTTACGTAACCGTGGAGGCGGAAGGGCAAAGGTGTGCGGGAGGGGAGGGATGGGGTGGTGAGGGGGGAGGGGGAGGAGGGAAGGGAGAGGAGGCCTCAATAATGTATTACGAGCGAGCTTTCGTCAGTGTGCTTTCGAGTTTCGAGGGGGTCCTCATCGTCATCTTCGAACTATCAACTGCCTCCCTCGCCGTCCTCTTGGGCTTGTTATTACACCTTGACACCATGATGAATTCGTCTCAATTTGCATAAGCATACACATACACGGTGCTTATATACGCGCAACGAACGCGCATGTGCAGTGGCTTTGTTTACGTTTTAACACTTGGTTCACCGCGGGTAATAGTATTGTAACGCCGCAAGGAGCCACCCGCCATTTGTCCACTCTCGCTTTCGTTGCGTTTCGTTCGTTGTCTCGCGCTCACTTGCGGATAAACGCTTGTGTACACCTCGTTCAAATAATGAGACACGACACGCTCGAGAAAGCTGATCGGCGTTGCCAAATCGCAGGAATTTGAAGTGGTCTCCGGAAGAAATAATAATAATAAAAAAATTAAATCAAATAAACAAATGTTGAACTATTTCAAGACCAAGCTAGAACTCACGCATTTTACGAGTATAAAGGGACGAGTATAAAAGGTTCTGACCGCAGTGGCGTAGCGTGCAGTTCGGCAACCTTACAGTTCGTCCATTTGAATCCATGAAAAAGATCGAGCTATTGGGTGTTCGGTGAACACCTTCGCATTCGACCTTTTACACAGGTTTAATCGGACTTAATACATTCTTGCCAAACTGCACGCTACGTCACTGGTTCTGACACAGTGACAAGAAGCGAATTTTATCGATCGAATATGATTCACAATACCAACCTAAACTATAACAGAACTAAATTCCCTCCGATTACAACTTTCAGTTAATCAAGTTGGTATAACGCTTAGAATTATTTTCCCGATTTATGATTCAAGTGGTGGTGAGTTCAAAATAGAATTTTGATGCCATTGATGCTCCGAAAACACCGTTACCCGTTATGCTCATGGAAGTTTGGCAACGACTCTATTCAAAAAAGTGAATAAAAACATTCGATCGCGATAATTATAGCTTGATTATAGTGGATTCTTCGATCGAAATGCATCAAAACGCATCGATATAGCACAAAGTTTTCGACTTGCTGCTAACCGCGACCGCTCATTGATGCATTTTGATGCATTTTGATGCATTTTGATGCATTTTGGAAGCAAGCACCGTTACTTGTCATTTCGTCAGAGCCCGATACTAAAAATGTGTGAACTCCAATATTGAGTCGTATCACTAACAATAAGTGGCCATTCATTTCAAGCTAGGAGATAAATATTCTTACTCCGAGGAACATGTTTTTGCCTATACAGGGCATTGAAGGAGCCCAATGATTCACTCTTTTGAAAAAGTCCACGATTCAACGATATTTCACTGTCAACAAAAGGTAGCGCAAGTAGTGTGTAAATTCTGGAAAAAATATCAGGGTGTCCATCAAGTCACACTATCAAATTCCTTGCTTTTTCCACTATGTCATGAAATCATCTTATACAGTAGAAGAACAAGTAGTTAAAGACAGAGACTTCGTCAAGCTGAAAATTCGGGTGAAAATTATTACAAAGATTTCGTTACTAGGTTTTAAAGATTCAGATTCCCAGATAGAATTGGCTTATATTCTAAATTCCCTAATAGTTCCATGTTTTCCTTGATTGATTTTTTTAGACACGGAAATTGAAAGATACCTCAAAAATTGTATTTAGGCGTTCTTTTCCGTTCTATTGAGGATCAAATCCCCCCCCCCCCATAGTAAAGGAATGCTTCCTGCGAAGGCGGCATAGTTTTATGTCTTTCCTGGAAAATAGGATTTTTTTTTTTTTCCCCACGAGGGCCCACTCATTATAAGCTTCTTTCCCCCCCCTTGTCTCTTTTTTCTTTTCGAAAATTCTCCGAACCGATTAGACAACGTTGGAGCATCTTCAAATGTGCTGGATACGTAAGAGCGCAAAACAACAAGGAGAAGCCATCGAACCTCGGTCGGCCTTGTCGGAGATGTTTGTCACCAGGTTAGCGAAACTGCAGGACTTTATCGACGGTTTCAAGAATGACTACCCAATTGACTACTCAATCTTCGTTTCAAGTTGATTTTCTTCTTCTTCTTCTTCTTCTTCTTCTTCTTCTTCTTCTTCTTCTTCTTCTTCATCTTCTTCTTCTTCTTTTTCTCTTCTTTTTTTCAGGGGTAAAATCAACCGATACCTCAAACAGCAACAGGACCACAGGACAGGTGGTTATGGGTGGAACATAACTTTAAAGAGATAAAAAGAGCCGTATACAATTAAACGAAGACTCTGATTTTATGTTGCGCAAGTCGGCATCTTATGCCACTAAACACGCGCTTCGATTGAGGTGGCCGGGGCCTGCCGATGATGGCGCTATAGGTGGAGCGAAGTGCAACACATGTGTAGGCAGATTCAGGTATATGCAAGTAGAAGGTTCTCGTATACTTAAACGTTGTTACGTTGACAGAGAGTGGGAGGGCGAAGCTAAAAGGGAGGTTGCCACTTCGAGTTGTTTGAATAAAATTTCAGGGCGAATTTTCATCTTACTCATAAATTACATGAATTTTTTATCAAAACAAGAAGCATCTGTTAAAAATTGTAAACAAAACTGGGCTAATAAGGGGTGGATCCAGAACACACTTTTGGGAGGGGCTATACTTACTTGGGTCTGGGGGGGGGGGATGTACTAGAATTGCATTTTTCCTGAAACCGATGGGTATTTTGTACCTAGGCTATGTATCTTTTCGATTTTTTTGTTTTCTTCTTTTGGAGGTGGCGATAGTATTGCCCTTAAGTAGGGGCAGCATTTTACCCCTTCTCCCATTCAGGTTTCGCCACTGAATTCCTAAGTCTCATTAAACCAGCTCGTTATTTTAGAACTTCCTGAAAGAATCGTATTTAACAAAAATATATCAAATATTCATTCGGTAGGTATAGAAGACATCATTTATTTTTTATGGTGCAATGGGCCTGTTGCAAAATTTTGCTACAGCGCTATATAGAGTGTTCAGTCTCATGTAAAATCGCGTGGAAAGTCCATTTGGTGGCATCTGAAAGTCATAAAATGCAGTATAAAACTCACGAGAGACGTTTAATGAAATCCAAGATGGCGGTAAAATATTGAACAACCTGTATGCGTGCACCGCACGAACATCCAAGGATAGCCAACCTCACAATATCGATCACACCCAATCACAACGTGTTTACAAAACTTCTAAAGCTGTGAGGTTGTCAACGTTGGCAATACTTGGATGTTAAAGGTGCATGCATACAGGTTGCTTGATATTTTACCGCCATCTTGGATTTCATTAAACGTCTCTTGTGAGTTTATTATCACATTTCATGACTTTCTGATGCCATCAATGGACTTTTCGGGCAATTTTACATACGATGAATCACTCTTTATCGCTGTAGCAAAAGTTTGCAACAGACCCATTATAAGTAAGTATACACACAAACAAAGCGGTGGTTCTGGTATATTTACCATTAGGATCAATTTAAAAAAAAAATAAATACTGAATTTAACCTTAAATCCGACAACACTGTCAACCGTCGGCGGCAGCTTGGAAACTATTAAAATGACCTATTTAATGACAATAGATGCGTTTCGCGACTGGAAACAAAGGAGCCCGGGCTTTATGGATAAAAAAGGTGGTGTGCGCCGGTAACTGGACGGAAGAGGCGGGGCCCT
This sequence comes from Trialeurodes vaporariorum, assembly GCA_011764245.1. NCBI lineage: Eukaryota > Metazoa > Arthropoda > Insecta > Hemiptera > Aleyrodidae > Trialeurodes > Trialeurodes vaporariorum. The sequence goes on from VMOF01000035.1 coordinate 15,705,439, forward strand.
AGTGCACGGTATAGACGACATACGTATACATAACGGGAGGTTCAATCCTGCGTTCGTTTCGAATGCTTCCCGATTCCCGCCAAGTGACCTCACGCCTCTCAACCGTTCAAGCAAGCCTCTACTCGGCGAGTCGCGGGTATAGAGTACAGCGCGGGAGAGAATATGATTGGCCGTTGAAAGAGTTGAAATTAATCGCGAAGGAGCGTGAACTCGCTTTTCCATGGGACGCGAGGCAGAGGCTTGACGAGTAAAGACTCCGAAGAGGTTTCTAATGGATAAGGGCGTCGCGCGTTCTTCCACAGCGCGTCGTTGGCGTCGTCGCATGACGGATGTGGATCTGGATCCTGAGGATGGGCTCCCTCCTGCTCCACCAGGTCCTTCGCACATTGGGCTGGATCAGTTTACTTTTGGACAAACGAGTCCTCAACGAGCTATAGCGATAGAGAGAATTCGTAGGGCGTGATAGTGAAACTTCCATTTGCGGATACAGGGGGGGGGCGAAGGGGGCGATCGCCCCCCCCGTTCGGCCCAAAAAGTGGGAAAAGAGGGGAGAAGAAGGAGGAAAGTAAGAGCGAAAACAAGAAAAGGGGGTCATTTAGGGGCGCAAATCCCAAGTTCGCCCCCCCCGTTCGTGAGGGCTGGATCCGCCACTGGAAACTTCACGAAGGTAGCCATGAAGGAAATCTCATACGGCGGACGTTTTTCACAAAGGCTCGCTTTGTTTTGCCCCACGTTTTTTAACCTTTACATTTTTTTTTTTTTAAAAAAGGGGGGCTCTTGCAAACTTTTGCTACAGAGTGGATTCTTGCATAAAAACCTGCAAAAATAACGATGAGTACATTAAAAAGTCACGAAACTCACTCTTAGAACCGGGATTAATGGCTGGATGAGAGACGCAGGTAATTTCAAAGCCTGTGATACTTACAATCAATGGGGCTCTTGCAAACTTTTGCTATACTTAGGGGATTGAAGAGTTGATGCTTGCATAAAAACCTGTACAAATGACGATGAGTACACTAACAAATCACGAAATTCACTCTCAGAATCAGGCTTATAATGGCGGGTATCATGGGAGATTCCTATCTAAATTGAGGCGGTAGCTAGAAGAAGGGCCCATAGGCAAAAATCAAGTTTTGAGAAAAACAGCTTTAAAGTTTTCATTGGTAAAAAAAAAAACCATTTTAAAGAATAATTTGACAAAAACTGTGGCTGATCCTCGTCGTACATTTCCTAGGGAACAACTTAAGTCTCATAGGATTCAACCAATTACAAAAAATTGGTCGCACAGTGGGAAAAACCAGGGGTGTGTTATGGGCCCTTATTCTAGAGAACACACTTTTCCAATATAAAGTAATATTTTTTCCTTTCTTATTCACAGGAAGGGCATGAATTTAGGAGCTATTTGCCTAGAATAAACTATTCTATGTAAAAGGCAATGCCTTTTGAAGATATTTGCACATTTTAAGCAAAAATAGTGGAAAAACGTTCGATTAAATTTCGGTTACTTCTCGAGAAAGCCTCTCCTTGTTTTTGGATCAGAGCAGTGGTGCAGCGTGCAATTTGGCAATGTTGTACTCCATGCAAAAAGTCGAATGCGAGGGTGTTATGAACACCCAATGGTTCGATCTTTTTCATGGGTTTAAACGAACGAACTGCAACGTTGCCAAATTGCACGCTACGCCACTGGATCAGAGCTGTGCTCATACTTTTTAGAGTGAAATTCAATGATACCAACATTCTATTGAACAAAAAAGCCAACAAAGAAGTGAGATTTGATAGTATTAGCATACTTTTTTTATTATAATAATAGGAAACAAAAATAAGATATCCGACGTTGAGAGGGGGGGGGGGTGTCTGGCACCCCCCCCCTCTTACGCCCCTAGTGTTTCAAAGAAGTGAGATTTGATAGTATTAGTATACTTTTTTTATTATAATAATAGGAAACAAAAATAAGATATCCGACGTTGAGAGGGGGGGGTGTCTGGCACCCCCCCTCTTACGCCCCTAGTGTTTCAAAGAAGTGAGATTTGATAGTATAAGTATACTTTTTTTATTATAATAATAGGAAACAAAAATAAGATATCCGACGTTGAGAGGGGGGGTGTCTGGCACCCATAGGCGGCGCGTATAAGGGGCTATTGGGGCTATAGCCCCCCCCACTTTTTTGGGAACGAGGGGCTAAAAAAATTTTTGAACGAGAAAAAAAGGGAAAAGGGGGAAAAGGAAAAAGAAAGAAAAAGAGAAAAAGAAGAAAAAAGGTTATTTACCCCCCCCCCCCCCCGCCTGCGTCAAACGTTATTGTGAAAAAGGTGAAGGAAAAAAAAAAAAAAAAAAAAAAACCGTTGATTTTTAGCCCCCCCACTTTTTGACCCCACGCGCCGCCCATGCTGGCACCCCCCCTCTCTTACGCCCCTAGTGTTTCTACATCTTAATACTAGTCAATATGCTAACTCAGCTCCTTCAGATTACGTTAACAAGCGACGCTGCATCAACATTTTCATTGTGACTCAAACTCTTGACGAAAACACGGAAAATAAAAAAAAAAAAAAAAAATGACGTTTTTTCTAATATCGGCCTAACCCCACTATCTTCAAATTGCTCTCCTGCACTGAAAACTTAATATTTTTTCATGAAATTTTCAGGATAGCTATTTGAGGGTATGACAAATCGATTTAAGCGTTCTCCGCAAAAAGGGCCCATACGCCTATGGGCCCTTCTTCGAGCTACCGCCTCAATTGAGACATATCTCTGTGTTTCCGTAGAGAAAGTGGCATAATAGACAGGAATCTCCCACGACACCTGCGTTAGACCACCATTATACGATCTTGCCGTCTTAGCAGTTTTTTGAGTTTATAATACTAAATTTAGACTTTTTGAGAGTCATTTTTCCTGATTTTCGCTGGTTTTTACACACGCATAACTGAAAATGTGTGAAAACCCCACGACAATCTTTAATTCGTCGATAGTACATAAACTTTCGTTTTTCAGTTTATAACAAGCATCAGCCTCTCTATCGCTATAGCTTGTTGGTGCGATATGATAAGTGGTGCAGGTTGCCTACCTGAACCGCAAAATCAAAGGGATCAACTGACATTCTTTAACTCGTCGACAGTACGTCAGCAGTCACGGATTCATCTTGAAGTTCTCTTTCATCTCCGCGTACACCATCCACATCTACAAGTCTTCATTTTCAGCAGGGCTGCCGTTTTGCGTAGAAATCAATGCTATTTTTTAATTCACCGATGATTACACCGGTTAAGAAAAGATTACACAGTTCAGTTCAGTGCATGACTATGATAAACTGAAATACTCGCATCTGTAATCTTTTCTCAACCGGTGGAGTCGTCGATGACTTTAAAAAACTTGCGGATATTTTAATTACTCAACGAAGTTTCCACCGATTAAGGAAAGATTACAGATCAGAGTATTTTCGTGCATTACAGTCATACACTCAACTGAACTGTGTAATCTTTTCTCAGCCGGTGGAATCATCTCGGTGACTAGAAAAATAGCATTGATCCTACGCAAAACGGCAGCCCTGATTTTCAGGGATTCCAACCGACTGCGCGTCGATCGATGAGCAGTGTGCGAGTGTGGTAGCGTATGGAGCGTCGAGGCGGTACACAAGCCATCGAGTCTGCGCGCGGAGCGCGAGTGGGGCGGTAGTAAGTGGGCACACAAAGTCGTGGCGTAACCCGTAGCAAACGTATGGTAGGTATAAATGGACGAAAGAGGAGGAGGTTGGGTTGGGTCGGGGGGGAGGGAGGGAGGGAGGGAGGGAGGGAGGGAGGGAGGGAGGGAGATTGTGGAAGTAAAGAGAGTGAGAGAGAAAGAGAGGGAGACGATCTTTTTAAAGTTGCAACCCGCCCAGAGGATGTGGATATTATCTACGGTCCACCGACTCAATTCACTTCACTTCGGCCTGACATCGCGATGCCGCCAATGATGATGAGCTATATGGTTGATGAGCGATCAGCGATCAAGAGAATCGCGATTCAAAACCGATCACGATCGGCCGATCCGATCCGATCGCGGCCTCAGATTCGATGAACTCGCCTATTTATGGTTTAATCGTTGCGATGCAAGATGCAACACGACCAGAATACCAGATGTCGCTACAAAATCGGCATACTTTACGTTTATCCGAAGGAGAAAGAGTGTGAGAGAGAGGGAGGGAGGGAGAGAGAGAGAGAGAGAGAGAGAGAGAGAGAGAGAGAGAGAAGTGGGTTGGACGTTTAGTGGGTGCGTCATATTGAGAAAGGATTGGTGAACCAGCGATGAGTTCGTTGTGCAAGCTTCTGCACAGAAAAAAACAGAAAAAAACCACTTTGGTAGCGCTGGCAAAACGTTTGGTAGAAAATGGAGGGATTTAATTCAAGAGGGGCGTTTGGCGCCAGACGCCCGTACTGTGTAAACTTGCTCATTCACTTCCTTATACCTTAAAGTATAAGTGTACCAAGTTTGACTTTGATACTATGATTTTACACTAAATGGCACGCAGATATGTGTGTCGGTTAGGTTTAGGTTTTTAAATTTCAAACGCGTTTTTCTCTACTTGAGCATTTTGCAGAGTCGTCTTTCTTGCATCAAATGCCTTTTAAATTGACCCAGGCAAAGACCGCAGAAGAGCCTGCCAAATCTTTAATTCAGGGGCGTCTGGGGGGGTTCCCCCCCTCACGAAGTATTTGAAGCCAGGCTACGGGAACAAAAACGGACGGCGAAAGAAAAGGCAGGAAGATCGCCGAAGAGCGTGCAAAGATGTTTGGCTCATGCGCAGGCATCGTTACCTTGGAAACGAGAAATGCAGGGCTGTAGGGCTCTAAAATTTTTTTGATGAGCAAAAAAAAAGGTCATCAGAATCCCCCCCCCCCCCAAGCCGAACTGGAAATGACGCCCCTGCTTTGATTCACCGGGCGAAATCTCTTCTGTCAGGTGTGTGTACGACACCTTTGGTTAGCTTAGCTCTTCTCAAGTATTTTTCTGGGTCATTTTTCTACCAAAGGTTTTATTTGGGCTGCGCTACAAAAGCATTTTTTCTGTTCTTTCTGTATGTTAAGAAGAAATGAAACCGTAATTCTTACAATGAAAAAAGTATCGTAAAATACGCAACATTGCAAAATATGTTGAAAAAATATGGAAAAATAAATTATTGAAAATTCCCAAAGTTACATTTTGTCGCCACTCGTAGACACGCAGAAACCAGTGGCGTCGCGTGCAATTTGGCAGCACTGTGTTTTATCCATTTAAACTCATATAAAAGATCGAATTCAGGAATTGAACAGTGCACAAGGTAACTTCGATATATTGAATGAGTTTAAATGAAGGAGTCGCATTGTTGCCAGAAGGTAGGCGACGCCACTATGACTATAAAACTGTATTCGGAACTATGTTACGTTTCTTTCAGGCGTTGAAGTCTCCGGCATGACACTTTGAAATTACTTGTAATTTGTAAACTATGTCTCTGAAGTAGACACAAAAATCTAGTGCGACTCTCGTTGGCCAAAGAAAAGTGAAAATTAATGGTTATTTTCTTTATTCTTATAATTGAGGCATTTTTCGGTAAATGGGCGTATGGCAAAAAAACGACTTTCGAGAAAAACGCGTTTGAAAGTTTAAAACGTTATAACTTAGAGACTACAACAGATTTTTCAAAATTTGAAAGACTGGCTTGTAGAACAAACATTCAAGAAGAACTCTACTCAATTTCAAGTTTGTAGAGTGAAAATTAGTTGAGCAGTGAAAGTTCAAAGTTGAAGTGTTATACGCCCTTTTACCGAAAAACGTTTTTTTTTTCTCCCCCAGCCTATCCGACAAGTATTGCTTGTGTTAGATTTGTGTCACAAACCTGGAGAAAAGGAAATGGGGTAGTTGCAAGGGTTTAAAATGTTGTGTTTTTTGTTAAGAAAATGAAAGTACTTGATGAGCTGAGGACAAAGATGCCTTTGGTTTCTAATTTCGTCCCATTGTTCCGGAGATGAGATTTTGGCCCAAAATACATTGTTTTAAATGGAAATTCCGCGTAGTGACGTCACTATACAGACCCAGTTTTTTACAACTTTACACGTGACACGTGCGTATCTCCGAAACCGGGGCATCTAGGAAAACCCCAAAAGCACCATTGTTCTCAACTCATCGAGTACTATCATTTTCTTTATAAAAAACACAACATTGTTGACCCTTGCAACTATCCCATTGTAAGAAGGAGGGATGATGTTAAGGCCCTTTTGGGCCTATTTTTGGCCTAAAAGGAGGGTTTTATTGTTGTCATCGGAGACCGAGCCAAAAACGCTAAAAACACACACACTTACTTATCCACTGAGCTTTTATCAATATCAGATACAGATGCGATGCAAGTACAGATACCGAGCGCGAGCCGCTGCGAGTACCGCTCGAAAGGGGTACTGTAGTCCATACGTTTCTGAATTCAGCCGAGGTGCGTCCATTCGAACGATTGTTTCGTGGTTATTTTCCGTTCAACATATGAATAACTTTATATCACCTGTTAGGTCTTATCGTCAGGATTTCAAAAACGAGTTCTCCAAAAAAAGGGCGTAAATCGCCATACGCCCATTTACCGAAAAATACCTCAATTTATGACCTTGCGGGTTTTGATAGAGAAGAGAACAATAATTGACTGTTTTAGTAGAGCGATCTATCGTGTATCCATTGCCATCCATAGGCCTCTTGCTCACACAAACTATATGATACGATGTATTTTCTCCATGCATAAGCGCATTTTTTTAACGACAATTTAGGCAATTAAATCAAACAATTTTATTCATGCGACCTTTTTGCGATTATGAATTCTAAGTCCTCGAGAGTGGTTACGCATGCCTGATTTCACGACCACAACTGCCGAAATCAACAAGATATAGCAGATTATAAACGATGCATTTGGAGGTTGGAATCACCCAAATGTTATTGTTGTTGTATAGTGGAATGGGCGAGAATTCTGGCGATTCTAACCTCCAGATGCATCCTTTAATCTGTAATATCTTTGTTGCTTTCGGCAGCTTTGGCCGTGGAACCTGGACATATTGGAGCATTTCCGAGGACGTAGAATTCACAATCGCTAAGAAGTCGAAATCATTTATAGGGAAAAATTGGAGCCTACTGTAAAATTAACCCCTTAAGGAGGGTCCCGGGGTATCCCCCAGAATCATTGGCGTAGCGTGCAATTTGGCAATGTTGCAGTCGTTCATTTAAACTCATGAAAAAGATCGAAGTAGTGGGTGTTCGTTGAACACCTTTGAATTCGACCTTTCACATGGGTTTAAATGGACAAAATACAAAGTTGCCAAATGCACGCTACGCCACTGCCCAGAATATTATAAGAGGGTCTGGAGGTCTTCCCCAGAATATTATAGGAGGGTCTTGAGGTCTCCCTCAGAATATTTAAGGGGGTCTGGGGGTCTCTCCCAGAATATTAAAGGGGAATCTCCCCCCCCCCAGATTAAGTTTCATGTGAGAAAGTATTCGTGGGGTATTCCCTACAGCTTATTTGGTATAATAGTAGAAATTTCCGTTAAAAACTGCGCTAATGGGGGAAAATACATTAAATCAAAGTAGGTTTGGAACCAAAGATCCTCACACAGCAATCGATACTGTATACACGGAGAAAAAAACTTCGATTCACATGGAACATCGAAGGTGTTTGGTTCCAGTAACCGAAGTTTTCAGTTGTGAGTACCAGACTTCGGTTAGAAGTACCGAAGTGGTTCAGTAGGAACGAAATGTGAGTCATAGTATTAGTCACACTTACCGAAACCTTCGGTATACTCCTAACTGAAGTTCGGTACTCAGTACTCACAACCGAAAACTTTGGTTACTTTAACCGAACACCTCGGAGTTCCATATGAGTCGAAGTTCAGTTCTTGTAACCGATTTTGTTTTTCCGTGTAATATCGCTGTACTAAAACTGTCAATTGCCATAACCCAAGTATGAAGGCGAGGTTCAAATGAACCTAATGCTTACTAGCTTCCAACAACTCCATCACGCATCGGGTCAAGAAAGCACGCCAAATCATTCGCGAAAATATGCTTCTTGACAGAGACGTAGGGGGTGACAAAAATATTGTCTTCGGCTCGGGTGTAACGTCACCCCTCACTTACTCTCACTACGCGAATGTCTTGTGATCACGTTTTAAACTCTTGACGTAGGAGAGGAGCATCGACTCGGATCATTAAGACGTCAACGAAACAGCATGTGACGTTGATAAATGAGAAAAATACACATTACACATTCATAGTAAAGATAGTGCACATGCGCGCATGGGTAGATACAGGGAATTTGTTTTTCTCTCTCTCCTCCCATTTGAAAACGTGCGTTAGAAAAGAACAGGAGAGGGGGCATAAGTCACGTGATGGCCCCCTCTGCTATCCTTTTCTAACACAAAAGTTCAAATGGAAGGAGAGAGAGAAAGACAAATGCCTGTATCCGCCAAAATGCATGCGCGGGTAAGTAAACGCACAAATCATTGATGAATCGCGCTTTCGGGACTTTGCAATTTGCATGCAGGGAATTTCGTTTTCGCTTGCGTCAATTTCTCCGTCAAGTGTTGCCAAATTTGGCGGCAAATTCAAAACTTTCACGGCGAGTTAAATGGGAAAATAAATGTAAATAAACGCTAAATGGCAACCCTGCCACGGTTGCCAAGTGATGAGGAGATTATGGCCGGTGTTCAGCAGAGCTGCCGTTTTGCGTTTAATTAACAATTGGTATTTTTCAATTCACCGATGATTCCACCCGTTAGGAAAACATTAAACAGTTCAGCGGGCCGATCCTTGAAATTCACAACTTTTGGGTAGACTGGATAAGAATGGAAAACGGTGATTGGTGGAGACGAGTCACGTGGTTGCCCAGTCTAATCAAAATACGGAATGGATTAGATAATTTATCGGGCAGTCTTGGAGTACCCGATAACTTATCTAATTCATTCCGAATTTTAATTAGACTGGGCAACCACGTGACTCGTCTCCACCAATCACCGTTTTCCATTCTTATCCAGTCTACCCAAAAGTTGTGAATTTCAAGGATCGGCCCGCAGTTCAGTGTATGACTACTATGCACGAAAATACTCTGATCTGATCTGTGGAAACGCCTTTAAGTAACCCTTTAAGGACCAGGTTAGTTCAACAGAACACCACTCCTCCGTTTCTAGAGGGAAGGTAGTTAACTTTTCGTACTCAGTGGAGTTGAAATTGCCTATCCGACGAATTGAAGGCGCCCAACGAGAACGAGGCCTCATCTGTTTTGTAGAGTTTTCATCTATAATTGCATTTATCCGGAATGAATACTAAAACAATGTGAAATAGACTAGAGGAGAAAACGAGTAAATATAGATGAAAGAAAAATGCGATGCAATTTACTTATCCATTAACATTTTGGGCAACGTCTGAAAAATCAATCTCTTCCACAAACAAACAAACAAACAAACAAACAAACAAACAAACAAACAAACAAAACAAACAAACAAACAAACAAAAAACAAACAAAAAAACAAAATAAAATCGAATTTCCTCGTTCAAACCGACAGCGTTGCAAATCAATTTTCATCCCAGAGAACTTTTAATAAGTAATTTAGCCTTGAAATGACACCGCCTAGTTTTAAGTTTTTAAGCTTAAAATGTCAAAAATGATAGTTTATTATTTAGATTTCAGACCACAGTGCGATCTTTCAGACTATGGTAAAAGCTCAACCCTCTCCTTCTATGTATAAGTGCCTGAGGGCCGAGGGGTGTTAACCCTTTCGCTTAGAGGACGACATTTTTCAGAGAGCCTTGTACGGAAATTCGAAAAAATTGACGCATGAAATCATATGAGAAAAGTTCGTTCAAATTATAATGGTATAAGTTTCAGATTACAGTGACAATTCGTCCTTAACTCGGTTGCAGAAAGGTTGGCACGGGACAAAAAAAATCATCTTTCAACTTTCAAGAAAACAAACAGGGGAAAATAGATAGCGTGCTTCAAAGGGACCATGACAAACGCCATGACGCACAGTGGCGGCTCGTGCAGTGTCGCAACAACGCATTTTTTCCATTTAAACCCATGTAAAACAATCGATCCTCAGGAGGTGCAATTGCATCCCCAAGATTTCGATACTTTTGCATAGGTTTAAATGACAAAAAACATGGTTGCCAAATTGCACGAGCCGCCACGGATGACACATTAAAAGGTCAAGTCAAGTTTTATTCCTCGGGCGTGAATTTTAAACTTTTGATGTGGTTAGACTAAAATTATAAATTTTCATTATTTTCATTATTAATTTAATGGTTTTTTAAATATTTTATTTTATTTTTTCATTTTTTTTTTTTTTTTTTTTTACTTTAATTTTTTTTTTTATAAAGATAATTTTTTGAGTCGTCTGGCAACGTTGCTCCGGGATGGCGCGCGCTCTATGGAACCGGAGACGCCGAGACGCACAGAATTTTTTCTTTTTTGGCTCAATGATGCGACGCGTGACGCGAGTGACGCGACATCAACTTCAAGCCCGCAACTAATTTATACTATTATACGAGCATACGGGCGACGTTGCCAAACGTCACTTGGCACGAGCACATAACATAAAATAAAGAGGGAGGAAAGATGGCGCAGAAATCATCACCATTGCCACATTTCATATAAACAGAGCATGTGCATTGTGCATGTGGCGACGAGCTTTGTACCAATAGAGGAGGGGCTATGCTTTGTATGCTTAAAGCTACGCAAGTTTTGTCACAACAGATTGCGACCGATGAGTGCATCGCTGTGATTGTTGGCTAACCGTTGACTTCACACGTCTATTCACGTCGAATACTTATCAAATTAATACACCCCCCACTCCGCCCCATTCGTGAGAAAAAAGGATCCCCCTCTCGCTTCTCACAATCTCGCCGTATCCACGCAGCCTCCATTGAACCCATCAAACGTACAATAAACGCACAGGTATTTCAGGTTCAATAGGGTCAGAGTCCACAGTCCAGTTTGTTGTAGGTAAGGTAAGGTAAGGGTAAGCTCGGTTCAACGTTCAAATGATTCTCGTGCTCAGAGCTCATCTCGCGGCTCGCGAGGTAGGTCCGCGAGAGAGTGAGGATTGAGGAAGGAAGACCGAAGAGACCAAGACCGCATTCCACTCTAATGAGGTCTTCGGATGAACACTTCTGTGGTTCAAAAAACCCTCTCTTCTCACTTCACCATCGGTACACTAGCACTTCGGACTTGGTGCAATACACCATCACACAAGCACACAAATTGTACTCATACATCCACCTTGCGCTCGCACTATGTTACACAACTGGCGCCCAAAGTGCCGGAAGACGGAAGTCCGAAGTATTATTCAACAAAGGGAAATAGAGCAAAATTTCGAATAACCCTTTGAAACCTACGATTGACACTATAGCGCAAGGGAAAAGGGCTCAACAAATTTTCGGACTTGGTGCAATACACCATCACACAAACACACACATTGTGCTTACATCTACCTTGCACTCGCACTACATTATATACAACTGGCGCCCAAAGAGAGCCGGAAGACGAAAGTCGAAAGTATATTATTCAACAAAGGGAAATAGAGCGAAATTTCGAATAAACCTATACGAATGACACTAAAGCGCAAGGGAAAAGGGCCCAACAAATTTTTGGATTTGGTGCAATACACCATCACACAAGCACACACATTGTACTCACATCCACCTTGCACTCGCACTACGTTACACAACTGGCGCCCAAAGTGCCGGAAGACGGAAGTCCAAAGTATTATTCAACAAAGGGAAACAGAGCAAAATTTCGATAAGCCCTTTAGTCAGGGGAAAATAGCTCAAATAAGGGGCTAACCCGGAATAAATTGCAACAGAAGCTTTTATGGCTGGAAGTTGCTCATTGGTACTATCTAAAGAACATATAAAAAGTTCGCCAAAATCCGAGTATGGGAAAGGGGGTTTTGCCCCCCTTTTTACCCCAAAATAGAGGATTTTTACGTCTTTTTTCACGGTTTTCCTCAATTTGCGCCGAAACTACCACTCCAACGCAAAAATTGAACTGAACTAATTTTAAAGAAGGTAAAATTTCCTACAAGATGGTTTAATCAGATCAAAATTTCAGTCACCCGGAGGGCGGGAAACAGCTGATTTTCATTTCGCGGAAATTCGAGAATTCGCGGAAAAAACGCGTTTTCGGCGATTGCTCGAGTAATTTGACTTCCGCAGCAACGATTGCGGAATAACCGTATTCTAGACACCAAATAAGTATTAAAGGGGTCTATATTGAATATAATGGAGGTGCGGAGGGACCAAGGTCCCACTTGATCCCCCCCCTGACCCGACTCTCAATACAGAATGAATAGAGCACAAATTCTCCATAAAGTGTGAAGTAATTCACTTTTTTCTCGCCAAATGTCTTGTTCATTTTTTGCCCTTGCGTATTTGGACCAACTACCCCCCCCCCCCCTTAAGAGGCCTGGCATTTGTGAATGCTCAATTTACCTCATTTTTCCGGGGAGAAACATTCACTTTTTTGACCAAGTAGGAATCACCCATGGTCTTGGCAACCGCTACAAACGTCGCGTCAGTACATGGCAAACCAATTTTTTGCAGCTGCAATGCATGGTGTCACACTGTTTCTAACATTTACGGTGGTCGACTGATGAAAGAATTGAAGGAGCAGAAGGGCGAAGGCCTATCCGTGAGTCTAGGTAGATATTATTTGCACTCGGTGATCCATCCCCATGACTCATTAGATGGCATCCAGGCCCAGGTCGTTTGTGCCCATCCACTCCTGAATTTGAAAGTAAGCTCGCTAAGAGTGATAGGTACTTGACGGCTGTTGGAGTGGGTGGTAATTTTTCCGGTTTGACGAAAGTCTTGGTTGAGGCGACCTTTCATTTACAGAGACGAAAACGCAGAAGCTCTATTGTATCGTCTTTTCTGGTTCCATAAAATTGAAGAATCACCAATCTACCTGCATTTTCAATATCCGAATGGGTTTTCTTCGGGGCATAAAATACATCAGCACATTTTTGCAGCTCTCCATTAACTGTTACAAGTCATTTGTAAGGGGCAATTTTGCCAATTCCAAAAATGTGCGATGTTGAGTCACGGCCTATGAAAGCAGACCTAGACATTATCAACAAAGGCGTCAAATCTTGTTTCTTCTATGGCCGTAACAACTTCCAAAAATTACGATGTCAGCACTAAAAACTTCTGAAATCTACTCCTAAACTCAATAGACGCTTTTATTTTCGCGAGCGTGATGGTGACTAACATAAGTGCAGTAATAATGGGAGATTTCCATCTAACAATACTGTAACTCCACCAAGAAGTGACCAATAAGATACGACTTTCATGTGACACCGGTGTCACTAGGTGTCTCGGTACCATTCATCGGATGTGGATCACTATACTCTGATGACTAATTAAATTACTCTGTGAATCATCCTTGTCAGCATAGAGAGAGTGACGAAATCAAGATAGGAATCTCCCATTATTACTGCCCTCCGCCACCATTACGCCCTCGTTAATAAAAGCGTTTCTTGAGTTTAGGAGTAGATTTCGGAAGTTTTTAGTTCCGCCATCATTAGTTTTGGTGGTTTTTACACCAGAATCGACTATTAAATCGCTTACAGCAAAAGTGTGCAACAGCCCCATTGGTGAAGATTCAGATCTTTACTTTATGTTATTGCTAAATAGATCCTTAGATTGCAGTTTTCAAGTGCACTTACAAAGTGACATTCAACGGCAAAAAAACATAAAAATATGACGTAGGTAAGTGCATAAAATGCAATAGTTAATTGGAGCCGATCTTTACAAGAGTCTCCTTTTCCTCCGTGCTTCATAGGCCGTGACTCAACATCGCACATTTTTGGAATTGGCAAAATTGCCCCCTACAAATGACTTGTAACAGTTAATGGAGAGCTGCAAAAATGTGCTGATGTATTTTGTGCCCCGAAGAAAACCCATTCGGACATTGAAAATGCAGGTAGATTGGTGATTCTTCAATTTTATGGAGCCAGAAAAGACGATACAATAGAGCTTCTGCGTTTTCGTCTCTGTAAATGAAAGGTCGCCTCAACCAAGACTTTCGTCAAACCGGAAAAATTACCACCCACTCCAACAGCCGTCAAGTACCTATCACTCTTAGCGAGCTTACTTTCAAATTCAGGAGTGGATGGGCACAAACGACCTGGGCCTGGATGCCATCTAATGAGTCATGGGGATGGATCACCGAGTGCAAATAATATCTACCTAGACTCACGGATAGGCCTTCGCCCTTCTGCTCCTTCAATTCTTTCATCAGTCGACCACCGTAAATGTTAGAAACAGTGTGACACCATGCATTGCAGCTGCAAAAAATTGGTTTGCCATGTACTGACGCGACGTTTGTAGCGGTTGCCAAGACCATGGGTGATTCCTACTTGGTCAAAAAGTGAATGTTTCTCCCCGGAAAAATGAGGTAAATTGAGCATTCACAAATGCCAGGCCTCTTAAGGGGGGGGGGGGGGGGGGGGGGGGGTAGTTGGTCCAAATACGCAAGGGCAAAAAATGAACAAGACATTTGGCGAGAAAAAAGTGAATTACTTCACACTTTATGGAGAATTTGTGCTCTATTCATTCTGTATTGAGAGTCGGGTCAGGGGGGGATCAAGTGGGACCTTGGTCCCTCCGCACCTCCATTATATTCAATATAGACCCCTTTAATACTTATTTGGTGTCTAGAATACGGTTATTCCGCAATCGTTGCTGCGGAAGTCAAATTACTCGAGCAATCGCCGAAAACGCGTTTTTTCCGCGAATTCTCGAATTTCCGCGAAATGAAAATCAGCTGTTTCCCGCCCTCCGGGTGACTGAAATTTTGATCTGATTAAACCATCTTGTAGGAAATTTTACCTTCTTTAAAATTAGTTCAGTCCAATTTTTGCGTTGGAGTGGTAGTTTCGGCGCAAATTGAGGAAAACCGTGAAAAAAGACGTAAAAATCCTCTATTTTGGGGTAAAAAGGGGGGCAAAACCCCCTTTCCCATACTCGGATTTTGGCGAACTTTTTATATGTTCTTTAGATAGTACCAATGAGCAACTTCCAGCCATAAAAGCTTCTGTTGCAATTTATTCCGGGTCAAACCCTATTTTCCCCTGACTACTTTGAAACCTACGATTAAAACTATAGCGCAGGGGACAAGGGCCCAACAAAAAAACCAATATCAGGAGGGAGGGGGACGGAGACGCCTTTAATTTTCGTAAATCTGTGCACGTTTTCAGTTCATCTTTTTCTGAGAAAAGTTACTTAATATTCACTTTTTTCCAATACCTAAGAGGAGAGGAAAGTATCGACTATTCGGGGGTTCATCTGTATCATCTACGGTTCGAAAATTTTTCATAGCTTCTGTACATTGTACATGGACTTTTGATGCATCGAAATTATTTTTTATGAAACAGAAAGATATCACATTGGCGGAGGACCGTAGGTGGATATGAAGAAGCACCAAACAGAGCCAAAAAACGAAATATAGCGAACAAAAATAAAGAAAAAGTTGGTAGTGGAAACAAAGATGCTATAAAAAAAGCGCGGAATTAAATGAAGAGGATGATTAAGAATCTAGAAAGCGGGAGGGTTAAAAAAAAAAAACAACAACAAAAGACATTAGCACCATCCACCTCCAATAAAGCATTTTCCATTCGACTATTTCTATTAACCTCAATTTGAAACTGTTAACAAACAGTAAATATTTTAGGTTAAGCATTTGAGGAATCTAATTTTATTCCGGAATGGAGGAAGTTTCTGAGCAAAATAAAAATACATATTATAATCACAATAAAAATAATCTCGCGGTGGAGGCGGTGAGCACAAACATCTTTGGTTGAGGATCGTGGAATCTAATTTTATTCAGGGAAAGATAAGGTTTCGTGAGCGAAACAAAAATACTCATGATATTCTTGAACAGTGTTGCCACATTAGTAAATGCTGTTGGTAGAGGTTCTACGGCTGTTCCAAAAATAATATACAGGAAAAGCAACGTTTAACTTAAACCTGCGATGACTCCGTGTCAAGTTTAGGGTATGAAACTGTAAAATCGATATAAAATAATGACAGGATCATAGTGTTGCCAGATTGGAGTGAAAAAGCCGTACGTTTTACATTGATTTAAATGGGGACGATACGGCTTTTTACCTCGATCTGGCAACACTGCAGGATCATCACCAAGTTCCAACGCAAACTCAAAAGCTCAAAACGAAATTACAAATGGCTGTCAAATAAATATTCATATTGGGGAAATCCTATCTAATTGCAACTTTTTGTGTATGCTGGGCAAGTAAAGATTCATCTTATAGAGTGACAGAGAAATTAGGACTCCCGCACATTAAGACTCATTCAATGAAAGTCGTATTAGAGTTTTGGAGTTTGTTGATGCAAAGACTACTTATTTTAGTATTTATACAAGTCATGGTTACACTTCTAACTTGAAAAATGTAATCTTAGCTCCAACCGATGAAATCAGAGATTAATAATAAAACGCGGCATGGCAGCTCTGCCTTTGACAGCATGCGTGGATCCAGCAATTTTGCAAGCAACCATCCTTTCCATTTGAACTATGAGAAACAATCGATACTTGAGGGAGTCATGGCGCTTATACAATTCGATTGTTTTCCGTTCATTCAAATGGGAAGAAACCACAGTCACCAGATTTCTGGACCTGGAGCTTTTCTTCAAGAGATGACAAAGAGGACGCTAATGGAACACACGAGCCGTTTTTTTTTTTTTTTTTTAATCCCGAGGAACCGAAAAAAAAAACAGAAATAGGAAAGCGCATTCTTGATTCTCCGAGCTCCAACGACTTTTTAAAAACAAAAAATAAGTTCGAGAACTTTATAAAACAAGTCGTTACACTGCGGGGGAAATGTCCCCATTAAGCCTTAATAGGGGAGGAGGATGAGGAAAGTGGGTGGGGGGGGGTGTAGGGTTGAGAGGTTAGGAGACAGAGGCAGGCTGAACAGTGAACATCTCTAGTTTCTTTATTAAAACCCTGGTCGTGGGATATTAATAAAGAGATCTTCATTGAAGTCGTCGACCAGACATAGACAACATAAGCATGGTATCCAGATTATAGGCCCGGCGCTAAAGACGGAGTATGATACAACCCGCTTTGCACGAAGACGGCGACCGAGACGCGCACAGTGGAACGAAACAAAGGATTTCCCGGACAAAAATTTCAAGAATAAAAATAAAAATTACAAAAAATGGACCTCTTCTAACTTTTATAATGGGGCTCTTGCAAACTTTTGCTACAGGGGACTAAAGAATAGATTCTTGCATACAAATCTGTAAAAATGACGACGAGTACACTTAAAAAATCACGAAATTCACTCTCAGAATCGGGCTTAACGGCGGAAAGACGCAAGTATCATGGGAGATTCCTATTTAAATTGAGACATGTTTCTGTGTTTCCTTAGAGAAAGTGACGCAGTAGACAGAAATCTCCCATGATACCTGCGTTAAACCGCCGTTACCAACTTGACGTTTCAGCAGTTATGTGAGTTTATTCCTAAATTTTAGACTTTCCTAATGCGATTTCCTTGATTTTCGCTGGTTTTTACATCAGATTGGACTATTCATTTGCCCACAGCAAAAGTTTGCAAGAGCCCCATTTATGCGATTAAAATAGTTCATTCTAGCGTAAAAACCAGCGGAAATTACAATGAGCATATTGAAAAATTACGAAATTTGTTCACAGAGTCACAGACACACAAAAGTAGCTTCTAATTTTAAGGGAAAATGGCAAAGCTACCATGATTTGGTCCGAGGGAAGTAATATGGGAGATTCCCATCTGATTTAAGACGTTTAATATTGGCCTTTTCTTCTTCTGGACGTTTCTTTTTCGGACCTGTATTTTTGGACTTTAATGTTTTGGACTTAAAAAATTGGACATAAATTTGGATGTATTATCTGTGTATAGTTTTTAAAGCATAAAACAACAGTTTTTTATGTCCAGAAAAATCCTTACTTTGACCCAGTGTGCGACAAGCTCTAATGTGCCGCGTATAAACGTAGCTTAAGCGTCGAGACGCGCAGCCGCATAGGAATAGGACACGTCCACGGCTCTGAGACGCGCGTCTATGGGCTGACGCGCCGCGTCCAATATCTAAAGCGTGTCAAAACTAACCAGCTGTTTTCGGCTATTTTCGTTCGGGCGTAGCGACTCATCTTCGGATACGGAAATCAACGAGTTGTTCCACGCAGTGTTGTCGGGTAGTATAAAAAATCTAGAGAGAAGCAGTCAAGTATAGGGAAGCACCAGTGGGGGTCATTTCAGGTCAACAGTCATATGATGTAACTAAAAACAAACTGTAACAGATGACATTTTCGATGGTGGAAATCAGCCCCCCCTCCCTCCTTCACTCAGAACAAACAAGGGTGACAGAGTTGGGAAAATGCGAGCGTAATCGATACACGATTACTGGATAATTGGTAATCGTCAAACCTTTGGATGGTAATTAAATGTATTTTTCACAGATGAATAGTAAACTTTAAAGGGTCTTTTTGATTACATCTAATTCTTCTGCAACTAAAATGAAGGGTGGCTTGTAAAAAAATCAGCCCTGATTACCATAAAATCACCCTCCGGAAATCGACGATTACGATTACTCGGTAATCATGTAATCGATTACCACCCCCATTTGCCCAACTATGAATGGAGAGCAAGTTCTGTTCGTGAGAATATATTTGAGAATTTCCTTGACGCTGGCTCTCAATGCAATGGCGACTCTTGTTTACTCTTTGTCTCAGGCTCTTTCTTTCGCATGGATTTAATGGGGATGTTTTCAAGCTTCTCAAAATACCGGACCAGAGAATAAAAGAGAGTTTTCGCGATCGAATATCATTCACCGTCGTATGATATTCGATGAATTTGCATTTTAATTTGATGATATTCAATTGTTTCGTTGGTCTCACCAGAGACCGTCGAATTACAACAATTGGAAATTTCGAATTTACCTCCGGAGGTAGATTCGATTTCGAATTGTTGCAACCAATGTCAGAAATCTCACCTTCTATCCTTTTTGACTCATTTCGCCACGATAATTTCGGAAATGACGAATTTTTCGAATAAAGTTTATTGTACAAACCATACGTAGAAGTCATTTTCCTAAGAGACAAACTTAATTTTAGCTTTGATAACGCTAGTTTTTTTTATGTTAAAAATGGCCATGTCATTCAGAGCTGATTTAGAGGTTATGTTAAGGAATATTATTATCGTAGTTTTCATTTTCACGAGAATATCATTCAGATGTTCATTCTCGACTCTCATTGGCTAGATTTTTCAGCGATCAGCGGCATCAGTTAGCAATCATCAATTCTTGAAGTGAATGACATTCGATCGCTAAAATTTGCTTTAATGCTTCAAAATAAACCGAAGTTTAGTTTCCATACTGATTGTAGCATTCCGTGATCAAACGATCGACGTGCGAGAGCTGACACCGATGCAGCGCAGCGTACTCACCAGAGAGGTGCAACGAGCTTTGAGTGGGCGGCGGAAAAACTATGAGGCGAACCGCGGGGAGGGTGGCGGTGGAAGGGTCGGGGGAGGGGGCCGGGGGGGGGGTCCTAAGCCGAAGATCACAACTCGTTAAACTTGAACGGCCCCTCATTTACGGGATGAATTGTTTTGAATACGCTACGGTTCAGATGCGAAGATAAACTTCACAAGTCGCAGTTAGAGCTAGAGGGAGATGCATCTTTTCCTGTCCTCCTCCAATTTCCATCGCGAGAGGCCGGAGGAGACGGTTGAGAGGGGGGAGAGGGGGTAGAGGGCAGCCCGTTCCAACTTGCGAGAGAGTGAGAAAAGGTGGGATCGATTTGGCAATTAATCAATAAAAACAAGCAATTTATCACTCTTTATATTGAATCCAAAGTCGGAGCTTGCTTGGTTGTTTTGTTTCGGGGAAGCTTTGAATTTCAAAGTTGCGTTTCACTTTCGAGATCCGTTTTAAACGAAGAGGCCACGAGTCACGTGACGCGTGGCTGCCGGATTGTACAGAAAAATAACTGAATATACCAGGGGCGGATTTAAATCTCTCGAGGCCCTACGCAATTTTGAATTTGAGACCCCCAAGAAAAAGGGTAAGAAAAAAGGTGGGTTTGAGGGTTCTCCCCCTACATTTTTTTTTTTTTTTTTTTTTTTTTTTTTTTTTTTTTTTTTTTTTAAAGAAGGCATTGAAATTCAGTTTTAAGCTGGTTTTTCCCAGAAAATCTGTTATTTATTTTATCCCTTTGCCTTTTTAAAAGTCTCCTTTTCCTCTTTTTCTCTCTTTTTCTCTCTTTTTCTCTCTTTTTCTCTCTTTTTCTCTCTCTTCCTCTCTCTTCCTCTCATTTCCTCTCATTTCCTCTCATTTCCTCTCTTTTCCTCTCTTTCCCTCTCTTTCTCTCTCTTTCCCTCTCTTTTCCTCTATTTTCCTCTCTTTTCCTCTCCTTTTCTCTCTTTATCTCTCTTTATGTCTCTTTTCCTCTCCTTTTCTCTCTTTGACTCACTTTTTCTCTCTTCTTCCTCCCTTCGTGAAGTGAGGCCCCATTAGATCTCAGGCCCTACGCAGTTGCGTATTTTGCGTAGTGGTAAAACCGCCCCGGCTGAATACATTAGTTAGTTTTTTTTCATTTGATTCGTATAGAAGCTTAAAGATAAAAGTTTTAATTTGCAGTTAATCGATGTTAATTACTTATCTTTAAAATATAAACAGAAGTAAATCATTTTACAATTTATTTCGACTTAAAAATAAAGGTATTTCCTTAATTGGAAGGAGGTTTTAATTTTTATATAGAGAGGACGCAACTACAGAGGAAATCAGAACTTGTTCTTAGCTTCTTTCTATGAAATTTAGATTTTCAGAACTTAGAAATTCAGAAAATTACTCGAAATATCTTGAGGCGTTTTGACTTAAGGTGCGTGTTTCTGGCGTGTAAATGAAAGTTCATTAATCTGTATTGAGAACTCTTAGAATTAAAGAGAACAGCAGTATTAAAAAAAAAAATGTTTATTCTACAAGGTTCTGCTAAAGTTCAACCAAGGTAGCGTTCTAGAATTCATCCCTTTATTGTCTCGATGCAGAAAAGATTATGAATAGCAGCACTTTTCAATATACATAGATATACTACATCACAGGATAATGTAATCTTTTCTGCACGACTGCAGTAAACGGATGAATTCTAGAAAGCTACCCAAAGCGATGTATGCCACGAAACAGCATCATCGACCACCTCACCAAAACTCAACGGTACAGAAAAAATAGATACGTATGTCGCAGCATACACTCAATCGGTCGAGAGAAAGTCAAATATTTCATTTTTTATTTTTGCCAAGGACCTATTATTAGAAAAAAATGAACTTTCCTCTATGGTCGAGATTCAAAGTAGATTAAACCAGAGTGACTAGATATTGTTGATCTAACCATTCTAATGTGATGTGACCAATTAAGGTCATTTATAGACAGGTCTTGGGACGATTGCAAATCATATTCCAAAAGAGGAAATGAATTAAGATTTCAATAACCCAATCCAAAATAAGCCATAGACATTAATTTTCCTTCCTCAACTTGCTTATGCATAGCTGTAGCCAGGAATGCGTCTATCTCTCTCTCTCTCTCTCTCTCTTCGTCCATTAGAACGCATGCGTTAGAAAAGGATGGAGATAGTGGTCGTCACGTGATTTCTGTCCTTTTCTAAAACATGGGTTCAAACAGGCAAAGAGAGAGAAAGGCAAATTCCTGGCAACGGATCTGTGTTTATGATACAGAAAGGGGGAGGGGTGTCTTCATTGAGTATTCAAAAATTTAACGATCTGAATGAAAATGAAATAAAAAAAAAAATCTACATAGTAAACAGAGACACCAACAAACGACTAACAGTCTACAGGTGTAAGTGATGAAAGTTATAGAATAATTATTGGACGAGACGAAAATAGACACAAATCAGAAAATCCTACAGGAAAAGGAGATTACAAAATTGTCTCAATTTGTCCAGCTTAAAGCTGACCACTATCGCTGGTGGGTTACGATACGAATAAATTAACTAATTCACAAATTCGCGCAGGAAACCAATAAGCGACACGAATAAACGAGGCCTCAAACTCATAATCTAAATTTCATGAGGATGGAAAAACGACATTCTATGAGTTTACTGGTCTTACGCATAAACACAACACCTCATCTGAAAGGTGAAGTAAATGTTGTCAACGCCATTAAAAAATAAATCAAAAATAAAATAAAATAATAAATGAATATATACAAATAAATGAATAAATAAATAAATACAATTGAGACTGGAGCTGATTTACTCTGTGTTGGAGTCTCCTTATCTGGAAATACTTGTTTATTTTTTATTTTTAGATCGAAAATGATCAGTTCAACAGTTTCGGTCAAAATACAGTGAAACGGATTGTCGCCATCAAAAAGCACAACCTCACATCCAAAACTGTTTGAATCGGAAGACAAAAGATCACAGCTTCTAGGAGTTTCCATAAGATTATGGTCTTATCATTCAATTCAACTTGGTAATCTTTATTTCTTCCGATGCGATGGAACAATCAAATAATGATTCCCTGGACGAAATTCGGTAGCCCTGCAACTCCATTTGGTCGGCATCGTGCGGAAAAGGAGCCGATTACAAAAGAAATGATGAAAGGACTACATCCAGTCATTACATTCAACTTTTCATTGATTTGCAAGTAAAATGCAAAGAAAATTGCAAGGAGAATGGTGGATCCAGGTATTTGTCTTTCAACAAGCAGAATGACACACAGCAGAATGACCATAGTCATTCCGTCAAGACAGAATGACATTTCGACTCTCAAAATCATAGTGATTTCAATGAATCATTGAATTCAAGGTATGTTTTTTTAGAGCTTGCTGAAAGAAACGCCTTTTGATAGAAATATTTAAATTCATTTTATTAGCTTCATACACGTTTTTATGATGCAATATTTTTGAAAATTTTCGATGTCAGCGAAAAGTCCTATGTCACCGTAGAATCACCATGGGTGGATACAGGAATTAGTCTTTCTCTCTCTTTGCAGCCATTTGAACGCATGCGTTAAAAAAGGATAGCAGAGGGAGCCATCGCGTGACTTTAGCCCCTATCCGTCCTTTTTTACCACACACATTTAAATGAGAGGGGAGAGAGAAAGACAGTCTCCTGGCTCCGTCTATTGAAATTACACACTATAATACACCAAAAATCCACTAGACCTATCAACACTGAAAAAAAAAAAAATAATAGACAAAATACCAGATTCTAGTCATATATTACCAAAAGAACAACGATATGTGAACGACAGAAAGTCTAGTACTTTGACCAGAAAATTCTGGTCATAATACAAGAATATATGGTCATAGAACTAGAATTTCCTAAAACTTTTCAGGAACTATGGTATACAAACACTAGAATTCTGGTTATTGTACTATCACTTACATAGGTTCACATATTGACATGGTTCAGATAATCTTTTTTTTTTTTAGTGATATAGAGCATTTGAAACAGCACTCATTTCACATCATAATTCCAAGGACCATACGGGCAAGTGATCATTAGCAAACAGAAAGCACCACTTATTCGCTATTCAAGCAGATAAAAAGACTAAAAGAAAAAGGAACACTAAAGTCATAGTCGACATGATGGCATTAAAGACCGCATACGCACTTGACTGCACTCGCCTATAACATTCAAGGGACTGTTGATTGTGAAAACAATAAAGTTCGCCTGAAAACCGACTCGAGAGAACCGCAGGACAATAAGCTCCTAAAATTAACTCAAGGGTGTTTTCAGAGAATCGGGCCCGCCTAGAATTGACTTAAGTGGACTTTGGACGATACAATTCGCCTACGCACATGGTCGGCGCACTTCTATCTCGACTCAAAGGGAACCCTCCAATTCAGGCAAGTTGCTGCTTGAACACGAAATTGTCGTCGAGTTTCAAGCGTAAATGCCGAGAGTGGACGAAAGTGCCGACTATACGAATACGAAGCGCAAATCGTAAGGAGCCGACAAAATTAGAAGTTAAATTCTGTTTATGGCAAGACACTCAAAAAAACAATGAGCTCCAGAACAACTCGAGCACCTTTTGTCCAGATGTTGTCAACCTGAGCCGCAGCAAAAAACGGTGCCAAATTTTGAAACAGAATTCGCCCATACTTAAAGATTCATAACGATTACGATTGACAGTAATACTATGTAGGAATAACGTGATTCAGTAGAAAATTGCCTTGCAAAAAATCTCAAAAAATTGAAAGTAAGCAATAATAAAAATATCCCTATAAGTTTGCAAAAACAAACATGCAAAACGCAAAAATGTCCCTGAGGGGTTTGGAGTATCAGAATGGGGGATATATAAGAATGGGGAGTATAAGAATGATGAGGGTTCCATTTGGGCAGTTAAGAAAATGAAAGTACTCGATGAGCAGAGAACAAAGATGCCTTTGGTTTCTAATTAAATCCCTTTGTTCCGAAGATGAGATTTTAGCCCAAAATACGTTGTTTTAAATGGGTATTCCACGTAGTGGCGTCACTACGCACACGATTTTTTACAACTTTACAGTTTACACGTGTGGATTTCTAAAACCGGGACACTTAGGAAAAACCCAAAAGGCACCATATTGTTCTCAGCTCATCAAGTACTATTATTTTCTTTATGAAAAACACACAATTTCAGACCCTTGCAAAATCTCCCATTGTCTTGCACAAAATCTCAAACTTTGAAAGTAACAAATTTAGAATCTCTTAGAAAAAAGCGACAGTCATAATACCAGATTCTAGTCATATTACCAGAAGTACAACGATATGTGAATGACAGAAAGCCTAGTACTTTGACCAGAAAATTCTGGTGATAATACCAAAATATGATCACAAAACTATAAATTCCTTTAAAATAAAAATGTCAAGAACTATGGCACAAACACTAGAATTCTGGTAATAATATACTATCCCTTACATATAGGTTCACAAATCGTCATGCTTCTGGTAATCTTTCTTTTTTTCGGTGTAGAAAGATAAACATTAAACAAGTTTGTATTTGTTCATTCATGTTTCATTTATCACTCACAGCAGGGTTCTATATGAATTATTGTGCACGGAAAGAAAAGTTTGTGTTGTGAGCCACAAACGATTGAAATTGTTCTATAATTGAAGACGTTTTTTGAAGAAAGGCCCATTAAACAACGAGTGTGCTCTTTCCAAGACTGATGCACTGTGAGCAAATGGAGGTCTATAGCTGAAGAGCACACCTATTGTTTTATTGGCCCTCCTTCCGGAAAATTCCTCAAATAAAGATTTCAATAATAACGACAATTTAAATTAGGTTTGGCCATCTAAACGAGTTACAGTAGTTACATATCTCTCATCATCACTGAAAATAATACATTCATTTTAAATTGCCGTGATTATACTGACGTCGTTGACTCTCAAGCAATTTTAATCTTACACGGCTTAAAATATCCAAGGAAAAATTACTCAGATTTTACTGTCTGATGGTATTTTACGCAGTTCTTGATAAACCGTTCGAAAGTTAGATGGTTTTGGGACGACAAATCTTACTGATTGGCGTCCAAGAGGACCTCTATCCTGGTTCCAAATGAACTCCGGTTCAATGTAATTTTCCTGTGAGCGCATTTTTGAGCGCGTTCTTTAAAAAAAAACAAAAAAACAAAACAAAACAAAAAAAAACTTAGGGATATTTGAATAATTTAACGGCGATTGCACTCATTCAGAAAATATTACAGATTAGAGTTTCTTTGTGCAGTTCAGTCATAAACTGAAGTGAAATGTGTAATCTTTTCTCAACCGGTGGAATCATCGGTGAAATGAAAAATGTCATTAAATATACTCAAAACGGGAGCTCTGGTTATGGGTCTGTTGCAAACTTTTGATACAACGATTATAAGAGAATAATCTGATGTAAAATCACCTGAAAAGTCCATAGGTGGCATCAGAAAGTCATAAAATGCAATAATAAACTCACAAGAGTCGTTTAATGCAATCCAAGATGGCGGAGAAATATCGAGCAATTTGTATGCATGCACCACGAACATCCAAGGATAGCCAACCTCACAATATCGATCACAACCAACCACAACGTAAACAAACGCACATAACCTCTACCTCCAGTGAGGTTGTCAAAGTTGGCCATCCTTGGATGTTCGTTGTGCACGCAGACTAATTGCTTGATATTTCTCAGCCATCTTGGATTTTATTAAACGCCTCTTGTGAGTTTATTATTGCATTTTATGACTTTCTGATGCCACCAATGGACTTTTCAGGCGATGCTACATGATATTAAACACTCTTAACCGTTGTGGCAAAAGTTTGCAACAGACCCATTATTATTATTATCTTTGCGCGTCAAGATTCTATACGTTCAACACTCGTATGTAAGTACTCGAAGCGACGCGCTAGGCTTATGTGCGTTTGTTGCATTGCTCCAGTATGTGACGAAGCTATGACAACTAACTGTCGTAACGATCTGGTTATGTGTGAAGTGTCAGTCAGTCTATAGTCGTGTTATGTGAAAGCACAAAAAGCACTCTAGTTAGGATATTAGCTGCTTCAGGGAGACGAATCCAGGGAGGTTGGTGTAAGAACGAGGAAGAAAGGGAGGGGGAAGTCGGTGGACGCCGTTCATTCATCAAGAGTTGTTGAGTGTTGACTGGACTACCGGCCGGACACAGTTGCCATGCAGAGATACGTATGCCGCGGGAAAATCAAGGATTGCTGAGAGACTCATCGGGAGTCATGCATGGGCGGATCCAGCGATTTGGCAGCCATGGATTCATCCCATTTAAACGTATGAGAAACAATCGATTCTTGTGGGGGCCACGGCCCTCTTACTAATCGATCGTTTCTCATGCATTCAAATGGGAATAATACACAGTTGCCAGATTGCTGGATCCGCCTTTGATGGGAGTTGGGCCGAAACAGAGTTGGTCAAAGCTGGAGTCTCTAAATATGCATTCAGAGAGTTGAGCCAAGTAAAATTATATGCGCCGCCATCACAGAATAATACAATTAGAACGGAAACTCTGTCGGATTTTGAAGCAAATTCATTTCGCGTCCGCCATGTTGGAATATAGGATGTTTAAATCTGGATTCGCACGCGAAAAAAAAAATATAGGACATGATCCGCGAAATTTTTATTCTGAAATGCCAGTAAAATAAAAGTGAGGCCGGAAACTAAGATTTCTTTCCAGAATTCACAGAAATAAATGAGTTTCAACACAAATCACACTCGTCCGCCATGTTGGGATGTAGGACCACAGCGTTGCCTAGTGGTGTCGTTAAATTCCAAACTTGCTTCCATTGGCTCTTATGAGAGTTTCCGTTCTGATTGTATCATTCTGTGCCGCCATTGGATGCCTTTACGCGCATTTGTTTACATTCGAAGGGCCGCTGTTATGTTTTCGTCCAATGCAAAGATTACAGCCAGGTTGATTATGAGCGATCGTATGTAATGTCATCGAAGACGTGTTATTCTTATGGGTGTCCATGAGACCTCTAAGACCATGAGACCTCTCTCTGTTGAGAATATAAACAAACAAGCTGTTCCGGCAAACAATTAACTCAGCAAAAACTCCTCACACTAACCTGCGCTCCTTTGTGGAAGTGGATGAGTTTTCGCTCGGCAGAACCGGCAACACTGTTGACTGGACGTGAACGCCACTCGATGTAAACAAATGAATGCGGGCGCACTCGCACTCATTGCTCATCGGCATCAACTAACACGGTGGTCGGTGCACACTCGGCTACTCGCGCCTCAGCAGCAACAGCTCTCGGCCGAAGCTCCTCCCCCGGCTTCTGGACTTCTCAAACTCCAAAGTAAGTCAGATACAATCAACTGTCCGAAACAAAACTGATTACGGCACACTTCACTACGTGGTGATGAGAGAGAAAATGAGAGAGTGAAGGGTGAAGGGGGGGGGGGTCTTCTCAGCCGAGTCGGTACAGAGAGCTACTATACAACTACATACAACAGTATTGCGTCATTTTAGGGCCCACTTCTGATTACAACTCAGATTTAGAGTGCCATTTGTAGTTTATAGGAAAGGCCTACATGAGACACACATGAGACACGTCGCATGTCTGCGAGCCATGAGAAGTAGTGTGCAAGTGCTAAAAATCAACGACAAGGTAAAATTGGGAATCTCTTTAAGGTGACTCTTACCTGTCTGAATTGAGATTCTGGCTCAATATAGATGACGCAACAAGTCACTATTTTATGTTTTTGATTTTAAAAGCTTGCTGTGTTTTTCTGAAAGCATTAATCAAAAGAGGGTTTTTCCGGTGAAGTTTGTAACACAAACGCAAGTGCAAAGCGTTACAGCGCCGACTGTCATGCATTCAACAAAGAAAAAATGAGAGCGAGATTACTAATTTTCTTTATTGAAAGAAGAAAGCCGTAGAGATTGGAAATCAGATGGTCCACCGTTTGACTTTGGACTTGGACCCAAGCAGTTTTGAACCAAGCGTGATTTTGGAGACGAAAGGCAGAACGAAGCGGAAGGAGGCGTGGGAGGGAGGGGGAGGGGGGAAGTAAGTGTGTAGGTATTTTTTCCTATGCTTTTCAGCGTGTTTACAGATTTCTTTGCCTCTTATGCGCCCGGAGCCAAGAGTTGCCGGATTTCAGTAAAAAGCGCAACGAGAAATTCGGTCTCTCTCTCTCTCTCTCTCTCCCTCTCTCCCTCTCTCCCTCTCTCCCCCCTCCCCCTCTCTCTCTCTCTCTCTCTCTCCTCTCTCCCTCTCTCTCTCTCTCTCTCTCTCTCTCTCTCTCTCTCTCTCTCTTCCATTGAAACATGTATGTTAAACGAGGATGAACAGGGGGGTAAAAACTATCCTTTTGCAACTCAATCCGGTCCAAGCAAGCGGTCTAGCAACAGCGCTTGGTTCGGCCACGGGTGTAATCTTTAAGAGAAAAGGTACATAGGTCACTTCGCTTCCGTCATTATCAACATCGGCCGGCAACGATACGGGCTGATTGTGGACAATCTGAAAATATTAAGAGTGCATCAAGTACCTCTTTCCAGTTTTACCGCCACAATTTGAGTTTATTTCCGGAAAGAAATCGTTAGTAACGAGTATTTGATGTTTAAAGAAAAACAAAACAAAAAAACAAAAAATTACTATAGGAATACAAAAGCCACAATAGCACAAAGCCAAATCCAAGCCGGATTGAATCCGATAGCCTATCTGCATTGTAATGCTTGAATCCGGATTCATTCCGATTGAGATTAAATCCGGATTTAAACCGGCTACAAACAGGCTGCATCTCTTGAACATATCTTGGAGATTGTACGCACGTAAATGAAAAATGAAACAGACTAAACCGGCAGCGGCGGCTCGTGCAATGTGGCAACAATGGATTTCCTCCATTTAAAACTGTGTAAAATAATCGATTACTTGGTGAGGCGTAGCGCTTCACCTAGTATCGATCTTTTTGCATACGTTTAAATGGCAAAAGTGCACGGTTGCCAGATTGCACGAGCCGCCACTGTAAACCGGTGACCTGCAGGCCGACCATAGGCGGATCCAGCAATCTGGCAAGTGCGCATTCCTCTCATTTGAATGTATGATTAACAATCGATTCTTGGAGGGGCTACAGCCCCATGAACAATCGATTATTTCTCATGCAATCAATAGTGTCACCACTTCGATTTACTAATGACAACATGAGAATAATGCGAATAATTTTAGGTAATTATTCAAGGTTATTGGAAAAATGATTTTTGCCCATCACTGCTGTAAAACAGTTATAACCAGTTGTTTTTGAGTGAACGCCATTGGTCTAAAATTGTAGGTATGACTCGACTGTTATTATGGCAAGCATCGTTAAATTTCCCGCCTTTAACAACACCTTTATAAAGGTTTTTCAGGGGCAGCTGTTAAAAAAATGAGCAATTACATCACAATGTTTCAAAAAGAACTGAAGTCCACAACAATTCCAGACCAACAGCGTCTTAAATAGAGACTATTAACAATCGGATTGTGGAAAAGGCAAATGATCGGCACGCAGAGGCATTAATCAAACTTACTGCGAATGTGGTTCATTTTTTGGGATCCTAAATCCCATCGACTGAAGGAGTGGGATAGATAGAAATGGAGTATTACCTGCAAACAGACAGAAAAAGAAAAATTGTCAGTGGATTTACATAACTTTTAAAGCATACTCATATAATAAAGAAGCACAGTAACAGAAAATAAATGATATAACTACCCCTTACTACGCAAGATTAAACTGCGGTATTAAGCCACCGATCGACAAGGCGACAAGCCACTCAAATTCATGGGCGGAGATGGCAATTTGGCAACCGTAAATTCTTTCCATTTGAATGTATGAGAAACAATCGATTCTCAAGGGGGCCACGACTCCACTTCTAATCGATTGTTTCTCATACATTCAAATGGGAAGAGTGCACAGTTGCCAAAGTGCTGGCTCCGCCCATGCTCAAATTAAGGAGGTAGTTAAATATTCCTACTCCACTGTGTCAATTTTGCCTAAACAATTATTTGAAGGCGCCCGAGATTTTTATTTATTTTTTAATAGGTATCTATAGAAGGTTGCGTTCAATGTACAAACAGACAGGACATTAAAACTGCGTGAACTAGACTTATAGCAACGAAAATAAGTATATATACGCGCATGATGTCTAACACAGGATGACAAGTATATCGTCTCATGCTAAAAGGAGTCAAGTCCATTCAAGGAGATTCCCGTTGAAATCTTTTCAATTTGATTTTCTATCAATCCGACTTTTTGCAATCCTAGGTTTCTTAACGTTAAGTCATACACTTTCTGTCAGTTAATTAGTTAACTGTGAACTCCAAGGTGTTTCAGAGAAGATTTTAAGTATCCGAAAAGTGCCGAAAATTACAAAGTGACACAGTTTGACCTCTGTATACACTGTTGCCAAAGCGGCTTTTGGCCATGTATATTTACGATTAGACTCAATGTAAAATATACGACATTCAACATAAAATTCGGCAACATTGTCTGCGTCTGAAATGGGCGTGATTGGCAGCTGGCTGCCACAAACTACGTCCGCGTCGGTCGAAGCCAGTCGAAAGCAGTGCTGTAAAACCACGTGGTCAGAATGCCACTGAAAGAAATTCCTTCGTGAGGGGCAAGTGCCAAAAAATAAAACCTCACAACAAACGCGATCAAAAAAAAAGATTGAACAAGAAAGCGTTTCCAGTGATATTCCATTGGGACAGCTCCTGGGTTAGGTTAATTGGACACGCAAGACAATAAATGTGATTTATGGCCCACAGATATGGACAATAATTTACAAAAAACTGCAATAAAAGTATCGGTATCATTAAATGCGGCATTTTTTTTTCTTTTCTTTTCTTTTTTTCACCGAACGTGAGATAAGAAAGCAATAGATATAAAGGTAAATAGACAAAAACTTAATAATATAAAAAATCTATTTTAAAATAATTTATACCTATAAAAGATAGGTATTATACTCAAAAGCAGATTGAGAGTCAAATTCTTTGAATTTTTGTCTCCTATGAGTCGTTGCTAAATTCATCACTGATGTATCATTTTATCACGAATCAAAAACAAATAATTGTAAAGATTGCGCTTATTAATCGAGTGTCTGTGGGCGGCTTATCGATTTATCTCTCTTCCTTTCCTCCAGAAAATCAAAGAACAACCAAAATTCCGACCATAGTCTTAAAAACAGAAATTCGAAAGTTTCTCGCGCTGATCACAATCTTCATCAGGCTTCATTGCCATAGGTGGATACCAGTGGCGTCGCGTGCCATCTGGCAACAATGCAACAGCTCCATTTAAACTCGTTAAATATATCGAATTTTCCTTGTGCACTGTGCACCCCCTGAATTCGACCTTTTACATGAGTTTAAATGGATTTAATACATTGTTGCCAAACTGCACGCGACGTCACTGGTGGATACACAAATTTGTCTTTCTCTCTATCCTCTCATTTAAACATTGCACACATCATGTTAGAAAAGGATAGCAGAGGTGGCCATCACGTGACTTTAATCCTTCCGTCCTTTTTTAATGCACATGTTCAAATGGGTGGAGAGAAAGAGACAAAGACAACTCAGCAAGTGGGAATAATCGGGAATAAATAGATAGAGCAAGTTTCCTTATGAATACAATCCGAACAAACGTACACCTAAAAATAACAAAACCTATACTACAGGAGCGCACACAATTTACATACAAGGTGAGATAAATTTAACCGTTTCGTATGACATAAATAAATAAAATGTCCAAAAGAGGAATTTTCAGTCTGGAGAAGAGGAAGAAAAATGTGAAAGCAAATAAAAATTCAATTCGCCACTTTCGTCATTCGTCAATCAGAAAGTGGACACTTCCTTTCATTGATCCATAAAATTACTTTCGGTATGAATAAATCGAGTATAAGCAGCACAGATTGCAGCAGAGAAGCCGTGTTGTCTGCATTTACAGACATTTTCCAATTCACCGATGATCATTGGCGGATACAGGAAAATGTCTGTCCCTCTCTTCTCCCATTTGAATGCGTGCGTTAGAAATGGACGGAAATAAAGGCTCAAGTCACGTGATGGCCCCTTCTGCTATCCTTTTCCTAAACATTTATTCAAAAGGCCGGAGAGAGAAAAGCACATTCTTGTATCCGCCCATGCCGATGATTTAACCTTGAGTCCCTATATGTAGAGAGTACGGACGCCGCCATTGGATGCGATTTTGCACTTTCGTTTTGTTTACCAACGGTCTTTTACAGATAAAAGAGTTAATTTGCGATGAATCTGTTAATTTTAATCATGATGCACCACAAGAATGTCTATAAATCTCAAAAGAATCATAAAAAGCGTTAATACATGTCGATCACCAAAAGCAGGGAAAGATTACATCGTTACAAACTTATAGTGGAACTCTGTAATCTTTGCAGTGGAGCAAAACACAACAACGGCCTCAGAATGTAAACAAATGTGCAAAAGCGCATCCAACGGCGGCACCCATGATTTCACTTGTCTTAACTCTCTACATACAGGGACTCTAATTTAACCGGTTGAACAAAAATAATACGCACTGTTCAGTTCAGCTCACGAGCTATGCACGAAAATATTCGCATTTGTAAATCTTTTCTCAATATGTGGAATCGCCGTTAGAACATCAAGGTAACTATCCAGGTTTTTTTTTTTTTTTTTTTTTTTTTTTTTTTTTTTTTTTTTTTTTTTTTTAAAGATTATACAGATGTGAGTATTTTTGTGAATTACAGTCAACCACTGAACTGAACCGTGTAATCTTTCGGTCATAGGTGGAATTTTTGGTGGTGGATTGAAAAATGCCATTAAATGCCGTTGAATGTGTGACCGTCAGATCCGCATGATTTTTTGCAACTTTACTCGGTTTATAGTGATAATAACTGGGGGAGAAAACACCAACCGAAACTTTATTCTCAGCTCACGAAGGGCTTTTATTTTCTCCGTGAGAAACAAAGAAAGTCAGACTTTCAGAGTTATGAACAATCATCACATCATTCCCTGAGTTTAGCGCGGAGGAATCCTGGTATCCAAAAACACCTATCGAAAAGAGTCGATCATAAGAGTGTACAGTTGAACCCCCTGCAATAATCGATACTTTACATGAGTTCAAGTGGAGAGGGAGGGATGACGATAAAAACAATGGTTTTTGTCCCACAATGGGAGGGGGGGGGAGAAGAAAAAAACGGCAACAGAGCGAATTAATCCAATTTGAGACCAACAAACTTCGTCACCAGCACCAATACGATTTTGCGTATCAATGACAAGTGCCATAAAAAGAAACGCTATAGGAACTTGAAACGTTCATTAAATTATAAACGTTCCAGTGACACCCCTCGTCCCCTGCTCCCCTCCCCTATTGGTCTGCGAATTGCTGCAGCCTTGCGATCAAGACGAGTAAGATAAATATTAAAACTCCTTGCGCTCAACAACGTCTCTCGATAAATTAGCGATAACGAGTCTTGTTTTCATTTATTACCATTTTTTTTCAAACACTCGATGATAAACAGGGTGTTCCGAAAAGAGCGATGACACAAGTCACCGAGAATCACTTTCAGTTTTTAAAAAAAGTTGTTGCGATTTGAGTCCCTATAAGGTAGATGTCCCAATTACCGCCACCCTTAGGGAAAAAATTTCCGTAAAATACCTGTAAAAATGTCAATTTTTATTTAATCTAGGATCTTTTATTAAAAAAAATTAGAAATTGGAGTAATCAATCATCAGGGAAAAAAATTATTAATAAAACTCGAAAAAATGGCCCATGTCCCAATTACCGCCATGCTATAAGTGGCTTCGTCCCAATTATTGTCATACATATTTTCACTAGCTTTTCATTCAAATCATCATGTTAATTGTCAGGAAATGATGAAATTATAATAATTTAAAAAGCAGAAAGTAAAGAGAACAGATATTTAATAAGTGAGTATTGAAAGGAATCAGCACAAACAGGTGGTGCTGGGCAGGTGTCGACTTCTGTGATTTTTTAAGGGCACAGTACTGCTAAATATCAACTTCAAACTTTTTTCCACCAGTTCAGCCAACCTATGAAAAACACTTATCCCATATACTCTTAATTTTGTCAGCTATAAAGTAGGCTTATTTTAAAGAATAAATGAATAGGGTGGCGGTAAGTGGGACCAGGGCTGCCGTTTTGCGTATAATCAATGCTATTTTTCTCTTCACCGATGATTCCACCGGTTGAGAAAAGATTACACAGTTCAGTTCACTGTATGACTGTAATCAATCTGTAATGCACGAAAATACTCTGATCTGTAATCTTTCCTTAATCGGTGGAAACTTCATTGATTAATTAAAATATCCGCAAGTTTTTTAAAGTCATCGACTACTCCACCGGTTGAGAAAAGATTACAGATGCGAGTATTTTAGTTTATCATAGTCATGCACGGACTTGAACTGTGTAATCTTTTCTCAATCGGTGGAATCATCGGTGAATTGAAAAATAGCATTGATTATACGCAAAACGGCAGCCCTGATTGGGACATCTACCTTATGTAGAGTTAAGACAGGAGGGTAGTTTAACTCTGATCTGTCAAAGAGTTTTAGGCTCTACGGGCGCCGCGCCGCGGCGCACTGTGTGGGATTTGACCGATCTAGCGAGAAAAAAGTCCGACCAATGACTTTCTTCCGCGATAAGTGTTACTAGGGGGTTTAAAGGGTCGCTGATCACGAGTCTGAAGTCAGATTTTATGAATTTTAATGTCAAGTGCTCTAAAAGCCCAAAAACTGTCAAAATAATTTTATAAAAAAGAATAATAATGAAAAAAAATATATATATATTCCTCTAAAAAACAGGGAATCAGTTTTCAACAACGCTAATTAATGAAACGTTCACATTAAATGCATTGGTCCTTTAAATAAAAAGGCCCGGAATAATAAAAAAAAGGAATAAAAAAATTGCTGACTGCCCGGGATTCGAACTGCAAAACTTTCAGCTGCAGGGTGGCACTGCATCCGACTGAGCCAGCGAGGCGATACGAGTACGTATGAGTTTCCATTCATACAAGTAAGGGAGTACAGAAAATGCGCAGTACGTGGCGCGACGAGCTCTCATAAGCACTTCAAAGTGTGGTCTGAACTGGCGATTCTCACTTTTCAAATTGATATTATTTTCGTGGGGGCACCTTGTGGCAGCTACTGTTTTCATGGATTTGTTCTCTGAAATATGGGCTTTCACGTGGTGTAAACCAAAGTTCCGCCAAACGCCGCCAAATTTAGTTATTGTCCAATAAAGATCACGATTTACGTAAACTTAAGGAGTTGGAGAACGTTTCATTCGAGGCTTTGAAAAAACCATTAGAAAGGACATTGAGTAAATAAAATAGGGTGCAAAATGATCAGCAGACCATCCTCTACAACATGCAACCAACACTTTTTCCGAAACTTTAACACGTATACTTAAAATAGCATCAAATCTAAGGCTAAGAAAATGATCGTAGGAAATGTCGTAACCAAACTATGGCGGAAGCCAATGTTCAAGCTGTTGTACACTAATCGGATCGAAGAAAATGTATAAACAATACATATATTCGTGATCAGCATATCCTCACCTTTCATTTTCATCCATTTTCAAACAATTTTAAGCAACTTGATTTTTCGACTTTTTTCTAGCTAGATCGGGCATATCCCACACTGTGCGGCGCCGTCCTTGGATGCGTTTCTGCACACTTGTATACACAAAAATACTACAAACCAAGAGGTCTCACGGTATTTTCACGGATAAAAAAGTTAACTGTCGATGAACCTGTTGATTTTAATTATAACTGCGGCCAAATTCAATACTTCAGATCGCTAAACTTTTGGGGCATCCTATGAATATCACTGATAATATCTTTCGCGCGTTCACTCACAGTCTCAGACGTGATATCAAGCTGTACTCTTTTTCATATTGATTTTTTCCCTCGCAAACGAGTCAGTCAAAAGATTTTTTTTTTTTCTTCCTTCGAGCAAAGTCAATGCCAAGATTTTCTTTTTTCTTTTTCTTCCACACATGCTCGGAAACAGAAACCTCGGCATCCAATTAAAAAGAATCATGCGGATGGTTCGAATTCTTCGAGAAATTTGTTGCATAGTGCATACCGACAAGCGCAGGTGAACGATCAGGTAGTGTTGTTTCTCCAACCCCCCCCCCCCCCTCTTCCCCAATAATCACCCCCTCACCCCACCACTACCCACCCAACCAACATCCACAACTTCGGGAAATTCAGAATATTGTAATCTAATGGCAGATCACGCGAGTTAATTATATACCACCCCCCCCTCCCCCCTCCCCCCCTCCCCTTCCCCAATAATCACCCCTCACCCCACCACTACCCACCACCAAACATCCACAACTTCGGGAAATTCAGAATATTGTAATCTAATGGCAGATCACGCGAGTTAATTATATACCACCCCCCCCTCCCCCCTCCCCCCTCCCCCCCTCCCCTTCCCCAATAATCACCCCCTCACCCCACCACTACCCACCCAACCAACATCCACAACTTCGGGAAATTCAGAATATTGTAATCTAATGGCAGATCACGCGAGTTAATTATATACCACCCCCCTCCCCCCCCATCCTCTTCCCAATAATCACCCCCTCACCCCACCACTACCCACCCAAACAACATCCACAACTTCGGGAAATTCAGAATATTGTAATCTAATGGCAGATCACGCGAGTTAATTATATACCACCCCCCCCTCCCCCTCCCCCCTCCCCCCCCTCCCCTTCCCCAATAATCACCCCCTCACCCCACCACTACCCACCCAACCAACATCCACAACTTCGGGAAATTCAGAATATTGTAATCTAATGGCAGATCACGCGAGTTAATTATATACCACCCCCCCCCCCCCCCCCCCCCCCATCCCCTTCCCCAATAATCACCCCCTCACCCCACCACTACCCACCCAACCAACATCCACAACTTCGGGAAATTCAGAATATTGTAATCTAATGGCAGATCACGCGAGTTAATTATATACCACCCCCCCTCCCCCCCTCCCCTTCCCCAATAATCACCCCCTCACCCCACCACTACCCACCCAACCAACATCCACAACTTCGGGAAATTCAGAATATTGTAATCTAATGGCAGATCACGCGAGTTAATTATATACCATTGGAATGATCATCGGTAGTGTCCTATATATCTAGATGTATCGAGCCATAGTGAATCCTGTATGTCAGTGGATAAGTGGAGGGGGCCAAAAGTCTGTACCCCCCTCTTGGACTGAAATTTCCCTAAAAAAAGACATTTGTTGCGTTTTCAGAGGAAGTTTAACAAATGGGGCTGTTGCGCACTTTTGCTATAAGCGGTTTAACAGTCGATTTTGGTGCAAAAACCTCCAAAAATAACAATGGCAGCACTGAAAACTTCCGAAATCCACTCTTAAACTCAAATAACACTTTCATTTGCGAGGTCGTAATGGTGGCCGAGGGCAGTAAAAATGAGAGCTCCCTATCTTAATTTCGTCACTCTTTCTATGTTTACAAGGATGATTCACAGAGTAATTAGTCATCAGAGTGATGATCCACATCCGATGAATGGTACCGCAACACCTAGTGACACCGGTGTCACATGAAAGTCGTCTTTTATTGGTCACTTCTTGATGGAGTTACAGTATTGTTAGATGGGAACTCATTGTTACTCCCCTCAGCCACCAATACGTCCGCGCAAATATAAGCGTTTATCGAGTTCAAGAGTGGATTTCGGAAGTTCTTAGTGCTGCCGTCGTTATTTTTGGAGGTTTTTACACCATCATCGACTATTAAATCGCTTACAGCAAAAGTGTGTATCAGCCCCATTAGAAACCAAAGGCATATCTGCTCTCAGCTCATCAAGTATACTTTCATTGTATTAAAAAAAAAAAAAAAAAAAAAAAAAAAAAAAAAAAAAAAAAAAAAAAAAAAAACACCAATATTTTCCGACCCTTGCAACTGCCTTATTTATTATGATTGGATGCTGACATCAACACATTTGCTCAAACAGCAGTAACATAAAACTAAAAGCCTTTTGGACGTTGGTTTGTAGCGTCCCCGAAAAATAAAAAAAGTTACCACTCGATTATACAAGGGTCCGAGATAGGTAGTGTACGACTGCGCACGTGAGTTCATGTCAAGTCTATGTTTACTCTGTCCTTTACTCCTTGGGAGCGTTCTAGAATTCTCCGATCCGGTAAACCGGGAAAGTGCATCAGAATTTCCGGGGAGTGTTTACGGTAAAGCCGATAATGTTTTGATGAAGCTCATCGGTTCTCCGATGAATTCAAGAACGATCACAGGCGCAGCGTGTTATTGCTAAAAATGTCTGTTTACATTTCATTAACCTCCAAAACACCCATAAGAACACATGAAAATAGGTTGTTTACTTCTTGGAGGTTAGTTTTCATCGGCTTTACCGGAGTTAGAACTCCGGTAAAGCCGGTGTACTCCGGGGAAGAGTTCTGATGAACTTCATCGGAGTTCAAGAACGCTCCGATGAGCTTCCCCGGGTTATCAGAAACGAAATCGGAGAATAAAAGAACGACTTGGTAATTTAGCGGTTTAGCGGGGAAGCTACTTGGAGAATTCTAGAACGCTCCCCTTTCCACAGCTACTCGAGCCCCGAAGCTTCCAACTCCTCAGTTCATCTCTACGGTAAACTAGACTCACAATCAGTAAACCTCAAGGCCATGACGTCACCTTGGTAAACTCTGGTAAACTCTATCTCCCATATATACTATGAAAGTGACTATAAAAATGAAATCATTTCAAAAATGGTTACGTTCAACGGGGCTGACTGTCGATCGTTCCATTACCAAACGCCATAATTACTTAAACGGAATAATTTCCTACATTTACTTCGCCCGCATCGGTCGCACAATCCATTGTTGCCACTTATGGGATAAATTATCCGCGTTTGATATTGAGTAACATGGGAAATTTGCATAATTTATGTCATAAATGGCAACACTGCGCACAACGCACATAGTATGATTAAGCGTTACCGCAACAGGGCTGCCATTTTGCGTGAAATTAAACGCATTTTTTTACCCACTTAACTCGATGTAATTTTTGAATTTCCCGCCGAAATCGGCGACACTGTATGCCAGATGCTGCGATAAAATCTACTTATTTTACACTTAACTAAATTTTTACAATTACAAACTAAACGGCTAAAAACACAGTAACGGATGAAAATTAACACATTAAAAAAAATATACGAGGGGCGTTCAACTTATAAGTTTCCCTATTTTTTTATCTCTGGCCCTGTTGGTGCTAGAAAAATTTCATTTATACGGTCAAATTTGCCAAATCCTCAGCTTTTCAACGGTATTTTTGTTTTTGAAATCTGAGCAGTTTTTGTAGGAGAAATAGCTATATTTCTACCCCCCGTGTCGAAAAAGCCCCCCGCC
Source organism: Trialeurodes vaporariorum (assembly GCA_011764245.1). Taxonomy (NCBI): domain Eukaryota; kingdom Metazoa; phylum Arthropoda; class Insecta; order Hemiptera; family Aleyrodidae; genus Trialeurodes; species Trialeurodes vaporariorum. The sequence continues at coordinate 15,745,334 of VMOF01000035.1, forward strand.
AACTTTTTCAGCAAAAAGCATCCGTCTGATTAGCGACGAAAATGAGCCGTTATCGCTCCATACCTGTTGCTGCGCTCAATTTTTGTCGTGAAATCGTATTTAAGATGATCATGAGATGCATTATAATCACATATCAAGAAGAATCTTGGAGGCGTCAAGTTCCAGTCAGATGACCACCTGAAGGGATACCGTGATGGATTTTTTCAAGTCCTTAGACCGAGAGTTTTTCGCCCAAGGTATTGAAAAGCTGGTTCATCGCTGCAGAAAATGTACCAATCTGGAAGGAAATTATGTGAAAAAGTCGTAAAAATAGAATACTTCAAAAATAAAATGTATCTTTTTTTTTAAAGTTTTGCGTTCTTCATTCCAAGTGTCAAAGTTAGTTTTTACTTCCCAACTCAGAAGTTGGCGGGGACTTTTTCGACACGGGAGTAGAAATATAGCTTTTTCTCCTACAAAAATTGCTCAAATTTCAAAAACAGAAATACCGTTGGAAAGCTGAGGATTCGGCGGATTTAACGGTATAAATGAAATTTTTCTAACATCAACAAGGCCAGAGATAAAAAATAGAGAAACTTATACCAATCAACGCATCCTTTAAGAGAAAAATATTAGGATGAAAATTTAAACAAAGTTCATTAGCCTCTTGCTCATTGCTTACCTATCAGAAACAGATCTTCCGATTGAGTGTTACAAATGTTATAGCTGACCGGGAGATAATTCGTCTCGTGCTTTACAGTGCTGCTGGCACAAAACTCCGACATAGTTGCCATTTACAGCACATTTTAATGGACATTCTACATTTAATTGAGAAATTGGCAAAACAAAGGGACGGAACTCGGATGCTAGGGTGCGCGAAATTGACCGCGGGACGGAACTCGGATGTAGCCGAATAATAACCGAAAGCATCTTTGCTCTTAGCTCACCGAGTACTTTCATTTTCTTTATAAAAAAACACAAAATGTCAGACCCTTGCAATTGTCTCATTAATCAAGTAAAACAAACAATATACGTGCACACTTACATTGCGGCGGATCCAGGAATCTGTCCTTCTCTCTTCTCTCCTATTAAAGCCCTTACGTATTAGAAAATGACAGATTATAGGGATAGCCACGTGATTTTCGCCCGTTCTTTTATCCTTTCCTAAAACGCATGCATTCTTATGCGGAAAGAGAGAGAGAGAAGGACAATTTGCTGGTTCCGCTGGTGCACACGTTAGATTAGACTATCAAAAATCCACTTCTCAACTCAATAGTGGCAAATAAATAAGATTGGATGCAAACTTCTGATGCCCTTGATTAATGAAACAGATTATTATGTAATACTGTATGCTAGACCTCGTTTCATAGGTGGAGACGGAACTGAACTGATGGTCTTTGGAGTTTTTCCAACATTCTTTCTTGTCTTGCAAGATTGTATTGTCTGAAAATTGATTTGAGAGCTTTAGGTCCCCATTAAAAAGCTCTATAAAATCAACACGTGAAAGTCCGAGGCAAGTTTTGTTTTGATTAGCAGGAATACAAATTGAAATACATCTAAAAAATAAAGCTCTAGTGCTCTAAACAAGGATGGAAAGAGGGAAAGAACCGCTTTCTTGCGCCCTTGTTCAAATCATGCGTTCAAACGTGACATAAGAGAAAAAGAAAAAACCTTCATCATTTGCCCACTGTTTTATTTATTTATTTATTTATTTATTTATTTATTTTTATTTATTTATTTATTTATTTATTTATTTACTTACTTTTATTTATCATTTTTTTGAAATCAATCTTCACCCGTTTCAATAGATTAAAAAAGGATCAACTTTCCAAACTGTCATCCTATATACTCGGTTCGTTATTAAAGCCCGTGTAAGGAAAAAATTAGTATTGATCATGCAAGTATTTTTTTATTATTATTATTATTATTATTATTATTATTATTATTATTATTGTTACTATCCGTCCATCTGACCTTGAGCCTGCCCATAGCAGACACCATGATATTAATCCGGTGAAAATTAGGCTTGAAATATCAAAAGCAAAGGTCAATGTATCAGCAATTCAACGATTCAATAAACTTCCCTTGGCAATTAAGAAAGTATTCAAGGGTGGAGGAATAATTGTTTATTCTCTCCAAGCTTGAATCAGACTTACTTACCAGCGCTTAATGTGATCTAGAGTCATTTTTCAATCAAGCTGCCTAAACACCATATTTAAACATACCTGCATTGTAAATTGCCAATTCACTTAATTCATTTATTTTTCTCACAGCTTATAAGTCATATATTTAGTATCACCTGACATTGATCATAGCCGTATAGGCTCTCTCTATCTACAAATAAATAAATAAATAAATGTGTAGAGTAGGAATAGTATTTTTTGTTTATTTTGATAGACGAATTTAAAAAGTAAATAAATACATAATAAATGCCACTGCTAATAGAAACGAGATCACCCCCATCCATGTCATTTAGGAATCCCCGACAGAAGTTCGAAGCAGAGACATTTTACTCGGAGATCTTGCAACCCCACGATGCAGCAGCAGCGGCTGGCGGCCGCGGCAGAGCGCTGCCGCCAGCCGCGGACGAAGAGCGCTGCCGCCAGCCGCGGACGGAGAGGCACGGTGCGCGGTAAACATCAACAATCATCTGCAACAAATCGGTAATGCATCCTCTGCTCACTTCGTTCCTCCCTCATGAGTCCTGATGCATGCGGCGTACGGCTCCTTGCTTGCTGACTCATTTTTTCGCAATTATTCCCGCGGGAACGAACGCCAACGGAAGGAGCCAGAGCGGGGGTGGTGGGCGGGTTGCGGGCATCGTAAAATGAAGGCGCTGCGATCAAAAGAAATTATCTCACTTTCATTTTTTCTTTTATAAGGAGTGAAATGAGACGCACCAATACAGTTTACAGTATGTTCTGAAAGTCTTTACCGTGCCAAAGTAAAAAAACACGTACCTAACAAATCAAAGAACATGAAGGTCCAAAACAAGTCCGGAACGGACGGTCTTCGACCCAAATAGCCGATCGCGCGGAGGCCAAATGTTTTTTCAGGGACTCAAAAGAATAACACATGGAGCAACATCCAACTGGACCATGCGCTGACTGATGACCGACGACGTCAAAAATATTATGCTTCGCTCTTTGAAGAGTTGATTCTTGCATAAAAACCTGTAAAAATGACGAAGAGTACACTAAAATATCACGAAATTCACTCTCAGAATCGGATTTAATGGCGGAGAGACGCAAGTATCATGCGGGGGATTCTAATCTAAATCGAGACATACGTCTGTGTTTCCGTAGAGAAAGTGACATGATAGACAGGAATCTCCCATGATACCTGCGTTGAGTCGCCATTACAAACTTGCCGTTACATAGCAGTTATGTGAGTTTATCACTGAATTTTAGACTTTCTCAGAGTGATTTTCGCTTGATTTTACTCAAGAAGGAACTAGTCACCAACATACAACAAAAGTTAGCAGTAGCTCCATTTTCAATTACGTAAGTTTATTACTGAATTTTAGACTTTCTCAGAGTGATTTTCGTGATTTTCTCTGGATTTTACTCAAGAAGGAACTCATCACCGACATACAACACAAGTTAGCAGTAGCTCCATTTTCAAATGATTTCGTGCACTTTGGGCCTATTGTGCGGTCGGACTGAAGAGGAAGAGAGAGAAAGAAATTGGAGCTGCGAGCTGTAGGTATCTTTCCACAAAGAGAGAAGGATTACGTTTACTACGCGTTGCGTACGCACACTTGTACGATTTACAACTTCCATTTTGGGGCAGCGCTGAACTGAATGCTGATCCGGACTGGGGCTCGCAAAATAATGATCTACCTCTCTACACGAAAAAGCAAACGGAGACTGAAAAAATAAAACTCGGCGGCACACCAAAGTTTGAGATCGTCAAAAAGTGGCCAAAAATCTAAAAATAAATGTCTCATTAATCCATCATTTATAAACTTTCAAGACCAATTCTAATCACTGACACCACTTAAAACACTTGTCTTAAACCTACAAATATCACTGAAAAGTTTTAAATTAAGCTAAATAGGTCGAAAACGGAGATTTTTTAAACTTTTTTCCACTGAGTTGTGGCCATTTTTTTTTCGATCTCAGACCACAAAGCAGTGGCGTAGCCAGGAATTTTTCTAAGGGGGGGGGGGGTCCGAGGTCCGAAAATTTTCAAGGGGGGGGGGGGTCCAAAGATACTATATAATTTGGTCAAATTTGTCTGAAAACGCAAAAAATTACCTTTCTTTCTGACAAATTTTGGTGTCGGGGGGGGGGGGGGGGGGAGGGTCCAGACCCCCTGGACACCCCCCTTCCCCCGGCTACGCCACTGCCACAAAGAGTCCTCTCGAAGTTTGGGCATTTTACAAACATTCAAGACTCTTTGAATCACAGAAAGCACTTAATTCAAGTAATGTAATTCAAACCTACAAACGTCACTGAAAAGTTTTAAATGAAGCTTCTATGGTCGAAAACATTGATTTTTCAAACTTCTTTCCGCAAAGTTTTTGCCACTTTTTTTCGATCTCAGACCACAAAGAGTTCTCTCGAAGTTTGGTCATTTATAAACATTCATGACTCTTTCAATCACAGAAAGCACACAATTCAAGTCATTTAAACCTACAAATATCACTGAAAAGTTTTAAACTAAGCAAGACTCTTTTCATCACAGAAAGCACTTAAATCAAGTAATTAAAACCTACAAATATCGCTGAAAAGTTTTAAATCAAGCTTCTACGGTCGAAAACAATGATTTTTTAAACTTTTTTCCACTGAGTTTTTGCCACTTTTTTTTCGGTCTCAGACCGCAAAGAGTCCTCTCGAAGTTTGGTCATTTATGAACATTCATGACTCTTTCAATCACAGAAAGCACACAATTCAAGTCATTTAAACCTACAAATATTACTGAAGTGTTTTAAATCAAGCTTATATAGTCAAAAACGATGATTTCTAATGACTTTTTTGATCACTAATTTTTGGCCACTTTTGTAAGATTTCAGACCACAGTGCGACGTAGGAGAAACAACCGAGATGTAAGCGAGGCGCGTTTTATGATTCGGCCCGACTCTTCACACAGTCAACACAGATCAGTTGCAAAAGTAACACACCTCAACTAACACTCCCGATCCCAATTTAGAAGGGGGAGGGGGGGATGTAAGATAGTTCCATTCATATCCTTCCGCGAATCAAGACAGAAGAGGTGAAATTTATAAAGAAAACATAAAGACGAAAGCACTGCCTGGCCGTTCCTATGCGGGTTGCGTAACAATTCGTAAAATGTTTTCCATTCAAAACGTTTAATGAATCAAGCTTACGCGGCGGTATGGTATGGTATTCTCTATTCTAACCAGCTATAGCTTAAAAAAACAGACTTAAGAAACGCCGACGCGATGCAAGATGCGACATGACATCGAAGGGTCCGTGCTTACAGACGTACACCTTTAGACGGGTTAAGGTGGATTAAAAAGAAAAAACTATCCAGCGAAAATAAATCTGACTACATGAATACATGATGGATTCGGTCCAAGCCCAAGCGTACACGGTTATAAAGTCCAGTTGTTGGAATTGCGCAATTTTACCGTTGGCTTAAAGTAGTATGATGGAATGTTTCTGCTTGGCGATGAGTTAGTCTTCAGAAGGACGATCCATAATTCATGATGTTAGCTCTTTCTTGGAAATAAGAATTATGGTGAAATGGCATTTCCCAGTAAGAACAAAAAATCATAACGTCGTAAATGCTTCCATTACATGTGTTGTATTGTAGACAAATCCCGAAATCTGGACACATGGACGATGTGTCCAACGTCGTTTTGACAAATCCCGAAATGAAGAAAAAGAATACGATTTGTCTGGACAAATCGCGAATTTTCCAAAACCGTTTTGACAAAACCCGAAATGAAGAAAAAACAGACGATTTGTCTAGACAATTCACGATCTGACAAATCCCGAAATGAAGAAAATAAATACGATCTGTCTACAGGTCTACAGGTTTCTGTTTCACCTGTAATCTTTACTGATACAACTCCAAATTACATACGATTTTTGCTTTGCATAGTTACGCCTTTATTTTAGAACCAATTTGGCCCGTTTATGGCTCAAAAAGCAAGCAAAAAATAAGCAGGTGCTGATAGTCCGATTTTTTTGTCTATTATTCGTCTGTTCAAAAGAAAACCGCCGAAAACCGTCAAAAAACGGCTATTTTTGGAGCCACACAGATAAAACGGAAAAAACACTTTGGTAGCGCTGACAAAACCTTTGGTAGAAAAATGACCCAGCAAAAGACTTTAGTTGGGCCAACCAAATTTTTTATTCACCCAGCAAAATCTCTTTAGTTAAGCATAAAGAACCTTTGGTTGGCTCAAAGTCTTTTGCTCGGTCATTTTTCTACCAAAGGTTTTGTCAGCGCTACCAAAGTGTTTTTTTCTGTGCAGCGACAAGTCACGCCATATCTATCGGATCAAAATTTCCGGGCGTTTGCCATTGAATCACCTTAATAACGGCTCTGAAATTCTGAAAAATCTAACCTTTATCCGCAAGAGGATAATAAACGATCAAAATAGACGCTACTCTCTATCCGTTCAGTTACCTGGAACACTAGTAAAGCAAAATGAGACTTTGGCCATTCATAAAGTCGATTCGTCATCGTCACATACTGTGCAATGCGGCCAGCGGCGGCGCGGCGTCAGTCTCCGGTGTGCGGGGCGCTCCCCCTCCCCCACTCCACCGTGCGGGACGCTCCCCCCCTCCTCTCACTCCTCCGTGCGGTGGCGTCGATTACAACACGAGCGGATGTGACGCCGCGCCGCGGTCGCCGCGATTCAGTTGCATTCGCCGTCCGTCGACCTGTTGACACCACGCGATCGAAATATCGTCGATTTGAGGAGCATCGTCGGTGATATCGTCGAAATGATCCGCTCCGAACGTGATCGTCGTCGAAACACGCCGGGAAGCGCTCGGAAAACCTCGGTGAGACTCCGCGGTGCGCCGGGAAAACCGTTGGAAGATCCATATGGTCCGTCCGTCCGGTTGATGCCGAAGCCGAGTATGGGCGGCGAGGTGACATGACGAACGCAGCGAGCGAGCGAGCGGCGCGCGTCTCGGTGACTGGTGAGTCGGTGGATGGCAACATCGCTGCTCCGAGCCGAAACACAGTGGGTTCGCAACTTTGACTTTCTTCACCCAATGCCAGTGGCGTCGCGTGCAATTTGGCAACGATGTTTTCTATCCATTTAAACTCATGTTAAAGATCGAATTCAGGGGGTGCACAGTGCACAAGGAAAATTCGATATATTTAATGATTTTAAATGGAGCAGCTGCATTGTTGCCAGATGGCACGCGACGCCACTGCCTAATGCCCAACGGGCTACACCAATAGAAGGGCTGACATAAGTTATAAGCAGTGGCGAGCCGTGCGATTTGCCAACGTTTCTTTTTCCCATTTAAACTCATTAGAAAGGTTAGGTTTGGTTAGAAAGGTTAGGTTACAAATCCTCTCTATCGCTATAGCTCGTTGCTCGCAAAAGAACCTAGTAAGATGCCTAAGAAGCAGAAGATCCATCAAAAGACGATTCTTGTCGTGTAAAATTAATTTTTCAATCCGTGAGACGTATGCGTGCCACTGTGCCACTGCTACTATACTGTCCGCCGTTTGTATTGCGGGATGCGGGCAGAGAGTACATAAGAGAAGAAGAATGGTCGGAGAGCAGCCGGAGCAGCGCAGCGTTGGTTGGAGCTCAAGAAAGTAGTTTCTCCTCTCCATACTCTTGGACTCAGTGTTGGAAGTTGGACTGCGCTCGCAGCAGCGCGCGCACACGTGAGTATACAGCGGCGGCGAACGATACTAACGAAAGGACGCCGCGCGGCGCGGCGCGTCGCGTCGCACCGGACGGGGTGGAATGAAAACGGAAGGAGGTGTTGTCGGTTCGCGCGAATTAAATCATAAAATCATTAAACTTTGACAAAGGAGCTTACAGCGTGAGTAGAGTCTCTACATACTAGAAAAAGTTGCGCCATCACTGGGGGGGGGGGGGGGGAATAGTGGGGCTGTTGCACACTTATACACTTTTGCTACAAGCGATTTAATTGTCAATTCTGGTATAAAAACCTCCAAAAATAACGATGACAGCACTAAAAACTTCCGAAATTAATTCCACTCCTAAACTCGAGAAAACGCATTTATTTACGCGAGCGTAATGGTGGCTTAGGGTAGTAACACTGGGAGATTCCCATCTAATAATACAGTAACTCCATCAAGAAGTGACCAATAAGAGACAACTTTCATTGGACACAGGTGTCACTAGCAGTGGCGTAGCGTGCAATTTGGTAACGTTGTATTCTGTCTATTTAAACCCATGTAAAAGGTCGAATGCGAGGGTATGTTCACCGAACACCCAATAATTCGATATTTGTAATGGGTTTAAATGGAGAAAGAACATCGTTGCCAAATTGCACGCTACGCCACTGGTCACTAGGTGTCACGGTACCATTCATCAGATGTTGATCACTACTCTGACGACTAATTACTCTGTGAATCATCCTTGTCAGCATAGAGAGAGTGACGAAATTAAGATAGGAATCTCCCATTATCACTGCTCTTTGCCACCATTACACTCGCGCAAATAAAAGCGTTTATGGAGTTCAAAAGTGCATTTTGGAAGTTTTCAGTGCTGCCATAAAGAGCTATAACTTTAGAGTGACAAATCAAGGAACGTTCCGCTGGTTCACTGTTGTCACCTAGGGCACCGCCATTTTGCCGTAAAAATCGATTTTGAGGTTGAATTTTGTAGGTCGTTTCCGGTCGTTTCGTAAACTAAATCGGGCATCGCCGGAAACGACCTACAAAATTTAACCTCAAACTTTGGAATCTGCCGTCCAAATTCCGCTTTTCCCGGGATTCCTTCTACCCTGTGTGGCACAAGGTGGACCAAACCGGTGCCTATCTAAAGTTATAGCTCGTTGTGCTGCCATTGTTATTTTTGGAGGTTATTACATCAGAATCGACTATTCAATCGCATACGTCTTAGGTTTGCAACAGCCCCTCAGAAACTCTATGAAGAAGGAAAAAAAGAAAGAAAAAAACCTCCTTAGGTTGGCCATTACAGAATCCTCGAAATTTCAAGCAGTATCTTACACCGGAACTAAAAATTGCTTGAAGTAAAACTTAACTAAAACTTAACTTAACTAAAAGTGTGAAACAGGCTCATTGCAGGTCAAAGTTTGCACTATCTGCAGTGGCAAACGTTTGCAAAAGACCCATTCTATGTCCAGCTATCGTATCACGTTTTACTTGGCAACAGCGTGATCGATAGAGGCTGGGGCTGGGGACACTCGCATTCGTCCGAGAACGTTCGGCCGGCCGGCCGTGAGCTCTGACGCGACGCGAGTGCTATCGAGGATGGTGACTCGGTCACAAAGCGATCATGTGGCCGCGGCCTATACAATTTCGATTCCGACTTGGAACTGCGAGTTAGATCACTGATCTTACCGATCACAGGCGATCACCCATCTGCGCTCTGGGTGCTTGCAAGTCGCAAGTCCGAGTCGCAGTCCACACTCCTCCACGTGGATTGTCTTGAGTCGTGAAAGGCTAGCCGAGAATGCTCAACTTACTCTTTGAAAATATAATGACTCCCACCGCCCACGAAAAACCAAATATTTGGGTTTGCGCCATGATATGATGGAAACACATTATCCCAAGGTCTTTCAGAATCATTGATGGTATTCCGTTACGTATGACGTATGCTACTTCCATCTTTGGATTCTATTGGTTCCATTTTCTCATTGTTCATGGGCTGCTAACGAGTGCATTATTTTCAGTGTATTGCGGGTTACGTCAAGCTGCTAATAAGTGCATTATTTTCAGCGCAATGCGCGTTGCGTCGGGCTGCTAATAAGTGAATAGTTTTCAGTGTAATGCTGGTTGCATCGGGCTGGTAATAAGTGCATTATTTCCAGTGTAATGCGGGTTTGCTTCGGGCTGCTAATAAGTGCATTATTTTCAGTGTAATGCGGGTTGCGTCGGGCTGCTAATAAGTGAATTGTTTTCAGTGTAATGCTGGTTGCATCGGGCTGGTAATAAGTGCGTTATTTCCAGTGTAATGCGGGTTTGCTTCGGGCTGCTAATAAGTGCATTATTTTCAGTGTAATGCGGGTTGCGTCGGGCTGCTAATAAGTGAATTGTTTCCAGAGTAATGCTGCTTGCATCGGGCTGCTAATAAGTGCATTATTTCCAGAGTAATGCGGGTTGCGCCGGGCTGCTAATAAGTGCATCATTTTCAGAGTAATGCAGGTTGCGTATGGTTACTAATAAGTACATTATTTTCAGTTTAATGCGGGTTTGCGTCGGGCAGATAATGAGTGCATTATATGCATTATATGCATTGATAATGAGTGCATTGTAATGCGGGTTGCGTCAAGCTGCTAATGAGTGCATTATTTTCAGTATAAATGCGGGTTGCGGCGAATCGTCGACACACAACTCATGCAACAGCTTTTGCCTACCTTCCGAGCAACCTTCACAACTAATTCAGAATGAAATGATCACGGATCATCGCTGCCATTCGAGGGGGGAGGGGGGATTCGACACGAATGGCGAAAACTATCGTAAAATAAACAGTTTTGAAGCTTAACGTTTGATGATCCTTAAAAGCTCGGGATCCATTTTACAGTTCGTAAAGTTAGAACACCTTGAGTAACGAGTATAACGTCACAAACTTTTCTTTGAGGCGGTGATTCTGATATCTTTCAGCCTCTTGAAGACTGTTGGATGAAATTTCTCGAAGATTTTTACCGCTGGATCGATTTCTAGTTTGACGTCAGTTGCTTCCCAAATTAGCCTGACCTCTCCGCCTAAGATAGCATTCACATTCACTCGTTCCGCGAGGTGTGAGCGTTGATTAGCCTGCCCGGCATTCCTTGTACTAACTACTGCGAGCTTTTGAGGCCAGAGGGCCTACCAGGAGCCAATATTGCAAAGTATCGTATGATATAAAAGCTACGTCTTTTCTATCAATATCGCAATTAAATTGCAACATTCTATGTTTTTATTCGAACTTATTCATACGGCATAGGAAGTGGGGCAATTGTACGGGTCTGAAATGTTGTGTGTTTTATGAACAAAATGAGAGTCCTTGATGCCTTTTGTTTTTCCCCCCATAGCAGTAGCGGCTCGTGAAATGCAATATGTCGACGTCTACTCCATTTAAAACTATAGAAAAGTATCAATCGTCGGGGGGTGCAATTGAGCCCCCGAGAAATCGATACTTTTTATAGTTTTTAATGGAGTTTAAATCGATACATCAAATTTCACGAGCCGCCACTGCCCCATGCCCATGGTGTCCGAGTTCAGGAGATACACACATGTAAAGTAGCAGAAAATTGTATTACACAAAAACTCTCGTCGTGACGAGATTGCAGAACAAAAACGGTCAAGCAAAAAAACATTAAAACCCCGCTCCGTTGTGTTTTATGGCTTAAAACGGCCTGATATGATGCCACACAACGGTCAAGTCTGCTGCTTGAATTTACTCTCAACACCGTGGATGGAATTTACCTCCTTGTAATTATTCAAGTAACTTTTCTCAAGTTTAAATAATAACTTTCGACCTTCAACCCGTATCTTTGGTCTAAAGTATGTACCTGGCATCACCAGTCCCCACTATAGCTCGAGTATCTAACTGTAAGTGGGTTTGGAGCGCCTTCAATTAATTTGATACTTCTCCTGCGTACACTAAGGATGTATCAATTGCATAGTCGCCTCTGCTAAGGCGATGGTTGTCGTCCTCTCTGTAAATAGAGTCTCTCACAACCAAAGACGCTTGGCCTACACCGCTACCGCGGTGCGGCGAGTACAATTCTTAATTTTGACAAAAGTACTTGGTGTTGATCGATTCGCTGTGCGAATTGGAAAAAATTGGAAGGATTGCGGGGGAAAAATTATTTAATCAATAAAGAAATTGAAAAAAATAAGGGGGGAAAATACTTGAACCGTGACTCTATTTCCCCACAGCTGCGCCTTAGCCCATGTCTTCTTGGCTCGAATCTCCACTTAATAAAATTGTCCAATGTCACGGTTCAAGTATTTTCCCCCCTTATTTTTTTCAATTTCTTTATTGATTAAATAATTTTTCCCCCGCAATCCTTCCAATTTTTTCCAATTCGCACAGCGAATCGATCAACACCAAGTACTTTTGTCAAAATTAAGAATTGTACTCGCCGCACCGCGGTAGCGGTGTAGGCCAAGCGTCTTTGGTTGTGAGAGACTCTATTTACAGAGAGGACGACAACCATCGCCTTAGCAGAGGCGACTATGCAATTGATACATCCTTAGTGTACGCAGGAGAAGTATCAAATTAATTGAAGGCGCTCCAAACCCACTTACAGTTAGATACTCGAGCTATAGTGGGGACTGGTGATGCCAGGTACATACTTTAGACCAAAGATACGGGTTGAAGGTCGAAAGTTATTATTTAAACTTGAGAAAAGTTACTTGAATAATTACAAGGAGGTAAATTCCATCCACGGTGTTGAGAGTAAATTCAAGCAGCAGACTTGACCGTTGTGTGGCATCATATCAGGCCGTTTTAAGCCATAAAACACAACGGAGCGGGGTTTTAATGTTTTTTTGCTTGACCGTTTTGTTCTGCAATCTCGTCACGACGAGAGTTTTTGTGTAAATTTCACGCCGTTTTTGGTAGAGCCTTTGAGCTCAGCCAAGAGAGAGTTTTTTTGTGAAATTTCAAATCATTTTTGGTAGAAACAGGTTGTAGTCTCAATTCTACAATGATTTATTACTGCTCATTCACTTATGAGTTTCTGTGAAGCCGATCACTTCTAACTAATGAAGCATTAAAGCGTGTTATAAAGAATAAGGATCATGCCGCTAGATAATAAGAGAGAGGCACGAGTACCTTTTCTCTTTTTGAGCACTGGTAGGTTAATATATTAAAAGAATTTGGCTGTCACAACAACCTTATGTAAATTTCCAGTTTAGATTGCCTGCGCACCCCTTTCGTGCCAGGTCCTTGACTCTGAATTTTATTCATAATGCCTGTGGTCTTTTAGAGTGGCAAACCACATAAATCCTCCATTGCTCTTGCTATAAAGCTGAGGATGATTAGCACCAAGCTATGGAATAATTTCCATTGATAAATCATGATTTTCAATTAATTTTCAAAAAAGTTACTATCCTATTTGTTTTTCTAACTTCTTGACCCACACCGTAAAGCTGGTTGCCTACCTATCGACCTCTTCCAGGCAAGTGTTTTGAGAAGAATATATTGGATACTATGCGAAAGTTTTGGAGCATGTGGGGTATAATGTCCAAATGTAAACAAAAGCAAATCAATTTTCTAAGTTCATTTTTGTGGAATCATTCATCGGTATTGAAGGGAAAAGTTAACGAGTGAAGAAATTTTGCCTCAATTTTATCCCTCATTTGATGATAAAAATAAATTCCTATGTGATAGCTTCTACTCTATTAAATGGTTAAGGTGTAAAATTTGTACTACTAGCGTTCCTAAGGAAGTGGTCTACTTAGCGCGTTTCAACTCTTCCGTTGTTACTTTGATTGGCACGGTTGACGGTTTCAATGTCTTTCTAAACTTCAATCTGTTCTGAAAGGTTTGTTCTAATGTTCTATTCCTGCCTTTCAGCAATGGTTGATTTTAGAGACAGCTTAGACAATCATCTCTCAATTCTACACTTTGGAGCTCATGAAATTATGTGCGTCTATTTTAACCATCTATCTTACCTCATCAACCCTCTCAACGATGTTAGATTAAATTAGGTAGGAGCAACGCTCATAGATTGGCTCCTTCAAGTTCTGCTGAAATCACTGAAATCAGCCAACTTAGCCATGTTAACTTAAGTTTAAGGCATTCTCACGGCAAAGTTACTCATTATTTGCATCCGATCTATGATTCTACGTAGTTGTTAACAGTGCTGTTTGTTGGAAATTAACAGGAGGCTCCTGAGTAATGAGATTTAGAACTAAATGGCACTAAGTTTCACTTGATGGTCTTTCCTGCAATAATTTAGCACAAATTCAACGGAAACGCCGCTGCGGCAAGCTAAGTTGGTCTGATGTGAACCAACCTGGAGTTACTATTGTCATCAAACATTTGTGTTGTAAAACCTTATTTGTATAACCAGACATTACAACTCTAACAAGACATGGCACATTAACTCTTACCTATCTCTCAAAACCTATAACTGCACGCAATGCAACGTGCGTTGTGCAAAGCCCTGGTGATCATTCCTAAACTTCCTGCATTTGCGGCTGGCATCAACAGATTCAGTTATTAGATATTCTTTCAGCTGAAGTCAGATCTATGAGCCCCTCTGGGAATGAAATTGATTCGCATCATACTACTAAAGTTACTTCATTTGCTGGATATTTTTATTTTTAAGAATTAAGAAGCTTTCAGCAAAACTTGATAACACTTATATAACGGGTTTTCAGTTACACCGTGTCTTATCAGATTTAATTGTGTAAGTAGTATCTGCTTTCAACCTTCAAATATCTTGCAGAGACAAATGAAATGCAGAAATAATTTATTCATAACTACTTTTCGTTCACTGGCAATCAACTTAGAATGTCGCAGCTCTCCCGTAAATTATGTTTTAGTCGGGAAACTTGATCGTTGCCTTAGGATGAACAGCAGGATTCATTAGGAATAGCATTTAGGTATTTACATCAAATCAGTGGAGTGATCATTGACTTTAGTCTACCAAATTTAATGAAGAGAAGAATGGTATCTGCCAACAGCGGAAACATAAAATACAACGAGATAGGGAAAATCTGTGATGGGGTTGGCTGATACAAGACTTACCTACGTTTGATTTGGTTGACTGAAATGAATGATAAAATCACTGAGGAATGATCCACAAATCTGAGTTCCAATCAATTTGATGAGGAGTATGTACTTACCTAGAGACACAATAATTACATTCCTAACCTACATTACACTAGACAGAGGATCTAACTGGAAATTGCACACTACACCTACACCAGGTTCAGAGCTATGCAGATCTATAAAGGTGTAATTAGGTGCTCTCCAAATTGACACGTGATTCAAAGTGATGGAAACACTTTCCATGAAGTTTAATTACCTACGTTTAGCACCTATAGTGTAGATAAGTACCGGTGAAAGTGATTTCATCACGGACTTGAAACTTAAAGAGAGCAGTCGCTCAATAAATCATATTTCGAAAAGGAGGTACGGGTAACGAAAAAGATAAATCGAAAGGTAATGCAGAATTTTATAAAAAGTTTGAATGGTGAGATAATAAATATCCAAATGTGTAAAGTTCGCTCAGAGTTCGCTTTGCTGTTTACATTCTAGTTGAGGGTTTGAGCAAGGATCATAATATCATCCTTGGTTTGAGTTGAGACATCGGAGGTTATGAATGTCATGATGACTGATGGATGAAACCGGTGATTTGCGGTGTAAACAATGGAGAGCTTTTTGATGCCGAAAAAGGAGTGTTGGAATTTAGACGATTTCTTCGTCAAATTCGAATGAAATTTAAAAAACTCTTCGAAAGGCACATCACTGAGATATGGAGAATAAAATAAGACCTTATTTGGTTTGATACGAGTTGCGGTTACTGCGCTAGCTGTGGGCAATAAAGCTCCCTTCGAAACGGGTCAAATGCGTAAAAAATCCCTCATTTTCTTTTGTTTTTTTAACATTACTCTCTTATTCTTGAGCCAAAATAAAAATCGCTCCGCAGTTCGATCGGAATTGACGAGCTCTATCCGCCAATACCACATGTTATAGGGTTTATTTCTACGGTTTAGGCTGAATCGCGGCTAACTCGGTCGAAAATCCGGCAAAGTGGCGAAAACCGGGGGCTGTGTGTATAATAAGTAGGCGGGTAGCTCTCTCTGTTCTTTTTTTTTTTCTTGACCGTTAGTGGCTACCGCCACTTATAATATGTTGTGACGCCACAACGCGAAATTCTCATTGAAAATAATGTATTTTGGCCCAAAATTAAAACTCTGAACTATGAAACTTGGTTAGAAACCAAATCCATCCGTGTTTTCAGCTCACCGAGTGCTTTTTTTTGCTCACTGGAAAACATCATGCCGCAAAACGAACCTAAGCGGCCTGATACGCGTACAAACAAACGCAAAAGTTTTGGCAGTCAAGAATTCGGGAAGTGGCGACACTGGCGGATCCAGTGGATTGTCTTTCTCTCTCAGTGGCCATTTGATCGCGTGTGTTAGAAAATGACAGAAGAGGGGGCGAAAGTCACGTGACTGCCCCTTATCTGTCCTTTTCTAACACACGCCATCAAATGGTCATAGAGAGAGAAAGAAAAATTCCTATAGATCCGCTAGTGAGTGGCGAATCCTCGTGTAATCAAAGCAACCTTTTACGCCTATGCATTCTTGCCTGTCAAAACTTTTCCGCTTGTTAGTACCGCAGAGTGTCAGAATGTCAGAATGCCGCCAGAATGTTGTAGTAAAGAATGTCAGTTGACTCCTTGGGTATTTTTCAGGTAGGCAACCTGCAGTACCAATCACGATGAATTAAAGCATTGCTGATAGCCTACCTGTATAGAAATTTGAGGACGTGGCTGACATTGTTTAACCCTTTCAGACCTGACAATACTTTTTTCCAGGAACGGATTTTTGACTAACATTGTTGATCTCAGCACTGTTTCCTCATCTAAATTGATGCGCATATTGTATTTTTTTTGTTTTCCATATGACTACATGTTATTCAAATGTCCATTGGAGTGGGCTCCAGGTCTGAAAGGCTTAATTCGTCCACTGTACTAACAAGCCTGTATACACGCAAATGGAGCCAGGAAGTAGTCTTTCTCTCTCTTTGCTCATTTAAACTACATACGACGTTGGAAAAGGACAGAAACATCAGAAGCTGAATTCACGTGACAGCCCTTCTATCTGTGCATCCTTTACTAAAAATAGATGCGTTCAAAATGAGCAAAGAGAAAGAAAGACATTTCTGGCTACGACCACGCATGTATCATCCACTTTGTTCGTCATTCTACAACTGAGGATGGACCCGTGGATTCTGTGAAACTCCTATAAGCGTGTCTCGCGATGTTTTGTAATGTTTGTCAGCCTTATTTCCAACTTTTTTTTTTTTTTTACGTTTCTAGGTATTTATCCGTATCGGGCTATTTCAGCATGCGTCTCTCATACTTTTTATTCGTACGCAGTGCCATAATTGGAATATTAATAATCTTTGGTCTCCGAATTCACCTTAATTGGTTTTAACCCCCCCCCCCTCCAAACTGCGTCCGTCCGGCTCCTGATGAGCACGCACGAGCAATGTGGGTGTTTGGGGGCTCGCCGCATCGCACGCCGCGCACAGCATCATGGGAGTTTCAAGAATTTCCGTCGCTCGGGTGACGAAAGCTCCTCGTTTTCAATCGCCGATTGTTCTCGAGCCGCGCTACACATAAATACATCCTCGGCGCTGGGTTTCGATTCTCTTTAAACTGCGGATAATTTATCGTTTTCGCCGTATCGCCGCACAGTGGGTCAGGGCTGCCACTTTTGTTTTGTTTGTTTTATTTTTTTAATTATTTTATATTTATTTTATTTTTTATTTCTTTTTATTATTTATTATTATTTTTTATTTTATTTTTTTACTTTTTTTTTTAATTTTTTAATTTTTTATTTTTTATTTTTTTTATTATTTTTCATTATTTTTTATTTTTTTTTACTTTTTTTTTTTAATTTTTTATTTTTATTCTATAAGCACAACTATACAAATACGTAAAAAAAATTGCTCATTTCTTATGGTTAAATAGCTTCAGACTATAAATACGGGAAACTAAATGCATACATTTTAAATGTTTTTTAAGGTGAATCCACAGCGTTTAGTGCCGATTTCTGCCACCAGAGCGCTACCATTCGATTAAAGTCGAATTATAGGCCGAAAGTAATTTATTTTTAAGAAAACGGAGTGTCAGTTACTATAAGATAATAATCTGAAGAGTGCCTCTGTGACAAATCTCGTCAATAATTTCAAAAATAAGGCTGAAAGTACCAAAAAATGAAATATCTCATTTCGATACAAGAATCGATTCGCGGTGTTTCATTTTTTGGTACTTTCAGCCTTTTTTTGAAGTTATTAAGAATCATCGTTGAATTTTGCTTACTTTTCCACTTGAGATCCGTAAAACTCCGGCAACCCTGAAGTCTGTCAAAATATGGATTTTCCCGTATACATCATTTCATGGATAATGGGGCAGTTGCAAGGGTCTAAAATGTGTTGTTTTTTATGAAGAAAATGATAGCACTTGGTGAGCTGAGAACAATGGTGCCTTTGGTTTTTTCCTAAGTGTCCCGGTTTTGGAGATACACACATGTAAAGTTGTAAAAAAAATCGTGGGCGTAGTGACGTCACTACGCGAAATTCCCATTTAAAACAATGTATTTTGGGCCAAAATCCCATCTCCGGAACAATGAGACTTAATTAGAAACCAAAGGCATCTTTGTTCTCAGCTCATCAAGTACTTTCATTTTCTTTACAAAAAACACAATAATTCAGACCTTTGCAACTGCCCCATAAAGAAACAGTGAATGGTAAACAGAAAACAGTAACAGTAAACAGAAAAAATAACTATAAAATGAGTTTGATTATTCGTCTCACGCCTTAAAATAAATCATGATAAACATTGGTGGATCCAAAAATTTGGCAACTGCACATTCGTCCCTTTGAATGTATGATGAACAATCGATTCATGAAGGGGCTGTAGCCCCGTGGCAAATAGATTATTTCTCATGAAATCAAGTGAGAAGAATACTGATGCCAGATTGCTGGATCCGCTTGATGATAAGTAGTATTCGCAAGAAAAAATCCAAGAAGACCAAAAACTTTAAAACTTTTTACGTTCGGAAAAATCCAAGTTTCGTTCCACTGTGCGCCGTGAGATCGCGCATGCGCGGCGGCGTAACATGGTAAGCGGTGACACACATATCGGTACGGTGAAACACCGGGGAGAAGATGGTTTGAGAACGACCGGGGGGGAGCAGGGGGCAGGGAGGGAGGGGGAATTTAAGGACAATATGTTTGAGTATAGGCCCCGAGACTAAACGACTTGGGAACTGATCGGAGTAGTAGTACAGCCGAATGGTATGGGATAGTATGGTTTGGTATAGTGGTACAATTAAATGCTATACAAGTGGTCACTCCCTTTTTGAGAGAATCGGGGGCTTTGCAGAGATGGAGACGAGCAAGAGGAATCGGAAGAGGTGAGGTCGAAGTCAGAATCTCTACCTCAATCAGTTCAACCCCCCCCCCCCCCACTCGCCCCCCTCGCACCCACCGCACGCAGCAAACTGCGGCCTCCCACCACCAAAAGCGACGTATCTGCCACTACCGCACAGTACGCTATGGTCTCACCATGAGATAGTAAAAAAATGGCTAAATATCAGGAAGTAAATCTCTCTTCCAGTGGCGGTCCGTGGGTTTAAAAATGGGGGGGTTGGCTTAAAAAAACGGGATGACATTTTTCGTTTGTTTTTTGTTTTTGTTGCGCTCCTCAATTTGTTTTGAGCCATGCTTCATAAAAAAATGGGGGAGGGGTGCTGAGGATGTTCAGATATTTCTGTAATCCTTTTTTGAAGCCATTTTCCAAAAAATTGGAGGGCTTAAGACCCCAAAGCCACCCCTCTCCCACGATTAGCCTTTGCTCTCATCCATTTGTCATTTGAAAAACTTTCAAGATAACGTTTAATCACAGAGAACTTTTATAACGAATAATTTAAACCTGGAAATCTAAGTGGAAAGTTTTAAAATTCAGCTATAGAGGTCGAAAATTATGATTTTTTTTTTTTTTTTTTTTTTTTTTTTTTTTTTTTTTTTTTTAAGTTTTTTTCCCCGCTTATTCTTGGCCACTTTTTTTTTGATCTTAGACCATGGCTCGATGGATCGAAACATGAAATTTCCGGACATAATTTTACGAATAAAAATTAAGATTATGGACGGTAAAAATAGCGAGATAACTTAAACAAATGGGAAATCATTCATTTCAGAGATTGAAATTAGTAAAATAACATGGCTCTTGGAAGAAAATATCAACAATAAGACTTATTCTTCAATGCAAAAAGCAACAAATTTTTAAGTCCAGAAAAATTATGTTCCGATTCAGTGTGCGCCTGCGCCGCGCCACCATACCACCAGCAACGTTTTTTTTTATTATTTTTTTCTTTTCTTGCTTCTTAATACTTGTCCTGATTCTTCTTCTCCATTACCCCTCCCCCAACCGCCCCACTACGGTCTGCGATCACCAAAAAGAGGCTATAAATCAGAAAGTAAGCCTCTCCCTCTCATCAATTTATCATTAAAAAAAAAACTTTCAAGGCCACTTTCAACCACAGAGCACACTTTTAACAAGTAATTTAAACCTAAAGAAATATCACAGGAAACTTTTTTAAATTAAGCTTATAAAAAGTTGAAAACAGCGATTTTTGACAACTTTTTTTCACTGAGTTTTGGCCACTTTTTTTTTTCGATCTCAGACAGTAGTGCACTCTCTCTGATTTTGGTTTTATAAACTTTGAAGACAACTTTTAATCACAGAGAACACTTTCAACAAGTAATTTAAAACTAGAGCTTACGCTTTTTGCATACTTAATGACATTTTTCAATGCACCGATAGTTCCACAGGTTGACCAAAAGATTTTAATAATTTTAGTTAAGTTTACGATTGTAATGCACAAAAATAATCGCATCTGTAATCGATCCTCAATCGATGGAATCACTGTTGAATTATCAAAATAACCGGAAACTTTTTCAAAGTCAGTGAAGACTCCGCACGTTGAGAAGAGGTCACCGATTGGTGTATTTTCGTGCATTATACAGTTATACCCTGAACTGTTTATAAAATCTTTTGTTAAACCGATGGAATCATCGGTGAATTAAAAAATACCATTGAATGTACTAAGCGGCAACTACTGAGTCGCGATCGCGTACAGTAAATAACGATGAAGGAAAACATTTAAAACAATAATGAAGAGCGGATGAAAAATTCGTCAATGAGCAAACCATCAGCATGACGTCACATCGAAATTCGCCATCCTATTCATTACTTATTCAAGCACCACGGACAAACACTATGACTCACATTCGGTGCTAAATGGGTTGGCCTTATCCGCTAACCCATAGCCGTAGCCAGGATATTGTCTTTCTCTCTCTTGACCCATTTGAATGCATGTGCTAGAAAAGGACAGGAACAGGAGCTGAAGTCACGTGACTCCATCATTTTCTAACACATGCATTCAAATGGGCTAAGAGAGAGAGAAAGACTGCTGGTTCTTAATATTATCAACTTACAACAACTATCGGATGCAGCTCAGAGACTATAGCGGGAGTGGAATGGATGGAAATTGAGTCTTACCTAGAAAACACACAGAAAAAGAAAAATAATTAGTGAATGATGAAATAATCATGTATTTTAATGATTTGGAGTAACACGAAACAGGTAATTTATTCGAGTTGGTACATGAAAAAATGAGGAACCCCTACAACCCCGTTTCGTTTTAATCCTTTATAATGGAACAGTTACAATGTTATGGTTTTTGGTTTTTTTTTGTAGGCAATTGAAAGTACTTCGGAGCGCTAACCAAAGACATCTCAGCGCACCGCGCTGGGACGCTTTTGGTCTCTCACTAGGTTTCATAGTTACAAAGATGCAATTTCGGCTCAAAATACATTGTTTTAAACGAAAATTCCGCGTTGTGACGCCACAACAAACACGATTTTTTGCAACTTTCCACGAGTGTTTCTCCGAAACCGGGACATTTGAAGTGGGGAAAAAACTAAAGGGATCTTTGTTCTCCAGCTCATTAAGTAATTTTATTTCTTTTATACATTAAAAAAAAAAAAAAAAATCAGACCCTTACAACTGTTCTATTGATAGGTAATACAATGGCGGATACGGGGGGGGGGGCGGCTGATGGAGCTTTATCTCCTTAGAAGTCAAAATTTTACACTGTCTACGAAGGGGGGTTTCGAAGACGGTCTGGGCGTTTTGTTTGGAAGGGCGTTCTTATAGGATAGTTTTTTTTTTTTTTTTTTTTTTTTTTTTTTTTTTTTTTTTTTTACCGTTTACAGACATGGAATTACTCGCAGTGCTAGTGGAAGTGAGTCTTCACATATTATAACAGGAGATTCGTAGTCAGTAATCTTTTTTTGCATCAGATCATCCACTTTCACGGTGAGTGACCGCGAGTGCCTGCTCTGCGCCCTCCACTACACGCCATGCCAGTCCGAGACCTCAGCACGACCTGACCTAACGCAATACTGCCGAGTGTTATGTCAGTGACATAACACTCTACAATCAATCAGTTATTCGTGCCTTTATAGTTGAAACAAAGATTACAAAAATGGGTTGAGATGTATTATGACGGATTTTACAAAAACGAAACTACAGCAATCTTGCTTTGACTATCCGCATGCATCACCGATTGAATGTAATGTAGAATGCCATACATTGAAAAATCTGCGAAACAAGACAGCACTGACCTGACCCAAAAGCGACTTCATGTTATTCGCACGGAAGAGGAGAAGGCATTGGTGGATCCTAGAATCTATCCTTCTCTCTCTCCTCCCATTAGAACTTGTGTGTTAGAAAAGGACAGATTATAGGCAGTCACGTGATTTCCGCCCAGTCTGCTACCCTTTTCTAACACATGCATTCTAATGGGAAAAGAGAGAGAAGAAAGATATCCTGGATCCGCTAGAGAAAAGGAGGAGTACAGAGGAAGGCAATAAAGTATAGTAAGCCTTTTAAACCTATGGCGAATGCATGCCTCGACGCACTTTGGTCTAACATCCTCTAAAACCGGGTCAAAAATCAGACAGTATTTCTCATCAATTTCTCATTTATAAATTTTCAAGATCAATTTTAATCACAAAAGAGCACTTTTTACAAGTAATTTAAACCTAGAAATACCATTTAAAATTAAGCTTAATCCTTTCAGACCTGATATTCTGTTTATTATTCAATAACGGATTTTTGACGACCATGGTTGATCTTAGCGCTGTTTCTTCATCTAAATTGATGCGCATAATACAATTTTATGTTTTCCATCAGATTCAATGTTTATCAGACGTAGATTGAAATGTAAAACAGGCCTGAAAGGGTTAAAAGGTCGAAAACGATGGTATTCGATGACCTTTTTTTCCCACTGATTTTTGGCCAATTTTTTTCCATCTCTGACCTCAGTGCGACGGAATCGAGTCGGAAAATGTCCTACATAATTGAGGCACCCTCCAGAAGAAAGGCTCGTGACACATGAGGCGTGCTCTTCACCGGGAATCCCAATGCGATCCTATTGATGATTTTCTCGGGAAGAGCACACTCTATGTCCATATGGGATTTCCTCTAGGAGACCGCTTCAATTGGTTATCGCAGCAAGACTCCTATCCGCGAGTCGGAGTCTCATTTGGTCTCACATCCGAAGAAGACTCAAGAAGCTAACGCCCGTGAAATACTTCACTTCCGTCCTCCTCCCGTGGAAGTGGAACAACGATGCCAGATTTAAGGCAAGATAGATAGATTTATTTATTTATTTATTTAATTAAATTAATCATGAGCCACCCTTAAGGGAGCTATGGTACAGGTCAAAGAGATAATAAACTATGATACAAGGAATAAAGGATGGACAAGACTAGACTAAACTACAAAGTGCTCTCAAAAAATTCAGAGAGACAATAAAAGGCTTTAGCCAAGAGAAAATTTTTAAGATTTACGAAAAAAAAATTTAAATCAGCATTTTTAAACAATATTTTTATGGATGGTGGAAGAGAATTAAATACTTTTATGGATGCGAATTCGATGTTCTGATCTGTGACACATAGTCTACTTGTCCCAGGTTTAAAGTAGATGTGCCTGAATGAATTGGCAAGACCTGAAGGCATTAGTAAATTAAAGATTAAGATAGACTTATATATAATAAAGATTAAGAATTAAGATAGACAGATAGATCGATAGAAAGTCTATTTGTTGTTTTTCTTATAGATATAATGTCTCGATGCTAGACTTGAAGGAACAAGGAACAACGATGCCGGATTTGAGGAAAGATAGATAGATAGACAGATAGATGGATAGAAAGACTATTTGTTGTTTTTCTTATAGATATAAGGTCTCGATGCCAGACTTGAAGGAAGGTAGATTGATACAGGTAGTTGCAGCGGCGGATTCAAGGAGGTTGATGGGAAAGTGCCCCCCGCCTCAAATCTTGCCCTTTTCTTTAATAAAGAAAAAAAATAGCTCAAAATTGCTTCCTGCGACGCTCCAAATTTCAAATTTCATAAGCATGCTCCCCTAGAAAAAATTTCTGGATCCGCCACTGGGTAAACAAATTAAACAAATTGTGGATGGATACATGACGTATGTTATGAACCGACTATAGCGTCACGAAGTAAGCTGTGATTGGTCAATTTACGAGGTCGATAACGGGAAAAAAAGGTGGGACAATAACCCCAAAGTTTACGTTCTATTACACCGGCAATAATTGAGGATATACTGTCAATTTAGGGGAAATTGTCGCCAATTTTGAAAAAAAAAAAATTAGACTGAAAGTTGGAGAAGACTTCAAAGCTGTCGAATATGTCCGCGACTTTTGGTCTAAATTTCCCCAAAAGTTACTGCTATTAACCATGTTAATGCTAATAAAGGGAATAGAACATTTTGACAATTTGGGCCATAAATCCAACCGTGGGAAGATTTGAAACTAACGCTGTAGAATCACCTGAAGGTAAATAAAATCTCCTGCGTTTAGTGCCGATTGCTGCGTCACCGAAGCGCTATCGTTCGATCAATGTCAAAACCTGTACTAAAATTCTCATTTCAAAAAAACCAGGCAGTTGAAGCTACAATTTTTGTTCCCCAGATAAGGCACGATTTATCCACTTGAAGCATTATACTTATACACTAACCAGAAGCTTATTCAGTAATCCTTATTTCTCTCATTTTGCCCATTCAAACACGTGTTTATTAGAAGAAGATAGAGGGAAGAACTATCGCGTGATTTTGGTCCATCGTTCCTCGTTTTCTAACACATGTTTGAATGAGCAAAGAGAGAGAGAGACATAAAAAAACTGGAAAAGCCAAAAGCCTCAACGGAATTATTTCCATTTTTCAAATTAACAGACTCACACGGATACTTCATTTTCACCCAGCCACACTGAAAAACATAATTTTTAAATTCTAGTAATAACTCGCTGCATATTGTTGCCTTCCGGTATTTTTGCTACCTCTTTCTTCACAGTGCAGTGGGTCTCTTAACCTAACCTCATTTTGACCGCGTAACGCCTGCCTGACGGTAATATGAACCACGGGAGAGGGGAAAGATTACCGTCCTCCACCAAATTCCTTTTTCATTTCTTAAATTTAGATTAGTGTGAATGAACCCCGAGAACGTGACATCACATGAATTTTGGTGAAAGATATAGAGCGAACTTTCGGAAACTGCGAGACACGACGTGAGCTTAGAATGAAAATTAATAAAAATGACCTGTCGTCGTCAGAAAAGTCGTGATCCAATCAAAAGCGTCACTCGTCAGTCTGGAAAAGATCACCGCTGGATTTATTGCACCGCATGATGTTTCAGCGCCGTCCTATTACTGAATCGAGAGAGACAGCACACACTGGTTCGAAACTCTAATTTTTCCGAACAGGATACATTTTCGTTTGCAATTCGGCCATTTAAATTTATGTTAAAGAGTCGATTCGACATCAGGCCGATGTCCTAATCACAAATCGATTATTAAACACAGGTTTAAATGGAAAAAATCGGACGTTGAAAGACTTTTTCGGATAGGAGAAGTTTTCGTTTGCAATTCGGCCATTTAAACTAGTGTTGAAAAATCGATTCTACAACAGGCAGAAGTCCAAATCAAGAATCAATTTATTTAACACAGGTTTAAATGGAAGAAATCCGATGTTGAAGTACTTTTTCGGATAGGATAAGTTTTCCTTTGCAATTCGGCCATTTAAACTTGTGTTAAAGAGTCGATTCGACAACAGACATATGTCCTAGCCACAAATCGATTATTTTACACAGGTTTAAATGGAAAAAATCAGACGTTGAAAGTCTTTTTCGGATAGGAGAAGTTTTCGTTTGCAATTCGGCCATTTAAACTTGTATTGAAAAATCGATTCTACAACAGGCAGAAGTCCGAATCAAGAATCGATTATTTAACACAGGTTTAAATGGAGAAAATCGGACGTTGAAAGACTGCACGAGCCTACGATTACTTGTGATTTCTTCCTGTGATTATGTCCAGAAAATCCCAAGTTTAGGTCCACTGTGAGGAAGGGGAGAGGGAGTGGGAGGGCCCCAGTCCCTACGCCTCATTCAAGAGTAAAGTCAACGGTTAACAATCTACTAATTGACACGATATATTCGATGAATGAATCGTTGGTCCATATACTTTCGACAGACAAGAAACAGAACCGCGTATCACCGCAGCACTGCTGCTGCATTGCAGCGTTGCCAGATTTGCGGGAAAACCACGACGAAAACCAGAGGTGGATCGGGGAATTTGTCTTTTCCCCCCTCTCTCTCTTTCGACTCTTTCGAATGCGTTTCTGAGAAAAAGGCAGGGGTAAGGTAAGGACCAAAGTCACGTGATGGCTTTACATAGTAAAACAACAAATCTGCTACTTCACAACTAAGCAGAACTTTCCATGGATTCAGATGAGAAATTCTGCCAACCACAAGCTAAAACTATAGCAGTCTTTTTAATTGCGTCTTTTGATGTAAAATCTGATGTGTTTTTCGAGAACTTTTGGGCGATTTACTGTATGACGTACTAGCGGAGACAAAGATACCTAGCCAGGGTATGCAATAAGCAACACACAGCACCCCATTAAACACGTGTATTAAGTGTGTTCCGTGTTGCATACTCTGGCGAGGTATCTTTGTCCCCGCTATAGTACATGAAGAAGAACTTAAACAATCTGGATACCTTTTGACCTACAATAACGCGAGTTTACTCGCGCGCAGAGGTCACCAAATTGTCTCCAAAATCGCCTACTTTTATTGCCTACTTTAAAAACTGAAAGAAACGATCGAAATTAATATTAGATTCAATCATTCAAAACACATTTCCCTCGTAGATTGGTTCTATTTTATGATCCATACAAATAAACACAACTTGCTTCTTTTCATTTCAATTTGTTTATTTTATTCTTTTTTGGATACGTTCATTTTGGAAAACACTCTGGAAGAAGTCCGTAATAACAGTATGGTATGGTATCATAAAAAATAAAAAGAAATAAAATAAAAAAAAGGAGAAAAAGGGTGGGATTGGAAAGCCGAAAGCTCTCTGCAGAGGTCAAAATCAGAAATTGTACTAAAGTAAGGCGAAGAGATATGGTCCAACGATCCTAAACTATTATTGTTACGTTTAATGGATTTTGTCAAGGTCAGATGGTTTTTTAAAAAAATACGAGTCTCTGTTTGTCGATCATGCCCACTGGTGTGTCAAAAAAGCGTTTTTACTAATTCTAGATTGCAAATAAATTCCTGCAGCGGGGACTCTTGCTAACTTTTGCTAAACGCGATTGAATAGTAAAATCTTGAGTAAAATCCTGCAAAAATTACAATAAGTGCATTTAAAAAATTCAAAATTCACAATTCACAAGCATGCAAAGATGGCGAAGCTATGCATGTATCATAGGAGATACATATATATGTATAATTTGTCACTCTCTCTCTCTATAGAAACACACGATGGAAAGCCTCAAATTAGATATAATCATATCCTACGATACGTGCGTAGCTCTGCCATTAAGTTTCAAACTTCCAACCCTGAGAAAAATTTCCTGTTGTCTTAAAACTGGACGACGCGACGGAAGTCTTGTCAATACTAACTTAACCGGAATTCCTGTTGAAAAACAGTAATAATTGTTGAAACAACAGGAATTTCAGTTAAGTAAGTATTAAGCAGACGTCCGGTTGAATTAACAGGAACATTTTTTTCAATGAAGTCATTTTGTGAATCTGCTAGTTAATTTCGTAATTTTTTCATGAGCTCATCGTCATTTTTGCTGATTTTTATTCCATTCTTAACTATTCAATCACTTGTAGCGTTCGCAAGTAAGTTAGCAAGAGCCCCATTGATTCATTAGACCCCCTGCGGCTCATTAGTACATAAACATAAGTTATTGAAATTTATGGCAATATTAATTTTAAGAAAGCAGTTTAAATTATCTTTAATTTCAAATTGAAAAAAAAAAAAAAAAAAAAAAAAAATTATTATTTTTTAAAGTGTCAACAAAATGTCGCTGTGGTCGATAGCCCCGATTGCGTGTGGCTGACCATTTTTTTTTTTTTTTTTTTTTTTTTTTTGGTGAATATCTTTGTCAGAACATTTTGTTTCAATAAAGCGATGAAAAAAAAAGAAAAAAAAAGCTGCTCGTTGGAATCATACGTTATTTATTATACATAATATTAAATAAATTTGGCAACACAGGGAAAAAATGTCCCGCCTCCGCACTAATATATGCCTACAGCGAGCGCCATCCACCGCGCGTCGCGTCGTATCGACTAAAAAGAAAACATTCGGGGGCCCGGCGAGAAGTCATCGCATTGGGATCGGTCGCCGCTCTCTATATTTACTTCGAAAAATATAAATTTGAATTACAATGATTAATAGAAAGTTCCCGCCAACGCAAACAAGGCACACGCGTCCTTATTAAAAAGTTTGACGAAAATTTACAGACCAATTATTTACGTTCATCATTTTTTACACAGTTTTATCACCACCGGCGCGCACCAGGATCCATGAAATGGCTGGTTGCTTTGCTGGTTCGGGTGATTGGGTTAAAGCGAGCGAACTGTATCTCTCCAAATATCCAGGGTGGCCGATGGCGCCACCCAAAACCACGACCGTTCGAGGATTAAACTTTGATGGGCGAGAGGATTAAGGTGAGGGGGGAGGAGGGTGGGAGGGGGGGGGGGGAGGGACCCGGAAGAAATGTCGGCCAAACCTGAGATGATAAGCAAACTGAAATGCTAAAAACAAACCTCGCCTCGCCTATTCGAAAGTCGACTTTGGCCGACTGTTTTATTTGTGCCAGCACGTGGATGGCTTTTCTTTCAGGCCGGTGCACTGTGGTCAGACATCGGAGATGAATTGGCCAGAGGCGAGGCGTGACATTTGGCAACAATGTACTATCTCCTTTTAAATTCATTCAAAAAGTCGAACGCTTTAGTCATCGGCTATGACCAGGCATTCGACCTTTCTAATGTGTTTAAATGGGAAAGAGGAACGTTGCCAAATCGCACGCCTCGCCACTGGAATTGGCCAAAAATCAGTGAAAAAAGTCATCGAAAAACATTGTCTGAGCTCGATTTAAAACTTTCCACACTATGAGGAGCTGGAAATGACTTCTTTAAAAACAACGAAACACGTTTACTTGTGACAGTTTTCCTTGCGCAAAGTAAGTTCTGATTGCATGAAGGAGAATCACTGTCACAACAAGGAATCTTTTACTTGTGGCAGCAGAGATTTACCTTCGGTTAAAATAATTTCCTCGTAGTCAATATTTTACTGTGCAGTTTCTTTAATCCAAACAAAGTACACCTTGGATTAAAAATAATTATCTCATTGCAGTGACATTTCTAGGCTTCAAATTTCTTGTTTACAGTGTTCTCAGTGATTAAAATCGGACTTGAAAGTTTATAAATGATAAATTGATGCGACAATTTTCTTCCTGTTTTTTTTTTTTTTTTTTTTTTTTTTTTTTGCCACTTTTTGAAGAACTTTGACCATAGTGCGGAGGGGTAGGGGAGGGGGTCACGAAAGTGAAACTAGCCCGTATAACGAACCGTGGGTCACCTCAAAATGTGAGGAGGGTTTCAGATATAGTAAGGACAATAATGCATCTGTTGCAAACCTTTGATACAGCGTTGAAGAGAATCAATTCACAATTAATTGAACGTGCGTGAAAATCACTACATAAGCATCAAACACAAAAGTTTTGTCGGTCAAGAATTCAAGAAAGTTTGCGAATCCTCGTGAAATCAAACCCACCTTCTGCCAGTGGCGTCGCGTGCAATTTGGCAACACAGCAGGCTATCCATTTAAACTCATAAAAAAGGTCGAATTCAGGGGGTGCACAGTGCACAAGGAAAATTCGATATATTTAATGAGTTTAAATGGATGAGTAGCATTGTTGCCAGATGGCACGCGACGCCACTGCCTTCTGCGCTCCACGTGCATTCTTGACTGTCAAAACTTTTGCGCCTGCTAGTACCATGAAGACCACCTTAAGGACCACCAGTTCCACTGAGACGGATCAACTAGTCGAAGCTTTCAATGGATATATTTGGCACTTATGGACTACACTCGCCCATCAGCGGCGGCGCAACGAACGAGATTTCAGGAAGGGAGAGGGACAGTAAAAGAGGGGGGAAGGAGGGGGGTTACAAATTTCAGAGCGGAGCGCGGTCTATTTTGGCTACTCTCTGAGGCTGCGCCCATGTGCTTGCTGCCCATCCGACCCGAACTAAAGCGAGAGAGATGCTGATGTTCTCTGCCCACGCACCACCCGTGTTGCCGGATTTATGACTTCAAATCTATGTTGCCAAATCGCCACAACCTGCATTTAAATCAATATAAAATCTAAGGAGTGTTCCTCCAAATCAGGCAACCCTGCTTCAAATCGCGGTTTCTCTTAGTAGAATTAATGAAGCGTTGAAATATATAATGACCCTGGTAAAAATGGTCCATATAGGTCCATAACCAATGTCCTGTATATTATGGGTTCATATGGATATTCGTGGATATCGTATGGATCTGCGTGGATACTGGATATACGTGTTGATATCTTTACAGATCAATACGATATTCATATACATATCCATTTGGATCCATACATATTCAAACTATATAGGGAATTGGTTACGGACCTGTATGGACCATTTTTACCAGAGGAGGTATCGTATACGCCATTATGGATGTTGCAAAGATTGCGCAGTTGTTTCTTTGTCCAAAAGATTACCAAATAAATCCACTGAGACGAAATTTTTGAAGTTAATTTCTCCTTAAATGAATGATTTCCCCAAGAAAATTATTACTTTGGGTTAACACATTCAGTATTGTATTGTAGATGATCAAAAAGAGGATCATAAGAAAGTCATTCATAATGCAAAATATACAGTAGTTTTAATTCTACAAACCTAAAATCTGACAACACTGAGCATCGCGTGAGAGAGGAGAGAGAGAGAGAGAGAGAGAGAGAGAGAGAGAGAAAGGAGAGAGAGGGTTCGCGAGCGTGGCGTGTGGCACGCGTCATCGCCGCACCCCTACTCCTACTTATTACTCGTCAGGCAACCCGCACAGCAACGCTCAACGCATCACTCTCGTGGCAGCGCAGCGCGTGGCTCTCCTCCGTCAAATGCGCCGTATGCCATGACGCAGCAATACGTCGCACAGTGGTCGTATATAGTACATAGAGACCCGGTGCAAAGTTTGCGACAGGTGTCCATTTTTCGATCTCAAAGGTCGCGTCGGCACTCATTAGCACTCATAAGGCACTCTTTTGATGCATCAAAACAACAGTTAACTCACCTACTGGCTACTATCGGTCAGAGTGTCTAGCAAATATCCTCCGGACGACCAGGTCCCTAATTAACTGATTTTCTCAGAAATTGTAAAGATTTAAGCGCGTTTGAATATGCGAAAAAAACAAAAACAAAAAAAAAAAGATTTTATTCATATTTTCCTTCGATATCAGATCATCTTTCAAAATATCACCACAGCGTTTATTTCCATAATAATGCAACCATGCAGACAAAATGCAGACAAAATACCATAAGGAAAATTGTATCCATCGACCGACATTACGCAGACAGAACTAAACAAGCGTAGATCCAATAACGCTGAATGTTTCCATCTCACTGTTCGACAGCACGCATGATTCATCGGGAAACGTTCGGGAGACTTCGCTTCAAGTTCGATTTTATACTGTCCAAGCCAGAACGGAGATGGGTTTCTTCTTTCTTCTTCTTCATTTTCGAATCACCAATTTCACTCAAACAGCACGGCCATACTGTATGTATACTATACGAGACGTATACATACATACGGGTAGCCGAGAGCTCTTACTCACAAATTATGCAAATTTGTTTTTTTGAAACTTGGCGCTGAGTAGGTCATTACGAAGACTTGGCCAGTCCGTCGACGGGCTGACAAAGAATGGGCTTTGTGTGGACGAGAGCCATTCCTCATCATGATTGAAGCCGTCTCCTAGAGAAGGGCCCATAAAACAACAGATGTGCTCGTCAGCTAAGAACCTCGATTTGCTCACAATGCAAAATTCTTGGAAAGAGCACACTCATTGTTTTAGGGGCCCTTTTTCCGGAAACGGCTTCGATTCTGTTCCGTAGCGCTATGTTTTTTTTTTTATTTTATTTTTTTAACTCTTGCTTTGAGAAGTTCTAATCGGATTGGTTAAATCCACCCAGGAACATTCGAGAGGTTTCAAAACATGAAGACTTTTCCATGCGCTTGTCCTCGCATAAGACTTTCGTTCGCCGAAGGATCAGGAAAATAACCTGATTCAGTAAATGTGACACAGAAAGCGATGTTTTCATGAAAGTACGTAAGTTTTTGATTCGATAGTACATACGGTTCTTGCGAGCTATATCAATCATCTTTCTCACTCTTCTGGTTAGCTTAAAATTCAGTGGCGAAGCGTGCAGTTTGGCAACGTTGCACAGTGCCCATTTAAACCAATGTAAAAGGTCGAATGAGAAGGTGTTCACCGAACACCCAATAGTTCGATCTTTTTCATGGGTTCAAACGGAAGAACTGCAACGTTGCCAACCTGCACGCTGCGCCACTGTTAAAATTATTTAAAATGCTTGGAAAAAGGGTAAAATTATTTCAACAGAGCCCTTATTAGTGCGCTCTCTCTCTCTCTCTCTCTCTCTCTCTCTCTCTCTCTCTCTCTCTCTCTCTCTCTCTCTCTCTCTCTCTCTCTCTAAAATTAAATTTCGTGTTTTAAGTCCGTTGAAAGCAGATTTATCCCCGCTGTTTTTACTGTGAACCATACTTAAACTCCGCAGAATATATTTCTGACGAGTTCATACAAAAATATCTAATTTACTAGTTGAAAACTTGGGCCCAAAATATGTTATTGTGAGTGAGAGAGAAAGCTGTTGTGAACCGAACGAACTAAATATATACTCATACTTTTCTAGAAACGTCGACCCATGACATCATTACTGAATCGATCTATTTAGGTAAAATTTATAAAAATACGTTCGACATGACCGTGACGTTGCAGTTCGATAAATCGCTCCGATACCTCGATAGAGTGACCGCAAATCAACACAATGAGCACCATTTATAGGTGCATCCTTCCAATTTATTATTCTTTTGAAAGCAAATCCATTACGAAAAACACAGAGGAAACCTTGCTAAAACAACAGAAAACCTATATTTAAACTTTAAATAATGTAGTATGCGTAACAAAACAACTTCCGTGAGACACGGTAAATTAATTTTTGACGCTGTTTACTACCAGTGACAAAGATTGCCTTGGAGAGAGGCATTGATCTGACTCATAATTGGCTGAAGTTCTTTCGTTCATCAACTTCGTTTTTTATACTTTTTTTTTACTTTTTATACTTTTTATACTTTTGTCGGTCCTACGTCGCAACAGCAGTGATGATCAACAGACTATATAGCTCTGATGCTCATCTGAGGAAATCCCACATTACACCACATTGCTGATCATTCGATCAGAGGACAGAGACCCATCTTATGCGGAAACCATCAAAATGTGGAAAAATTAAGTAATTAAGAAAATTAAGTAATAGTCCAATCTGCTGTAAAAACCAGCGAAAATCACGAAAATCACCCTAAGAAAGTCTAAAATTCAATAATAAACTCACATAACTTCTACAACGACCAGTTCGTAATCGGTGGTTCAACGCAGGCAGAGGCGGATCCAGATACTTTTTCGGGGGGGGGGGGGGGGGGCACGCCTGAGAAATTTTGAAATTTGAAGCGTGGGTGGAAGCAATTTCGGGCAATTTTCTATAGGAAAAAGGCAAAATGTGAGGCTTCCGGGGGGGGGGGGGGGGCACGTGCCCCTGTGCCCCCCCCCCGTGGATCCGTCACTGAACTCAGGTATTATGGGAGATTCCAGTCTAATTTGTCAGATTCTCTACAGAAACACACAGATAAGTCTCAATGTAGATAGGAATCTCCCATGATAACTACGTCTCTCCGCCACTAAGCCCGATTTTGAGAGTGAATTTCGTGATTTTTTAGTGTACTCATCGGCATTTTTACAGGTTTTTATGCAAGAATCAACTCTTAAATCCGCTGTAGCAAAAGCTTACAAGAGCCCCATTTCATGCAGCCCCAGGGCCAAGAAATATTGGAAACTTTTCAAATTCCGTTAGAACTTTCGCCAGACCGCAACGCAAAAGGCGACAAGACAAAGGAACTAACAGTCCCGCCTTCAATAACGCATACTCTGTCATTATAATTAAACTGAGCTTTCAAGGTCGCGAGTTTCAAACAACAAGAGTTCAAAATCTGTAACAGGTGAATGAAACGGGGGCAGAGAGAATGAGTAATAAGACCCTGGGGGGTACTCCGCCTTGAATTTACGAACGAAGGAGAAAAGTCTTTAGATTTTGACGAATTTGAGAGGGAGTAAGAAAAAAAAAAAAACCGTAGGAGTGAATGAAAAAAAGGTGAGCCTCCCCTTCCCTTTCATCCATACCTCAAACTCTCGCCTACGACAACTACAAGACAACTTGTACCAGAGATGGTAGCAAAAAAATTAAATTAAATTAAAAATGAGAAAGAGAATAATACAAAAAAAAAGATGGAGGCGTTGATTCACACATGGCGCACGACACGGCACGCGGGTGTGACAAAAAAAGTCCAAGAACGATGATTGATGGATACTCGGTGCAGAGTTGCCAAATCTCAATTAAAAATCTATATCATAACCGACCAAATCTTTGCAGAATTGCTTGTCGGACTTGCTGTCGAGAAAGGTCAGTTTGGGGATAGAATAATAAAAAACAAAAAATTAAAGTAATCTTTCTATGACGATCCTCCACATATGGACCGAGAAAATGCAATCTGAGAGTAAGAAAATATGAAGTTTAACAAGAAAAATGACAAGATTAGAAACAGTTATTTTTAGCAGAAATTGTCACTTGTAACCATGAAGAAAACCTGACCTTTGTCCGTCACCCAAAAAAAGGTGATTGTTGGTTGTTGTTCCAATTAGAGTCCCTGTATGTAGAGAGTTAAGACAAATAATTGCAACCGCGGGCGCCGCCATTGGATGAGTTTTTGCACATTTTGTTTACATTCTGAGGGCCGTTGTTGTGCTTTGATCCAATTCAAATATTACAGTGCTGTAGAGTTTCAAACGGTGTAATCTTCCAATGCCTTTGCTGAGCGACACCTATGTACGTTTTTAAAGATTCTTTCGGGCATTGTGGACATTCTTGAGGAGCACCAGTGGCGTCGCGTGCAATTTGGCAACAATGTATTCTATCCATTTAAACTCATGTAAAGGATCGAATCCAGGGGGTGCACAGTGCACAAGGAAAATTCGATATATTTAATGAGTTTAAATGGAGCACTTGCATTGTTGCCAGATGACACGCGACGCCACTGAGGAGCACCAAAGTTAAAATTAACAGGCTCATCGACAATGGGGCTCTTGCAAACTTTTGCTGTGAGCAAATGAATAGTCCAATCTGACGTAAAAACCAGCAAAAATCACGAAAATCACACAAAGAAAATCTAAAATTTAATGATAAACTCACATAACTGCAATAACGGTAAGATCGTGATGGCGGTTCAACGCAGGTATCATGGATGGGAGATTCCTGTCTGATCTGTCACTTTCTCTACGGAAACACAGAGATATGTTTCAAATTAGATAGGAATCGCCCATGATACCTGCGTCCCTTCGCCACTAAGCCCGATTCTGAGAGTGAATTTTGTGATTTTTTAGGGTACTCAACGTCATTTTTACACGTTGTTATGCAAGAATCAACTCTTCGATCATCTGTAGCAAAAGCTAGCGCGAGCCCCAGTAATTCTTTCATCCGTAAAACACCGGGGGACACCTTCATTTGTAAATCAAATAATGTAAACAAACGTGCAAAACGCATCCAAAGGTGGCGCCTGGAAAGCCTAAACACCGTTGACCAATTAGAGGATGATTACCCTTTTGTCTGTACCAGTAGAGTACACAGGAATTTGTCTTTCTCTCTCTTTCCCCCATTTGAACACGTGAGTAGGGAAAGGACAGAAACAGGGGCTAGAACGTATCTTCAGCCCCTAGCTATCTCTCTTCTTTTCCAGTACATACAATCAAACGGGGAAAGAACGAGAGAGACTAATTTCTGCGCACGCCATTGGTCTTAACTCGCCAGCTTTGAGTTTGGATCTCTACATTTGTCTCTGACTATGAAGCTCAAATCTTTGAGTCTCCGATCTCGCTTTGGCAATAGCGCGTGTAGACACACCTGAATTCAACGTACCCAGGCTGATTGTGAGTCGAAGCGAGAAATAAAGTGATCCTAAATCACCTTTGAAAGACTCTAGAGAGAGAACTGGAGAACTCTAATGACCGACTATCTCCAAAGAGATTAGAGAATTCGCAATCTCTCTGTAAACGGCTGTCACATCACGTTGTTTTGTGTATCGCGTCGCGTCGGCGTCTCGGGCGTCATATCGTCTGTCTCAGAGTTGCCTAATTTTTCATGTTTCTTTCAATTTTTATGAAATGTACTTACAATCAGTTGAACCCGATCAACACATTCAGAATAGTCTCTATTTTTCCGGACTCCAAAATTCACCCCAAAGACAAATATAGACCCGGCACAAGCATTCAAGCAATGCTTCCCAAGTTTAAAAAAAAAAAAAAAAAAAAAAAAAAAAAAAAAAAGTGAAGCAAGTCAGATCAAAGAGTAAACAAGAATCGCAATTGTATGAGAGCCAGCGTGGTCAATGCTGATAAGTGTCGGCTTCTGCAGCTGATCGGGGACTTCATAGTTAAACTGATCAATAAAACTGAATACAAGTGACAGGATTGGGTGGGAGACCTATGAGGGGCGGAAGTCTTTTGAAAACCATTGTTCAGTCGCTCGTTATGTAAAGGTGTCTCCGAGCAACCTTTATGTACCGAGCGACTGGACAATGGTTTTCGAAAAAGATCCACCCTGGATTGATCTCTCACCCAATCGTGTCGCTTGTTTTCAGTTTTATCGATATGGTTAACTATGAAGTCCCCGATCAGCTCCCTGATTGGCTGAAACTCGAGGGTATAATCGAGGGCCCAAAGTATTTTCGGCCTTATGGAAATTAACACAGGGTTTTCGTTCCGGGACGTTTGAAACCTGTGCAAGTTTGCCTCTAAACAATGAAAACGAGTCGATTTAGCAGAATTTTCTTACTTAATTTGTCTCTGATTCACCCTCACCTTGGTGCCGCACCCCGGGTTTGTTTTGAAAAGCGAAACGCGACTTCACAACGGGTGATCGCAGTGAAACAAGGGTGCGCAACTTACGCATGCGCGGCGCAGTCAAGTCTCAAAGGAACACTAGTAACGCTCTTCCCCAAAAAATCAAATCAAATCTTCAAAAATCATTTTCAATAACAAGCACACCTCTCGTTCTTAGCTCATTCAAAAATCCAGACATCGGGCGCTTCAATGAGCCAGCACGCGTGACTGGTTTTGTTTACCCAGGTCCAGACGCGATTTGACGTGCGGACGCGTGTCCCCCCCCTTCCGACCCCGTACACTGACCGTTGCCAGGAGGAGGACGTCTGCAGCGACGCCCCTCCCCCCCGACTGGATCCGAGTCCCGGGGGGAAAGGGGGGGCCTCCAACTATTAGTAGAAGAATGAAGAGAGTAAACCATTGCTGCAAGTGAGGTCTGTCGTCTCCTAACCCCCCCCCCCCTTTACAAAGTCACCCCCACACCCGCTCTTAACTAAATCGTCACCGGGCTCTCGTATATACCGCGTTCGTCAGACCCCGCGCGCTCTCGCAGACCACTGGCGGATCGGATCCAGGAATCTATCCTACTCTCTCTTTTCCCATTAGAAAGCATATGTTAGAGAAGGACATATTCAGGGGCAGTCACGTGATTTTCGCCTCATCTTCCATCCTTTACTAACACATGCGTTCTAATGGGACAAGAGAGAGAGAGAAGGACAATTTCTTGGATCCGCCAGTGAAGACGTGATTCAGACGTGACTTTTCCGTTTCTCCCGGGTCGTTTGTTTTCTTCGTGACCAGCTAAGGAGTCGAGCGCGCTCTGAGACTGAAACAGTGTTGCCAAGTTTATTTTTTGTTTTTTGTTTTTTTTTTCCTCCGGTGATTGATTCTCCGAAAGTTCCGGCTGGTTTTCATCGAAGGTCAACGTGAGATTGGCTCGGAATTGAGGAGGGAAACTTGCGATTGGGCAACGCGGGAGAGTGGAGACTAACACAAGAGTGCACGCGGTGTAGCTTCGGCGAGGACTGCGAGGAGAGTTGGGCCGCGGAAATAACGGTCGAATCTCTATCGGCTGCCATGCCGCCCGGGCCGCCACGCCGAGAAACTTATAAACAGTAACGACCGACTACCGGCAGCAATGACGCGACGCGACGCCACGACAGTGTTGCCAAATATACCTTCAGAAGAACACCACAGGCGCAATATGTGTTGGGAACAAGTTCATATACCAACCCCACGGACCGAATCAAAAACCATGTTCGGTCCCGTTGTTTCTGGATCTGAAAATGGAAAATCACAAATTCCAACACCGACGGAGTACCAAACTTAACCCCTTTACTGCAAGACTTTTTTTTTTTTCAATAAAATAATTTTTTTTTTCAGCACAATTTTGATCCTTGAGGCAGGGAAAAATAGTGAAAAAATTCTTTCCATTATATTTCAATGGTAAAGAGCCTGAATATTAATTGTTCCAAATATGGCCTTACCCGCATTTAGGTATCCATGCAACTGAAATTAAAGTTTTCAGGCTAAAAAAAAAAAAAATTAAAGTAGTAAAAAATGAGTTAGTAAGTTTCAATAGTTGTTTTTTTTTTGTATATGGTACCCCTGCGTTACTCCCAAACATGACAATGAAAATCGGAAAATCTCTATCAGATTTTCAGTAAGCTATTTTCAACCACTCTGCACGTTCTCTATCCTGTGCTGCGCGCGCTCTAGGACAAAATCGACAATTCTTACTCGTTTAGTATCTGTTCCACATGTGACCCACCATGCAGCGACAGTACAACTCAAGTCCCCTACTTTTAGATAAGGCTTTAAAGTAATTGTTCCAGATCTGGGCTCATCTGCAGTTAAGGGTTAAGTTATGTTCAGTTTCGACCAATGAGAAACGAGCATCGCCCTTTGGTCTTAACTTCACAAAGGAATCGACCCTCAATCAAGCCGTGGCAAAAGTTTGCAACGGACCCATTAATATACGCTTCAGAGACATTTTTCAAGATAGATCATTAGCCGTGCCATGAAAAAGTGCCTTCAAAACGCATCAGCGGGCCGATCATTTACTTCATCGTTAAACCGATCGTTAAGACTGCGTGTGAGTGATTCTATTGGTCGAATATTGTGAAACTTAGCCGTTGCTATGGTAACCATCGTTATAGTGTCCGTTTTTTAAAGGTAACAGCCTTTATAAAACGAGACTCTTAACGATGGTTACCATAGCAATAGTCGAGTTTTACAAATTTTGACCAATAGTATCACTCGTAGACAGTTTTAACGATAAAGTAAATGGTCGGCCCGAAGTTATAGATGCAGCTCCTCAATCCTTATGAATGCACAGTTTAAATGAAAAAATATCTAGAACTCTCAAATCAAGGCCAACTTAAAGTGAGAATTTAGATGATAAATTTTGACCTACGTTTCATATTTCGATAAAGAGAGAGAGAAAAAAACACGATTCAAACTTTAACCGGTACGTTTGGCAACTCTAGGGCGTAGATGTTAAAACGTCTAAACGTTTGCACGTTCCATTGCATTGCTTTACAAATCCTTCCCGGTAATCTGAGCTAATGAAAACCGAGACCAAGACTCCGGGGCCCGGAGAAAAGAAGCTCGTTTTGATAAGACGTGAAATTTTGGTGCACGACCGACGAAGACGTGCGTTTTAAAACAGAAAGAAAGAGAGAGAAAAAGAAAGAGAAAGAGACAAAGAACGAGAGAGAAAAAGAGATATCAATCCTTGTTAGCGGACCAATCAAAAGTGAGAAATGTTGGTCACGGTATGCAGAGACAGACCAACCTCAGATGCATCCAAAATGAGAGCACAGTGAAATGGAGTCTTGATGGAAGTTTTGTTAGAAAGAACCGACACACGAGCACAACGAGTTCTGATTGACTGTGGATTTAATCAACGAGTTATGCAAATAGAGGGGCAAGAAATAGTTTTAGCAATGGGGCTCTTGCAAACTTTTGCTGTGGGCAAAAATGAATAGTCCAATCTAATGTAAAAACCAGCGAAAAACACGAAAATCGCACTAAGAAAGTCTAAATTTCAGTAATAAATTCACATAACTGCTAAAACGTCAAGTTCGTAACGGAGGTATCAACGCAGGTATCATAGGATATTCTTGTCTATTATGTCACTTTCTCTACGGAAACATAGAGATACGTCTCAATTTAGATAGGAATCTCCCATGATACCTGCGTTGAACCGCCATTAAGCCCGATTCTGAGAGTAAATTTCGTGATTTTTTAGAACACTCATCGTCATTTTTACAGGTTTTTATGCAAGAATCAACTCTTCAATTCCTTGTAGCAAAAGTTTGCAAGAGCCCTATTGTAGCGTGCAATTTGGCAACGTTGCAGTTCGTCCGCATTTAAACCAATGGAAAATATCGAGAATCGGTTGTTCGGTAAACACATTCGCAATCAACTTTTTGCATGGTTTTAAATGGACAAAACACAACGATGCCAAAATGCACGCTGTGCCACAGGGGCTATACGCTATGTTTTAAGTCCTATTCCAACGAAAGAGCAAGTGTTGTAGGGCGGCTATCTGGACACAGAATTCTAATACAAAGCTTCTTCTATCCAAGTGGGTATATACACTATACAGCTCGTTTCAGGTAGATCTGAATTTTTGGCAAATTTCGGATACGGATGAAAACTCGCGTGAAACTCCAAATACACATTAATTTCGGCGCAATTTAAAGTGCCGCACTATAATAAACTTTATAGGAAAAGAGGAAATCCAAAAGATTACAATATGTGTTTCCGATCATCCCAATTACGCAACATACCGTCAATACCATCTTTGGCAATCGCCTCGCTAAATCATTATCCTCGAAAAGAGGAATCGTTTGAACGATCGATGAAACTGACAAAATAACTTATTTAAAACTCACAATCAGATGAAAATAACAATAAAAATCTCGTTAAGAACCAATCAAACTCTCATTAAAAGCATCGTTTCGTAATAATATCATTTAACATGTTCAAGGAACACGCGACAGCAGGCAACCTGCGGGCGCAGAACCAAAAAAAAAAAAAACAAAAAACAAAACCGATAAATAAATCGGTAAATGTATAGGTACATAATAAAGCGATGAATTTAAATATTAGTCATCACTTGTTTTCTTTACCAAATCCGGAGTCGGGTGAGCACCTCCCCTTTCCTGTCTCCGAATCAGGTGACGAAACCTGATCGAACGAGTCTCATCAGAAATACAAAATCTGATCGACCAATTTGGCGCTGGAGGTTGAAAAAACGTCAAAATAAAACAAATGATTTTTTTTTTCTGAGAGATGACAGGGACATGAGCACCTCCATCACCCCTCCCCCGGGGGAAGAAGAAAATCAATTATGACGAAAAAGGTGTAAAAAGTTCAGTCGTACGTACGCCCATCGTAACTTGTCGGCAGGGTTGCCGAATCGAGATGGGAAATGGAGCTGACTCCATACGCTTGACTCATAAATGTTCGGTACAAACGGTCCTGCCCCCAGATGATTGGTGAGCACCTACGGCCATAGACGGTTTTAGTGCGAAGTCAACGGTTAGCCAACAACCACAACAATGCACTCATCGGTCGCAATCGGTTGTGATAAAACTCGCATAGCGTTCCAAACTATCTCACTCACTCTCCCGTGACCCCCATGTATAATGTATATCCATCTCTTTCTAGTATCGAAATTCGTATACAGGGCCTTGGTTTACGACGTATTATTATCAAAATCGCATTAAAATGCCTCGAGAAATTCATTTCTGCCATAAAATATTACAAAATAAGTCTCTACATACGATTTTTGAAATTAGAGTGAGATGGCAGTACATAGGGGTCACGTGAGAGCGAGAGAGACATACTGGCTTTGTTTGGAACGCTCATCACCGGCAGTCGCCATTACTAAAACCCTCTATTTAAAACCACACGTAAACGCTCACCATCCAACATCTTTCGGGGAACGTCTGTACCGAACGTTTATTGGT
Source organism: Trialeurodes vaporariorum (assembly GCA_011764245.1). NCBI lineage: Eukaryota > Metazoa > Arthropoda > Insecta > Hemiptera > Aleyrodidae > Trialeurodes > Trialeurodes vaporariorum. Next base: position 15,787,809 of record VMOF01000035.1, read on the forward strand.
CCCAGGGATCTTCTAGGTCCACAACCAATCCCCTACACAGGGTATGGATAATGGGGCAGTTACAAGGGTCTAAAATTTCGTGTTTTTTATGAACAAAATGATTGTACTTGATGAGCTGAGAACAAAGGTGCCTTTGGTTTTTCCTTAAGTGTCCCGGTTTTGGAGATAAGAACACACGTGTAAAGTTGTAAAAAATCGTGAGCAAAATATGACGTCACTACGCGGGATTCCCATTTAACACGATATATCTTGGGCCAAAATCTCATCTCCGGCACATTGGACCTAATTAGAAACCAAAGGCATCTTTGTTCTCAACTCATCAAGTAATTTCATTTTCTCTATAAAAAACACAACATTTCAGACCCTCACAGAAAAAACAGAAAAAAACACTTTGGTAGCGCTCACAAAACCTTTGGTAAAAAAATGACCCAGCAAAAGACTTTAGTTGAGCCAACCAAAGGTTCTTTACGCTTAACTAAAGAGGTTTTGCTGGGTGAATAAAAAATTTGGTTCGCCCAACTAAAGTTTTTGCTGGGTCATTTTTCTACCAAAACTTTTGTCAGCGCTACCAAAGTGTTTTTTTAGGTTTTTTCTGTGCTTGCAACTGCCCCATTGGATACGTATGGATTCATATGGATATGAACTATATCGTACAGGGATACGTTTTGGTATCCTACAGATCCATACATATCCTTACTCTGTACAGGTTATGGACCTTATGGACCTAATGGATCTGTATGGACCATTTTTTCCAGAACTCCGATGATACCAGCATAGCTCCGCCAGCTCTGCTCTTAAATAAAGGAGCTATATAGATGTCATAAGGGATTCCTGTCTAATTTGTCACGCTCTTTAAAAAAATACACAGAGGAGAACCTTAAATCAAATACAGGAGTATCCCATGGTATCTTTGTAGTTCTGCCATTACGCCTTACACTTTGAGGCCACTCTATGAAACTGTGAATGAGTTTAATTAATTTTTCAATGTGCTCATCGTAATTTTTGCTGGGTTTTACTCCAAACTACACTATTCAATCGCTTATACAGCCAGTGGCGTCGCGTGCAATTTGGCAACAATGTACTCTATCCATTTAAACTCATGCAAAAGATCGAATTCAGGGGGTGCACAGTGCACAAGGAAAACTCGATATATTTAATGAGTTTAAATGGAGCAGTTGCATTGTTGCCAGATGGCACGCGACGCCACAGCAAAAGTTAACAAAGGCCTCATTCTGGAACCATAGTTCCACCACTCATAGACAGTCTTAACGATCGCTTTAAAAAAAAAATAAAAAATAAATGGTCAACTCGCTGGTGTTAAAAGACCAAAGGGATAGTGGGGATTCCGGTTGTTTCAACAATGGGTCTATTTCAGAATCGATATGGCATCGCGGGCAGCGACCGCGACAGAGTGGCAGAAAGCAGAGGCGAATCACTGATCGACGCAAAGTTGAAAATATGCATGCGAACGGCGGCAGTAGCGCAACGAGAGTTTCTTCATCTCTCTTTCCTCCATTAAGAAACGTATGTTAGACAAGGATGAACAAGGGGATAAAACCCCCTCTTTCTGCCCTTTTCCTACTTATACATTCAAATGGGAAATGAGAGAGATGGAAGAGATCCTGATTGCGCCAATGAACGGCGGCCATTCAAGAAAGCGAGCGACCTAAACGGAAAACTACTAGAGACGACAAAGGGGGTGAGAAACCGGAGGCGGAGGGAGAGAGACACCAACATGGAGGGGGGGAGAGTAGTTGTTATTCGTAGTACCATGTTTGTCAGACGCTAGCGCAAAAAAAAAAAAAAAAAAAAAAAAAAAAAAAAAAAAAAAAAAAAAAAAATCCGCCTACTTGACACAGAAATCAGAATTAGTGGTAGGCGACTGATTTTTTCGTCCTCGTATGCACCATGTCCATCCGGCATCGCTGGTAAACACACCTGAATATATTAGCGATCAGAAAAATATCCGCGCGCGCGACTCGGCGACTCGCGAATATTATGATGGAGGAGCGTAGGTCGACAACAGGGCGTTTGTTTACACCCCGACTGATTAAATTGAATATTAAAAGTGAGGTATAGACTAGGTAGAGAGAAAAGAAGGAGGGGGAGAGGGAGAATTTCAAAAAAAAGGGTTGGTGAGGACGGGTCAGGACAGGGGAACGGAGGGGGGGGGGGAGGAACAGTCTAAAGGAAAAATGGTATCTGTCCTTGACAAGGCAACTGGCAACTCTTCGAAAAAATAGGTTAGGTCGACTAAGAACGTTTTAGCGCGACTTCGACGGTGCAGCGGCAAACGGACGCAGTTCTGCGGGTGACCACTGACCGGCGGAGATTAAGCGGCGTTGCCGCAATAATTGATTGATAATCAATAATCGATGGTCCGGAGAAAAAAAAGAATAAGACGTGCATAGCCGGATCCAACAGATTGTCTTTCACTCTCTCCAACCTTTTGAACATGTGTGTCAGAAAAGGACGGAGATAGGGTCGGAAGTCACGTGATGGCCCCCTCTGATATCTTTTTCGGACAGGCTTTTTCCTGGAGGCAGGCAGGTAGGCTACCCGCAAAACATTATAATAAATTCAAGCATTGCGTGAGGTCTACCTGAGCTAAAATCTAAGGTGTCGTCTGATATTCTGTTTGTCCCTAACCGCGTTAATTCAACTAATAAGTCTGTGCACGGAGAACAATTTATATTAGGGGCTACCAGAATTACTTCAACGGAATAGTTAAATGTAAATTCTGGTATCTGTGAAGATACTGCTGGTTTCCACAAAAAATGTATTTTGAATATTACCAGAAATCTAGTTAACGATACGCAAATGAACATTTAACTATTACGTAGAAGTAATTCTGGTAGCCCCAAAGAAATATAAATTTTTCTCCATGTGAATCGAGGTGTCTAGTAAATCACAATGAGCTCATTCCCTGGTTATTCCTTCAATTTCTAAAAGCCATTCACTGATTAGATTAAATGAGAAATATTTCTTTCACTTTTCACTAAAATTTTAGTGATTCATCTTTTTTCTTAAATCCTTGTATCCAGTAAAGCTTTATATCCACTTGCAAATCCTGAAAATATTTAAAATCCGCATATAGGTACTAAAGCTTTTCCATAAAGAACCATGAAAAAGAGATCGCCAGAGAGGAACTACCTGAAAAAAAAATAAGCTTTGCGTGACGCCAAAGAATACCTGAAATGAGTAAAGACTAATAAACCTGCAACTGTTGCAAACTGCAGAGCTATACACCTTATAGTGGAATCATTCAACGGCCGGTCGTGTTGAATTCACGCTACTGATTGGTCAGCGAACGGTGCTAATGGAGGGTCCACCCAAAGAAAGAAAGCCTGGAGCAGGGCTGCCGTTTTGCGTAGAATCAATGCTATTTTTCTATTCACCGATGATTCCACCGGTTGAGAAAAGATTACAAAGTTCAGTTCAGTGAATGACTGTAATGCACGAAAATACTTTGATCTGTAATCTTTCCTTAATCGGTGGAATCTTCGTTGATTAATTAAAATATCCGCAAGTTTTTCAAAGTCATCGACGACTCCACCGGTTGAGGAAAGATTGCAGATGCGAGTATTTTAGTTCATTACAGTCATACACTGAACTGAACTGTGTAATCTTTTCTCAACCGGTGGAATCATCGGTGAATTGAAAAATAGCATTGATTATACGCAAAACGGCAGCCCTGGCCTGGAGGCACATGCCGCCAGCCTCCTCCTCCAGAAACCTACAATTCTGCTTTTTTTTTTTCAACAGAAAATCGTACGAAATTTCTTCAAGCAAAAAATTTTCATTTTCATAGACGTGCTTCCCCCTCCGCCAAAAACTTTCTGGATCCGCCACTGAGCGGTGCAGTTTTGAGCCATCGAATCAAACCTAACTGACATTTTTATTCAAACATGTGCTCGAACGCAACTCCTTCCGACGATCAAATTGCGAAATTGTGCGTTCTTTCTCGTGCGTCCACAAATTCTTGAAAATTTAAGAAGCCAAAGGACAACATTTAGAAAGTATACCATCGAAGTCAATAAAAATAGTCGTTTGCAACCGTTCACATTCCATAAAATTTCACGTAAGTAAAACGTTGCCTGATTTTGTCATATGATAAAACGCCCCTACATAGCCTAATGGTCTATAAAAATTTCGATACTTGTGATTTCTCCGTCAGTCTAGGACTAACAATATTATTGAAATTTGGCTTAGGAAAAAAAAAAAAAAATGGGCGACAAACTATACGCAGTCACTTTGAGGACACTCCTTTTGGATTAATTCTTTCGGAAAAAAATCATAAGCCTCCAAAGTCTAACTCTCAAAAAGTGACTCGTGGCTCTATCTTTTGAGCTAGAATCTCACTTCAGACAGCTGAGGAATCACACCTTAGTAAAGTAATTGTTGTTGACCGCGTAATTGTAAGAGTATAAAATTTGAATTATTTTGTTCAAAAAGTGAAAGTACTGATAAAAAAAAAAAAAAAATGTCTGTTTCTACCAGTTTCTAGTTTGCTTCGCAGTTTCAATTTTTTTATCTTTTTTTTCTCTCTTTTTTTCCAATCAAATTGATCAAAATTCCGGTCATTGCAACCTATTCTGTTTACTGATCTCTCCGCAAGAAATGGTGCTAACGTAAACTGGTACAAAAAACTTGACAACATCGCGATTGAGTGTTGTTGGTTGCTCGGGCCACGGCCTAACCAGGAAACATGTTTCCCCATTAACATTTTTCTTTGGTCCGAGTTCGAGGCTCGGCTGGAGTTGCCCTGACCATAAAAGTATCGAGAGGGTAACATCCCACGGTTATGCGATGATGCTGGTGACGCTCTTTAGCGGCGACGAAGCAACCACCAACACACAGAGGAGCGAAATGCGACTGGTTTCAAACATCAAACGTCATCGACAGGAAAAATAAACACGCTTAATAACAGCCGCGGAAATCTAACGTAGAGCCATTTTTTTTTCTTTTCTTGAAGTCACCGCAAAATCTTAAAAGGCCTCCGTTGTGCACACAGTCGAAGAGGTTTGATCAACAACTCAGTGAGTAAACAGATCAGTAAAAAAATAATAATAAAAAAAAAACTTAAAAACTAAAACCTCGATAACTTTAAAATTTCTGGACCAAATCTTTTCAAATTTTTGGCAGTTCATCCTAAGGTAGTGACAAACGCTTCTGCGAAGTTTCGTGAAAATCGATTAATATTTACTACCACTTTTCGCGTGCACAAACTGAGCGTCACATACATACATACATACGTACGGACAGCGACGATAGCATAAGGTGCTTTGCTACGCGACAGCACCTAAAAAGAATCTTTCTCATCTCAAAATAGAGTTGGACAGTGGACACTTAGGAGTGTAATCGATTGTACACGATTACTGGATAATCGGTAATCGTCAAACCTTTGGATCGCTGAAAAAACAGCAATATAGTCGTAATACCAGATTCTTGTCAGAAGGTAAGTGACCCAAAGGTGGCCATACCTATGATTGGAGCCAATATGCACGTAAAAGTCATGAGAGATAAAAAAAAAAAAAAAAAAAAAAAAAAAAAAAAAAAAAACTAAATACGTCAATTTACTATTCAGACGGTTGGCTATAGGTTAATTTCATTTTTTTTAAATTTGCTTGTTTTTGAGGTTTTATTTGCGTTTGAAAAAAAGTAGAGTTTTGACATCGCGCAAAACATGCACCTAAGGTGGCCACCCCTAATATTTTTGATGTACCAAAGGTGGACACACTCTTTTAAATTTCATTACCCTGGTAAAAATGGTAAACAGGCTCTACTAACTTCCTACTAACTTCTACTATCTTTTGGAACAAAGTGAGTACATGTTAGTAAAAACTGTATGACAGCCATTCTCTATGGTAACGGACGTCACATTTTCACTCTTAAAAGTTGAAAAACTGGAAGATTTCTCCCTTAAAAAAAATCCTTTCAAGACCCAATGATAGGTACCATTATGATCTTTCATTCCTGAAATGTAGGTGTTTTTGTGATGATTCAATCAAGAGAAAAAAATAAAAAACAGCTGTAACGGACGTCACTCAAATGTACCCTGCTCTTTGAGACCCCTTCACTGTTCTAACATTTCGTAAGAAACTACTAGTAATTTTAAAAAACTATTGGCCTAGAGCTATTCTTGAAAGTATGCCGAAGCAAATGATGTAATTACTTGAAAAAGTTTTCCTATGAATTTTTTGAGATAATCAGGATTTTCTCTGTGACGGACGTCACAAGGCTTTTGTAACGGACGTCACTCAGTCAGGCAATCTATTAAATAATGACTGTTTTGAGATGGTTTATAACCAGAATTAATTCAAATATATTAGTAGGTGGTAAATTAAAACACTTCGTAACTTAGGAGTGTACTGCTTTCACATTTAACAAACTAACTCCCTCCCATTAATCTTCCGGCATGGAAATCATGTACAGCCATTCTCATTAAGGGTAGCATGGCTGGCATAAACTAAAGTATGATAAAGAATTTAAAAAAAAATAGCTCATCTGATTCAAAAAATTTTGAATTTTATGTAACTACTTTCAGTTTTTCGTAACTTTTAATTTTTAGCCGCATTTTTCGGGTTTATAGGAGTGGTGTTCAGAGACAGTGATATTAATCAAAAGTTTGCATCACTGATTTTCACTAATTATTGAACCATCCACTTTTCTATTTATCAGCCATGTGAATTTCATGCCTGCATTCTGTGTATCCTAAAGGAAAATTGGAACCAGTCAATTGTAAGTGTGTTTTTCATTAATTCTTTGAGAAGCGTCCAATGTGTGAAATTTTGGTGACGTCCGTTACGTGCCGGATGACACTTTCATGCAAATTTGACTTTCAAAAAGTTACAGCGCCATCACAGAATTTGGAAGGAGGCTAATTATTAGGTCAGCTGATAGACCTGAACGTTTTGATCCATGATTAACCGCTAAATTCATGTTTTGACTCCATAATGTACAGAAAAAACACTTTTACTGAGCTTATGAGCATAGTAAAATGCTTTTTCTGCACATTGTTGGCTCGTAACATGAATTTAACAGTAAATCACGGATCAGAATGTTGAGGTCTATCAGCTGATCTAATAATCTGACTCTTTCTAAATTCTGTGACGGCGCTAGTTTCTTGAAAGTCAAATTTACATGAATGTGACATCCGATATGTAATGGACGTCACCAAAATTGAACTTGCAGTAAAATGAGTTTAAAAAACATTATCATCAAAAAAGTATTTTTTGTGCTTAAAATATCAACTTATCCTTGCTCTCACCAAATTTGAACAATTTTCAATCAATAGTAACGACTATGTAGCTAGTTTTAGTACATTTCTGTAACGGACGTCACACTTTGGACACTTCTCAAAGAAATAATGAAAATCACACTTACATTTGACTGGTTTCAATTCTCCTGCAGGATACACACAGCACAGGGCCTGACAGTCACATGGCTGATAAACAGAAAACTGGTTGATGGAATAATCAGTGAAAATCAGTGATGCAAACTTTGGACTAAAATCACTGTCTTTGAACACAACTTCTAAAAACCCTAAAAATGCAACTAAAAATTGAACATCACAAAAAAATGAAAGTAGTTTCATAATATTCAAGATTTTCTGAATCAGATGAGCTACTTTTTTTAATATTTTGCAAAACTTCATTTTTTTCCAACCATGTCCCACCTTGGTGAGAATGGCTGATATCAACGTTAGTAGAGCTTGTATTAACTTGTACTTACTTGCCATTTTTACCAGGGTAATAAGTATTCAGATGCTATTTTATCGTTTGAAAACGGAATATAGACCCTAGTTACACAAGAAATTATAATGATTACGATGAATTGAAAGTCAAAGGTGGAATCAATTTAAGGACTTAGCTTTTACGATTGATTACTACCTTGAAAATTAGCTGAAAACCTGCGAAAATGGACGTTTCACTGTTCCGCGCCGTCTGAATCGCCCGACGCTCTTGATTTTTGGAGTGGGGGAAGCGATAGCATTCTGCTACTCAGCACTAAAGCCATCTATCGTCAATTCGTGTAATTAATTTAAATAAGCTGGGGTGGGCAACCTTAAGAGCCGGGCCACCTTTGGGTCACCTACCTTATTACCAGAAGCACAACGATACGTGAACGTCAGAAAGTCTAGTACTTTGACCAGAAAGTTCTGGTGTTAATACCAGAATATGGTCATAGAGCTGGAATTTCCTAAACATGTTCAAGAACTATATGGTACAAACACTAGAATTCTGGTAATTATTGTACTATCCCTTACATAGGTTCACATATTGTCATGCTTCTGGTAATTGTTACTTCAGAGATGGTAATTAAATGCATTCTTCACAGATAAATAATAAATTGAAGGGCTTTTCGATTAGATCTAATTTTTCTGCAACTAATATGATGGGTGGCTTGTAAAAAATTAGCCCTGATTAGTTTATTACCATAAAATCACCGTCCGAAAAAACGACGATAACAATTACTCGGTAATTGTGTAATCTATTACCAACCCCATTTGCCAAACTCTGTCTCAAAATGAAGTGGACGGATTTGTGACAGGTATTTAAACTGAAATCGCATTGACACCTGTTAATCGAGGACATGTATCTGTGTTAATTCTTCACTGGGTACACTGACCCCTGGACTGGTTGATACAAGTTGAAATTTTGTGATATTCCAAGAAATTTAAGGAAAATCCCCATTGCACAGAATAATATTTTCAAAATAGAAACTCCAATAAGAGCCAATGGAAACATTTTTTCGGTCTAATTAGATTACTTTTATAACAAGGCGGACATATCTCAATCTTTGTCTTTCGCATTGCTTGGAATGAAGATTGTCTTGATTTTTCCGAGATTACGGACCAAAGAATAATACTTCTAAATGAACCAAAGTTTCCTTTTCATGGTTTTCTATGCCAAAAGGAATTTACAAGGCATTCCCATGCATTTACGAGCATATTTCAAGGAATTTACTGTAATATTCTCAATTCGAGAATTTGAAAAACACCATTCCTCTCCAAAATCGATCATTGAAGATTGTCTTGAACTTTCCAAGATTACGAACTAAAAATAATACTTCTAAATGAACCAAAGTTTTCCTTTTCATTGCAATTATTCTGTGCCAAAAGGCATTCCCATGCATTTACGAAAATATTTCAAGGAATATACTGGAATATTCCCAATCCGAGACTTTAAAAAAACCCTATTCCTCTCCAAAATCGATCGTTTTCGAGCCTACTCTCAATAGCATTTTAACGATCCATTGTGACTATCCCGGTAACAATCACGCGTGGGAATTTCCAACGCCACATCGGCCGACGCTATAAAGTTTTCTCCTACGCAAAAACATATATCCGCACAAACTGGTACTTGCATTGTAAACGTAACAATGCTGTATTGTATTCTTTGTACAGAGCTTTTATTTTTACCCTTTTTTTTCTCTCTTTTTCTTACATCTAACCGAAGACAACTCAGCGGCCGCGGATCGCAGCTAGCTCATTAAAACGGGCCGAACAGCGAACATCAGTGAGCTTAGTAACTCAAGTATATACAGTGCACTTGTTGGCCCACTCCGCTAAGTATATAGGTCTTCCTGAAAGTCCTCTTTCCGAGCTGAAAGTCCGAGCTTTTAATGCTCTTAATCGAGAGGAATTGAGGGGGTATCGATTGCAAGGACTCGCGATCAGTGTTGCCAAATTTTGGCGGGAAATTAAATTTTAACTAAAGTTTACAACATGTCCATTCCTATCTAAACGGCGGCTCTGATGTCCAGTGTCCACGGGATGTCCTTTTTGATCAAAGGCTATTGGAACGCGAACAAAGGTCATTCAGTGCGCTATATAGTGAATCGAGAAATCTGATCGTTCTTCGTTGATCGCCAAACCTAACGGGTACCCTGTAAATGTATTAGTAATGGTAACAGTTCGTATCGAGTGTTGTCAGATTTTCCCTAAAAATGACCAACTTTCATTCGTAAGTCAAATGGGAGAAAAAGCGGATAATTATAGGAAAAATGGCAACACTGTGTAGAAGTGTGTATGGCGGTGTGGTGTATAGATAGAGATAGAGTACACTCTTGTCCATAGTTGTCCATAGTTTTCCATCGCCGTAGCCAGGACTTTATCTCTCTCTCTCTCTCTCTCTCTCTCTCTCTCTCTCTCTCTCTCTCTCTCTCTCTCTCTCTCTCTCTCTCTCTCTCTCTCTCTCTCTCTCTCTCTCTCTCTCTCTCTCTCTCTCTCTCTCTCTCTCTCTCTCTCTCTCTCTCTCTCTCTCTCTCTCTCTCTCTCTCTCTCCAATTAAACGCATGTGTTAGAAAAGGATAGAGATAGGGGCTGTCTCATGACTTCAGCCCCTGTTTCTGTCCTTTTCTAACACATGCAATCAAATGAACAGAAAGAGAGAGAGAGAGAGAGGGGCGAATTCCTGGCTACGGCTATGCGCATGCGCCATCGCGACTCGCGCTGACTCTCGAGGCTGTTTGCAGTTACATAAACGGTACTCTTGACCATATTTTGTCTCCGCCGATCTCAGTCGGAGAGCTTTATTTTGATGCGGCGGAGCCGTAAATAAGATATCGTTTAAAAAGATCAAAGAAAGAGAGAGAGGGAGAGAGAGAGAGGAGAGAGGAGAGAGAGAGAGAGAGGAGAGAGAGAGAGAGAGAGAGAGAGGAGAGAGGAGGAGAGAGAGAGAGAGAGGAGAGGGAGAGAGAGGAGAGGGAGAGGGACAGAGAGAGAGAGAGGGAGAGAGAGAGAGAGAGAGAGAGAAGAAAATGAAACAAATCGAGTTTAAAATCAACTCCTGTGGATTTTTATTTTACAGAATCACTGAGCGAGAGCCGAATGGTTGCCGGCTTGTGCATGCACACTGAAAGCACAACTAAACGATATGTGAACGAAGTAAGGTCTAATCAGAGTTGTCGAATTTTGCATTGAGTTTTATGGGGAAAACCGGAGGAATCTCCGGAAAACGCGGCAACACTAGGGAAATAGCCCGAAATCCCGCCAATTCCACAACAACAACAACAATAACATTTAGGTGATTCCAACCTCCAAACGCATCGTTTAATCTGTAATATCTTGTTGATTTCGGCAGTTTTAAGCGGTGGAACCATAGGCAAAATTAAACATTTTCGAGTACATAGAATTCAGGATCGCAAAAAGATCGCAATAATTGTTTGATTTAATAGTCTACAAAAATCCGTTTAAAAAGCTGCTTATGCGGGGAAAATGCATTGAATCAGAGTTTGTTTGGAACCAGAGGCCCTCATAGACGGCAATCGATACGATATATCGCTCTACTAAAACAGTCTACTCCTCAAATATCGGACTCCGAAAACTATATGCTGGGAGAAATCATGGCTTTTATGGAGTCGGAGTGAACATTTTTAACAGTGTATTACCGAAATTCTGGAGACTGTATACAATAGTCCTTAGTTGCACTTAAGTGCAAGTGATCATTGGAAACACTAAAGTGCGATACAAATAATTCAAGAACAACTTTTGACCGTCTCTGATTTAAATCGAAATAAAAAATAGGTTTTTAAAAGTACCACTTGGCAACGATGTCCAAAGCGCAGCACCAAGCACCATCCGTTTAGAGTCAAATCAACTCGGATTCCAATCGCGCAATAATAAATCGTTGCGCCCCAAGTCCGAATTCTCTACAACGAATTACTTACTTGAAAAAGCATTATTCCAGTTTCATCATATACTCATGCATACAGCGTGCATTTTTTCTTCAGTCGCAGTCGACAATTCGACATGATGCTCATTTTGGTGTTGTGAGCCCTTGGTTAAAAGTCAGTTGCTTTGATAAATTTGAATCGATGAATGTTTCAAAAGCATCGAAGTCCTTACCCGGTAGATTTTTTGGATTTTTTGAGACCGACACATTATGGTCTGAGATCGAAACGGAAATAAAGCCGTCAAAAATCAGTGAAAACAAATTATTAAAAAGTATCGTTTTCGACCTTACAAGGTTAATTTAAAACTTTTCAGAAATCAGTGAAAACAAAGTCATTCACGGAAAAAAACTACGGTGAAAATAACCATACGGATACCTGATTTTGGCACCTGCTAGATGTTATGGTAATGTGAACCAGAAGTATACTATGTTTTGACTAGGTACTAGGTGATGTTACCTGATTGCATGTCGAATTTACTCCAAGTATCGGTAAATGTACCATACTTCTGGTCAAGTTTACCATAACATCTAGCAGGTGCCAAAATCAGGTATCCGTATGGTTATTTTCACTAATCTTTTTTTTCCGTGTTAAAAATCACAAGCTCCACGCGTCTATCAACAGTCACAGTCACAGTCTAATGATATAATGATTAATTTAATCGACAGAGCTTCGTAAGTTAGCACTAGAACGTAATAACCTCTCTATATCCTTTCTCAAATGCATTTTGATCCTTGATCGTCAACATCGTAAAATCGCACTGACGTACACTCCAAAACCCTAACCTAAAAATATTTCACGTCCGTTCTGCAGTTTACCCATTATAGCCGTGCCACTCTAGATATAAACTTACAGCTCGTTGGGCACCACTCACCACTCGACATCGACAGGTGGAAACCATTCATTGGGACACGGCACTCACTCGCGGCAAAATTCTCCATCGTTTGCAGCTTCATAGAACAGCCTTGTCTTTGTCTTATCAGGACGAATTAATGCGCTCTCCGCTTAAGTAAGTATACCTCCCATGCGACCATACGACCATACCTTAATACCACCGTACTTCAGTACACACACATACGTTTGCGCCAACTGAATACTTAATATTGATTTCCGAGCGCATTCTGTTGGCGTCTGGCCGCAAGAGATTCAAGAAACAGAAAGAGAGAGAGAGGGAGAGAGAGAGAGAGAGAGAGAGAGGAGAGAGAGAGAGGAGAGAGAGGGAGAGAGAGAGGGAGAGAGAGAGGGAGAGAGAGAGAGAGAAATAGTGCTCGGCGACAATTAATTCGTCGTTGATTATCTCGTTCTTGGGCATTGCATTTGGCACGACTGATGTCAAAAGATGATCTGATCGATGCGAGACGTAACGCGGCGACGACAAAGAGGCGACCGCGACCGCCGCGGCACAGTGGGCGAAAACGATCACTTTGAAGGACGAATATCAACTGGTTAAAATCACGTGAAATTATCGTTAAAAATACTAAACAAGAAAAGCCTTAAAAAAAGATGACACAAGAAAGTCAATGGTTTTGCCTCGGACTAAGAGCCCATACCTGCCCGCCGCACGGAAACAAACGTGCGAAATCGTATCAGTGGCGTAGCGTGCAATTTGGCAACGTTGTACTATGTTTATTTAAACCCATGTAAAAGGTCGAATGCAAAGGTGTTCACCGAACACCCAGTTGTTCGATCTTCTTCATGGGTTCAAATGGACACAGTACAACGTTGCCAAATTGCACGCTACGCCTTTGAATCGTATCCAATTGTGGCGCTCATGCTATGAACTCGTCTGAACTCTTAACATATTATACAGGGACTCAGTGGCATCTCGTCCAATGTGGCAACAACGATTTCACTCCGTTAAAAACCTACGTAAAATAATCCATCTTCAAGGCAATTCACGGAATCCCTAAGAGATCGATTCTGTTACGTGAGCTAAAATGGCAAAAAACATAGCTGTCACATTGCATACGAGCCGCCATGCGCCACTGCACTGTAGGGACTCTAATTTGAAAACGGTCATCTTAAAGTCACCCAACCAACAAAAAGTCCAAAGTGGTAAGATACCTACAGAATCCAGAGCTGTGGGAAGAAAAATATTCAGCGGTGAAATCAGGAAGAGACTATATCTATTCAGTATGGCTATGTCCTTAAATTTCGGACTGATTTTTCACTAAGTGACGTATGCACGCATTTTTAGGTATTCATAGACATAATTTCGCTTCAAAATTGATTCCAAATTTACATTAACAGATCCATTTATATGTTCGCACGGAAAAAAGAGACGGGTAGAATTTACCATCTACATAGCTGATTTTGGAGTCTGCGATCAAGTATGGTAAATTTTACCATCATGTGATAAATGCAACGTACATTGTGGTGAAATGTACCAACAGGTTATCTTAGTTTACCCCAAGGTACGTTGCATTTACTCGTACCATCGCTGATTTTTGAGTCTGCAATCAAGTACGGTAAATTTTACCACCATGATAAATACAACGCGTACATTGTGGTGAAATGTATCAACAGGTTATCTTAGTTTACCACAAGATATGTTGCATTTACCATACTTGATTGCAGACTCCAAAATCAGCTATGCAGATGGTAAATTAAACCAGTCTTTTTTTTCCGTGCAAGTATGTGACTGTGAGATCTTTCGCACAATACTTTAAAAGTTGCTTGTTGATGTTCTTTTTCTTCTTCTTCTTTTTGATCACTGTGCGCCTTGCGTCGCCGCATGCCGAATCGAATCTCATCGCGAAGACAAGTGCATGCTCGCTCACACAACGCGCACATCATCGCGCACTGCGCGCGCGGCAAGCAATGAGTAAATGGACCCCGCGAGTTAAAATTACGCATTACGCTAGAGCGGACGGACACAGAGCAGCAGCGGAGTTGCCGCGCGGCGCGCACCGCAGCAGTATACGATGCTGTGTTGCCGATTTTTCTTTGTGTTGAAACAAATAAATAAAAATATGCCACTATTTTCCTAACACTTTCTTCAAAAACACCGCAAACTTCTTGCGGTGTTTTGATAAAAAAATGACCGAGCAGAAAACTTTAGTAGACAAACCAAAGATCTCGTCCTAACTAAAGAGATTTTGCTGGGTGAACCAAAGATTTGGTTGGCTTAACTTAAGTCTTTTGCTGGAACATTTTTCTACCAGAGGTTTTGTCAGTGCTACCACACTGAAAAAAAAGATTACCAGAAGCACACACAGAAAAAACAGAATAGTAGAAAAATACACTTTATGGTAGCGCTGACAAAACCTTTGGTAGAAAAAGGACCCAGAAAAAGACTTGAGTAGAGCTAACCCAAGGTTATAGATTAAAGAGGTATGCTCATCTATGACTTCGCGCCACGAAGTCAGTAGCGCGCAGTTCAAAATCCAGATCTAAGATGGCCGACAAAAGCAGAAAACATTGTATACTCTTTCCAGAAAACATCGGGCTATTTTCTGCTTTTCTGGAGAGGGAGCCCAATGTTTTCTGGAAAGAGTACACAATGTTTTCTGCTTACACGGAAAAAAAACTACGGTGAAATTAACCATACGATAGCTGATTTTGGCACCTGCTAGATGTTATGGCAATGTTAACCAAAAGTATACTATGTTTTGACTAGGTACTAGGTGATGCTACCTGATTGCATGTCGAATTTACTCAAAGTATCGGTAAATGTACCATACTTCTGGTCAAGTTTACCATAACATCTAGCAGGTGCCAAAATCAGCTATCGTATGGTTAATTTCACTAATCTTTTTTTTTCCGTGTATGTCGGCCATCTTGGATCTGGACTTTGAGCTGCGCGCTACTGACTTCGTGGCGCGAAGTCAGATGAGCATACCTCTTTAATCTATAACCTTGGAGCAAACCAAAGGTTATGTGTGCCAAACTGAAGTGATTTTGCTGAGTGAACCAAATATTAGGTTGGCTCAACTAAAGTCTTTGCTTGGGTCATTTTTCTACCAAAGGTTTTTTCAGTGCTACCAAAGTGTCTTTTTTCTATTTTTTCTGTCCATGACAATATGAGAACCTATGTTAGGGATAGTAACGTCGAATGGTGGTTCTAAAGAAAATGCACTAACCTCTTTTAAAATCCAACAAGTTTTTGACATGCTTGGAAAAAAAAAACAAACATTAGATTTGATTAGACTACTGGTTTCACTTATCGCCTGCGACATTGAGATGATATTTAGTCACCAGCTACTATTTTTGAAGCGACGCGAACCGCGTTGGCGTCACCACAAGAGCGAGCAATTTTACTTTCTCACAACGAACAAAGTTGCAGAAAAAGAGAAAGCACTACTACAATCGTACCGAGTTTAGTTCATATTTGAATTAAGTTCTCTAAAAATGATTACTGTCGCGAATCAACAAGGACATTGTAGGACAAGTAAAAGTATAAGAGAGGAAAGCTTGAATTTTCTTTCTCAATTCTTCTCAAACATCATCTCAAACAAAAATTTGTTAACTCTTAGGGTGTATAGTTCAGAGACTCTGAAATCTCCCTGACTTGACTGCTCGGACTGAGATATATCCACAAGTCAGTGGCGTATAGCGAGCAGTTCGACAACGTTGCATTTTGTCCATTTAAATCCACGAGAAAGGTCGAATGCGAAAGTGTTCACCGAACACCCCATACTTCGATCTTTGTCATGGGTTTAAATGGACGAACCGCATCGTTGCCAAATTGCACGCTACGCCACTGCCGCAAGTCGAGTAGAGTCAAGCGAAGAAAATGGCAATTTAGAGATCCTATACTAAGGTTGAGAGTCGCTTTATGGGTGCTCTCTTCCAGTGGCGTAGCTTGCATTTTGGCAACGTTGTAATTCGTCCATTCAAACACATGAAAAAGATCGAAGTATTGGGTGTACCTTCACATTCGACCTTTTACGTGGGTTTAAATGCACACAGTATACACCGTTACCAAATTGCACGGATGCACGCTACGCCACTACTGGGCGTCTGATCCACTGCCGAGTAAGGACAAGGACTAACAAAAATGTCGAAAGACGAAATCTTCGCGGTGCCCTTCTTACAGTTATTTGAGGAAAACGAGGAAATTTCATGATGCACATACATGCAGGAGCAGGAAAAGGATAACGGTACTATTGAATGAGAGCGCATTCAACCTATACCAAAAGAAACATCAGGGAGCACTGCATCAGACGATACGCGATAATGGAGCTCACAATCAATTCAAGTTCACTCATCATGTGTTGTTCCAACGTGGATTTAAGAAGAAAAAAAGTTACACTTGACTCAGCAAAGAGCTCTCATTATAGCTCTAAATATAACAAACAAAGTTAATTTAAACAATTTGAACACGGATTTATGAAAAAAAAAAAAATAAATAATCAAGGCGCAACAAGCTGTTAGAATTGATTTAATTACTTCCATTACATGCGAAAAAATGCAATTAAACCTTATTATTAGAGATCGAATTCTTGAGTACCGTTTCGTGACAGACTGAAAGCACGTTTAGCTCATCCTGTATCCGAATATCTGTATCAGTAACCGGAAGAAGGGCCCGAAAAAGCGAATTGAGCCTTATGGGTAATTACTTATCAAATGGGCCAATCAGAAGTTACACCTAGAATGGCAAGACTCTTTGGGAAACGGGAGACACCAATAAAATTATTTCACACAACCCAAGAACTACTTACAAACTTCATTCATTTTGACTCTTGGCTAGACAAAAAAAGCCAGGAGTTTAAAACAGTTCTATAGATGTTTTTGAACCCGATTATAATGTCTCAAAAAAAACCCGTGAACTTTAATTTCAGAATACATCTCCTTGAAGGAAACTTTTAGAAAGAGCACAACAAAAGTCCCTTGAGTTCCATGACAGCCTAAAATCCAGCAACCAATTAGAAGTTACTCCTTAAATGGCAAGACTCTTTGGGAAACGGATACTCCAATTATTTCACACAGCCAAAGTGTGAAAAAGTTCCTCAAACTGAGGGCAGCAATTATGCTTCCGAAAAAAAAACTACTTACTACTTCGTACGTTTTGATTCACGGCTAGTCAAAAATAGACCCTAGCACAGGGCGCCACTTTCTTGTGTTTAGGGACTCTGGTGGGGGGAGGGGAAAGGGGGGAGGGGGGATGGCAACAGAGCGTGCGCAGTACAGCATATACAGCAGACTCCGAGTAGATAAGAATTTCTAAAAGCATTTACGGTCGGGCGGTCGAAGTGTAACTTGGCAGCTTAGGGCCCGTCGGCAGAGTAAAATTATCGCTCGAAAGCTCTCAACTCTCAACGCTGCGGCTCGCCCCCCCCCCCTCTCCCTCCGAAATCAACGGGCGAACATAACATGTTTCAGTCACTCATAAATAGCCCTCGACCCCTGTAACCCCTGCCTCATCCCCCCTCGAAACTCAACGCCCCTTCTCTCTTCCGACACTATATATCCCCGATTCTCTGAATCGTAAAAATTCCGAATTTACATGTCGTCAAAGCGTTTCGACGAAGATTTTATATTTTCCTGCTTTCGTTTTGCAACGAAATTGGACCGCACGAACGCAAGAGATGCGACAATTTAGCAGAAATTCAGAAAAACATCATAACTAACTGCGTTCGTTTCGTTCGTAATTTTCTTTCCGTTGGTTGGTCCCGACTGCATACAAGTGTACACATAACACATACAACGCATGTTGTTAATTAATTCTTGGCATCACCGCGAGTTGCAGAAGAAATGCAAAGAAACGACAAGATAGGGCGCGAGAAAACTTTGAAAAAAAAAAAAAAAAAAAAAAAAAAAAAAACAGGGATAATGCAGACGTTAACGCAAAAAAGGTTATCAAGCATTACATTTACACTCCATTAGAGAAACCAGTAAAGGAGCAAAGCATTATGATAAAATTGAAGAGAGTGACTAGCAGCTCCATCTGGCTGATTGAAAAATCCCAAACTTTCGCCAGGAATCAACATCACAGAGAGGGGGCACTTTGCACTGAAAAATAAGATTACCATATGTTTCACGATATGTGAACCTATGTAAGGGGTCGTACAATTACCAGAATTTTAGTAATTGTACCATAGTTCTTGAAATTTCTTTGGAAATTCTAGTTCTATAATCAAATTCTGGTACTAACGCCAGAATTTTCTGGTCAGAGTACTATAGACTTTCTGTCCTTCACATATCGTTGTGCCTCTGGTAATATATAACTAGAATCTGGTATTGTGACCATCGCTTTTTTCAGAGTGGCATAGCGCTGACAAAGCTTTGGTATATGAAAATGACCCAGCAAATCACTTTGGTCGAGCCGCCCAAATCTTAGGTTCACCCAGCAAAATCTCTTTAGTCAGGCGTAGAAGACCATTGGTTGGTTATGCTTGTCCCAGAAAAGATTGGATTTGACAATCCTACGGCTTTCATGACAACATTAGCTTCAAACCTGAGATAGGGCCATCTGATTGGTTAGGAGCAGCGAAGAAGCTGATGTTTTCATTCAAACCTACAGCTGCCAAGTCTAATCATTCTTGGGACAACCTACAGTTCCTCTAAAGTCTTTTCCTGGGTCATTTTCCACCAAAAATTTCGTCTGCCAACGATCAAAGCTGGTTTTTTTTTTTTTTTTTTTTTTTTGGCGTACATAATGATCTTCAAAAGAAAGTACCCCGTTCGATATTTTTACTCTATTAAATCTTATCAATCTTTAAACAATTTTGCGGTTTCCAAGTGTTTAAAGGACTAATCAGGACACCTCTTTTAAAGTGCGTCATGGAAAATCGAAAGTTCCGTTGAAAATAAAGGACAAATTTTAACAGTAAGAATGGGGCTCTAACAAACTTTTGCTATGCGATCAAATGAATACTCCAATTTGATGTATAAAAACCAGCGAAAATCACGAAAATCACTCTGAGAAAGTCTGAAATCCAGTAATAAACTCACATAACTCCTATAACGGCAAGTTTGTAATAGCGGTTCAACGCAGGTATCATGGGAGATTCCTATCTATTACGTCTCTTTCTCTATGGAAACACAGAGATATGTCTCAAAATAGATGGCCATGATACCTGCGTCTCTCCGCCACTAAGCCCGATTCTGAAAGTGAATTTCTTGATTAATGAGTATACTCATCGTCATTTTTACAGCTTTTTATGCACATATCAACTCTTCAATACCCTATAGCAAAAGTTTGCGAGATAAGAGCCCCATTTCGATCACGGTTCTTTCTGTTGAAAGACACAGTAAAAGAATCGAACTTTTTAGTTTTCCATCGTGCAAGTAATTAGGCGGTAAAATGCAACCCAATCCAAATTAGTAGCAGTTCAAAAATAAACAAACAAAACAAAAAGATAATTTGAGTCTAAGCGGCGAACAATCATACTCCAAAATGTGTTGTGTCAGGTGCGCGAACCCCCCGAAAAGTATCGGTCTGTCTTTTCTGTTTTGTTTGAGCAGCTAAATCAACGAACAAGATCCGTGATTGTTCAATTTTCAACGAGCTGGTTAATTGTCTTCCATTTAGTATGACCCGATTAATTACAGCTTTGAGTTTCTCTCACCTCTTTCCACTCCCTATTTATACAAAATCCTGACAACGGACTAATTATTATATGAATACACGTATTTTCACTGTAAGTAGTGTAAGTACATGGTGACAGCTATAGCTGCGTTCACCTCCAAAGAATTTTCCGTTTCTATTGAGTGAACACTAAAAATTTCCTTTACCTATAGATTCGGATGACGGATCCATAAATTCGTTGTTACTCTCTCTTCGCCCTTTTGGACGCGTGCGTAGGAAAAGGACAGATTAAGGGCTGAAATTTACATTAACAGCCATTCTCATCTGAGCGTAACGTCCGTGACACCTTTTAAAGTTAAAATAAAAAGTGGATGAAAACCAACCTTCAAAATTAATGAAAATATGTGTTAGATTAAAAGCAATGGAAAGTTTCATCCCTGAAAATATAAAGCATTGAACTCAACTAATAGAGAAGCCACAAGGAAATAAAAGGTGTCACAGACGTTACGCTCAAATGAGAATGGCTGTTAACTACGCACAAGGTTATAGATTAAAGAGGTATGCTCATCTGACTTCGCGCCACAAATTCAGTGGCGCGCAGTTCAAAATCACTGCAGGCAAGATGGCCGACAAAAACAGAAAACGTATACTCTTGGCAGAAAACATTGGGCTGCCCTCTGGAGGAAAGCAGAAAACAACCCAATGTTTTCTGCAAAGAGTATACGTTTTTAGCTTTTGTCGGCCATCTTGTCTGCAGTGATTTTGAACAACGCGCCACTGAATTTGTGGCGCGAAGTCAGATGAGCATACCTCTTTAATCTATAACCTTGGGTAAGACAATAAATTGTTTATAGGTCCAAATCTTTCAGAGATCGATTTTAGTTCGAAAATCACTATGGATAAGTCTCACTGTGCGCCCAATTCCTACCAAACAACTCCCCCACCCCTTCCCAACAGTTGATTTCTTCAATAGGGAAGTCGATACAAGTAGATCAAACAAAAAAAAAAAACAAAAAAAACTAACTGTATCCGATTCGATCACGGCAACAGGTAGGGAATAAAGTGATTCACCTGACCGACACAACTTAACGCAATGAAGCACATTATCAAATGTCGTCACAAGGTCACGCAAAGAGGGAGACACCCTCTCTTCAGTGAATCCGTGATCCCTATTCTGCTCCCCCCCCCCCTCTAGGACTTGAGCATGGAGGGATTGTGGTGGCGATCGGACACAGTGGCACCTGTAGCTGCAGCACCGTTCACAATCAGTCGAGTCGAAGCGACCCCTCCCTGAATTCCTACTTCTTCCAAGAGTATCCACCCTATTAAAACCGATCCCTTGCTCTCTACAGGGTGCCCAAAAAAGCATTCAAACCACCAAGCTATCAGAGCTGTCGTTTGACGTACAAATCAATTGTATTTTTCAATACACCGATGATATTATCAGTTGAGAAAGGATTACAAAGTTCAGTTCGGTGTATGACTGAACTGCACGAAAATACTCTGATCTGTAATCTAATCTCCATCCCCGTTTAATTATTAAAATATCCGCAAGTTTTTTAAAGTCATCGACGACTCCACCGGTTGAGAACAGATTACAGATAAGTGTTTTTTTTTCGCACAGTACAGTCATACACTGCACTGAAAAGCGTAATCTTTTCTCAATCGGTGGAATCATCGGTGAATTAAAAAATGTAATTAATTATACGCAAAACGGCAGCACTGCAAGCTATACCTACAGCGAGGTTTTCTATTTCTGGGACGTGCTTTTGAGGCACCACGGAGGTAGCCAAGACGGAAATCTCCTGCGGACATTTTCACACGGGCTCGGTTTTTTTTGCCTCTTATTTGTTAACCTTTAAGGTAAAAATTGTAAAGTTCAACTTGATTTTACATTTGTGCTGTTTCAAATACGACTTCAAATTTAATTAATTAACCTCCCCAGTCCCCCCCCCTCCAAAACACCCAAAATATTATTCATGATTATTTTCTTCTTTTTAAATATTTGAGGAGAAAAAAATACCTACAAAATGATAACTATGGCTCGTCTCAGAAATGATCGGACTTGACATCTTTACGTCTTAATTGGGGTCTGGGAACATTTTCCTCTTACTGCTCCGGAACAATCCTATCGCACTATTGACAGTTTGAAGCTGATGTTTGTATTAAAACCGTATAGAAATGTAAAGTTCCAATCTTCTCTGGGGACAACCCTGAAAGGTAGACATTTTTATACCAACGGAAATTCGGTGCTTGTTTCACCAAATTAATTTAGCGCCAATATTAAATAATTAAATCCGTAAAAATTAGACATTTTTAAAAACTTCTTTAGAATAAGCTGCAGGGGGAGGGGTGGGACGGTTGCACGTATACCAATCCAGTGATAGGAGAATAAAAAGTATTCCAACCTTTTGAATACATAGTTTAGGTGTGCACTGGTGTGCATCAAATGAATTTGAGACGCACCCTGTGTGGATCCACCCTATTATAGATCGGAACCCCTTTTATAACTCATAATCTTTTCTTGATTCCTCCACAGGCGAGCCACGCACGGTGTTGTCTCCCCTCGGCTTCGTATATAAATAAAACTACGGTTAAGTACTTTGACCTTCCAACATAGCGAGTAAAAAAAAAAAAAGATTTGAGGTTAGTAGCACCTGCCTTAAACGGGGTAGAATGGAATCAAGATCCGTACCTTTTTAAGCTGATAATTTATTCCAGTGTAACCAAATTTCAGGTTGAAATTCGTACACTTTGCATTGGTTCAAAGGGGAGTTATAAGATCTAAAGCCCATTATATGGCAACAATAATTTATTCAAGTTACACTTGTTTCTTTCCTTCTTATACTGCCCCCATCTTTTTTTCGATAAAATTTTGAATTATGCACTTTAAATTACTCTCCACAAAAGGACAAATTCAAGTTGGCGCTCTAATAAATATTAATGTTTGTTACACCGCGATCAAGCAAGATTTGGAAATTTTTAAGAATAAGGTGGTGTTTCAACATCAATCAAATCATACGTTTAATAGAAATACGTTTTTTCTCGTTTCATCTAAACTTTCTTCAAAAGAACTGTACATATATCTTGAAATCCAATTTGTTGATAAATCTGTGTTACGGATATTACAAAAAATAACCGATTCTGAGATTTGAAAGGGCTGAGTCGAGAAATATTTTACAGAATTTTTGTAGGACCGAAAGAAAAAACAAATCGTAAAAATTGTTCAGAAAGAGGTGAATTTTGTTCTTATCAATTCTCATTTCGGTCGTATAATTTCTTCTTTCCTCAAATTAGGGAGGGGGGGGAGGCTGGAAAGTCTAACATCATTATGAAGATAGCAAATTTCCAAACCCATAAATGTGTCCTCAATCAATTAAATAAAATATATTCGTGATCTGTCATTGACTCAACCGTGATAAATTATTAACAATGCTAACTCAGGATTTAGGAAGTGTGTTATTTACTGCAAAAATAGTCAATGAAAGGAAACTTTACCCATTCGATTTCATTCAAGGAAAAAAATGTCTCTCTATCCACTTTTTTGCGTAAATTAAATTAGATTCTTACCTGAAACAGAAAATAAAAACATCATTAAGTAAAAGTTAAATACAAACTGAGATTTCAAAAAAGAAGAGGAGAAAAAAATATTATTTAACGGAGACACTCGAAATATCGGTTACATTTACTGCCTCGTTTTTCCGGTGTAGGGGTCATTTCAGAAGTGCTGGCGCACCTAGACCGATAATCTTTGGAATTTTTCAACATTATTTCTCACGAAGAGAAAATTAATGATAATGAGTCTAAGCGTTGGCTTTTCAGTGATGAACACTTTAAAATCAAAAGTTTTAAGTCGAAGGCAAGGTTTTTTTTTTTTGTTGTTAAGCCTTTTCACTAGGCTTTTGGCCTTTGTGCCTATACACGACAGCCACTAACTAACTATTGATTTTTGAAGAGAGAACAGAATTTTGATTATGGGTGATTAGGTTTAGACAGATGAGATGATTGACCAAACTTGACAAGGAAACATCCATGCTCTAGGCACTCAGATTTCCACTGTAATCTTTGCCGTGGACCCACTTTTGAGGAGACCGAGCGACAAGACCAGTGAAAAATCTGCTGCCATTACCGATATTCGAACCCGGGACCTATGGAAAGGTTTGTTTTGATTTGAAGGAATGAAAATTGGAAATTCCCCTAAGATTATGGTCTATTGGTGCGCCTACACTTCTGAAACGAGCTCTACCAACAAAAGATTATAACATGATGCAAAAATTGTATGTGTATCAAAACTGCTGTAAAGGTTCTTTCTAAGTTCGTTGTGTTTCGTAACTATAGCCGGTGAAAATAGTCCGCGGCATAGCGCGAGTTTTCCAAAAAAAAACCGATTCTTCAAAGGGATTTTTTCAGCTAACTAGTGGGCTGTGAATGTTTTTTATGCGCGCATCGTTCGGAAAATAGAATTAGTATGTCTCTCTCTCTCTCTTCCAATTTGAACGCGTGTGTTAGAAAAGGATATCGGAGGGGGCTATCACGTGACTTAGCCCCTATCGGCTATCCCCCTTCTTTTTCTAACGCATGCATTCAAATGGGAGCAGGAAAGAGACGGATAAATTTCTACATCCGTCCATGGTATCGTTGTGTCTACGTAAATTTACGTTGGAATCAATTTGTCATTGTTGCTGAAACAAAAGTACGCAATATAGAAATATATATTAGGATGAGATCGCAATCTCACGGGAGGACTTATGAAACAACAGGTGTGTTCTTCCGAAGTAATCCAAAGAATATTAAAATGCTGATTTCTATAGGAAAGAGCACACCGCATGTTTAAAGGGATCTTCTTCCTTTCTCCATTTCAACTTGAGACTCCTCGTTTTTCAGCGAAAAACTGGTACTTCAGACGAACAACATGATCGGAACGAAAGATGAATTTCAATGAACTCGCGGATCGCAGGTTCCTGCAGTGACTCACAAGGAGTACGCGACAGCTCGAAAAAAATATGGTACGAAATCCAGAAATCATGACATCACGAGCCGAAAATACGAGGAGAGAGTGAATGTAGATTGTAGCTCATCACAAACGAATTTAAGAAAACGGAACATTGCACGACACCCCCCCCCCAACGCCAGACTCATGGATGAATCCAGCAATTCGGCAGCCATGAATTCATCCCATTTGAACGTATGAGAAATAATCGACTTTTGAGGAAGGCCATAGCCCTTTTACGAATCGAGACGAGCATTAAATGTCATAAAATGTGGAGAGTAAGAAAAGTTTCAAGAATGTACACGGAAAAAAAACTACGGTGAAAAGAACCATACGGATACCTGATTTTGGCACCTGCTAGATGTTATGGTAATGTTAACCAGAAGTATACTATGTTTTGACTAGGTACTAGGTGATGTTACCTTATTGCATGTCGAATTTAATCTAAGTATCGGTAAATGTACCATACTTCTGGTCAAGTTTACCATAACATCTAGCAGGTGCCAAAATCAGGTATCCGTATGGTTATTTTCACAAATCTTTTTTTTCCGTGTAGCAGTGGCGGGTCGTGCGATGCGGCAACAACGGATTCTCGCCCATCTAAACACACGTAAAATAATCGATACTCAAGGGATTCACTTGAATCCCTGAGAAATCGATACTTCTGCATAGGTTCAAACGGCAAAAAAACACAGTTGCCAAATAGCACGAGCCGCCACTGAAATAGTACATGCATCACATTCTCCATGATTAAGACAATGAGAAATACGGATCCGTCCAACTTTTATCTTTCATTCATAAACCGCGCATTAAAAAAAAAAAAAAAAAATGTTGAAAGATAGTGAAAAATACAACGAGATTATGTCAACCACTCAAATCTTCAAAAAGTGGATCTATCCAGTTTCAATTCTACCGCGCTTCAAGTGCTTGTGTAAGATTTTTCGTCGACTTCTCAGAGTTATATTTTCTTCGAAAAATAGAGGCCTCAACTTCTCTAGCGATTTCCGACTATATTTCCCCCTTCTTCTTAAAAAGAACCTCCCCTCAAAACTTGACATGATCCACACTTACAAAAGGATTCAATTCAATGACTGTCGAAGTGTCGAGGATGACGTCACGATTCAGACAAGCAAATGCAGGAACACAGATAGACTGACACTTGCAGTGATGCCAAATTTGGGTGTGTTCGCTGATTTAAATAGGATGCGTATTCTCCTTTTTACTTTAAGGTTGGCAACTTGGTGCGATGGTAAGTGTATGGTATAGTGCAAAAGCAGCACGGTCTGAAGTCTCGACTCAACTCTAACTACGGCCTCTGATTCGATTAGAGTGATATTGATTACTAATAACATTTAGGAATTGAAATCCACTCGACTCATTTTGGAAGTGGACGGGTTTTTGCCGAACAGTAGCGAATGGAAATTTTATTCCATTTATCCATTACTTTATTCATTCATTTATTGCTATAGCTCGTGGGCCACATCTATAAAACCTGCATAATCTCTGAGCGCGCCCACGCATCTGCAAAATCCGTGTAATCTTTGCCTTGGGCGCACCCACGCGCTGCACCTGCGGCCATGCAACCAGCATCCGAACAAGATTCGCTTTCGGAGTTCGGACGGCAACTTCCAGTCACCGATACCCGTGAACGAAATATAAAATGGAAGGAGCTTTAGGTGTAGCATCCACCGCTGTCGCTTGAGTCTCATTCAACCAAGGTCATCGGATGAGAGAAGAGGAACGCTGGAACGCTACACGGAGCGCGGGAGCGACTTTTAACGAGACCCCGCGCATACTAACAGAGGCTACAGGATCAGCAATCAGCAGAGACATGGCAAGACCACGCGACGGGATGGGGCTACACTTTGTAAGCGCGAATGCGAATGGAGACTATTCTGGCCACTATGCATAAACACTCGGCTACTCTGCTATACAGGCACGCACACACACGCACACTAAAATACACTTCAGCATATCGCGAGCATAACAACAACGATCGAACCGTGAGTCATACTTATGCGCAGATCGCCGCGATATCGCCCAATGAAGAACTAGGAAGGGAAATAGGTATGATAGATGATCTTCGAAAAACGAAATGAAATCTCCAGTCAAAATGTAAGCTGTAAGTACTCGGTATGAAGCGAACGGTTCTGCAAACATTTGTTAACGAAATTCCACCGTAAACTACACGCATATAACACTTCGATAAATTTTAATTTTTTTACTAAGTAGACTGAAATTTTGCATACTAGCGTGAAATTTAGCACGCTAAATTCAAATTTCGTCTCTACTTTACTTCTAGACTCAATTTTCCTTCGAAAAACTGAAATTATCTGCACCTAACCTCCAACTTACGATCCAACGGACACCAAGTTAAAACTAGGAAAGTTTGAGGAAGAACCGTAGAAGCTGGAGCAAAACTGATGAAAATGTCGGATACTTCGACTGAAATGCTTACAGTTCCAACTAGCAATCAAAACCTATTAACAGACCCTTCTCCTAAATTCTTTATCAATCTCAATAAATAGAATGAACTTTTCTCGTTTAGTTTGATTGTGCTCAGTGATTTTTTTAGAAACACATTTAAAACCATGTTAATTCGGTGGTACAAATTTGTACCGCCAGGATACAAAGGGTTAAGCAGTCAAATCTGGTTCGATTTCATTGAGCATGACGTCATCGAACTTGAATATTTTTACAGCGCCTGCATAACGAATGACGGGCAAATGCAGGTGAAGAGCACTTTGACCGCGAGCGAGAACCGATGAACCGTTCCGGTCATTTCAATGAAAATAGTATTTGTTCGGTGGTTCATGCAAATTCATGACTCTACAATTCAAATGACCCGTTTCCGCGTGGAAAATAGACTGTCGAGACTTTTGGAAGGTCAGATATACGTCATTAGCGACGCGTCAGGCAGGACCGTGTCCCCGTGTCGTATCGGTCATTTTAAGTGGAAATCAAAACATTGTCGCGGTGTGTGACTCTGAATACGATTCTTAGTAATAGTGCAGGAAATAATGCACAAATTGAAGACACTTCCAAAATTAATTCCGATAAATAACAGGTGCGCTATTCCGCCAAAAATCACTATTGGCTTTCAATGCACAATTTTCAGGAAGAGCAGCACGCCTGTTGTTTTATTGGCTCCTCAATTATTAATAGACATAAATGTACCAAAGTAAATGTCAATGCACAAATTGAGGACACTTCCAAAATGAATTCCGATAAACGACAGGTGCGCTATTCAGCAAAAAATCACCATTGGTGTTCAGTAGCACAATTCTTAGGAAGAGCACGCCTGTTGTTTTATTGGCTCCTCAATTCTCAATAGACAAATGTTCCAAAGCAAAGGTCAATGCACTAATGGGTCTGTTGCAAACTTTTGATACAGCGCTATAGAGTGTGCAATCTAATGTAAAATCGCCTGAAAAGTTCAATGATGGCATCAGAAAACAATGAAATGCAATAATAAACTCACAAAATGCGTTAAATGAAATCCAATATGGCGGCAAAATATCGAGCAATCTGTATGCATGCACCACGAACATTCAAGGATAGCCAACCTCACAATATCCATCACAACCAATCACAACGTAAATAAACACATAACCTCTACCTGCAGTGAGGTTGTCAAAGTTGGCAATCCTTGGATGATCACGGTGCATACATTCAGATTCCTCGATATTTTGCCGCCATCTTGGATTTCAATAAACGCCTCTTGTGAATTTAATATTTTATTTATTGACTTTATGATGCCACCAATATGGACTTTTCAGGCGATTTTACATTAGAGTAAACACTTTTTATCGCTGTAGCAAAAGTTTGCAACAGACCCATTGAGGACAAGTCCAAATTAATTCCCACAAACGACAGGTGTACTCTTCTGCCAAAAATCACTATTGGCTTCCAATGCACAATTCTTAGGAAGATCACGTCTGCTGCTTTATTGGCTCCTCAATTATTAGACGCATAAATGTTCAAAAGCAAAGGTCAATAAACTCTGGGTAGTTTAGATTGTTTGAACGGTTTTCCTCTCGAGACCTGTGCGGCACCCCCACTTTCAATCACCCCCTGCGGAGCAGTCCTCGATTTATTTGATACTGCAACGTAATAATCATGAGTTGTTTTGTTTTGTTTTTTTTTTCCATTCGAGTAACCAAGATCGATGTACTATGACAGGTCATTCAATGAAGGTCTTCAAAAGAAAGTACTTTAATCGAAATTTTTACTCTTTTAAATCTCGGTAACTTTTAAACCCTTTCATGCCTGGTGAATGTACATATGAATAACAGAATCTTATAGAGAAAATAAAAATATGATATGCAGATTATTTTATAGGAGAAAGTTGTGCCCAGATCAGCTATGAAGGCGAAAAATCCGTTCCTTAACACAAAATATTTTCAGGTTTGAAAGGGTTAAGAACTAAGCAGAATGGCACGATAGTGCACCGCCATGAAAAATAGAAAATTCTACTGAAAACAATGGAAAAATTGGACGATAAAAATTTCGATCAGGACTTTCTTTTGTAAGCCATAGTACCTAGCCATGGTATCGCAACTTTTCATCGACTTCGCAAGTAAATTTCATTTTTCTGAGCTAAGTACAACCGTTCAAAAATTTCATGATGAAACAATTTCATGTAGAGGCTGTTTCCGATAGCTTCAGTTTTGACAGTTCTTTCTTTACATGCGAGAAAGGAGGAAATCAAGTCTTCACGTACGCTTTCATGTTAATATTCACTAATTACGATAGTCGACCGAGTCTATTTTGTGGCACAAAGTTCTAATGGTTCACGCGGTGAGTGGCGTCAACGTTGTCACGCATCTAAACAACGAGCAGTCAGAACCGAAGTTATCTGAAACAGCCTCTAACACCCTCTTGAAAATTGAGACCCAACTTTGAGTCGCTGTAGAAATTTTTTCGTTGAAAAATCACACATAAAACCAGTCCGAACCTTAATCTGCGAAACAAGAGCTTTTAAATGGTAAATATTTTTATAATAATTTTTTTTAAAAAAAATCATTTTCCCATTCACTTCAATGCATTTCCAAGATGCAACGACGTAGATAGGAGTAACATACGAGTTTTTTCCCACCATTACATTTCCCCACCCCAATATTGCCATTAAGCCCAGAGCTATAGAGAGTATTATAGGTCTTTGATGCAACTATTGATGTGCTGGAGTGCATCGAAAGCTGGGAACAAAATCAACAAAAATTCATCATTCCTGTTACGAAGTACGTTTCACCAGTTCGTAAATACGTTAATACTACTATAAACTTCGTCGAGAACCTCTTTCCAAAAATATCTGCCAAATACTGCTTGCATAGTTGCATGGCGTGTGCACCCCCCTCCCCCCACAAAAAACCCCTCAATGAACGAGAAAAGCGCAAAAGTAGCCTAGTCGGTTTGATGGCACACGCCAGTGGCTGCTGCTCGTGAACTGCAATGTTTCAACATCTCCTCCTTATAAGCCAACAGAAAAGAATCGATCCTCCTTTCGATACTTAATTCGATAAAAAATCGATGCTTTTACACGCTTGATTATGATGCTTTTTGGCCACTTTTTGACGATCTCAGACCAAAGTGCAGGGTCCCCACTCCCCCACGGTTCACCCTCTCTTCCTGGAATACAATCGATACGATACATCGATTTTCTGAAACAGGTTACTGAAAAGTTGAAAAAACATTGCCCGAAAAAGAGCTCACTAAACAGGAGGTGTACTTGTTCGTAAGAATATCCACTTGGATGAAATATTTTTTTTCTTCTTCTTTAAGGATCACATCTTACAATTTGGATCCTGAATTTTCCATTGATTCATAAAGCTATAGGGATTCAGTTGATTTTTCAGCGAGGCCTGGCAATGCAACAAAAGCCAAAAATAGGAGCGCGGAAACATTACCGCTGTCTGAGTCATTAACCCCCCTCACTCACACTCTCACACTTTAACGCGTACACAATGTAAACAATTAACATTTTCTGCAAGGCGTTCCTTTAATGCATTACTCCCGAGAAATTTGAAAATAAACAAAACGTAATATAGAATAAATTTACGCTTTTAAAAGCTTATCACCGAGTGACCTTAGATAGGCGAGACACAATCTTTCTCTAAAACTCGATCGAAAGCTCAAAACGTTATCTGCGAGAGAAGAAAAATAAGTTATCTTTTCTCAAAGTGTCAAGCGCACTTAATCCATACTATTTCGACGGATGTGTATTTAGAGTATTCATTGGTTTCTCCATATTACAGGCTTTTCCTTTCGAAACTAAAGAGAATCTTACTCTCCGTTGTGGTGCGAGTCACACGTTTAGTTTGCTACAGTGTACTACGACCTTCAAAAGAAAGTATACCCTGGTCGAAATGTTTATTCTTTTAAATCTTGACAAAATTTAAACAATATTACGGTTTTCAATTGTTTAAGGACTAATCACAACGCCTTTTTTAAAATACGTTATGAAAAATCGAAAGTTTCATTGAAAATAAAGGTCAAATTTAAGAGTAATAATTTCGACCGGGGTAGGTACTTTCTTTTGGAGTCATAGTACATATTAGAAAATATGAGCATAGTTGAAGTTCGTCTCAGAAGTGCTGGCGCAGCTCACCGATAATCTTTGGCGAATTTTAAATTTTCTTTCCTTCAAATAAAAACTAAACTTGCCTGTAACAACCTTTTGATTTTAAAGCGTTCCTCAATGAAATTCTAACATTCTAATTTATTTTCATTAATTTTCATTCTGTGATTGAGAAATAAGGCTGGAAAATTCCAAATATTTTATTCTCATTCATTTTTGTTGTGTGATAAGAGAAAGAGGGCTGGGAAATTCCAAAGATTACCGAGTCTAGGTGCGTCTCAACTTTTGAAACGAACTTTACATAGGAAATCATCAATCTTTATTCAAGATTGATTGTGTGGCACGGAATTTACGATGTAATTGACGAAGGTATTTTAACTTAACTGATTGCTTATTCAAAACTGTTTTTCCTGCGATTATTACTCAGTAATCAAAAGAAATCGATAAACTTCTAACGATTATTCAACCTATTGCTTGTGTTGTGTCAACTAGATGGGTATATCATTGCCGCAATCCACAAAGTGACACGTTAAGCACTCTACTTATAGCTCACGATACATATCGATCTATAAATAATTTATTTACCGTTGGATATTCGGCATCTTTAGATTACTCTTCAGAATGGGTCTGTTGCATACTTTTGCTACAACAATGTGGAGCCATGAATCTTAAGTAAAATTCGGCGAAAATAACGATGCGACCATTAAAAACGTTCAAAATCCACTCATTAACTCAGGAAATCACTTCAATTTCAAACAGCCCGCGCTACACTAGACACTATTTGCACCGGTATACTACTACATAGACGGAACCACCGTGCATAAGAAAAACAACATCGTAACTACAAAATGATGGAATTCCGTTCTAAATACATGAATTATTACTGAAAACAATACCGGCAGTATTCATAAAAACAATTTCAGTCACCGCAATACATTGAAAAATTGAAGCGAGAAATTGCTCCCTTGAACATCGCATCGCTATTAATATAACGACACGGGTTAAAGACGGTCAACTTCATAATTTTGTCCAAAACAAAAGTTGAAGGACATCCCGAGGACCCGTCGATACAAAATTTTCAGATTTGTATACATGCCGGAATTTTAGTGAGTATAGAAACTTTGTTCCGGAATTGTACATTAGACAAATGCGGTGAAGTTTAGAGACATTATTTTTGCTAGTTTTAAGTTAAAATTCAGTAGAAAAAAAAAAAATGCCGCACTCTACAACTTTGGAGATCTAACGTAGCTACCGGCAAAAAAATAGCTCCAGCACGACATTTTTTGGAAAATCGTCACAAAACAAACAAAAATACTACCGAAATCACAATTTTAAAATCCGCTCCCAAAGTCACGGGGGTCTGTCCCAATATTGTGATCCAAACCAAACTTACCTCAGACGCTGCTTTGGTGCGATTTTTAAATTTTAAAATTCATCGACTTGATCCTAATTTTCTCTAAGCTAACGTCTCAGGATCCCTAACTTTTACAGTGACAACAACAGTCCCTCTTTCAAAATACTCTCCTTTTTAAAATAAAATAAAAAAGAAAAAAAAAAACTGGTCAAATTGAGAAAGAAAAAAATCTAAAATTCCTGGTTTAAACAAACCCCCCCCCCACACAATACACCGGATTTTCCGGCATTCCATGACCATTCCAGATAAAGGAGACAGTCAATTTCAACAGCTTTTCCTAATTTTGTGGGTCTTTAGTTATTATCCTATAGAAAAGAAGATCAATCAGCAAAGATCTCCCAGCCAGACAATCATCTCTCACTAATCAGCCAGGTGTAAAACAAGATATATATTTGAATAAAACTCATTTTGATTCACTTAAACACAATTTTCTCATTATTTTGGAATTCTGATTTGATATACCTACCTAATTTTGCATTGGAGCAAAACTGCCAACCGAGGGGATTATTTCATTTGAAGTGATTAGTTATTTGGTTTTTCGTAACATATGATTTATCTCATTATACTTTAAAATATAAAATGTAACAAGATGATTAATTATTTCAATTAATTTTTATTATTATATTTTAAAGGGCCAAATGAGCCATCGGCTTATGGGGGAACTTAAGGAAAATGTTTGATTGAGTTAAAATTCTGGTATTAAATCAAATTCTACATTCTATTTGGTGTCATAAATTAGGACTCAAAAAATATAAAAAAAAGCTGTTTCCTGACACTTCAGTTTCTTCTTGAAGATCAATTTTAGTCAAGAGCAAACCGTATCTTTAATACATCCCGATTGATACTGTTTAGCTTTTACAACTACAGTTTACAAGTCAAGTTTTTTGTTATTGAAGCACACAATACCAGTGCAAAGTTGGGAATTCAGTGAATCCAGCATAGCCGTAGCTAGGCTATTTTCTTTCTCTCTTTTAGCCCATTTAAATGAATGTGTTAGAAAAGGATAGAAACAGGGGGCTGAAGTCACCTGACAGCCCCTATATCCATCCTTTTCTAACACGTACCCCCAAAACGGCAAAGAGAGAGAAAGACAATAAACTGGCTATGGCTATGAATCCAGAAATTTTTCTTTAAGGGAATGATTCCTACTGATTTCGGATTGTAATTCTACAGCATGTGAAGATTTAACAATTCAAATTAGTTTTAGTCTCTGTGTGTTATTTTTTATTTTTTCACCCGTGTTTATTTTTGAAAAGAACCGTCACATCAGCAGCAGCAAACTCATAACTTCTCTGAAGTAGTGTGGATGC
This sequence comes from Trialeurodes vaporariorum, assembly GCA_011764245.1. Taxonomy (NCBI): domain Eukaryota; kingdom Metazoa; phylum Arthropoda; class Insecta; order Hemiptera; family Aleyrodidae; genus Trialeurodes; species Trialeurodes vaporariorum. The sequence continues at coordinate 15,822,249 of VMOF01000035.1, forward strand.
AAAAGCAAAAATAGAAAACTAATTAAAACCTTGAACGACAGCCAAGAAAAAAAAAAAAGTTATGGGTAAGGAAACTCGAAATCACTTTGTTATATTTTTGTAAATTTATGACAATAATAAAGTTTGAGTGATGTCGGATTACAATACACTCTACTAAATCATTTCAAGCCTGACTTTTGGGGAATGATGCTGGATGTCAAAAGTTCACTAATATTAACTGACACAGATGTTAATGAGTCTTACTTTACGTGCTCCGGTCAGTTTCATGATTTAAACAATCCTTCTGAGTCATTCAAAACAAGTTATTAAAACCAAAGCTTTTGACATCAGAACTATTCCCAATTAGAATGACCGAAGAATTTATCTTGGTGATTGCAAAGTGGGTCACGTTTAAATTCAGTATAGGACCTTGTATCAGAAGAAAAATAGATATTCCATGACAACAGAAAAAAGTCCAACCTGCATTTCCTACAGGCTAATTTCCAACCAAAAGGAACATTAATTGGTAAGAATTTGCTGCCAAGGAGGGCCACATCTACATGATTTCATCGTCAAGAGGCACAAAATTAATGCTCTGAAGCGTTCCCATATTTAATTCTACAGTGACAGAATTAGACTGATATTCAATTTCTCTAGAATCATAGCCAGTTACTTTTGTTTACAACAACGGAGAATCCATGAAACAAGTGTTTAGAACAAACGGCTTAATTTAGTGTGAGTCGAAGTGGTTGGGATTGGCATTATCACCACTTGAAACAGTCGAGGAAAAATTAAAGAAAAATCAAATGATAAGGAGAAAAAAAAAGGCTTGCTGAAAAATGAGCTCGCGTGCAACATTTTCATAATTCATACTTGAACACTTGAGCATATGATGACAGAGGATACATTACAAGCCCGTCAGCTGCTTAGCACAAGTACATGAAGGTAACTTAGGAAAAAGCATTCCTTAAAGATAGGATTCCTCCCGAAGTTCTTCAGTGGACTGAGACAATTAATTTACTTATGCGGTAGAATGGCCTTGCATCATTGAGATTTGTTAAAATTAATCAACCTGCCTTTCCAAAACTTTAAATAGTTTATAATGATAAGTGGAACAGCTGCGTTTATTATGCTGACACTGATAAACTGATCTAATGTAGGAGAAAAATTAATTGATTGAATTAGGATTCACGATGCTGGCTGATATCGCTACAAATGCTGATTCTAAACGATAATTGAAAGTCTTAAATACAAATATAGCAGGAAACTACGTCCAGTCATAATCAGAATAAATATATGTTCTACTATCAGCGAATTTAGGCATCATGTGAACTGTTTCAAATATCCTGAAATTTTCACAAGGAGTAGCAACTGTCAAATGGCTTCGTAATCTCTTCGCTTTGCTATTTCCTCTTGAGACTCATGCTCTCTCATTCAGAATTTAATAGGGCCCACTCGATTAAAGTTACAAGTGGATAACACCGTCAAAACTAATGACTCAATGCACAAAAAAAGAGAAATCGCTTATTAACAGATTTGGCTGTCGAAGAGGTCAAGGCAAAGATCTGATTTTAAGGATGAACGACGAACGTTTTTCGAAAGAGTCAAACCGCAAATTGAAAATCAGCGATTGGCAAAAAATATAAAGACGTTCACGGGTCAAAAAATGAAAACGTTCTGTCAGTCAATTACACCTCAGTGTGAGATTGGAACCAAAGGAGGATAAAAACACAAAATTTTAGAAAGTTTGAGGAGTGCACAGTGGAAGGATGGAAATAGTGTGATTCATGAATGTCACACCCCTCAGACTTGGAAGAGCAGAAAATAGGTCATAAATTTGATCAAAGTGAATTAATAAATAAGGCCCGACCAAAACAGAGAGCAAGGGAGAGCGAGGAATCTGATGAGAAAAACCGGTTGTGCTTATAAGATAGGTACGAAGTAAGGAATGGTCTTGAGACAGGAGAGGCTACTTGCGCCTTCCAAAAACACAACTGCTGGTAAAACCAGGAGAAAACAAAGTAATGAATGAAAAGAATTTCTAACCTTCATCTATGAGCCGTTCCACATGTATGAAGACGTTGGGAAATGCAGTCACTTGTTTCCTATCTTTTAACAATTGTGCTAAATAATCTGCTGTGCTTTGACAAGAATTATGAACTAAACTGCTTTCACACATTTTTACTAGATTTGAAAAAAAAAAACTTTATAGAAAATAAATAAGTAAGAGAGGAGAAAACTTATGAAACAATAAGGCACTCTTTTTTATAAGGTAAAAATACGTAACAAATTAACTAAATTCACAGCGGATTTCCTGAGATTTTGTTTAAAAATACACCGAAGTCCCAGTATTTGCGCAAGAACACTCATTGGGACTAAACACGAAACTAGACACTGTTGCTGCGAATCCAAAAGTCACTAAACACATCAAAAGGCTGTGGCACACTGGCGGTGGCATACCTCGTGGGCGAGACACTATCGCGCATGCGCTGTTGCTGCAGAGCGGTTCAGATCGCAAGCAGACGAGTCAAGTCGCAGTTCGAGTCCATTCCCAATTCCCATTCTCTCCATTCTTTCCTACCCAACTTGTCGCCGCCGCGCACAGCCTGGTGGGAGGGCAAAAGCGGGGAAAGGGAGGATCACGGGTGTGAAGCATCGCGACACACAGTGGAAAGAAACACGGTCATTTTCGGGCATGAACCCATGAAAACTATCGAATTATCCGAGAATCGGCGATGACCATCCAATTCGACCTTTTGGATGGGCTCACATAGAGTCCCTATATACTCTAGGTTCACAGGGACAAAATACAGTGGCGAAGCGTGGACTCTACTCTGGCAACGTTGCATTTGGTCCCATTTAAACCCATGAAAACTATCGAATTATCTGGGAATCGGCGATGACCATCCAATTCAACCTCTCGTCTGAGTTCACATGGACAGAATACAGTGGCGAAGCGTGGAGTCAGGCAACATTGCATTTGGTCCCATTTAACCCCATGAAAACTATCGAACTATCTAGGAATCGGCGATGATCATCTAATTCGACCTTGTTCGTAATGGACAAAATACAGTGGCGAAGCGTGGACTCAGGCAACATTGCATTTGGTCCCATTTAACCCCATGAAAACTATCGAACTATCTGGGAATCGGCGATGACCATCCAATTCAACCTTTCGTCTGGTTTCACATGGACAAAATACAGTAGCGAAGAGTGGACTCTACTCTGGCAACGTTGCATTTGGTCCCATTTAACTCCATGAAAACTATCGAGCTATTAGGGAATTATGGCGATGACCATCCAATTTGACCTTTCTCATGAGTTCAAAAGGAAAAAGTACTGCTTCACCGCTGAGAAAATGCTACGATGCCAGGTAGAGGTTGTTTAGACGCACCAAGACAGGTTAGCTTTGGAATTTTCCACCGATACGTCTCTTATTACACACTTACACAGTAAAGATAAGTGAACATGAATTTAAGAATCGGCTTTACAATTGGGAACGCTTTTAAAAATAAAAGGTCAAAATTGCATGCAAAGTTTTTTCTTTTATTTTAACGAATGAAAATTAAAAATTCGTCAAAGATTATCGGTAAGCTCCTACACCTCTGAAACGAACTCTATAGCACGCTTCGCCACTGTAGGTACAAATGAGAAGAAATGGAGTCATTGCAATGTTTTCCAGCACGCTAGTGGATGATAGTAGCTAGTGACAAATTTGCGAAAAAACGAAAAAAGAAAAAAATAGCGGGGAAAAATAAATGAAATTATGAGCCCCTAAACTTAAAAGTCTAATATTTGCTACTAAAAGCTAAGCTATTTTGATGTGGTCCATCCTAGCGTATGTGCAATGTGCATCGACCTACGGTTAACGATAATGACGCTACCGCACCTCAAACGTATACTGTCGAGGTCAAAAAGACTGTCAGACTACTCCTGCAGCAGGAGTAGGCTACCAGGGTACCCGCACAACATTTATATCTCGATGAATTAAAGCACTGCCGGTGGCTATACCTCGGCCAAAATCTATGATGAAGTCGTACGGCATTCTTTTTGTCCACGACATTACTTATAACCATCATTTTGCACTATACAGCTACTTACATGCCCGTGGCATACCTACGTAGCATATTGCCGCAGCCCTCATAGAGCATAACCCCAAAACACCGATGAAACACGCACAGACCTTCAAAATCCACTCATAAAGTCGTAAATGCCCTTTGCCAAAACCGTCAATTCAAATAGCGCGGAGGCCATTCCTACAGTAAATAAATGATGAGTATAACTGCTGCAAGTCCAGTGGCGGCTCGTGCAATGGGATTTTACGTTCTGCAGACATTTGCGCTACCTAAGACTTTGAGCGCTACTGTTAGTTGAACAAGATAAAAGGTCTTAAAAGCTTCATTAAAAGTGCGGAATTGCAACCGTACGCTCTGAAAATATTCAGTCAGCCCTCTGATAACTATTTCCATTCACTTTTCCCGTTTAGAAGCGAATTTTTCCAAAAAACTTATTGTTAGTGTTTTGATGAATTTGAGGTTATGTTCTAGGAAAGCTGGATTCAAGAGGAATTAATGAAAATTCGCTCCAAAAGCTATCAAATTCGATGTCATCGTTCAAAATAAAGGGAAACTAACAAAATTTTCAAAGATTTTTGAGAGAAAATGTTTAAAGTTTATGTTTGTTTTGCGGTAGCACAAATGTCTGCAGAACCACTCACTTCGTGCAATGTGGCAACGATGTATTCTCTCCATTTAAACCTACGTAAAATAATCGATCTTTAGGGGATTCAATGAATCCCCGAGAAATCGATACTATTACTGTTTATAGGTTCAAATGGCAAAAAACATGGTTTCCACATAGCACGAGCTGTCGCTGCGCTAATCAAGCCCAGTCATTGTAAGCGCTGATTACTTCATCGAATTGATCTTCAAAAAGCGCATAATGTATTCATAGTAAACAGTAAACGTGTTTTCGTCTTTTTGACACATCAATAGAAAACTTAAGCGATTGACGCGTTCTATCATGCTCTATTTTGAAGATCAATTTGATCGAGGAATCACTAATGATCAGCGCTTAATGAGTGGTGGTTATGAATAAAGCAGTTGCTTGATTTGCAGTGGCTGCGACAGACCCTGCGGCCCCCGCAGAAAATGAGTTTGTCTCCCCCTTTAATGAGGGTTTTAATCTAACTCGATTCTGACCACTGTCCTATTTTTTCTCACTATTTTTCCTCAATTTTGCTATAGGGGATTGAAGAGTTGATTCTTGCAGAAAGCCCTGTAAAAATGACAATGTTTACATTTACACTATAAAATCACGAAATTCACTCTCAAAATCTGGCTTAATGGCGAAAAGACGCAGGTATCAATGTATCATGGGAGATTCCTATCTAAATTGAGACATATCTCTGTGTTTCCGTAGAGAAAGCGACTTAATAGACAGGGATCTCCCATCATACCTGCGATGATCCGCCATTACGAACTTGCTGTTTTAGCAATTTGTGAGTTTATTACTGAGTTTTAGACTTATTCAGGGTAATTTTCGCTGGTTTTTACATAAGATTGGTTTATTTATTTGCCCACAGCAAAAGTTTGCAAGAGCCCCATTATGCTAAAACACTAAAAATTAGTAAAATCAGACATCGATGGACGGTGAATGTCTCAGACACATTTTATCGTTTTGGATGCTTACTTGCAGTTACGGTAGATGGAGAACAGGTATGGACAACACTCTGAGGTTGGCTCTGATTGGCTGTGAAAAAAAGCGACTCCGCCGCCATTTTTTTGACCGCGCGATTCAAATTTAGATTTCACATCTTGAAAAGGAAAGTTAACAACGTAATTGATGATGTTAATCCATTCTATAGTCACAACGTTAACATTTAAAGATAAAAATGACATTGCATTGTTCAAATAAATAAAGTATTGCTTCAGATAAACTTCCCCTTCAAACCTAACCACAAACAACAATGCAAGATACACAGTGTAAATAGGAGACAAGATGGCGGCAAAGTCGCTTTTTCCCAAGTGGCCACGCCCCCTGAGCCGAGTGTTGTCCATACTGTTCTCCATATACCTTGACTTGCAGTGGCGAGGCGTGCGATTTGGCAACGTTCCTTTCCCTCCATTTAAACACATTAGAAAGGTCAAAATCCCTGGTCATTGCCGATGACTGGAGCGTTCGACTTTTTTGGTGAATTTAAATGAAGAAAATACATTGTTGTCAAATGTCACACTTCGCCACTGCTTAGGTACTTGATCGACCCACTGAGCTGTGGCTCGCGGGAGAGGAACGAGAAGCATTGGAGAAGTGGGGTCTGACTTCTTCACAGAAGACACATGTTGCCTTAATTGGGATTTGAATAAAAATAAATGCCAAAATATCGTTTATTCGACAAACATGTTGATTCTTCTCGCAATCTCGAAGCTTTTTTCACTCCAAGTCAACAGAATTTCATTCGCATTTTTGCGCAAATGCGAATAGTACGGACATTTGGTAGTGAAGAAAGCCGCGACAAGTTGCAGCGCGCTTGCAACCTTATCGACGGGCATCGACGAAATTTCGGTGCTCGAGCGGAACGCTGCGGTGCGTTGGTGTGTTTTTTGAGAATCGATTCTTTGTGTACGCGTATAAAAATTAGATGGGCGATGGCATCAGGGCTGCCGTTTTGCGTATAATCAATGCTATTTTTCAATTCACCGATGATTCCACCGGTTGAGAAAAGATTACACAGTTCAGTTCAGTGTATGTAATGCACGAAAGTACTCTGATCTGTAATCTTTCCTTAATCGGTGGAAACTCCGTTGATTAATTAAAATATCCGCAAGTTTTTTAAAGTCATCGACGACTCCACCGGTTGAGAAAAGATTACAGATGCGAGTATTTTAGTTTACTATAGTCATGCATTGAACTGAACTGTGTAATCTTTTCTCAGCCGGTGGAATCATCGGTGAATTGAAAAATAGAATTGATTATACGCAAAACCCCAGCCCTGGATGGCATGCAGAAGGGAACCAACTTTTCTGTTCATCGCGGGGGAAAAAAAAGACTGGTAGGATTTACCATCTGCACTGCTGATTTTCGAGTCTTCAGTCTTCCTGGAAATATGAGAGAACTAGTTATTTTAGTTAATGTTTTGCACCAGTCACGGCGTGAAGCGTGCATTTTTTTTAAGGGGCTTCCTAGAACATTGGTGACTAGAGAGTTATCTACACACTAAAAAAAAAAGACTTGGATCGCCCCACTTATTATTAATGAAATTTGCGCAATCAAATGTATTGTTTGTAAGTACCTACTTACCCATAAATTAGGTACTCCAACCAATAAATTAGTACCGGGTATACATCTACACATACTGAAAAAAAGACTTGGATCGCCCTACTTATTATTAATGAAATTTGCCAATTTGCGCAATCAAATGTATTGTTTGTACCTACTTACCCATAAATTAGGTACTCCAACCAATAAATTAGTACCGGGTACCAACTCAAAGTGGTATGGCACACCCAATGGGGCTCTTGCAAACTTTTGCTACAGGGAATTGAAGAGTTGATTATAGCGTAAAAACCTGTAAAAATGACGATGAGTACTTTAAAAAATCTCGAAATTCACTCTCTGAATCGGGCTTAATGGCGGAGAGACGCAGGTATCATGGGAAATTCCTATCTAAATTGAGATATATCCTTTGGCCATATCTCTGTGCTTCCTTAGAGAAAGTGACATAATATACAGGAATCTCCCATGATACCTCCGTTGAACCGCCATTACAATCTTGCCGTCATAGCTGTTTTTTTGAGTTTACTTCTAAATGTTACCCTTATTTTTTACTTTTGCACGTTTTTACGTGTGATTTTCGTGATTTAAACTGTTTTTTTGCATCAGATTGAAATATTAATTTGCTCACAGCAAAAGTTTGCAAGAGCCCCATTTTAATGATTGTACTTACCCAATAGGTATAATTCGTATCAGTTTCCAACTATTGGTTGAAGTATTTTTTGGGTGAGTACGACCAATTAATTTGATCGCGCTAATTTCACTAATAATTAGTAGGACGAACCAATTGTTTTTATCCAGAGTAATAAAAGATTTTTCACGCGCATTATGTTGCATAATCTTCGGAGAAAAATCGAGCCCTCCATTTTCCGACTGATACAGTATGATAGTTGATTCCTATCAGCGAAGACTCCTGACAAACGGACTTCATTTTTACATCACGGCAAAAAATAGTCAGTGTTTCGTCTGCTTTTCGTGTGTAAGTTTTGCTCGGTCTGGCCTGCGCGATCATTGTGTCCGCCCAGCGGAACTGTTTCGGTGGCATTCATTCAAAAAATATGATAGAATCATGTTTCTCGGAGGAGGAGTAGGAAACGGACTATTTTTACGCTCATTCTTGAACTTAAAAATATTTGAGCAAACTTTATAGGTCACTGATATTGCTTGCTTTGAGCAGGAGTATAAACAAAAGTATATAAATGCTCCATTGACCCGCGAATCGTAACCGGAACGGTTGCGGGCTGCGGAACTAGAGAAATAAAAACTTATAATTTGTTACATCATTGTTTCCTCAAAGCAGTCAACCCCGTAATTAAAAGCGCCAGTTATCCAAAGATACTCATAGGGCGTAATATATGGTTCTGTTGCGCCCTTTTGCTATAAAAGCAAAAATAATTGACACAAAAGTAAACCGTCGCATCAAAAAACCCGATAGCATTAACGCAAAAATTCCTAAGATTTCCTTTCAAATAGAGAAAGAGTAACAATAAGTTAATGATCACTGCGAAACGAATTTGAAAATGCCAATTTTGGCGCGAATTGCCGATTGCGAAATAGTATCGGTCCGTACCAGTGTTGCCAACTTTAGATTAATTAATCCACAATTACCAGAACAGGGCGGGGCGTGCAATTTGGCAAAGTTACATCCGGTCCATTTAAAGTCACGAAAAAGGTCTAGCTTTGGGGATCCTTTTCTAAAGTAAACGTTTAAATGAGAGGAGGGAGGGAGGGAGGGAGGGAGAGAGAAAGAGAGAGAGAGAGAGAGAGAGAGAGAGAGAGAGAGAGAGAGAGAGAGAGTGAGTGGCAGGGGGAGAGGGAGAGAGAATTATTCCTGTATCCGCCTATAGCGTGAAGTCAGTAGGCTGAAAATCATTTAAACTTTTATTTATGGTTGAATTTGCATGCAGGCAAGGACGTATCCTGTCACAAATTTAGGAGTCGAAGCCGCACAACTGATGGGGGGAAGCCGATTTACTTGACCAATTTTCACATGTTTTCGGTTGTTGTTTCTCAGTTTTGGTATAGAATTGTTTGTTAGAATTTCCTCAATGTCCGAGAGGATAGGGGTAGGGATACGCCCAACCATGCATTACTTTAGAAGAGGCTTCATTCAAGACAAATCTAATAAAAATAAGTTGAGCAAGTTTTTTTTCTTTCTTTTCTTTTCTTCAAATTGAAGTAAAGTTTTCATCCTGTATTGTACATATCACACCTTGATACAGCAGTCTGAGAATAAAGGGTGCGCGGGCACAGGCATTTGTCTTTCTCTGTCTCCGGTCATTTGAAAACATAGGTTAGAAAAGAATGTAGCAGAGGTGGCCATCACGTGACTTTTGCCTCTATTATCTTCATATGCTAATGTACGCCTTCAAATAGGAAGAGAGAGAGAGAGAGAGAGAGAGAGAGAGAGAGAGAGAGAGAGAGAGAGAGAGAGAGAGAGAGAGAGAGAGAGAGAGAGAGAAATTTCTGTATCCTCCTTTGCAGCCTCAATCTTATGAATCGTTTCCTTGCCCTTAAATCTCAATAATTTTTCATAAAATTCTGTTGAGTTATGGTTTCATGATTCGTCCGATCGATTTCTGCATTCTCCTCAAAAAAGGGCCCATGCGCCCATGGGCCCCTATACCAGATCCTGATTCCTCCGATGCATACATCAGATTGTAACGAGCAAAAACGAAGGCATCAATAAAGTGTCTTTGTTATACATATGTATATTATTCATTTACTAGCGCGAGGCATTCAAAACGACCCCACAGAGAGGTCAATTAAGCATTTAAATGATTTGGGAACACATTCATGCAGCCATATATCGTATCGGACAAAGAAATAAATTGAATTAGCGATAGCCGAATTTCGATATCTCGAACAATGTCCTCCATTCGGGTCCAGCTTGGCGCGTGCGCGCCTGTTTACGACGCGACGCGTAGAAAAAGTTATAACGGAGCAACAACGAGGCGGCCGGCACGCAGTGATGCCATAGATCATGAGCGGATCCAGGAAATTGTCCTTCTCTCTCTTTTCCCTATAGAACGCGTGCGTTAGAAAAGGACAGATCAAGGGTTGTCACGTGACTTTCATCCCCTTTTCCATCCTTCTCTAACATACATGCACTCAAATGGCCAGAGAGAAAGAGAGATTAATTATCTGGATCCGCCAGTGTACCCTAGATCACGGGTAAAAATGTCGTGCACCGACTGTTTTCATAAAGTTAGTCTTGCGAAACGACGAAAGTCCCTACAGGGCGAAAATATACATTGTTCCCTAAGGTTTCAAGGACGTGTTGCTGCGATAAAATGGGACTCTTAATCCTAACTTCATCTATTGTATAATCGATTTAATAGATGATTAATTCTTCAGCAAAATCCAGCGAAAATTACGAAGAGCTCTTAAAAAAAAAAACTATGAAATTCACTCATAGATTCACAAAATGACTTTAAAGTTTAAGGCGTATATATATAGCGGCGGAGCTACGAAGGTACTGTGGGTGATTCCTATCTAATTTGAGGCTTTCCTATGGATGTTAATAATAAGAGAGTCATAAATTAGACAGGAATTCCCCATGACACTTGCGTAGCTCCACCGCTATAGTTATGCAGGTATATCAATATCATACAGGAGCTGATATACCTGCTAATATCAGATCAGGTATATTTGCGTAATCAGCGTAATTCCGCCATTACGCCTTAAACTCGAAAATCATTTTGTGAGTCTGTGAGCTAATTTCGTAATTTTTTACGCGCTCGTCGTAATTTTCGTCGGTTTTTATGAACTATGAACTATGAACTATGAACTATGTTTTATGGTGGTAGAATGAACTATTCAATTGTACATGGCAAAAGTTAATAGAAAGAGCCCCATTAAGGTATTCGATTCCTTAGAACATGAATCAGAGAAATACACCCCTTCCAAGTCACAGCATTGTAAACTTTCCGGAAAAAACAAACAAAGGGAAAAAAACAGAACTTTACTGTAAAGCGAAAATTCATAAAAATGTGATCGTTGTGTCCATATCAAAAATGCAGACACCCCCCCCCCCGCCACCTCAGAGCTCCCTCCTTCACCCCGTAAAATTACCCTTTGTATCAATTTGTTTAGTTGAAAAAAGAAAAAAAAAATCAGAAAAGTTATGATTTAAGTATGTTGAATTTTTTCTTTCGGAAACGTTGCAACGCTTTTAATTAGGAAGAGATGCATTTCTGGACACATGTTACAGGGGGAGAAGTGTATTCGTTTAACCTTAGTAATACGCCCTTGAAAACTTTGGTGACAGATTATTTACACCCTGAAGAATGTAAGTGTAGAGTCGCTCGATTAAATTCGGAGCTTTATTTAAAAAGAAAACGCCTTCAATTTTTGAATTATGCAATTTCATTTCCTGGAGGTAGGAATAGTTTCTCAGAATAGCCACGATTGCCATGAACTTAATTGAGGATTTTAAAAGGAGCATAAGACAGTAGGTGTGTTTTTTCTTTACAAGCGGCATGTAAATGTAATGGAGCTATTTAATTAAGAACACACCTGACGCTTTATGGGCCAATATTGGAGTCAACAGGATCAAGTAAGATCACGCATGAAACATCAGGTGCACGGTGTTCTTTATTGAAAATCTTCGTTCCATTTATATATGCTGATTTTAAGGAATGTACACACCTGACGTTTTATGTGCCTTCTTCTGGTAAAGTCCTCAATAGGACAGTTGCAAATTTTGGTTTGGCTGGAATTTGGTTTTGTTTTTTTTATCTAGAAAATGAAAGTACGTAATGAACTGAGACCAGAGCTAGAGGTGCCTATGGTATTTTCCAAAGTTGAAAGTGTCCCAGTTTTGGAGGTACACATATGTAAAGTTGCAAAAAATCGTAGGTGTGTTATCACATCACAACATAGAATTCCCGTTAGATTGTTGTGTTTTGGGCGAAAATCAAATCTTTGGGACTATGAAACCTATGGTTAGAAATCAAAGGCATCGTTGTTCTCAGCTCCACGAATACTTTCATTTGCATTCTAAAAGCACCAAAATAGGGCAATTTAAAATTCAGGGGCCTGAAATATTGTGTTTTTCATATAGAAAATTACTTGATGAGCTGAGAACAAACATGCCTTTAGTATTTAATTAAATATCGTTATTGTTCCTGAGATGAGATTTCGGCCCAAAATACTTTTTTTAATGGAAATTCTGCATGGTGACCTCACTACGCACAGGTTTTTTTTTGGCAGTTGACGTTCAAATTTTCGCATGGGGAATCCCCCCCCACACCAGCAACTTTTCCGGCCATAAACATGAAAAAATTTGATGAAAATGTTTAATTGTTTGTGAAAAGCTTCTTAACACCCTCGTCGAGGCTGACGTGGAAAAGCTCAAAGTTATTTGTTCAAATTTCCGCAATTAATCTTTAAAAAAAACCGAGCTGGGGGTGAAAATTCAACACCCCCCCCCCCCCCCGGTAATATAATGGTTAAGGTGGTGGGTCAGCGATGGTTAGGGGTTTCGGAAACTGGAAGTTTCCGATCGATGTATCGATGTATCGTTTTACACTTTATGAATCTATTCACAGACTCTTAATTTTGCTCTCAGATCTGTTAACACTGGGCTGTTCGCTACCGGCTCTCTAAATTACACTATATTATATCCTGTAAGCACCAGTGGCGGCTCGTGCGATTTGGCAACAGTATTTTTCATCCGTTTGAATCTATGTGCAACATTCGACTGTCGGACAAGCGCTGATTCACTATCAAATCGATTGTTTTACATGGAACCAAAAATGGAGAAAAAACATTGTTGTCAAATTGCACGTGCCACTACAGATATGCACTTGGAGTTGGATTAGCTTCACGCGCTCAAATCTCGCGCGACTGTCGAGCTCTAAACACCAAGACCGCTGCGCTATGAAGGTACATAACCAGGTCCGGTCCGGTCCACACCGCACATCGGATCGGTACATAGAATATTCTGAAAATGGACCGGTAAATTGAAAATGGACCAGCACAGGCAGAGTGATTGAAATCTAGACTATAAACTTTGAATGGCAAGTCAACTGAACTCACAATCAGTAGCGCAACGAGCAAGTATTTTTCTCTTTCTCTTTCTGCATATAAACATATATTTTAGAGAAGGGCAGACGAAGTGGAATGAACACGCTTCACTGCAGCCAATATTTCATGTATTTAAAAGGAAATTCCCAAAGAGTAAACAAGAGTCGTAATTGAATGGAAGGCCTGCGTGGTCAACGCAGATAAGAGATCGGGAACGCGCGCTGGCCTCTGATTGGCTGTAATCGTGGTGCCAAACTGTAAGCCTATGAAATTAACACGGGGTTTCGTTCCGGGATTTATCTCGAAACCTGTGCAAAATTCCCTAAATATTAACACGAGTCGATTTAGCAGAATTTTTTCGACAAATTGAGGCATAGTGCCACTTTATTACAAAGTCGAAAAGACTGTTTCAGTTGAAAAGTACGCACAATAGTGTGTTTAAATGCTTGCGTGTGTTGAGTAACTCACTATTATGTGCGTACCTTTTTCAACTGAGACAGTCTTCTCGAATTTGCAATATAGGTACAGTGGTATTTGTGACCTATCAATTTGCTGAGAAAATTCTGCTAATCGACTCGTATAATGGAGCTGTGCAACTTTTGTACATGCTTTTAATGTTGATTGAGGTAATACCTGTAAAAATAGATATTAGCGCACTAAAAAATCACGAAATCCACTCTAACTCACAATGCTTTTAACGCAAGACCAAAATGCGGCGGGGCCGCGGTTTTCAGGGGTTCCCTATCTCAATCAGCGCCATCTACACGAGGTATTCTCGCAACACCACTAAGAAGAGAAGAAGCATACAATTGCCATAAGAAACCGCTGCCTCGCCGCCATTACGGTCTCGCATTTTAAAAATTTTGTGAGTTTAGGAGTGTTTCGTGATTTTTTAGTGCGCTAATCGTTATTTTTACAGGGTATACCCTATTCAACTATTAATAAGCCTGTAGCAAAAGTTTGCAACAGCTCCATTTTCCACATTCTATTTTGCACAGGTTTTGAGATAAACGTTCCGGAACGAAAACCCAGTGTTATTTTCCATAAGGCTTAAAACAGTTTGGCACCACGATTTCCCTCCATTTCCATAGGGGATTGAAGGGTTGATTCTTGCATAAAAAACTGTGAAAATGACGATGCATGAGTACGCTAAAAAATCACAAAATTCACTCTCAGAATCGGGCTTTATGGCGGAAAGACGTAGGTATCATGGGAGATAGATTCCTATCTAAATTGAGACATATCTCTGTGTTTCCGTAGAGATAGTGACATAATAGACAGGAATCTTCCATGATACCTGCGTTGAACTGCCATTACGCTCTTGCCATTATATAGCAGTTATGTGAGTTTATTACTGAATTTTAGACTTTCTTTAGTGTGATTTTCGTGATTTCCGCTGGTTTTTACATCAGATTGGACTCTTCATTTGATCGTAGCAAAAGTTTGCAAGATCCACATTCTTACTGTTAACCCTTTCATGCACGCATTTTGGGATTTGAGTTTTTTTTAGATTTATTTAGACCGTTCGAAAGAGGACACTTTTTTAAGAACTTTGATGGGTCACACAACTTTTTGAAAAATGTCCATTTAAATTCCATTGAATCACATGTTACATAAATTGGTACACGTGTGTAATACTATCCAAGGAATGGAACTTTTTTCAATGGAACTTCCGATTTTCCATGACGCACTTTAAAAGAGGTGTCCTGGTTAGTCCTTAAACATGTGGAAACCGCAAAATTGCTAAGCGATTGCCCAGATTTAACAGAGTAAACATATCGAACGGTGTACTTTCTGGACTGGACCATTCATTTGTTTACAGCAAAAGTTTGCAAGAGCCCCATTGCGACTCTTGTTTACTTTGTGATCTTTCCACGTGGGGAAAATGGAAACTATTCATGGCCGGAAAAATCGACATTTTGACCCAGAGTGCGCTGCCGCCGCACCGCACACAAATGTTGTGAAATTCAAATTTGACGTGGGAGGACTAAGGACTGAGGACTGAGAACTGAGGAGAACTGCCCTGCCCACACGTGGGCACACGAGGGAAAAAGCTATGCCGTGAAGCAGCAGGCATTCAGGCAAGGCAGCTTTAGGCACCGGCACCTAGGCAGGCACCCAAGCACCGCACCGACACTACATAGTACATACTCAGCATCAGTCGCAGCCCGCAACACCTCAAAAGGCAATGATTCTTCAGGTCGATGAACCTCACAACCCCCCCCCCTCCCCGGACCCCTCTCGAAATAAGATTCTTCATTTATAATCAATGTTTTATTTAATTTTCGAGCCACCTTTCAATTACCTATGTATACTTGTGTAATGTCCTGTCTGCGTCTGCTTTATACTTTTTCGTAATTGACAAAGTTAGAAATAGAGAAAGTATTGCAATGGCGCAGAGATTTTAAAGGTATTTTGTTTCGATAGTCGGCCGACTACGACTAATTGTAAGTAAATCATGATAACTATACAAAAAAACTAGCTCTCATCATGCCTAATACTATCCTAAAGAATATTCATCCATGAAGTTTTAATATTATTTGACCATATGTGGCTTGGAGGTGTAAATGCACAAACTTTCTGTGGCGTCTTTCTGTCCGTTTGTCAGAATATCCGTTCTGTCCGTTTGTCAGAATATCCGTTCTGTCCGTTTGTCTGTATATGTCCGTAGCCATAAAACGTGAAACCCAGCATAACTTTTTGCCTATTGATCCATATGAATCCAAATTTTGCAGAGATGTTGCTTCTAACATTCGCCAGACGGACTTTTTTTTTTTTTTTTTTTTTTTTTTTTTTTTTTTTTTTTTTTTTTTTAATTTTAATTTTTACGCCAGTTATGGATGAAAAATGGTCTCCATTAAAATCGCAATAGGAAAATGGGGCAAAAAAAGGAGAAATTTAAATATTTCAAAAATGGATCATTGGATTTGGATAAAAGGGGTCTGTGGGTCTTCCCAGAATGCCAAAGGGGGGTCTGGGGATCTCCCCCAGAATGTCAAAGGGGTGTCTGGGGGTCTCCCCTAGAATATTAAAGGAGGGTCTGGGGGTCTTCCCCAGATTGAATTTGATGTGAGAAATTGTTCGAAGGGTATTCCCTGCAGTTTCCCAACAGTTCCCTACAATTCCCTACAGTTTATGTTATGTTCACCCTCAAAAAGTTTGCAAGAGCCCCATTCTGTTCTCTTGCCGTTGAACGAGTTGAGGGGTTTTACGTCTTCTCTCCCTCCCCCCCCCTCTCTCTCTCTCTCTCTCTCTCTCCCTCTCTCTCACTTCCGTGGCTCCTCTTTCCTTTTTTTTTTTTTACCAAAATAAAGCGGTTTAGGCCCACTCGGATTACGCCCCCTCCGACAATTCATTACGGGCAAAGAGGAACCCAGAAACCGACCGTCAGTTCGCTTGAAGCCGCGCGGGCCGCGGGAAATAAAAGGTGCGAGTGATCTCAAAGAATATCCATTAACAACGTCGTAAAATAGGATTTAAGCTAACACTCGCCTTATTGATAGTCGGATCGGAACGGCTTTTCCTCATTCTTGGTGATTCGTATCTTTCGTTTTGATGCGTCGTAAATGAGTAATAATGTGTGGGGTGTGTATCGACTGTCTAATTCTTATACTTATTGTAAGTAAGTACTCTCCGTCTGGCCCCCCGCGCACGGAGATGAACGTGTGCACACTTGTGAGGTCATTGAAAGAGAAAAGGGCCCTAAACTCTTTACTGCAGTAAACATGCATGCCTCTCCCCCCTCCCATTCAATAACAAGATTTTTCAATTGATTTTGACTCAAAATGAAAGGGGAAAACAGTGAAAAAATTGGTGGCCGGACAGTTTGTAGGTATAGACGCGAACATCGGTCATTAATCCTCATACAATCAAATAGTAATCAATAGTCCAAAAAGTGTAAATTAAACATAGAATTTTTAAAAAAATTTAGGTGAAAAGCGTTTAAAAAAAAAAAAATAAAAAAAAAAACTGTGCACCAATGGGCGCATCCAGGATTTCAGTATGGGAGGGCCAAGTTGCCATTTCATAAGGGGGGCGGGTCTAAGGGTTCTCCCCCGGAAAATTTTGAAAATTTAGCTCTTCTGAGGCGCATAATTAGGCTACTTCTATTCAAAAACTATAATGAATTAACTCTCGAGAAAAATGAGATTTTCCGCGACTTTGTTGATATTATTACGGAAATATCTTCATTTGTAATCATGCTGTTAGAAAGACGAAAACTAGATTTCAAAAGGAGATCGAGCGAAATTAACAATTAAGGACAATTCTGTTGGGAAAGATTTGTTCCTCCAAGGAAAACGATGTTTCATGACATTGATACTTTTTTTGAACTAATTTCCTTTCCTATTTTTTCTTTTTCTTTCTTCCGGCCGGTGGAGACAAGTTCAATGTCCCTTAAGGGACAAAGAATTGAATCAAAACTATGAAACAGGGCTTGATTTACCATCAAGAGGATGACCCAAGATTGTCCATAAAAGAGAGGGGTTTCCTAGCACTTTCCCTTAACGTGAGCTACACTTCACTTATTGACCCCTACTTTGAACGCTAAAAATAAGCCAGTAAAAACACACGCTGACTAAGCGCGCTGGATCAATACCCTATATACCCTGTCTTTCCCATCATGATCAGCTGATGAAAATTGAGATAACAATTTCTGGGTATGTGCACGGTAATAACATGACCCCAAAATTTCATTTCTGTACCTTGAAATTTTTCCTAACTTTCGCCTAAATCCAGCTCCTGGACCATAGTGTGACGTCGCGTCGTATGAACATCCGATCATTATTTTTATCGCGGCAACAATTTCAAATCAGAGCTGTCGGTTTGCGTATAATTAATGATCTTTTTCAATCCACCTATGATTCCACCGGTTGAGAAAAAATATCACAGCTCAGTTTTGTGTATAACTATAATGCACGAAAATACTCTCATCTGTAATCTTTTCTCAGCAGGTGGAGTTGTCGATGACTTTAAAAAACTTGCGGATATTTTAATCTTTTTTTTTCAACTTGGCCGATGGCTATAGCGCCATTAACGATAATTCATCGGCGTTTCAACCGATTGAGGCGAGATTACAGATCAGAGTATTTTCGTGCAGTACAGGAATCCAATGAACTGCACTGCGTAATCTTTCCTCAACTGGTGGAATCATCGGTGAATAAAAAAAATGACATTAATGGGGCTCTTGCAAACTTTTGCTATAAGCAAACAAATAGTCCAATCTGATGTAAAGACAAGCGAAAATCACACTAAACAAGTCTAAAATTCAGTATAATAAACTCATATAACTGCTATAACGGCAAGTTCGGAATGGCAGTTCAACGCAGGTATCATGGGAGATTCCTGTCTATTATGTCACTTTCTCTACGGAAACACAGAGATATGTCTCAATTTAGATAGGAATCTCCCATGAAACCTGCGTCTCTCCGCCATTAAGCCCGATTCTGAGAGTGAATGGAGCTCTTGCACGGTTTTGCTATAGGCAACTGGAATATCAATTCCAATGTAAAATGCTGCAAAAATAACGATGAGACCATTAAAAAAGTCTAAAACTCACTCCCTTGCAGAGAAAACTTAACTTGAAATTTCGGGTGACCACCCTTGCATGTATGCACCAACCTCAGGTCCGGACCCCAAACAAAAGAACATAACCTAAGAATTTGAACAGTAAGATTTATGAATTTGCTTTCAAAAAGTAAATTTGAAGGAATTAAAGGTCCATTTATCCACATTTTGTCACAAGGAGGACGGTGATAATTACAGAAAAGTTCTACATTGCGTAATAAACGAGGAAGACGGCACTTAATTTCATGTCCTGTTCTTTTGTTTGGGGTCCAAATCCGAGGTTGGTGCATACATGCAAGGGTGGTCACCCGAAATTGCGCAAGTGAAGTTTTCTCTGCGAAGAGTGAGTTTTAGACTTTTTTAATGGTATCATCGTTATTTTCGCAGAATTTTACATCAGAACAGAGAGGCCATTTGTCTACAGCAAAACCTTGCAAGAGCTCCATTTCGTGTATTTTTTGTGTACTCATCGTCATTTTTAGGGGTTTTCATGCAAGAATCAACTCTTCAATTCGCTACAGTAAAAGTTTGTAAGAGCAAGAGTCTCATTTCAAATATAAAATAAGTACCGTTTACTTCCGGAGATTGCTTCAATTTTGGTATAAAATCGTTAGGTTGTTGCGTATGATTTGCATGAGATAGCTTTTAAGTTTGAGTCATTCTCGTTCATTCATTCATCTTTTCATTCATTCATTCATTCATTCGCTCGCTCGCTCGGCAATTCTGATTTCTTGAGAGGGCGTGGGAGTGAACGAAATGATGACGAGCGGGCAGGCGAGCACAACTCAACTCGCATAACAAGGATCCACAATTCGACACAATAATAATAAACGAAAACCAGCGGCCAGCGCGTCTCTGATCTTCGAGACTCGCGGCTTTTTAACCACAATACGCACTATTTGCAGTGATGCCGCTGTTTCTGCCTCGTTGTGTTTTTGTCAAATGAGCAAGACGGTGGAGGCAAAGGTTGCAAAATCCACTGTTTTCTTTTTTGAATTGATGTTTAAGTTAGATATCAACTAGTTTTCGGTTTGAATCAATGGAATGCACTATCAACTAGTTCCCTATCAGAATCATTGAAAAGCCTTCTCATTTCTTTATTCGAATGGGGCTCTTGCAAACTTTTACTATAAGCAAATAAATAGTCCAATCTGATGGTAAGACCAGCGAAAATCATGAAAATCGTACTAAGAAAATCAAAAATTCAGTAATAAACTCACATAATCGCTGTAACGACAAGATCGTAATGGCGGTTCAACGCAGATACATTCCTGTCTATTATGTCACTTTCTCTACGGAAACACAGAGATATGTCTCAATTTAGATAGGAATCTCCCATGATACTTGCGTCTCTCCGCCATTAGGCCCGATTCTGAGAGTGAATTTCGTAATTTTTTGTGTACTCATCATCGTCATTTTTACAGGTTTATATGTAAGAATCAACTCTTCAATCCCCTATAGCTTAGTTTAAATTTTTTAACCCTTTCGCTCACAGTGTAAGAGACAAAGTTTCACATGGCACATCATGGAAATTCAAGAAAATTGACTCGCACATGAAATCATAATGTACGAGGGGCGTCTCAAAAGTAAGTTCCGCGGTCGTATATCTCCAAAACTGATAACGAAAAATAAATTTCGTAAAAATCGTTTTGTTAGGCATACTCTCAGCTTTCCAACGAGCTAAAGAAATTGAAATTTGGTTGAACCGTTTCCGAGATATGTCGTTTTTACCGAGACTACCTCTGGTCGCCGCGTGCCCGCCTCCGGCCATTCGTAGGAAACTTCGAATTTCCTGCGCTCGGGAAAACGTGGGGAGGAGCGGGAGGTGAGGGGGATTTTTTCCCAAAAAAGAAGATGATTATGTTTGGATGTTCTGACCTTATTTTTCGACGTATTCTCCTTTCAATGCACGACATTTAGCGTACCGTCGCAGCAATTTATTGATGCCATCTGCATACCACTGCTTGTCCTGATTCTGGAAGAACCAATGCACTGCCTGCTTCACCTCTTCGTCATTTGCAAATCGTTGCCCACCCAGATGAACTTTCAATTCCGTAAATAAGTGATAGTCACTTGGTGCAAGGTCTGGAGAATATGGGGGATGAGGGAAAATGTCCCAAGCAAATTGATCCAACAAATTTTGCGTGAATGACTGCACGCACTTCACAATCAGCCACGTTTTGCAACGGTAACTCCATAAAGACACGCACTAAACTAACTGATTTTCAGTGATGCGCTAATCATGGTAAAATCGAGAATTTATCTCAATAGAATCAGCATCAGGTGCGTAAGAAAACAGGAATTTCCCCTAGTATCCTTATCAAAGATACCAGGTTTGAAGACAATGCGAGATAAGTAGAGGATCTCGAGCGCTTGGCCTAAGTCCACTTCGCTATCACGAGGCGGGCACGCGGCGACCAGAGATAGTCTCGGTAAAAACGACATATCTCGGAAACGGTTCAACCAAATTTCAATTTCTTTAGCTCGTTGGAAAGCTGAGAGTATGCCTAATAAAACGTTTTTCACGAAATTTATTTTCCGTTACTAGTTTTGGAGATATACGACCGCGGAACTTACTTTTGAGACGCCCTTCGTAGTAAGTAAAGTTCGTTAATTTTAATGGTATAGTTTTCAGATTATAGTGACTTTTTTTTTTTTCCTTTCTTCTTTTTTTCATAATTATTGTGCGAAAGGGTTAGGTGACTCACCCGGATTAAAATTACTCCATAAAAGTGTCTCTATGATTAACCCTTTAAGGACCAGGTTAGTTCAAGAGAACACCACTCCTCCGTTTCTAGAGGGAAGGTATAGTTAACTGTTCGTACTCGGTGGAGTTGGAATTGCCTATACGACGAATTGAAGGCGCCCGAACGAGACCTTATCTATAATAGTGTAGGGGTTTCTTCTTTTGCTTTTATCTGGAATGAAGACTAAAACTTTGTGATCTGGACTCGAGGAGAAAAACGAGTAAACTCGGACTTGGTCCGTATAAGGGGTTAAAATTGGTCTTGAAAGTTTATAAATGAGAAATTGATGAGAAATTTACTTTCTTTTTTTTTTGCAACTTTTTGCCGACCTCAAATCCATAGTGCACGGGAAGCATAACATGTGCCAGTAGCGCAACGACAGTTTCTTCATCTCTTTCTTTTCTCCATTAAGAAACGTATGTTAGACAAGGATGGACGAGGGGATAAAACCCTCTCTTTCTGCCCTTTTCCTTCTTATACATTCAAATGGGAAATGAGAGAGATGGAAGAGATCCTGATTGCGCCGATGGCATGTGCTGTAGAGCTCGTTTCAGAAGTGTAGGCGGACCTAGACCGATAATCTTGGGAATTTGTCAACATTATTTCTGATATTACTCGATGAAAATGAATAAAAATGAAATGGGGCAGTTGCAAGGGTCTGAAATGTTGCGTTTTTTACATAGAAAATGAAAGTCCTTGGTGAGCTGAGAACAAAAATGCCTTTGGTTTCTAATTTAGTCCCAATGTTCCGGAGATGAGATTTTGGCCCAAAATACATTGTTTTAAATGGGAATTCCGCGTAGTGACGTCACTACGCCCACGATTTTGTACAACTTTGAACGTGAGTATCTCCAAAACCGGGGCACTTACGAAAAAACCAAAGGAACCATTGTTCTCAGCTCAACAAGTACTATCATTTTCTTTATAAAAAACACAACATTTCAGACCCTTGCAACTGCCCCATTGGATGTTCACTTTTCAACGAGGAAAACTTTAAACACAAAAGATTAAAGTCAGGCGCAAATTAGGTATTGATTTGAAGGAATAAAAGTTGAAAATTCGCCAAAGATTATGGTTTTGGTCCGCCTACACTTCTGAAAAGAGCTCTACCTTTATTTTCCATCTCTGATATCTGTGTCCAAGAAACGGCAGCGTTGGATCTGCAATCCCGCCTCTTACAACCCACGCTGACTGCGGCGCGACGTCCGCGCCACATCAGCCGAATAAAATAAAATAAAAAGCGAGAAATCATCATCGCGTGAATCTTTTAAGAGTTTTGCTCTCAGTTTGAGTCTTTGAGAGTCTGTTTGCATGCGACCAGAGACCAGAGGCAGACACATATGAGTTATGACTGCGAAGTGTGGACCGTGGACCGTCGCGTCCTGGACTGAGGAGTGAGGAGTGAGGACTGAAGATTGAGAAGACTGGAGGAGGACGTGACACGCGCTCAGCACGCGCGAGATAGCGATTGCGAGAACTCGCTTTCCGAATCGTCATCGCGCATTGCTTCCTGAGCTCCTCACCCCCGCCACCAGTTCGTCACCGGCCGGTCGCCTTGCCGAGCGTTTAGTGCCGATTTCTGCCACCAGAGCGCTACAGTTCGATTAAAGTCAAATTACACGTCTTTTTAAAGTGCCCCCTTGCTTTGAGACAAGAAATAGGTCCATAAACAGCAGGGACCAAATAATGTTAGGTCCCGAGCATTGAATTGCGTGCATCTTGCGTGCGGTTTAGACCAATCAGAGAGCTTACGCACGGTCACATGACCGTGCGTAAGTTACTCTCGGGACCGAACATTATTTGGTCCCAGGTCTTGCCGATAGCGCCAATGGGGTCGTTGCAAGGGTCTAAAATTTTGTGTTTTTTATAATGGAAATGATAGTACTTGATAAGCTGAAAACAATGGTGCCTTTGGTTTTTTTCTAGGTATCTCGGTTTTGGAGATACAATCATATAAAGTTGCAAAAAATCGTGGGTGTAGTGACGTCACTACGCGGAATTCCCATTTAAAACAATGTATTTTGGGCCAAAATCTCATCTCCGGAACAGTGGGACTTAATTAGAAACCAAAGGCATTTTTTTTCTCAGCTCATCAAGTACTTTCATTTTCTTTATAAAAAACTGAACATTTCAGACCCTTGCAACTGCCACATTAATTTATTTTTAAGAAAACGGAGTGTCAGTTACCAGATAAGCATCTGAAGAGTGCCTCTGAAAAAAATCTCGTCAATAACTTCAAAAATAAGGCTGGAAATACGAAAAAATGAAATATCGTGTTTCAATACAAGAATCGATTCGCAAAATTTCATTTTTTCGTATTTTCAGCCTTATTTTTTTGAAGTTATTGACGAGATTTTTTGCAGAGACACTCTTCAGATGATTATCTAGTAACTGACACTCCGTTTTTCTTGAAAATAAATTACTTTCGGCCTGTAATTTGACTTTAATCGAACGGTAGCGCTCTGGTGGCAGAAATCGGCACTAAACGCTGAAGAATCAACTTAAGGTGATTCCAGGCGAGACTTTTTCAGGTTTCAATCCGACGGATAGCTTTTCGAAAAAATTGTGTTTTTGGCATATTAAATGGGGCCAAATGCAAGGGCTTGAAATTTAGTGTTTTTTACGTGTAAAGTTGCAAAAAATAGTGTGCGTAGTGGCGTCACTATTACGCAGAATTCCAGTATTTTAGAATCTCTTTCGCTAACTTATTTATTCTATGAAAGAAAACTGAGATTTGCGATTTATAGTTATTCTTGAAAATCTCACTTTATACAAATATCCTAAACTCGGGAAGAATATTAATCAGTAAAATTATCATCAAGATACGCATTTTTGCTTTCTTTGGAGACGATAAAATATGAGAGAAGCTAATTGAAACACTGCACTGAAAATGGAGAGGTGCATTTTTTGCTGCTAGCTCCTTAATTCACAAGCAAATCACCCACCAGTGCTGCCGTGCATGTACATTTAATGGCGTATTTTTTAATTCACCGATGATTCCACCAGCTGAGGAAAGATTACACAGTTCAGGTCAGTATGACTGCAATGCTCGGAAATACTCTGATTTGTAATCTTTTCTCAATCGGTATGGAAATGCCGTTCATTAAATTGAAATATCCGGAGGTTTTTTTTAAAAGTTATTGACGACTTCATATCATCGGTTGAGAAAAGATTATAAAATGCGAGTATTTTCGTGCATTAAAATTATACCCTGAACTGAACCGTGTAATCTTCTCTCAACCGGTGGAATCATCGGTGAAATGGGAAATGTCATTAAATAAACATACGGCAGCCCTGCCACCCACTTGCCGTGGAAAAGGAATCATCTGAGTTTTCTGGGAACTTTCCCCGATCCCCTCACGAGATTCGCGCTTAAATTTTATACTTTTAATTTATTGGGACAATTAATTTGTCAAATTGGTTTGTCACGATCATTATTCATTCCGGCTAAAAGTTGTGCTCTGAATTTTTTAAAAACACAAGTGCCTCTCCCAACTCAGCTCTCTTCCCCCTCCTCCCTCCCCCCTCCCTCCCCTCCCCCTCCCCCTTCTCCCTCCCCCTCCTCCGTCCTTTTTTCCTCCTCACTATACCTCTTTAATAATTGAGGCGATCTCGGTGAGTGAGGCCCATGAAACATTAGGTATGCTCTTAACCACGAAGTGAGCATTATAGTTGAATCGAATACCTCTCTGGAAGAGCGAATTTTGTATTTTTAAAAGGAACCTTCCTTCCTAGGAAATCGCCTCAGTACACGATAAAAAAGACTCGCATTAAAATTCAAACTGGCGGTAGAATGGTTAGATGAAAATGCGGGGGCTGCTCGTCTTATTTAGACCTCTCCCCCCTCTCTTGCGGGGCCCCCTCTTCGACTCCCTGTCGACCGGACAGCTATGTCATGTCCTTGAGGTCTCTCTCAATGAAGTCATTCAGTAAGTCCGAGCACATTTGCTCCGTATGCGCTTACTGCTCTTGCTTACAAGTCACCCGTCTTTGTTGTAGTACATGATGGAGGTGGAGATGAAACATATCGGGGGAAAAGATTTGATCTGAGACAGAGGAGGGAGGGGGGGGAGGGGGGGGAAGGGGGAGGGGGAGGGGGAGGGGAGGGGGAAGGGGGGAGGGGAAGGGGGAGGGGGAGGGGGAGGGGAGGGGGAGGGGTGCATCTTCGTGGTTGCCGGGTTCTGTGCAACTGGACCAAGGCACTATATGATCTCATGAGTTTGCCAAAAAGTGGTCAAAATTCAGAACGCAAATTTCTCATACATTTATCTTTTATAAACTGCATAAAGCAAATTTTAGCGATCGAATATCATTCACTTCAAGAATTGATGATTGCTAACTGATGCTGCTGATCGGTGAAAAAGCTAGCCAATGAGAGTCGAGAATGAACTTCTGAATGATATTCTAGTGAAAATGAAAACTGCGATAATAATATTCAATAACATAACATCTGAATCAGCTCTGAATGACATGGCCATTTAAAACAAAAAAAACTAGCGTTTTCGAAGATAAAATTATGTTTGTCTCATAGGAAAATGACTTCTACGCATGGTCTGTACAGTAAACTTTATTCGAAAAGTTCGTCATTTCCGAAATTATCGTGGCGAAAGGAGTCAAAAAGGATAGAAAATGAGATTTCCGACAACGGCTGCAACAATTCGAAAATCGAATCTACCTCCAGAGGTGAATTCGAAATTTCCAATTGTTGGAATTCAACGGTCTCCGGTGAGACCAACGAAACAATCGAATATCATCAAAATAAAATGCAAATCCATGGAATATCATACGACGGTGAATGATATTCGATCGCTAAAATTTGCTTATAGTCCATCTCGTACAAGGAGTTATTGCTTAAGATGATTCCAGGGTCGATTAGATCCAACTGTGGACACCACGTCGCGCTGCTCAAAAATTCAACAGTATTTGCTAAAAACACAAATTTGAGGAACGTCAGCACCTGCGAGCATACAAAGGAAGATACCCTGAAAGTTTCAGGCTGAAACACTCAAAAATATATGTATAAAGCCATAAATTATGAAATGCGAAACTTCCCGTAAGCCGCAATGAGTGCGAGTGAGGCAGATAGATGTATCATCACTCGCGCTCACTCTCACTCACTAAGCTTATGGCGAAACGAATTTCATCGTTTACGGCTTTAATTTAAAAACCAATTTTGCTCATTTTGGGCTCAAAAAATCCATAATTTTTTTTGCAGGTGCTGACGTTATTGGATTTTGCCTTTTATCTATGGTTTCAGTTTAAAACACCAAAAACACGACTTTTCCAAAAAGCGACAAAGTGGTAGCGGCGCTATCCATCGAATTGAAATCTGGAAAAGTTTCGCCTGGAATCACCTTAAGTTCTGCGTCGACGCATTTCAACGCAACCCGCATTGAACGTTACCGGAATCTTTCTCGATTTTTAGAGAACGAAAGAAAATATAGGATGATGTGTGTTGGTTTTACGTGTAATGCAGGTTGCGTTGAAATGAGTCGACGCAGAACTTAAGCAACTCCTTGCACTATATGGCATTCAAAAGAAAGTCCTCTCATCGGAACAGTCCTTGATTATGCTGTTTATTATTTTTCAAAGAGTTTTATATTTTTCAAGTCATTCTTTCAAGTATAGCAATGCTGTTAGACCTTGAAATACCTGAAAACTGCAAACATGTTTAAAACTGGTCGAGGGAATGGTAGAGTCCCTTGATGGAAATATTGTATAGGGAGTACCGACACGAGCTCAACGAGTTGTGATTGGTCGTTGGTTTTAGGCTCTCACGGAGTCGAGCAGGAGTCGACAACATCGAAGGCTCTACACGAAAGGAGTCGATTCGTAGAGGAACGTATGGGAACGGACCGGAATGCCGGCAAATCCGCCAGTCCACCACTGGTCCACTGTCAAACTTAACCTTTGAATGCGTTCACGCGGTCGACAAAATCGACTCCTGTCAAAATGCATAAAGCGTCGTGTCGGTACTCCCTATACAATATTTCCATCAAGGGACTCTAGGGAATGGAAGAATCAAAATTTCTACCGGGATACTTTCTTTTGCAGGTTATAGTACAAGTAGTCTTATAAGTACTTCGTCGACGCGTTTCAACGCAACCTGCATTACACATAAAACCAACACACAGCAGCCTATATTTTCTTTTGTTCTCTAAAAATCAAGAAAGGTTCCGGTAACGTTTAGTGCGGAATGCGACGAATCGTCGACGCATGATTTATGACACTGCTTGTACCTACTTTCCCTACAATTTATCTACTGGAAAATACTGGCAATGACTGACATTATGACATGCCATCTGAGAAACTGTAGAGTAGGCCGAAGCCCCTACTCTAGGATAGAGACAATTTGAACTCCCGTCCCGAATGATAATGCCGATAATGTGTCCTTTACAGCACTAAGCAATAACCATCCTTTACAGGGAACTACACCCTGAAAGTTAAACACGGGTACAGTAATAACATTAGCTCCTTTCAGACTGCAGTCAAAGATTTGAGGACGCTTAATTCTTTCACGGAAGACGAGGCGACATTTATACTGATTTTATTTTTAACTTTTCATTACTTTTAACATCTGAGACGCTCAGCGGTCGCCCGTGCTCGGCTGACATTGGAAGATTCTTCAAGATTTTTCGAATAATAAACAAAAAATTGTTTATAGTGAAATAATTGATTAAAATTGTCTATTGTTTTGTTGTTGTTGTCATAGATAATATTAAACAATTTATTTGATTAATTTAAATAACTCCCCTGGAATCCGACAACATCATTATATAGAAAAATGAAAAAAATTTACGATTCATAAAAATTTCAGAAGTAATTTAAAGGCGGCTCCTAAACATTACACTTTCTTTTATGGAGAGGATATCCATAGATCACAATTTACGAGACACCGCACTGAGTATAAAATGCTCTTATTCCTCCCATTTGAATCCATGCAAAAGTATCGCTTGATTTTAGGTTTAAATAGATTCACAGAGGATCGATTTTTTTCTGTAGGTTTTTATGAAGAATATATATCGATACATCGAAATTTAAGAGCCACCACTGAATAAGACTCTTTTTTCGGCCGTTTGAACCCCATACGAAAGTTAAGTCCGGCTAGTCTCCAACTTGATTCAGCCCCTGAAGAATTCTCTTAGATATAATTTTTCATAAGATTTCCCTCGATTTTTACGACGGAACATCGCTTAAAATACTTAAATAATTTAAAACATGAAATGATGAAGAAAAATGCGAAAATTTCCATTCGCCTCTCGATCATGATGCGATTGAAAACATTCTGTAACTCCGGAACACATTGATAGATTTTAGCCATGCATCGATTAAAAATGTATGATTGAAGATCAATCAGAGCGAGGAGTCAGGTTGAATAAACGACTCAAATCTGTAGTTCAAAGATTCTAAAAATTACAACTTCCAACTCATCGTGCGGCAGTCCCAGGGGACGCGACGCAACCGGCCAGCCATCAACGCTACAATAACGATATGAATTATTACAAAGGGGGCAGCGTCCCAATATACCACGTGCCCTGCACTTTTGCTATATTATAGCGTTCTAGATACAAGAGATGTTAAAGTACAGTGGTGCCAGGTCAAAAGGTTAACGCCTGAAAATCGTCTTTGAAAGTATCGCCAAGTCGTTAACTATTCCAACACGACCGAATTGCTTTTGCCTACCACCAGAAATGAAGGCACTTTGAAAAAAGAGACACATATTTGACAGTTCCGTTTATCAAAATGTGGGAACACTCGGCTAGGCCTAGGGGAAGGCAATCAAGCTATGGGACGTTGCCCGTACCGCAAAGTCGTTAACTATTCCTACACGACCGAGTTGTTTTTGCCTACCGTCAGAAATGAAGGAACTTTGAAAAGAGAGACACATCTTCGACAGTTCCGTTTATCAAAATGTGGGAACACTCGGCTAGGCCTAGGGGAAGGCAATCAAGCTATGAGACGTTGCCCGTACCGCCAAGTCGTTAACTATTCCTACACGACCGAGTTGTTTTTGCCTACCGTCAGAAATAAAGGAACTTTGAAAAGAGAGACACATCTTCGACAGTTCCGTTTATCAAAATGTGGGAACACTCGGCTAGGCTTAGGGGAAGGCAATCAAGCTATGGGACGTTGCCCGTACCGCCAAGTCGTTAACTATTCCTACACGACCGAGTTGTTTTTGCCTACCGCCAGAAATGAAGGCACTTTGAAAAGAGAGACACATCTCCGACAGTTCCGTTTATCAAAATGTGAGAACACTCGGCTAGGGGAAGTTAATGAAGCCAATAGAGAGCTGCCCCAAAAATGATTGGACTTGACACTGTAGGTTTCGATGAAAACACCAGCTTCCCACTACTTCTAAGCATAGGAGTGTTAAATCGGAAAATCCAATCTTTTCTGGGACAAGCCATGCCTGTATTGTCAACTATTCTACGCTGCCGAACTGCTTTTTTCAACTTCTAGAAATGAAGGCGCTCTTTTTGGCCAAACTTTTTGTGAGAGTATTGAGCAAATCGATTGCAAAATTCTTGAAGAAATCGAATAAAGGTTCTGATCTCCTAGATAAATTCAACCAGTGGGGTAGCGTGCACTTTGGCAATGTTGTACTATGTCCATCCAAACCCATATAGAGGTCAAATCGAAAGATGTTCATCGAACACCGACTAGCTCGATCTTTTTTCATTGGTTTAAATGGAAAAATGGAGACGTTGCCAAATTGGACGCTTATGGCTCTCTCCCGACGATACTCATACATGTTGTTCCCATTCCCACGCACTTTTGATTTTAGGTATTTTTTTATTCTTTTGAAATGGCACCACTGTGCTCTCGCACGGCAAATTGCAGTCAAACCTCTTGCAGTTTGGTGAGATTAAATGTATCGGCAATAGTGTGGGTTGATGATTGATTTTTCCCCTTGGGTTATAGTCTCTCTCTCCTCTCGCACACACGCAATAGGAAACGATTGAGTGATATTTTATTACTATCTGGGTGTTTATAACAGTTTTCTGTTTAAGTTGACTATTGACGTTCGAAGCCAACTTGTAATTCGAGGAGGGGATTTGTCAGATATTGTTGCACTTCCGGTCACGAGAGGATATATGTACTATCTACGAATTAAAGATTGTCGCAAGATTTTCACGAGCTAAGTTTCGCCTTCAAGGTTATGGTTCGGCCACTCTTCATACTACTCACACCTTGCAGGTGCGAGGCCAGTGCGGGTGGGGCGGAAAAGCCGTTGCAAATCAGTCCCACACTCACACTCATAACTGAAATTGTGTGAAAATCTAGCGACAATCTTTAATTCGTCGATAGTACAATTTCCCGGAAGACTATAATAAGTACTGATTTTCCAACTTTCCAGAACTTACTTATATGTAAAAAATAAATTGGTCTGTTAGTGTTGCGCACTTTTTTTTTTTTTTTTTTTTTTTTTCTATCCCCTTTTCTTAAATTGCTAAATGATACGAAATTAAATTATTTTTTATAATTTTTTTGAACACGGGGTCGTGAATTTGGTTTGTTTGCCTCACTTTTTTTAACCTTAAATCAAAAACTGTAATTAATCCAGTGGAGATTGGTTGAAAAGGAAAGTGCAAGTATTTAAGAGTGGCTATCTGGACACAGAAATCCAATACAACTATCCAGGTGAGAAAAGTTTGCTTGTTTCTGCCATTCGTCGTTTCTGCATCGTGCAAAAATTTTTCCAGAAGAAACAGTTATATCGATTTCTATGTCCAAGTAGCCACTCTGTAACACTTGCTTTTTCGTTTAAACTCATTTTCAAATGTATTTGTCACATTTTTTTTTTTTTTTTTTTTTTTTTTTTTTTTTTTTTTTTTTTTTTTTTTTTTTTAAGGTTAAAAAAAAGTGAGGCAAACAAACCGAACTTGTGTGAAAAACGTCCTCAACACAAATATGCCCATTGGGTCGTTAACGACCCACTAAAAATGGTTTTTTTTGGACCAAATTACAGTCAATTTAGGCCAATTTAACTCAAAAATCAATGTTGTGACCATTCAGCACCTATTGTTTAGCTGGACCAGAAATGTTCACAATTTTTAAATTTTAAAATCTTTTAAGTCAAAGGTGGTATTTTTTTCGAAAAACACCAAAAAACACCCAACATGTTCAAAAAAAGTTGGGCATACATGGGTTAAGAGATTTTTATATCATGGCTACCAACGTAAAGTTTCAATATCACGCCTCACAACTCCTCTCTATTCCTATAGCTCGTTGGGAGAGATGCAGTGAAGTCAAAGGTGCAGAAGGAGGTAGAGAGGAGAGGTAAGAAAATTAGAGTTGTAGCAAACATATGGGAAACAGTTTATTGACCATGTGCGATTAAATATATGAGCGCGCGTTCGGTCAGCGAGCTGTAGAACAGCAACGGCCGGTAACTTGACTTCAGCAAATCAGCATTAATCAGCCCAGCAGCAGCAGCAGACCGAGTCTCTCTCACAATCATCAGAGTCTCAGCAAACCTGTGAAACACCTGAACGACATCGACAGTGCAGTAACGACAGCAGGCAGTGGCGCTCCCGCATTAAAAGCTCAGCTGTTTATCCCGGTATTAATCGGCGCCCACGTTATCCTCCGGGCAACCTTGTTCAATATAAGTATAATAAGCCTCGATGACACGGCTCGGCGGCGCGGCGCAATGGCCGAATGGGACCGCGCCGCGCCGGCTTCATGACTTCAAAGAAATCCTACTCACGCGTGCGCGTGGTCGCGTACACGACACAACTTTCCATTTCATTCATAAAAAAAAGGGGCAAAAGCTCTCGCTCTCGTTGTAAACATGCACGCCCGGCCTTTGTGTCTTTTCGTCCCTCTCGTCTTGACTTACTGCCATCTGCACTTTGATTCTTTTCCCGTTTGAACTAAGGATATTTCTATCCCTTTATTTTTGAATAGTTTTTTATATTATCTCTCTCTCTCTCTCTCTCTCTCTCTCTCTCTCTCTCTCTCTCTCTCTCTCTCTCTCTCTCTCTCTCTCTCTCTCTCTCTCTCTCTCTCTCTCTCTCTCTCTCTCTCTCTCTCTCTCTCTGTATCTCTCTTTCTCTTACACATACAAACATTCCCCCTCTCTCTGTCTCTCTCATCTCCTCCTTCCCCCATTCTCTCTCATTTTCTCTCATCCTCTCTCTCCTTATATCTACTATTTCTCTCTCTCCCTCTCTCTCTTTCTCCCCCTCTCTCTCTTTTCTCCCCCTCTCTCCCCCCTCTCTCTCTCTCTCTCTCTCTTCTCTCTTTCTCTTTCTCTCTCTTAACACACAGACATTCCCCCCTCACTCTATCTCTCTCATCACTTCCTCCCTATCTCTCTCTCCTTATAGCCATACTATTTATGTCTCTCTCTCTCTCTCTCTCTCTCTCTCTCTCTCTCTCTCTCTCTCTCTCTCTCTCTCTCTCTCTCTCTCTCTCTCTCTTTCTCTTACACATACAAACATTCCCCCTCTCTCTGTCTCTCTCATCTCCTCCTTCCCCCATTCTCTCTCATTTTCCCTCATCCTCTCTCTCCTTATATCTACTATTTCTCTCTCTCCCTCTCTCTCTTTCTCCCCCTCTCTCTCCCCTCTCTCTCTCTCTCTCTCTCTCTCTCTCTCTTTCTCTTTCTCTCTCTTACACACAGACATTCCCCCCTCACTCTATCTCTCTCATCACTTCCTTCCCCTATCCTCTCTCTCCTTATAGCCATACTATTTATGTCTCTCTCTCTCTCTCTCTCTCTCTCTCTCTCTCTCTCTCTCTCTCTCTCTCTCTCTCTCTCTCTCTCTCTCTCTCTCCTCTTATAAACTATTTCTATCTCTCTCCTCCTATCCACTATTTTTCTTCCTCTCTCTTACTTGTCATCCTCCGCGCGTGCTCGTTTCATTCACATCTTTGGATCCAGCCCCTCCCGTCCCCTCCCGTATCGCCCGGTGGTTCACGATTGCAAGGTAAACTTGATCATTACACAGTACAATGTAGGTGTCTCACACTCTGCAGACATTCGCTTCTGTTGACTGCTGCAGGTATAGAGGTTTGGTATGGTTACAGGGTGACCGATAACGTTATAATCTCTGGGCCATCTCTCAGATATATCTTAGAGAATTTCAAACAGCATCAAATACCTTTTCTAAATTTCGCCTCTTCAATCAATTAGGGATGAAACTCAACAAAAATCAGTATGATTGTCGTAGCGTATCGTGATGGCCTACGTAGTATTATTTTCGAGGATTTGTTTTTTTTAAAGCCATGGACAGTTAAAATCAGTGGAGAGTGAAAGTGGTGACTATTCACGGCAATTAAGAGTATGAACGCCATCTGTTGGAAGCAACGAGCCGTGCAGAGTGCATTTATCTAGAGTGGCAGTCTCCAGTCTAATATGGGTAAACTGCGTGACCGACACGGAGGATTTTTAGGTTATAGGGTCAAGGTTTAATCTCCCCGAGTATTTTGCTCGTTGAGGCAGTTCTCGCCCCTTCCCCCTAGAAAATCACAAAAGAAGAGTGCTGAGGGGTACAAAAGAAGAATAAACGAAAGGAAAACGCGCGATTTTGCGAACTTCATACTCGCGGGTTGTACTGAAAAAATTTGAAAAATTCTGAATTTTTTTTTTTTTTTTTTTTTTTTTTTCGATCGTTCCTATACTTATTAGATAGAAATTTGGATGGTTCAAATATAACCGCAGTGGCGTAGCGTGCCAATTGGCAACGTTGTATTTTGTCCATTTAAATCCACGGAAAAGGTCGAATGTGAAGGTGTTCACCGAACACACTATACTTTGATCTTTTTCATGGGTTTAAATGGACGAACCGCATCGTTGCCAAATTGCACGCTACGCCACTGAATATATAACCATTTGATTATAAATATTAACCGTCTGACGATGGATACTAACCATATAACTATAAATATTAATCACATGGCTGTAAAAAATACCAGAAAATCCTGCTTTAGTTAACCATCGCTCGGTAAGTATTGATCATTCAAGCTTCTACATAATATAGGAACCATCCAAGGGTTTTAAGGGTTCTAAGGATCCATTTACCCTTTTTTCTTCTTCAGTGTGTGACTAATGACCCCCCCCCCCCTTCAAGACCCTATCCACGCCAATGACCATAACGCAGATATTCTACTCAAACGTCCTCCACCAACCAAGAGTGGCCGGTTCATGGGCGGAGCCAGCAATTAGGCAACTGTGGATTCTTCCCATTTGAATGTATGAGAAACAATCGATTATAAATTGGGATATGGCCCCCTCAAGAATCGATTGTTTCTCATACATTCAAACGGATGGAATCAGTTGCCAAATTGCTTGCTTCGCCCATGGGTCGGTTGAGCTGTGATTCGATCAATCATATATTTAGTTGTAATGGTTCATAGCGGTTTTTATAAGTGATTATGAATGCAAGGTAGCCAGATAGACTAGGTGGGAAAAAAAAACACATTATGAAATAAGACGTAAATATTTTGACGTCAGCGCTGAGTGAAAATAATCGTTTCAATAGGTCTTCGTACACGCTCAAACTAGAATCGTCAAAATGGCATCGGTAAGTCGAAATCCACCACAAACGGTAGATGAGCCAAGCCATATGTTTGGTAGTTGTACCGTTCGTCAAACAACTGTGCAATTTGACGGTCCGTCAAACTGCAGAGATATTTGACGATGGATGGTGTGTCATCTGTTCACCAATCTACAGTCAACAAAACCAATGATAAACCAGTTTTGGAGGTGTTTTGGTCAATGTTATTTTTGAATTTTAGAAATGTCAGGTTGGCAATTTTGCAGTTGGTGGTGGATTTCGGCTCACCGACATGCCATTTTGACGGTGGCGTCGCGTGCAATTTGGCAACAATGTATTATTCTATCCATTTAAACTCGTGTAAAAGATCGAATTCAGGGGGTGCACAGTGCACAAGGAAAATTCGAAATATTTAATGCGTTTAAATGGAGCAGTTACATTGTTGCCAGATGGCACGCGACGCCACTGCATTTTGACGATCCTAATTTGAACGTGTACGAAGTACGAAGGCCTAATAAAATCTCAAAGCAGAGCTGGCATTACACGGAGAGTGAGAAGAGAGGAGGTAAAAAAGGGTCATCAATTCTGGGCGGAATTTCAGGAGAGCGGCACTGCATCTATAGGAAGAACTCAAATAAAAAAAAAAAAATACATAAAAAAATCAAATCAAACGAAATGGAACGAAACAGGCAATGAAAAAAAGCCCCAATAATTTTGAGTTTTGACAAAGAAAATAGTTCAGTTTACAGGACGCAATCCGCTATGCTGAGCAGCCCCCCCTCTCATCCACCACGTGCACGTGGATGATTTTAATAGGACAAAGACAGTGGCGTAGCGTGCATTTTGGCTACGTTGCAGTTCGTCCATTTAAACCCATGAAAAATATCGAAGCATTGAGTGTTCGGTGAACACCTTCGCATTCGACCTTTTACGTGAGTTGAAATGGACATGATACAATGTAGCCAAATTGCACGCTACGCCTCTGGACAAAGAATGAAACAGATAGCAACCGATGCCTTGTTGGGAGTTGGGCAAACGGGGTAGTATACTCGAGTCCCAGTATTCAAGATTCGTAAATTTTTTCAATTGGCGATTTCAACGGCAATTAAAGTAAATCAGTAGCGTAGCGTACATTTGGCAATGTTGCATTGAGTCCCTTTAAGCCCATGTAAAAGGTCGAATGCGGAGGTGTTCACCGAACACTCAAAAGTTTAATCTTTTTTTCATGTTTTTAAATTAAATGGACGAACTGCAACGTTGCCATGATGCACATCACGCCACTGAAGTAGATTTTTAACGAATCATCAAGGATCATATCATGACAACAGCATGCAAAAGACCTCTTTAACCTCACTGTATTACGACAACCTCGCCCCCTCAAAACCGCATTTAAATTACTCGAGAAATTGATCTTAGCTATAAATGTCCACAAAAGTAGCCTCATCTGGGAACAATTTGACGATTTTTGAGACTGTACTAAGAGTTCATACTAATCGGGGTTAAAGGATAGTAAAAGGGATGATTTGGAACTTTCACCGAACGTTTTCACAAAAATTGTCTAAATTTCAGAGCCATCTATTTCGAACAAACAAACAAATAAATAAATAAATGAAGAAATAAATAAATAAATAAATAAATAAATAAAATAAATAAATAAATAAATAAATCAATCAATCAATCAATAATATAAAAAGATAGATAGATAAATAAAAATAAATAAGTAAATAAATAAATAAATAAATAAATAAATAAATAAATAAATAAATAAATAAATAAATAAATAAATAAATAAATAAAGAAAGAAAACAATCGTTTCGATTTGATCTAAACAAAAAAAAGGATTGAACTGAAATCTTTTACGGACAACCTGTGAGGTGACTTGCCGCGCTTTGGTTCCCCTCCGGTCTTCCTGTTTCCTATCGACTTCACCCCCCTCCGCTTCTCCCTCCACCCCCTCCGTTCCCCTCCAAAAGACACATCTCACAATCAACCGCTACCCCCACTCTTCGATTCCTGCTGGCCCTTCGCCCACCCTTTCTCGTATCATTCTTTTATGAATGGTCGATCATTCAACGACGTTACACAAGTTACCAGATAGGAGTCGTCAGATCCTCCACAATCGAAGCCGCCGCGCCGTTTATGCAAAAAGGCTTGCAAAACATCGGGTGAGCTCTATCGTAAAAATCAGCACAAGTAGAGGAGTGAGGTTCCTAATAAAGAGCATTACTGATGTTTCTCATAACTCCTTTTCTTGCTTACTTGTCTCCGATTGAGCATTTTGTGCATAATTCCAGTTAATGACGAAAAAAAAAAAAAATATAGAAAACCGCACATGCTATAAAGACAATGTTGGTGGCGACAAAGTGTGTAATCTGACAGTGTTGAAACGTCACCGTTTAAACCAATGCAACAGGTTGACCTACAGGATGTGTGTTACTGATGTTTCTTAAACCCTTTTTCGCTTAGGTACATGCCTTTGATTGAGAATTCTGCGCATAATGGGTCTGTTGCGTACTTTTGTTGCAGGAATATGACGCATTAATTCCAACGTAAAATTCGACTAGAATAACGATGCGCACATTAAGAACTTTCAAAATCCACTCATTTCTCATTAACTCAGGAAATCACTCCTATTTCAAATAACCCGCGGTACACTAGACACCTTATCACCGACATATAACTACATAGACGGAACTACCGCGTTTTTGTAAACATCAACGAAACTTACAAACATTTGAATGTTTCGTTTAGATGCGTACAATTCTTGTATCATATGTAATCTTTGAAAAGCAAGAAAAGGCTGGTAAGCAAATTCAGCCAATAATTCATGTATATTTACCTAAAACGAAATTCCCTTCATTTTTTTGTAGTTATACAATGATGTTTACATATACGGTCGGGTTGTTTAAAATGGGGCTTTTGCAATAAACTTTTGCTGTAGGGGATTGAAGAGTTGATTCTTGCATAAAAACCTGTACAAATGACGATGAGTACACTAAAAAATCACGAAATTTACTCTCAGAATCTGGCTTAGGGGCGGAAACACGCAGGTATCAATCACGAGAGATTCCTATCTACCTAAATTGAGACGTACATATCTTTGTGCTTCCGTAGAGAAAGTGACATTATAGACAGGAATCTCCCATCATACCTGCGTTGAGCCGCCACTACGAACTTGCTGTTTTAGCAGTTATGAGAGTTTCTTACTGAATTTTAGAATTATTTAGGGTGATTTTCATGATTTTCGCTGGTTTTTACATCAGATTGGACTGTTCTTTTGCTCACAGCAAAAGTTTGCAAGAGCTCCATTATTCTTTTCAGTGCATGTAAGAAAAAAGACGCTAATGGGACACACACGAGCCGTATTATAATCCCGTGAAAAAGTTTGAGAACCACTGCGGGTCCAGTCCAATGACCAATGAACAATCACCAAAGAAAGTTTCGTCCGGTTTAGTGAACGGACTTGAGTGGACAGCTGCGAATCTGCGCTGTTGCAGTGCCATACTATCTGAGATGCGTATAATATCCGCCTATAATAATAAAAGACTAAGGCAGCGCCGCACCACTGTGGTTCAAAACCAGGGCTGCCGTTTTGCGTATAATCAATGCTATTTTTCAATTCACCGATGATTCCACCGGTTGAGAAAAGATTACACAGTTCAATTCAGTGCATGACTATAATAAACTAAAATACTCGCATCTGTAATCTTTTCTCAACCGGTGGAGTCGTCGATGACTTTAAAAAACTTGCGGATATTTCAATTAATCAACGGAGTTTCCACCGGTTAAGGAAAGATTACAGATCAGAGTATTTTCGTGCATTACAGTCATACACTGAACTGAACTGTGTAATATTTTCTCAACCGGTGGAATCATCGGTGAATAGAAAAATAACATTGATTATACGCAAAACGGCAACCCTGTTCAAAACATTGTTTTTCCGGACATAATTTTAAGAAATAAGAATCAAGATCATGAACGGTAAATTTAAAAAAATGTTTGAAATCATTCATGTTACAGCTTTAAACGAGGCTTTAAAACATGATTTTTTTTCCGAGAAAATGTTAGTTCTGAAATGGTTTTTAAAGCAGAAAAAAAACCAGCTGTTTTTCATATCCAGAAAAATCCATTTTTCTGCCCAGTGTAAGCCGCGACCGACCGACCGACCGCGCGACGGTTTCATTTTTGCGTCATCCGACCCAATTCCACCCCCGCAGCCCGGGGCTCGGAGCCTGCAAACTCACACACTCACACACTCACACATTCAAACACTCACAGTCGCCATCAACGGAAGTACGTTTTAACATGTTGCACACCAAAGTCCATAAATTAGAATCCGTTGAAGAAATAATAACTGATGGGGGAGAAAAGAGCGCAGGCGAAATCCGTGGCGAAGTGTGCGATTTGGCAACGTTGTATTGAGTCCATTTAAGCAAATGTAAAAGGTCGAATGCGAAGGTGCATGTTCACCGAACACTCAATAGTTCGATCTTTTATGGGATCAAATGAAGGAACTGCAACGTTGTTAAATTGCACGCTACGCCCGCGCCACTGCGGAAGCTGTACATACAATTAAACTTTTGAAGAGCACACTTTTCATTTCAGTGGATAGGAAAACCTTAACCCTTTCAATACAATGCCTGAGTGTTCTCGTTTCTGTGACTCGATCTGTCTCACGCAATTTCATTTTTTTACTCACAATAATGGGTCTGTTGCATACTTTTGCTACGACAATATAGAACCTGGATTCTTATGTAAAATTCGGCGAAAATAACGATGCGCACAATAAAAACGTTCAAAAATCACTCATTAACTCAGGAAATCACTTCAATTTCAAACAGCCCGCGTTACACTAGACACTATTTGCACCGGTATACTACTACATAGACGGAACCACCGTGGATACGTAAACAACCTCGTAACTACAGAATGATGGACTTTCTTTCTTAATACGTGAAATATAAGCTGCATTTGCTGCCTGGTCTTTTCGGTTTATCGAAGATTTAAAATAGTATAAGAAATGTACGCATCTAAACGAAACATTCCAATGTTTGTAAGTTCTGTCCATGTTTACATAAGCGAGATAGTTCCATCTATGTAAATGTAAGTCGGTGATATAGTGTCTAGTGTAGCGCGGGTTGTTTGAAATGGAAGGTATTTTCTGAGTTAATGGGTGGATTTTGAAAGTTTTTAAACTGAGAATTTTGGCGCAAACCGCAGGTCGATATCGTTTTTGGTTTTCGATATAATCGAATGACAAAGTTGGTTTTTTTCTCATTGGAAAATTTCGATATATCGAAAACCAAAAACGATATCGACCTGCGGTTTGCGCCAAAATGCTCAGTTTTGTGTGCCCTTTCAAGCGATGTATCACTCGATAGGGGTCGTGGCTCGGAATTTTTGAGATAGCCCCCCTGCGGAGTCATTTTTTTAAATAATTTTGGGGGGCCCTAAGACTAAACAAATATCAAAACTGTACTTTTTTCTGAAAAGGACTTGCTTTTTAGAGTATTTTTGACTCCTAGTTTTCTAAAGTTCGACTTTTCAAATGGGCGTTCTGATTTTTTGAAAATGGGTCAACATCGAACTTTGACTATCGATATATCGAAGACGAAAAACAATATCGACCTCCGGTTTGCGCCAAAAGTCTTAGAACTGTATGCCCTTCCAAACAAAGTATCACAAGATGGGGGTTGCCATTTGAAAATTTTGAAATTTTGACCCCCCTTTACGGGTGCCCCCCGGAATTTTCGGGTACGCTAAAAAGTAGTTCCTATTAAGTTATAAACATCCCACAAGTTTGGTTTTTTTTTATCTGCAGCCGTTCAAAAGTTATGAAGCCGTCCCGGGACTTTCGGACCACCCTGTATAACTGGGTGAACCAAAGATTTGTTTGACTTAATAAAATTAAAGAGTTTTTCTGGGTCATTTTTCTACCAAAGCAGGTACTTTCAGCGCTACCAAAGTACTCTTTTCTGTTTCTTCTGTGAAATAAAGCATTTTTGAGGACGTAGAATGCTGAATCGAAAAAAGGTAGCATTAATTGTTTGATTTAATATCCTAATTTTCCGTTCAAAAATGCACTTATGGGGAAAATACATTGAATCAGAGTTTGTTTTGAACCACGCACAGGTCCTCGGACTCAGATGGAAATCGATATGATATATCGCTCTAATAAAACAGTGTAATCAATATTTAAAATGGTCGTCGCAATCCAATGGTGATATAATGCGCTATACTCTCCCGTTGTGGTATACGTATATATCCTCATGGGCCTTTCTTCAGGAGAACGACTTATTATTCTCATAAACTTCCCACTTGCTACTTGCATATTAAAATAGCAAAAGCGTTGATGGTTGTTCTTGTTGAGTGTTCCGACGCCTTTTAAAGTTGATTGCCTCATTCCGTGCAATGCGATGCGAATGAGTTTTATTTATAATACTTATTTGTGTTTGTGCCCTTCGCAGTACTTACGTAAAGGCACGGAATAATTGAGACAGAAACTGTCACCTCTTTTTAAAAGCGTATCGGAAAAACTTTTCAAGTCCTCCGACGGATCTGTTCAAAAGTTTTGCTACAATATTGAAGGGTTTTTGGAAATAATATCCAGTGGCGTAGCGTGAAATATGGCAACGTTGCAGTTCGTCCATTTAAACTAACGGAAATTATCGAAGTATTGGGTGTTCGGTGAACATTTTCGCATTTGACCTTTTACAAGGGTTTGAATAAACAAAGCACAACGTTGCCAAAATGCAAGCTACGCCACTGATAATATCCACTAAAAATTGTCCAAAACCAATAATGTCCAAATAAATATATTCAAATGCTATGAGGTCCAAGAAAATTTAGTCTAGCTACAAAAATGTTAAAGAGAAAAAAAAAGGTCATATCAGTGGCGTACGGTACCAGCAAGTAATGCAGGCACTGCCTACAGCATGCCTAAGATTTTCTTAATTTTTCAAAATTACCATATAAACCTACTCATTTTTAATAACCCTGGAAAAAATAGTCCATACAGGTCCATAAGGTCCATAACCAATTCCCTGTACTGATTATAAATATGTATGGGTCCATATGGATATGTATGGATATCATAGGGGTGTGCGTGTTGATATCCATACCTACATATCCATACCATATACAGATCCATATCTACATATCCGCATAGATGGATCCATATATATCCATACTCATGGGCGGAGCTAGCTATTTGGCAACTGTGGATTCTTCCCATTTGAATGTATGAGAAACAATCGATTAGAAATTGGGCCATGGCCCCCTCAAGAATCGATTGTTTCTCATACATTCAAATGGGAAGAATCCACAGTTGTCAAATTGCTTGCTCCGCCCATCATGTCCATACTCTTTATAGGGAATTGGTCATGGACCTTATGGACCTGTACGGACCATTTTTGCCAGGGAATGTCTTAGTCATTCGACTTAATTCTGCGCATATGAAAAGGAGAACGTCTAGATTTTTCTAAGAGGAGTCTCCTAATAGTCTTTGCAATACATATTGCCTGCCTAAATTCCATAACCACTGCACGCCACTGAGTCCAGTACACCTTTTGTCCAATGTAAAATAGAGTCCACTACATTTTTCGAAAAACATTAAATAAAGTTCATAGGTTCTTTCAAACCTAAAAAAAACAAAAAACCAAAAAAAAAACAAAACAAAAAAACAAAAAACAAAAAGCAAACAAACAAAAAATCCACCAAATATTTTGACCAATCTATGTCCTTTAAAAAGGTTAATGAAGAATGAAACTTTAGTAAACGTTGGAAGTACAACGTAGAGTGAAATTGATTACAATCAAATTCATGAAATCAAAAGAAAGAAAAATGCGCTCCAAGATTAAATCTACTTACAGCAAAAAGCTCATCAAGTTTATCATTCCTCTCCTCACTTTTTTTGACTGAAGTCGCGCAAACTAGAGTTCCTGTTTGAAGAGAGTTAAGACAAGAGGGTAGTCAACTTCTGATTGGTCACGAGTTTTAGGCTATATGCCATTGGATGCGTTTTTGCACATATTTGTTTACATACATTTGCGTTTACTAACGAACGGGTCCAACGGTATTTTACGGAGGGAAGAGTCAATTGTTGATGAACTTGTTAATTTTAATCATGATGCACCTCAAGAACGTTTAGATGTCGATCAACAATAGCAGTAAAATATTAAATCGTTAAAAACTCTGCGGCACTGTAATCTTTGAATTGAACCAAAACACAACAACGGCCCTCAGAATGTAAACAAATGTGCAAACACGCATCCAATGGTGGCATTGGCGGATACGGGGGGCCCCGTTCGGCCGAAAAAGTGGGAAAAGAGGGGAATGGAAGGGGAAAAGCAAGAACAAGAACAAGAACAAGAAAAGGGGGTCATTTAGGGGCGAAAATCCCAAGTTCGCCCCCCCTTTCGCAAGGGCTGGATCCGCCACTGAATGGCGGCGCCCATAGTTTCACTTGTCCTAACTCTCCACATAAGTACAGGGACTCTAACGCAAACCACCCCAA
Organism: Trialeurodes vaporariorum; assembly: GCA_011764245.1. Classification (NCBI taxonomy): domain Eukaryota; kingdom Metazoa; phylum Arthropoda; class Insecta; order Hemiptera; family Aleyrodidae; genus Trialeurodes; species Trialeurodes vaporariorum. The sequence goes on from VMOF01000035.1 coordinate 15,865,865, forward strand.
GCATCATAATAGATTTCTCGAATTCCGTAGCGCTACGAACACGTCACTTGAGACAGTTTTTTTTTTGTTTTGTTTTGTTTTGTTCTTTTTTTCAGAGAAAAAACAGTCAAAAACGCCTGACTCAAAACAACCAACCTATACAGAAGGGAGCAAAGAAACAATCACAGAATCCATAGTGCGTGCAAAGATTAAACATTTACGTAATGAATATGGTAGACAATAGAGATTACGTGTGCTCCTGTTCTTCTTTGTAGGTAATGCGTGTTGCATACGAATCGACTTTATCCTTAACAGGGGCAGCGCAGCTTATGCATATCCGGAGTTGAAAATAATTTTTCGTGTGCAGCAGTACTAGTACGGTTTCAAAGACCAAAGTTACTTCACCTATACCATCGTGTGTTGGTATAAACACCAATTATCATTCGGTATCAGGGTTTTCGGCATTTGCCAACAAAATACAACGATGAGAGACCCCTATCAAAAACGTACCGCATTACCAACGAATGATGATTTTTTTCCCCTGTAGATTATTGGCCACTTTTGTTACGATCCCAGACCATAAAGGGTTGGACATTGGCCCCATATGATTTAAAAATTTTATTTTAGAAAAAGAAATGGACCATAAGAAAACGAGAAAAAAATGGGTACATAAAAATTACGGAGAATAATCATTTTATTGGACCAAAAAATCAACAGGATGATTTTGCTCCGTCGACTAAAGGATTTGGGAACGAAAAAAACTGAGCCGCCGAACGAAGCAAAGCACCATCATCAAATCGTGCATACAAAAACTGTTCCACTATCCATTAGAGTGCGTTTCAGAAGTGCAGGTTCAGTTTATCGATGATCTTTGGCAAATATTCAATTTTCATCAGAGGCCGGCTCGCGAACTGCGATGTATCGATGTCTATTCCATTTAAATCTATAGAAAAGTATCGATCGTCAGGGAGTGCAATTGAACCCCTGAGAAATTGATACATTTCTATAGTTTTAAATGGAGTGGACATCGATATATCGCATTTCACGAGCCGCCACTGATTTTCATACGTTCGAATAAAAGAAAAAACTTTCCAGCAACTTTGACATTTTAACTTTGAAGCAGTCCTCAATCAAAATCCGACGCTCAAATTTATTTTCATTTATTTTCATTACGTGATAAGAGAAGTGACTTTGGGGAATTCCAAAGATTACTGGTCTGTCTGGAGGTGCAACTATACTTCTGGAACGACCTCTCGGTTGAGAACCTTTAAATTACTTGGAGATTGACATCATATACTTTTATGTCTGGCGTTAAAGTCTCCCAGAGTTTTAACATTATTTTCATACCATGCGCACTCCCTGATGCCTAGTCTATTCTATCGAAACTGGTTATCAACTTCTAAATCGTATAAATATTTGTTCATTTTTATTTATTTCAAATCGATTCACACGTCTTTAGGATTGATGTAATGAACCGAACGGATTTACACCGACCCGCAGTCGTTTAGAAAAAATAAATTGTGGGGATATCCCATGAACACTTTCCATCAAACATAATCTGAGGGGGGTCCCCATACACCCTTATATTTTCAAGGGGAAGCCCCAGACCCCCTTTAATATTCCGGAGGAGACCCCTAGACCCCCTCATAATATTCTGGGAGAGACCCCAAGACGCCTCCCCTCCTTAAACGATTAATTTTGCAGTATAGGCTGTTTGCAGCATATTTTTGCAAATTTTAATCAAAATTCAAAAAGCTACATTTAAAATATGCCAATTTTCCCCATGTTTACCCACTTTACCATTTTCCCATTGATTTTAATAGTAACCTTTCATCCTCCATAACTTGCTTACAATTTGAAATTTCGAAAAAACAAAAAAAAACAACAAAAACAAAAAAAAAAAAAAAAACTCCCTATTATGAATATTAAAAGCGACAGATCTACAAAATTTGGATGTATATGGACCATTGGTTCAAAAGTTATGCCGGGATACAGACAAACCGACACCTGCGCCATCGCAATACTTTCTCAATTTCTAACATCGTTAGAGTGAGCAAGTAAAAAAAAAAAAAAAAAAAAAAAAAAAAATATATATATATATATATATGGAGCTGAACTACGAGCTATCGTAAATCCCTAATCGAGAGGATGAATCGATCTCTTTAAAATAATTTTTTAAAATGATTTATTAGTTTAAATGCAACGCACTTTTTGTAAATTTTTGTGTTCGACAGATCATTGACAGCACGTCATAAAATACTTAAAAAATTATCAACATTTTTGCCTCCAGTGATATCCTACATGGGAACGGAGGACTGTTGCAAGCTTTCGTTATGTAGTAGTAGTAAATACCTATGAACAATTGAAACGTCGCACATAGGTTCCGAAGGTGATTCTTCAGCGTTTAGAGCCGATTTTTGGCACCAGAGCGCTACCGTTCGATTAATGACAAATTACAGGCCGAAAGTAATTTATATGTAAGAAAACGAATTGTCAGTTACAAGATAATCACTTGAAGAACGTCTCTGCATAATATCTCATAAACAATTTTCAAAAATAAGGCTGACAGTACCAAAAAACGAATTATCGCATTTCGATACAAGAACCGATTTGAAATATTCCATTTTTTGGTGCTTTCAGCCTTATTTTTGAAGCTATTGGTAAGATATTTTTGCAGAGACGTTCTGCAGATGATTATCTAGTAACTGACACACCGTTTTCTTAAATATAAATTACTTTCGGTCTGTAATTTGACATTAATCGAACGGTAGCGCTCTGGTGGCAGAAATCAGCACTAAACGCTGAAGAATCACCTTAAATATTTAGCTGAGAACAGATTCGATGAGTAGTTAACTATTCCTACTTAACGGCCATGGTTTTGCCTACCTCACGAATTGAAGGCGATTAAAGTAGATAAGGCCGATGAGAGTGGTGCTATTTGTAGAGGCTAGAGTTGATCTCTCTACAAATAATAGACTGGAATTAATTAATTGGTGAATTCGCTTAACCCTTTTAGACCTGGAGTCCATTCCACTGCACATTGTAATAACACATAGTCTTATGGAAAACATAAAACTACAATATGCGCATCGATGTAGGTGAGGAGAAAGCGCAGCGTTAAGATCAACCATGCGTTGGTCAAAAATCCGTTTCTGAACGAAAATGTCAGGTCTGAAAGGGTTAATTATCTAGTAAACAAATTGAGAGCGCCTTGTTTGAATTTATGGATTTTGAAAAACGGATTTATCTTTATAAGTGAATTTTGAAAGTTCTTAGTAAGTCCAATAGTTTTTTTTATTATTATTATTTTTTTTTTTTTATACTGTTATTTTTTGTTTGGTTAATTTTGTTGTTGTTTTGTTTTGGCTAAAGTCAGAAAGTCTATCGGAATTTATGCACCACACCGCTATGAAAAAAAAGTAAACAAAACACTCATTTGTGTATGTACTTTAAGAAGTTATGGTAAAAAAAAGAAGAAAAAAACGTTTACTTCCGATCAATCGAAAAATAAAAAAAGATTGCTTTCTAACACCAAATATCCTAGCATTTATTGATTAGATAATAAACTAGATAAACTGCGGTCAGTTTTTCATAACTGGAACACCTTCGGTCGCCGAGAGCATTCATAAGTTCATCCGCATCTGAAAAAAGCTGCGATGTTTTGCTACTTTGACGTGAAGTCAACAGTGACATGACATGGAAGTGCTGTGAGGCGTATAGCAGCAAGGGTGTGGGGAGGGGTGGGGGGGGGGGAGGGGGAGTGTTGTTGAGGCGCAATGCCGATGGTGTAGGAGACGGTTTGATGGTCCGCAAGGGCGGAGAAGAGACTTGAGGAGGGGGAAGGGGGATCTTGCCATAGGCGGATACAGGAATTTGTCTTTCTCTCTCTCTCTCTCTCCTTCCGCATTTGATCGAGTGAGTTAGAAAAGGACGGAGATAGGGGCTAAAGTCACGTGATGGCCCCCTCTGCTATTCTTTTCTTACACTTGCGTTCCAATGGAAGGAGAGAGAGAGAGGGAGAGAGAGAGGGAGAGAGAGAGGGGGAGAGAGAGAGAGAGAGAGAGAGAGAGAGAGAGAGAGAGAGAGAGAGAGAGAGAGAGAGAGAAGAGGGAGAGAGAGAGAGAGAGAGAGAGAGAGAGAGAGAGAAGAGAGAGAGAGAAAAGAGAGATGAGAAGAGAGAGAGAGAGAAAGAGAGAGAGAGAGAGAGAGAGAGAGAGAGAGAGAGAGAGAGAGAGAGAGAGAGAGAGAAAGACACACTTTTGTATCCACTCATGGCTCTTGCTTCTCAAGAGTCCTCCGTTGCATTGGGCCAGCTTTCAGCATTATTCGGCCGAGGTGAAGAATTGCTGCAGCCATTAGCTAAAGCTCCACGATGCGAGTGTGCGTGCGAGAGAGAGAGAGAGAGAGAGAGAGAGAGAGAGAGAGAGAGAGAGAGAGAGAGTGGACCATCTCATACGGTACGTGGGCACCACTCGGCTTGAGCGCAAGGCAAGCGCGGCGCTTTACTCCGGCCGGACTCCGATGACTGCGAGAGTGGTCTCTCTTTATAAGGAGCTATTTCATAAGAATAAAGAAATCAGAAAAGAAAAAGATACAAAAAAAAAAGGACGCACCTCCTTTATAAGGTAACTGATACCTCTGTTCACGTGCCAGTTCACCATTTCTCCTCGGACCAAACGGTAAAAATGAGGCGAAAATTGGACACTGCGTAGTTGCCGAATTTCAGGGAAGTGAACCGTCTAGTTATAAAAACGGGCCGAGCTCCTACATAGTGACGTTCTAAAAATTCTTCTCGATGTTTTTTTGACGAAGAAACAACGAATATAAGATGTCTTAAAAAAAAAAAAAAAAAAAAAAGACATGAAAAAAAGAGTGTGATTCTGATTCTCTGGGGCACATAGAAGAAGACAAGTACTGTAATAAAAATTTCATAAAAAATTATTCGTCGGGTCTCTTTTCGGAGAAAGAAACGAAAACGAATAGAAATTCTGAAAAGTAGAAGCAAATGGAGTTAAAACCGTGTTAAACTAGAGGACTTAAGACTAGCAGCTCAACTGAGTAGCTGCAGAAAAGGAGAACATATTTGATCCATCAAGTATGTGTATCTGTCGAAGGCATAATAGCAATGGGGCTCTTGCAAACTTTTGCTGTGAGTAAATGAATAGTCCTATCTGATATAAAAACCAGCAAAAATCACGAAAACCACGCTGAGAAAGTCTATTTAGTAATAAACTCACCATAACTGCTATAACGGCAAGTTCGTAATGGCCGTTCAACGCAGGCATCATGGGAGATTCCTAACTATTCTCTATTATCTGCCTATTGTTACTGCTCTACGGAAACACAGAGATATGTCTCAATATAGATGAGAATCTCCCATGATACCTGCGTCTCTCCGCCATTAAGCACGATTTTGGGAGGGAATTTCGTGATTTTTTAGTGTACTCGTCGTCATTTTTACGCAGGTTTTTATGCAAAAATCGACTCTTCAATCCCCTGCAGCAAAAGTTTGCAAGAGCCCCATTCTGGGAAAATATAGACGATTTTTGTACGAGGTCAACGGTGAGCCAACAATCTCAACAATATCAGTGGCGGCTCGTGCACTTTGGCAACTATGTTTTCCCTGCATTTGAATCTATGTAAAACAATCGATAACAGGAGAAGCTCTGCTTCACTATCGAATCGATTTTTTGCATTGAATCAAATGAAGGGAAAACATTGTTGCCAAATTGCACGAACCGCCGCTGAACAAGATGCAATCATCGGTCGCAATCAGCTGTGACATGCTCATGAAGCGTTCCAAACTATCTCTCTTACTCTCCCGCGACCCTCATGTATAGCCATCTCTTTCTAGAGTCAAAATTCGTACACAGGGCCATTTATATTTCACGACATTTTACGATCAAAATTGCATTGGAAAATGACTCAAGAAATTCCTTTCTGCCAACAATTTTTACAAAAATGTTTCTAAATACGATTTTAGCGCGATGAGAGTGAGATAGCAGTACGTGGGGGTCCCGTGACAGTGAGAGAGATAGTTCGAAACGCTCAACGGCTACTCCCGATTTTTTTTTTTTTTTTTTTTTTTTTTTTTTTTTTTTTTTCCAAAAAATGACTCTGAATACGATTTTTGCAATGAGAGTGAGATAGCAGTACATAGGGGTTCCGTCGGAGTGAGAGAGATAGTTTGGAATAATTAGCGGACTTTTTCACCCGATGACGTCATCACTACAGCCACAGAATACTGCAAGTAATTAGCATGTTTAGTAAAAAATAGTTACACCGAGAACCGATTTAAGATTTTTTTTTTCGAGGCCCTCAAAAACGATTATTGTTTAGAACTTTAAGTATTCAATACTATTTCGTGTTTTTAATCTGTATTCATCAGGTACAGACCTACTTGCTGAAGATATTGACGAATCTATAGAACTACATCGCGGTGAAGAATCACGCCTTAAATCCACATAAAGCCCAGACGCGGCTCGTGCAGTATGGCAAGTATGCTTTTCCTCCATTTAAACCTATGCAAAAGTATCGATATCTTGGGGGGTGCAATTGCACCTCTTCAACATCGATAGTTTTACATAGGTTTAAATGGAGATAATCCTTTGTTGCCACATTGCACGAGCCGCCATTGATAAAACCAAAACGGCAGCCAAGTCTTACTCAACCTCTGTCAGATTATAAACTTGCACCACTAAAATTAATTTACATCGATTTGGAAGTTTTTTTTTTTTTTTTTTTTTTTTTTTTTTAAATATAGAAAGATCGGCCTTCCAAAAAATTAAAGCAACCTACAAAGGAATCACTTTAGCGAGGATTGGATTTTGAAAAATATTGGACCACCGACTGATGCGATCTATCGAAAGTCAAAGAGGCACTTGTCTGTATCTCTTTCTTTCACGGTCGTATAGCCGTCCTATCCGAGGATAATGACTTGACTCATTGCGAGCTCTCAGTCGCGGTCGGTGTTGCCAGATTGGGGTGAAAAGTCCATATGTTTTACATTGATTTAAATGGGGGATGATACGGGTTTTTACCCTCGATCTGGCAACACAGGTCGCGGTTTATCTGATCAGAGATCAAACTTCGGCTCTTGAAATTGCTCTCCCACTGACTGGATATCTGACTTGAGTTTAATGGAAATACGCCTCAGCTTAGCTCAGTTTGAGCCTACGCTTATCGCTAGAGCCCGATGACCGATCAATATAAACACCCTGGAACATGTAAGTATTTGCGTTACTTGCGACTACCTAGGACCTATGCGATGTGTGCGGCAAAACGAAACATGGATGGATGAAATCGACGAAAAGCTCGACCTTGATGTCCAGTAGCGCCACAAGCAATCTGGCAACGCTACATTTTGTCCATTTAAACGCATGTAAAAGGTCGAACTTAGAGTCCCTGTATATGAAAGAGTCAAGACACATGAACGTAAGTGAAGAAGAAGAAGGGGTCTGAGGAGTCTAGAGGCACGCGCATCTTGTTTACATTTTTATCCAACAATCTTTCCGCCAAAGATTACTAATACATGTGTTTGTGTGTAAGTAATCTTTGTCAGGTCAGCCTAACCTTCATTTCCTGTTGACTTCACTTTTTGTTTTAATTTACAGTAAAGAGTAATGCGTGAATTTTATTCTGTTCTGAACCTATTTTCAACAATTTCGATAGAAATTTTCATCAATATTTAAGCTAAAACTGCCGAAAGTTTCCTCAAAGCTGGGCAGCGGGGAAGATGTCTCCATGAAGATGTAAACAAACAAACTCCAGGCTTCATAGACCCCTTCTTCTTCTTCAGTTTTCAGCAGCCAATCAGAGATGGAACCTCGTATGGCGAGACTCTTTCATATATATAGGGACTCTAGTCGAACTGCCCCAGCAAAAATGGTTCATACAGGTCCATAAGGTCCATAATCAATTACCTATACAGAGTATAGATATGTATAGATCTATATGGATATGAATGGATATCGAATGGGACGGGTATACGTGTTGATATCCTTACAGAGATCCATCCTCATCCATATGGATCCATACATATCCATACTCTGTATAGGGGATTGGTTAAGAACCTCATGGACCTGTACGGACCATAGTATGGGTATACGTGTTGATATCCTTACAGATCAATCCATTCCCATACTATCTACAGGGTGTCCCAAAATTGATAGTAAATATTTTTACCACGTATTTTTGGGGCCAAAATAAGACTTTTTTTCCCTATGAACACGTGTCCGAAAATGCCCCCCCTCGGAGCTACAGCCCCCCAAAGTTTTTAAAAAAAATCGGTTTTTCTTCGATTCTGGCAACGGATCTGCGTAAAAATGGACGAAAATTGGTTTCTGGAAGTAACTTTAGGCGTTCTTTCCGATTCCGTGGTCGAAAACTCCCGAAAGGGTCAAGAAGGGGGGGTTTGAGGGGGGTTCAAATTTTAAATTGAATAATTTTTTAGTGCTCCGTAAGAAAATGAGAGAAGTAACAAAAGAATATGATGAAACAAAACAAAAGGAACATTTTTGATCTCTTGTGTTTTTTTCATAAGACGCACGGAAAATGAGTAAAATCGATTTTTCGCCGGGAGCGCACAGCCCGAGAGCGCTGCTCTGTGCTCTCAACTGACTCAACGATCGAATCGACGCAACGCGGCACTGAAACAGCGCTCTCGGCCCTCGGGCTGTGCGCTCCCGGCGAAAAATCGATTTTACTCGTTTTTCGTGCGTCTTATGAAAAAAACACAAGAGATCAAAAATGTTCCTTTTGTTTTGTTTCATCATATTCTTTTGTTACTTCTCTCATTTTCTTACGGAGCACTAAAAAATTATTCAATTTAAAATTTGAACCCCCCTCAAACCCCCCCTTCTTGACCCTTTCGGGAGTTTTCGACCACGGAATCGGAAAGAACGCCTAAAGTTACTCCCAGAAACCAATTTGCATCCATTTTTACGCAGATCCGTTGCTAGAATCGAAGAAAAACCGATTTCTTTTAAAAACTTTGGGGGGCTGTAGCTCCGAGGGGAGGCATTTTCGGACACGTGTTCATAGGGGAAAAAAGTCTTATTTTGGCCCCAAAAATACGTGGTAAAAATATTTACTATCAATTTTGGGACACCCTGTATATAAAAGGAATTGGTTAGGGACCTTACGGACCTATATGTATGTCATTTTGGTGGGCTTTTAATCGCTGACAAGGCGTAAGGCTCTCAAAACGTTCCCTATGCTCTACCGGGGCACCGCCAACGAAATTTTAAATGGAAAAATAGAATTACAAGCAGACCTGTCATTTTGGTGGGCTTTGAATCGCTAACAAGGCGCAGGGCTCTCAAAACGTCTCCTCTGCTCTTCCCGGGCACCGCCAATGTAGTTTTAAATGGGAAAACAGACTTACGAGCAAACCTGTCGTTTCGGTGGGCTTTGAATCGCCGACAAGGCGCAGGGCTCTCAAAACGTCTCCTCTGCTCTTCCCGGGCACCGCCAATGTAATTTTAAATGGGAAAACAAACTTACAAGCAAACCTGTCATTTTGGTGGGTTTTGAATCGCTGACAAGTTGCAGGGCCCTCAAAACTTCTCCTCTGCTCTTCCCGGGCACCGCCAATGTAATTTTAAATGGGAAAACAAACTTACGAGCAAACCTGTCATTTTGGTGGGCTTTGAATCGCTGACAAGGCGCAGGGCTCTCAAAACGTCTCCTCTGCTCTTCCCGGGCACTGCCACTGTAATTTTAAATGGGAAAACAGACTTACGAGCAAACCTGTCATTTTGGTGGGCTTTGAATCGCTGACAAGGCGCAGGGCTCTCAAAACGTCTCCTCTGCTCTTCCCGGGCACCGCCAATGTAGTTTTAAATGGGAAAACAGACTTACGAGCAAACCTGTCGTTTCGGTGGGCTTTGAATCGCCGACAAGGCGCAGGGCTCTCAAAACGTCTCCTCTGCTCTTCCCGGGCACCGCCAATGTAATTTTAAATGGGAAAACAAACTTACAAGCAAACCTGTCATTTTGGTGGGTTTTGAATCGCTGACAAGTTGCAGGGCTCTCAAAACGTCGCCTCTGCTCTTCCCGGGCACCGCCAATGTAGTTTTAAAAGGGAAAACAGACTTACGAGCAAACCAGTCATTTTGGTGGGCTTTGAATCGCTGACAAGGCGCAGGGCTCTCAAAACTTCTCCTCTGCTCTTCCCGGGCACCGCCAATGTAATTTTAAATGGGAAAACAAACTTACGAGCAAACCTGTCATTTTGGTGGGCTTTGAATCGCTGACAAGGCGCAGGGCTCTCAAAACGTCTCCTCTGCTCTTCCCGGGCACTGCCACTGTAATTTTAAATGGGAAAACAGACTTACGAGCAAACCTGTCATTTTGGTGGGCTTTGAATCGCTGACAAGGCGCAGGGCTCTCAAAACGTCTCCTCTGCTCTTCCCGGGCACCGCCAATGTAATTTTAAATGGGAAAACAAACTTACGAGCAAACCTGTCATTTTGGTGGGCTTTGAATCGCTGACAAGTTGCAGGGCTCTCAAAACGTCTCCTCTGCTCTTCCCGGGCACCGCCAATGTAGTTTTAAATGGGAAAACAGACTTACGAGCAAACCTGTCATTTCGGTGGGCTTTGAATCGCCGACAAGGCGCAGGGCTCTCAAAACGTCTCCTCTGCTCTTCCCGGGCACCGCCAATGTAATTTTAAATGGGAAAACAGACTTACGAGCAAACCAGTCATTTTGGTGGGCTTTGAATCGCTAACAAGGCGCAGGGCTCTCAAAACGTCGCCTCTGCTCTTCCCGGGCACCGCCAATGTAGTTTTAAAAGGGAAAACAGACTTACGAGCAAACCAGTCATTTTGGTGGGCTTTGAATCGCTGACAAGGCGCAGGGCTCTCAAAACTTCTCCTCTGCTCTTCCCGGGCACCGCCAATGTAATTTTAAATGGGAAAACAAACTTACGAGCAAACCTGTCATTTTGGTGGGCTTTGAATCGCTGACAAGTTGCAGGGCTCTCAAAACGTCTCCTCTGCTCTTCCCGGGCACCGCCAATGTAGTTTTAAATGGGAAAACAGACTTACGAGCAAACCTGTCGTTTCGGTGGGCTCTGAATCGCCGACAAGGCGCAGGGCTCTCAAAACGTCTCCTCTGCTCTTCCCGGGCACCGCCAATGTAATTTTAAATGGGAAAACGAACTAACGAGCAGACCTGTCATAATGGTGGTGCTTTGCAATCGCTGACAAGGAGGAGGCCTCCTATTTCCCCTCTTTTTTGGGGAAAAATCTTCCTGTCACCCCATCTTGCTCCTAGGGGGCCTCAAATTCAAGGTTGCGTAGTAAGGCCTCAAGAGATGTAAATCCGCTCCTGGCTAACATCAATTATTTCGTCCACAGTGCGTCCAACGATTCAATTATAGTAATCTAAACAGTGTTTTAACGAGGTTTAATAGCTTCCCAACATATGTTTCAACTGTGCTTAGTCTGTTTTTTTTTGTTTTTTTGTTTTTATGTTTTTATGTTTTTTTTTTTGTTTTTTTTTGTTTTTTGTTTAAAGTTCCTGGAGGAAAGGTACACATAGGACATGAACTGAATTAATTTGTTGTAGTTGCCTTGATAGCTCTATCGTGTTCTAAATTTTAATTTGTGCTCCGAAACTCCATAATTACCCATAACCGTGCCTGATATTAGAGAAAGAGTGCATTAATGTTACCAGATCACACCAGATCAGATTTGTTTACTTCTTCCAAGAGGTTATAAAATTCGTTGATAAAACAATAATCTTTATTTTATTTGTACTCCATATGGCAGCACTGCCCCATATTAATGGGGTATTTTCGATTTAGATGCTTCGGCAGTTTGGCCTTTAGAATCACGGAGTTCTTTAGGTTTGAAAAAAAAAAAACACAAAACTAAATTACAAAAAGTTGATTTTATACTCGACAACGTCTAGCACGGTGAACAGTATTTCAAAGTTGAACTGCAGCTGGTGAACAGTGAGCACGGCCGCGGCCGGCATTGGCACGCTCCGCTTCAAGTCTGCAAGCGCAGGACGAAATATTAAAAACGCCTTCATTTAATAAGATATGCAATTCCATTTTATGAGAGTAGGAATAGTTGCTTGCCCGCTTTCTCGCGCTTTATTAAACAAAAGTATTTTGTTTGCGGTCTGATTCTGATTGTGAGTAGAGTCCCTTGATGGAAATATTGTATAGGGAGTACCGACACGAGCTCAACGAGTTGTGATTGGTCGTTGGTTTTAGGCTCTCACGGAGTCGAGCAGGAGTCGACGACATCGAAGGCTCCACACGAAAGGAGTCGATTCGTAGAGGAACGTATGGGAGCGGACCGGAATGCCGGAAAATCCGCCAGTCCACCACAGGTCCACTGTCGAACTTAACCTTCGAATGCGTTCACGCGGTCGACAAAATCGACTCCTGTCAAAATGCATAAAGTGTCGTGTCGGTACTCCCTATACAATATTTCCATCAAGGGACTCTAATTGTGAGCTGCCAGTCCGCGGTATTCGTTAAGGGACACTCATTGTGAAATGGAAAAGGGGAAAGAAGAAGAAAAGAGGGAGAGATAGAGCTAGATAGGGAGGCGGAGATAGAGATAGAAAGGAATAGAAGAAGAGAAGAGAAAAACATTATTTAATATTCATATTGTCAGTCAAAATCTGGGCGCATACTTTCTGTCTCAAGCTGATGTGAGTCGTCACCACATTCCGCAACCCCAAAACCAATTCCAAATGCATATTCACCTATAGGTATTCATTTACGAAGGGGTCTGAAATTTTCGACATTTTCAAAAGAACAATCACAGCAGTGGCGCGTGCAGTGGACATAAAATTAAGGCAGGTAATTCGTATTACGAAGCGTATATTTCACTACTCCTCATCAAAAAATCTGTATAAATGCGTTATTTACTCTCTAAGCATAGAATTTAATCAAATGACAGAAAAATTATTAAAAAATATATGGTCTACAGAGTAATTTTGAGTGTCAGGGTGCTCCCCCGAGCATGTCAAAGTAGTTCCGACGAGCGATAAACAGCATAAAACTGTGAGCTCAGAAATCTTACTAGGATTTTTCGAGCACACGTCCCAGGCATGGACCTCTTCAGGCAATTCGTGCTTGTTTTTTTGTTTTTTTGTTTTTTAAATTCAACCGAAACAATTAAGTAAATTTTCCCAGGGCCTCAGGCTCACCATTGAAGAGACTCAAGGTTGCAATGCAAATTATTTTTCATAGATATTCACGAAAAACGAAGCAGAAATGCTATCTTCTCCATAAGAAAAATTGCTTTTTCCATTTTTTCCTTTAATTCGGTCTTGCCCCCTTCATCTACGCCACTGCCTGAGACCCTCTTTAGGAAAAATTCGGGGACATTGGTGGATCCAGCCCTCGCGAATGGGGGGGGACGTGGGATTTTCGCCCATAAACGACCCTCTTTTTTGTTTTCCTCTCTGTCTGCCCCCTTCCTCCCCCCCTTTCCCCCTTATCTGGCCAAACGGAGCCGGGAGCCGCCCCCCCCCCCGTATCCGCCAATGTCCGGGGATTTGTCAGATATCTGAAGGTGTCAAACAGTGGGCAATCGGAATTTTCGTTGCTGACAGCACCCTAGGGCTTCATTTGAATAAATGGTCTTCAAATCACTTCAAAAATCGGTTTTCCAAGTTCAAAATGTTAGAACGAGAAAGTATGCCCTGACGCGACATACCAACTTTCAAACAATTTGAAAGGTAATAAAAAAAAATGTTTTAGACCAACCCAGACGCAAAATTCTCTTTGACAGTGGAGTGCGTACGAAAACTGAACTTTGCTGATAAGAGGAACAAACTAGTACACGGAGGACGGAAAGTTCATTCATAGCCAGGCGAGGCGGGCGGGCTGAAAGTGCTTACCTTCTGAGAGTGTTTGTTTGCGATGAATGATTACTATTTTTTTCTATTGATATAAATTGAGAGTGAGAGAGTGGGAGAGAGTGAGGGAGCGAGAGAGGGAGAGTAAGCATTGAAGCCTAGTTATTTTTTTTCTTTCGAGAGCAAGATAAACGGATATTTATTACTTACCTTGGAATAATCTTCTCATCTTCAGGATTAAAGGTAGAGCCGATGTCAACAATGAGCGTAATGCACCATTGCCTTAGGCGAGTTCCTGCAGTAGTCACGAAGCTCCTCTCCCTGCGGTTGACTTCCTTCGATTATCCCAGACTGACAATGTCGTGTTCCAGACCCAAACCCAAAGTTTTAGTGACACGATCGGATTATTTGCCCGCCTCCGTTGATGTACTCAAAGACCAGTAATGTATTTTTATTTTATTAGTTCCCAAACTGCTTCTTCGAGGATGTGGGCATGTATTTTATAGGTTATGTTATGATTGTCATGTGACTGATAAGTGATAACAAATTCATTGCAAGTAAATTGAGGAGTTCTTCGGTTAAAGGGGGTATAAAACAGTGGGTGTGCTCGTGCTCAAAAAATCCTAATTTCAAATGGTTATTGCGTGAAACTCTGATGAGATAAACTAGGTTTTCTTAATCAGAATTTCCTTAAATTATCTAACAAATAGAGTGCGTAGTCAAATCTTCAGATGATGACTGAGAGAACCCAATTCAACGCTTCATACTCACTAAACAACTTGTTGAAATCAGGTTTTTTGAGCATGAGCAACATCCACTGTCTTATACCCCCGTTTACCAAAGAACTCCTTAAATAATTCACTGACTCACTTCAATTTTAGCCATGTTTATTCTTAATATTTTGCTGACTGTAATGATGTATTATGGCCGCCCTGGGTGATCAGATCTTTCTTATCTCCACATCTTTAAAACAGTTGCTTGGTACAAGAATTCAGATGGATCACACAATCACGCATTACTTCTCCAATCGATTGAAAAATTTGTGTTCAAGCTATCGACAAATTTCGGTTGACAAATGAGATTTCCAAACCATCCGAACTCTCAGATGTACCCATCTTGAGAAGATTTACTCAATCAGAGGCTTCATTCTGTAAAGTAAGAGCGTTGAGGTGATTCCAAGCGAATCTTTTCCAGATTTGAATCCAATGGATGGTGCCACTAATTGCTTGCGGGAAAAGTCATGTTTTTGGCATTTTAAATAAAAACAAAGAAAAAAAGCAAAATCTAACCATGTCAGCACCTGCAAAAACTTTTTTGGAGTCCAAAACGAGCAAAATTGGCTTAGAATTAAAGCCGTAAATTATGAAATTCATTTTGCCATAAGTTTAGTGAGTGAGAGTGAGTGCAAGGGATAATTAATTGACCCTAGAATCATCTTAAACTGGCTGCTATGCGGCATCTTCAACTGTTGGCAAGCTCGGTAAAATGTGCTGAACTTAGCTTTTTTTCTCTTAAAGTTGCCTCCTCAATTCTCATGCAGGTATCTCAACTTTTGTTTCAGCTTTGAAGTCGAAATTTGGGACAATGTGAAGAATGGCAATATCAAGAAAGAAAAGTTAATTGACCTAATCAAAGGAAAATTTGGCATTTACTGCTGCTCGGGTGATAAAATAGATGAAGATGTCATCAAAGCCGGAGGTATGGACATTTTTCTTGCGTCTCATTGACCAAAATTCTCTCCCATACTGACTCAGAAGATGGGGCAGAAAAATAAAACTGAGGAAGTGCAAAAACTCTTTTCTCGTCTACCTTGATATAAGGATACTATTTTTATTCTTACATTTTGTCTGAAAGAATGGTGGGCAGTGGCCCAGATCAAATATTACTTATACTCCAGATATGGCTTTAGCTATCTCGCCAATGTTAAATTTTGTTGAGTGCTTTCATTTCCAAAACCGAGCTAGAACACATACACTGGCCCACGGTTTGTTTACTTTTCGGTGAGCGAGTGACGTGCGGGCGGGGTGGGGGCCATTGGCCAGCCAACTCGCCCCACCCCGCCCGCACGTCTCTCGCTCGCCGAAACGTGAATAAACCGTGGGCCAGTGTATGTGTTTTAGCAATGAAGGCGCTCAACAAGATTTTAGCTAGCGCCATATCTGGAGTATAAGTAATCTTTGGCCCAGACAGGGGGGGCTAAGGGGGCTAAAGCCTACCTAGACCTCTAATTTTTAGGGGTGGAGGGGAAGGAGGAATAATTTTTAGTCAAACGCTCATCAGTAAGAGCCCCACCCAATAAAATCCTGCGTACGCTGCTGCTTGTGAGTCTAAAAGACTCAGTTTAGCTTCAGTGACAGTAATAAGAAACCCCTTTTTACTGAAGCAAAACATAATTTTTTCAACTCTTGTCCCTTCAAATTGATACTACTTTAAGGTATGTAGAATCTAATGGTGCAATAAAATTTGAGAAAACTGGTTGTTAACTAGCATGAATTTGCATTCGAAAATTTGGATCTGATTACTTAAGGGTAAATTTACAAGAGTGAGCGAGATAGAGCATTCGTTTGGAACCAATTTTGATTGTAACGTTATCACTAAACAGGTCTATTGCTTGAATTCTTGATCATAAAGGGATTAGGTATCTTAACTGTGAAGAGCACCGCTCAATTTTAATTCTGATATCTTACCAAAGCAATAAATTTCGTTCTTATCATTTGTCAAATTTTATTGTTGTCATCATAATGGTTTTCAAGGAGTTTGTTTTCCTTATGTTTTAGCTTTGTTGTAATCCCATTATCTGAAGTCTACTTTTGTTGTATTTTTTTAGGATTATTTTCACTGAGAAAACTTTCTGGTCAGTGTGAAAAGAATTGTGTTTAATATTTTCCCATCCATAATAGGGCTCTTGCAAACTTTTGCTATAAGTGAATAAATAGTCCAATCTGATGGAACGACCAGCGGAAATCACGAAAATCACACCGAGAAAGTCTAAAATTCAGTAATTAACTCACATAACTGCAATAACAGCAAGATTGTAATGGCGGTTCAACGCAGGTATCATGGGAGATTCCTGTCTAATATGTCACTTTCTCTATGGAAACATCTCCCATGATACCTGCGTCTCTTAACCATAAAGCCGGATTATGAGAGTGAATTTTGTGATTTTTTAGTGTACTCATTGTCTTTTTTACTGGTTTTTATGCAAGAATCAACTCTTCAATCCTCTGTAGCATAAGTTTGCATGAGCCCCATTCTGGTACATGTAACGGGAATTCCTGCAAATATAACCAGACATTGGCAGTCTGTGGGGGAGATTTGGGCGTTCAATCTCCCCCCCCCCCCAATTTTAGGGCTCTAAGAAACAAAAGGTCATCAAATTTTAAGCCCCCACTTTTGGACTATTGGATCGCTCATTAAACCCGTAGTTCCTATGAGACATGTAACTGAAAATCCGGTCATATTTTCCAGAATCTTGGTGAGAAAAAGATGAAAGAGAAGTTTTGCTATCGTAACTGGATACTTTTTCTCAATTTTCCATCTCTAATTCAAGTTTTGTTTTTGTTTCGGAATTAGTTCCTTCGCTCAAAGTTGTCAGCACCATGTCAGTTGGATTGGATCACTTGAACCTAAAAACTTTGAAGGATAACAATGTCAGGGTTGGTTACACTCCAGAGGTCCTCACTGAGGCGACCGCTGAACTGACTGTCGCTTTGTTACTTGCCACATCAAGACGATTAATCGAAGCATCCAATATTGTGAAAACGTAAGCAGTTTTTTGGAATTTTTGGTAGGTGTATTAGAATTTAAAAACCAGAATACAAAAACCAGCAAAAAGCAGGAAAATCACATGAAAGAAGTCTAAAATTCAGTTATAAACTCACAAAATTGCTATAACGGCAACATCGTGTTGGCATTTCAATGCAGGTAGCATGGGAGATTCCTGTCTAATTTGTCACTTTTTCTACGGAAACACAGAGATATGTCTCAATTTAGATAGGAATCTACCATGATACCTGTGTCTCTCTGCCACTAAGCCTGATTCAGAGAGTAAATTTTTGTGCTTTTTTAGTGTACTTATTGTTTTTACAGGTTTTTATGCAAGACTCAACTCTGCAATCACCTGTAGCAAAAGTTTGTAAGAGCCCCATTCTGATCATCAATTAATCTTTAATCGCCACGAGATTGTTTGCTGCTGTCTTGTATCTCTGTATTTTTGTTTCTTCCCCTTTTTTTACAATGTTTCAACTATCTAATCAGCTGTCAAATTACTATTTCTGAAAAAAAAATAGAGGTGGCTGGATATCTTGGTCTCCGCAGTGGTTGTGCGGTCAGGGATTGCACGGTTCAACTGTTGGTATTGTTGGTTATGGCCGTATTGGACATTCAATAGCTGTAAAACTGAAAGCATTTGGTGTGGAAAAAATCCTCTACACGAGTAGAACAGAAAAAGCAACAGGTTCGTTTTTGCTTTTGATGTATAGTTTTGAAGAGCTGTTACTTTGACCCCTGTCAAAGAAACTCAATTATGAGCCCAGCGGTTTATTTAACCGATTGCAGTGATGGGTAAAATCATCATCATGGGTAATTTATAATAATAAATTGAAATTATTCAAATTATTCTCATGTTATTACAAAGGGTGTCCCAAAAGTAGTGAGACTGAGGCTGTAACTTCTGAACAAAACAAGCTTGCGACCTAATCTTGGTTGCGTTTGAAAGATCAACTTATTAGCTTTCGATTGAGCTCAAGATGAGAAAAATCGATTCAAAATTGACCGAGTTATGGCAATTTGAAAATAAAAAAAATGTTGACCCCCTACGGCTTTTTAGCGAATACTTTTTCGTTGCGAAAAGTGAAGCATGGGATTTTCCTGAGCATTATTTATCAGGACATGAGATGGCAAAAACCTTTACGTGGTCATCTTATCTAATTCACACTGCTGTCATAGTAATCAGACTGATAACGCTCATCAACTGATCGCATCGACTACGGGTGGAAAGTTTTCACCAGTAGGTTACGGTTCTTGGTTCTCGGAAACGGCCAAATTTGAAAGCCTCTTGGATGCTGCATCAAGATAATGACAGACCACACACTTCAACTTGCACTCCCAACTTTATGAACAGAAACGGAATTGAGACCATCCGTCATCCACCCAACAGTCCAGATCTTGCGCCCCGTGACTTTTGGTTATTCCCGGTGCTTAAAAAAGCATTCCGTGGTCGCGTATTCCAATCGAAAGCTGAGATCCAATCCAAGGTTCAGAAATTTTTCACCACGATTTTGAAGGACGAATTCAAGAAAACCATGACAGTGAAGCGGCAGGTATTCTGTTCAATGGTCGCTACTGAAAAAGAAAAGGATTAGGCAGTAGAATCGGAGGGAAGTACTGACGAATCTTAAACTTAGCAGTTCCAGTAAGAATAAAATTCATCATTAAAAAAACCGTAGGGGGTCAACATTATTTTTATTTTCAAATTGCCATAACTCGGTCAATTTTTGACTGATTTTGCTCATCGTGGACTTAATCGAAAGCTAATGAGTTGATTTTTTTAACGCAACCAAGATCAGGTCGCTAGCTTGTTTTGTTCGGATGTTACAGCATTAGTCTCAGTACTTTTGGGACACCCTTTGTATTAGTAAATTATTGTTTTAATATCATCAGTCATTCATCTTATGACTGATTAATTTATTGGTAGAGTTAAAAGTTGGATTCACATAACACGAGAATAATATGAATAATTTTAGTTTTATTTTATTATTCATGATTATTCAAAAGATAATTTTTTTCATTTTAACACTATCAGTCATTCGCCCTTTGACAGATGAATACACTGATAATGTTAAAACGTTGATTTCCTATTAGGAATAAAATGATAATAATGTGAATAGTTTTTGATTCGCGATTATTCAAAAGATAATTTTGTCATTTTAACACTATCAGTCATTTACCCTATGACAGATGAATATACTGAGTGCTATAACTTTGGTTTACTAATAGGAATAACTTGAGAATAATGTGAATAATTTGAGTTAAATATTCACGATTATTCAAACGATAATTATGGCCCAACTCTGACTCATCGACATTTATGGACAAGTCAAACTGATAAAGACTTTGAAGAAATTCAAAATACTGACCTCTCTGTAATTCAGCAACGGAATGAGGAGCTCAAGAGCTTCTGGAATTTTCCAATAGATAGCGTTACTAAGTCCATTTTCGGTTTCATCACTAGGTGAGGCACTTGCATTGAACCTGTTGCTTAAGCATTGTTGCTAAGCAGCATTTATAAAATTAAAGCTTGTTTCATTGAGTTATAGGATTTAGAACTGCTAAAAGAAAAAAAAAAATCATTTGTCTCAAACAGAAAAATAGCTTTGTCTCAGATAGAATTTAAGCAAATTTTCAAGAAGTAAGCAATTTTTTTGAAAAAATTGGGGCTTATTCAGTTGATCTTGGTCTATCCGTGTAAAATTTACCGAGGGCTTTTGACTGAATTGGAGCAAGATAAAAGTTGATAGATCTAGATTTTCAATACAAAGTTATCGTAGCTCTAAAAAAATTGTTAATTTCTTCTTTATTCTTACAGCAACTGGAATTGGTGCTCTTCGCGTTGATTTAGACCGCCTAGTACAGACGAGTGACTTTGTTGTTGTCAGTATTGCCTTAACACCAGAAACTGAAGGAATTATTAGTCGAAGCATAATTGCTCAAATGAAAAAGAATGCAATTTTTGTGAACTCTGGGCGAGGAGGTAAATTTCATAATTTAACCTATTTACTAGTTGATCTAAGTTTGTAATTATGTAATTGTACCAAAAACTGGTGAAAAGTCTCAAAATATTTTTTCATAACTTCTATCAACACGCATGTCACGTAAGATGATTCCAAGGCTGATTAGTTTGAACCATGGACACCATGCCACGCTGCGCAAAAAGTCAACAGTTTTTGGATTAAATTGATGAGTTTGAGCACAAATTTGAGGAACATCAGCGCCTCTCAAATTTCAAGCTGAAACTCTAAAAAATAAAGCCGGAAATGATGAAATACAAAAATTCCTGTAAGTTTCAGTGAGTGTGAATGAGGCAAATAGACATATTATCACTCGCACTCACTCTCACTCACTAAGCTACGGGCAAAATGAATATCATAATTTATGGCTTTTATTCTTGTCTGATTATGTTTGTTTTGGGCCCAAAAATCCATAAAAAATTTTTGCAGATACTGACGTTATTGGATTTTTTGTTTTTTCTTTGGTTTCGCTTTAAAATGCCAAAAACACAACTTTTCCCTAAAGCGTCAAGTGGTGCCATCCAATGGATTGAAATCTGGAAAAGTTTTGCCTGGAATCACCTTAACTATTTACAATCTCAATTAGTCCAGTGCTGAAAATTCTGAGGCTTAAAAAATATCACACCTTGATAAGTAGGAAGTCGTCCCGTGGCGAACTTTTGCCTCACCAGCTCTTAAAAACTTATCAATTTTTTTTCAAAACTGCGCATCCTTTGAAGTGCAACTGCAGTTAACTATGTACAAGTTAAATAAAAAAAAAAAAAAAAAAAAACTTTGTTAATCATTGAAACTTTAAAAAAAATTAAATTAATTAAAATTGAAATCAAATAAAATTTAAAATTAAAATAAAATAAAATTTAAAATAAAATAAAATTTAAAATTAAAATAAAATAAAATTTAAAATGAAAATAAAATAAAATTTAAAATTAAAATAAAATAAAATTTAAAATTAAAATAAAATAAAATTTAAAATTAAAATAAAATAAAATTTAAAATTAAAACAAATTTAAATTATTATTAAAATAAAATAAAATTTAAAATTAAATTAAATTCAAATTTAAAATAAAATAAAATTTAAATTTAAAATATAATTAAATTTAAATTTAAAATAAAATAAAATTTAAATTTAAAATAAAATAAAATTTAAATTTAAAATAAAATTAAATTCAAATTTAAAATAAAATTAAATTCAAAATTAAAATAAAACTTAATTCAAAATTAAAGTTAAATTGGCTTGGGCATTCCTCAAGTGAAGTCAAGTCTTAAGGAGATCTCTTGCAAAGTCTCTGAGCTACACCATTTGTATACTCACCTTGACTTTTATCCAGCCTTGTAAGCTCATTTTTCTTTGTCTGTTTTATTCAGGACTTGTAGACCAAGAAGCTTTAATTGAAGCGCTAAAGGAAAAGAGAATTCTTGCTGCTGGTTTAGATGTCATGACTCCTGAGCCTGTGACAGTTGATCACCCACTGCAGAAGCTGGATAACTGTGGTAAGCATCTCTTGGCTTTATATTGCCATCTAAGAGCAAAGATTATGTATACGTGATGCTGCGCGGAAAAAGACCCTCAATTTGGTAAAAAAAAAAATGTCAAAAGGTCGAAAAAGCAGTGCTGCGGTTTTGCGTATAATTAATGGTGCTTTTTAATTCACCGATGATTTCACCGGTTGAGAAAAGATTACAAAGTTTGTTTCAGTGTGACCGTACTTTACAAAATTACTCGCATCTGTAATTTTTTCTCAATCAGTGAAATCGCCGTTTAATTATTAAAATATCTGCAAGTTTCGTAAAGTCATCGACAACTCCACTGGTTGAGAAAAGATTACAGATGGGAGTATTTTCATTTGTTACAGTCATACACTGAACTGAACTTTGTAATCTTTCCTCAACCGGTGAAATCATCGGTGAAACGAAAAATGCCATTAATTGTATGCAAAACGGCAGCTCTGGTCAAGATACTTTGGTTGAAGTTATCAACTTTCACATTTTCATGTCACAAGGTTTCTTAATAATTTTGGAAATATTACTTAAGTATTTATTAATTTATAGAACAGCTTATATCTATTGAATTTTTGAATGTATAAATACGATTCCATTTTTGAATATCTCTGAACTGGTATTCGCACATCCAGTATCTGATACTCCGTAAATTTTTAAGGAATGTCTAGATTTTTTTTTTCTTTGCTCCTGAATGGTGGAGCTACGCAGGTCTCATGGGAACTCCTTCTTAATTTGTCACTTGCTTTAAAGAAACACTCTGAGGATCGCCTCAAATGGGTCTGTTGCAAACTTTTGCTACAACGATAAAGAGTGTCTCATCGTATGTAAAATCGCGTGAAAAGGCCATTGGTGGCATCAAAAAGTCATGAAAAGCGATAAGAAACTCACAAGAGACGTTTAATGAAATCCAAAATGGCGGTAAAATATCGAGCAATCTGTATGCATGCACCTTTAAAATCCAAGGATTGCCAACGTTGACAACCTCACAGCTTCAGAGGTTATGTGTTTATTTACGTAGTGATTGGGTGTGATCGACATTGTGAGGTTGGCTATTCTTGGATGTTCTTGGTGCATGCATACAGGTTGCTCGATATTTTACCGCCATCTTGGATTTCATTAGACGTTTTTTGTGAGTTTATTATCGCATTTCATGACTTTCTGATGCCAGCAATAGACTTTTCATGCGATTTTACATGAGATTGATTCCTCTATAGTGCTGTAGCAAAAGTTTGCAACAGACCCATTAGATAGGAATCTTCTCTGGTATTTGCGTAGCTCCGCCATTACATCTAAAATTAAAAGTAATCGGCTCAGAAGTTCCCGAGAAAATTCGGCTTTTTGCCCCAAAAACTGGATATTTCGAGGGGGGATTAAGGGTCCCACCTATATCAAAATCCTCTATTCCGCTAATGGGGTACTTGCGAACTTTTCTTACACGGGATCAAAGAGTTGATTCTTGCATAAAAACCTGTAAAAATGACGATGACAACACTAAAAAAATCACGAAATTCACTCTCAGAATCGAGCTTAATGGCGGTTCGATGGCAGGTATCATAGGAGATTCTTATCTAAATTGAGACATACCTCTGTGTTTCCAAAGAGAAAGTGGCATATTAGATAGGAATCTCCTATGATACCTGCGTCGAACCACCATTGTCTTGCCATTCATGAAGTTATGTAGGTTTATTACTGAATTTTGAGCTTTCTCAAAATGACTTTCGTGATTTTTACATTAGAATGAACTATTCATTTGCTCACAGCAAAAGTTTGCAAGAGCCCCACTGTGGGCTTAGAGTTGGTTAATTAGAACTACTAATCATTGACATCGGACTTTGACTCCACGAATAACAGCGAATCCCAGTTTTCCGCTAACTATTAATTAAACAAATTATTTATATTATTTCATAAGTTTGCGAGTGAGTATCATAATTTTTTAATGTGCTCATCATAAATTTTGCTGGATTTTGCTCGAGAATTATCTAATCAACTGCTTGAAGCAAAAGTTAGCAAGAGCCCCATTCTGTAGCAAATCTTCAAAGAACAGTTCTAGGTGTAATATTCCTCTTGAGACTTCTAATTTTGTCTTTTCTTTCTTGTAGTTTTACTGCCTCACATTGGAAGTGCAACAATCAAGTCCAGAAAAGATATGGCCTTCCTTGCTGCCAATAACATCATTGCTGTTCTCAAAGGATCTTCCATGCCCGCTGAATACCTCTAGTTTAAAATTAAGAAAAAGACCGGAAAAAGAATGTGATAAATTTGGAATTTTGTTTATGTACTTTGAACTTGCGTTAGGTATTTTAAACATAAAGTTTTCAAATATCTAAGTGAACAAAATTTGTACTTTTAAGTTGTTCTTTCCTTTAGAAACAACATCAACTCCTTGAAAGTCAGTGATGGATGTGTCACTTACTTTAATCCTGTATTAAAAAAAAAAAGTTGCAGCTTTTAATTCTTCTTAAGTATGTTCATGTTTTTCTGAAAATTCCAAAAGTAAAGTGATAGATTTCTTAAAGGTTTTTCTTGTGATAATTGAATGATAGTTTAAAGAAATAACCTAGCTTTGACAGTAATTTTTTAAAGTAATGGCAATATTTTGTTTCTCTGCACCCTGGAATTGTGTTTTCTGTTTCTCAGTGTTTAGCACGTCTATCATGCAAAAAGTCAACTTTTTTTGCATCAGTGTCTTATCATTGCTTTTTTACTTTCGTACAAAGCAAATAATTGTTTGAACAAAGAAATTTTTATAATTTGTTACTTCTAGTGTTTTATTTTACTCTTCAATGATCACCTTCAACCATTGGCACCTAGTTGCACTGCTCAAAAAGTCAACCCTTTTTGGCTAAAATTGATGAATCTACGCGAAATGAACAAATTTTAGGATCGTCGGTACTTGACTGTATTAAACTAAAATACTCGCATCTGTAATCTTTCCTCAACCGGTGGAGTCGTTGATGACTTTAAAAAACTTAGGGATATTTTAATTAATCAACGGAGTTTCCATCGATTAAGGAAAGATTACAGATCAGAGTATTTTCGTGCATTGCAGTCATACACTGAACTGAACTGTGTAATCTTTTCTCAACCGGTGGAATCATCGGTGAGAATAAAAATAGCATTGATTATACGCAAAACGGCAGCCCTGATTGAGAGCAAGTTATTCTTATGGTTAGTTTATACTTTGAGTCATCATTTTGATAGAAATCCTCATATCTCATCAAATGACTATCAAGCAAACATTGCAGACCTGCTGTTTAGCGTATATTTAATTCACCGGTGTTTCCACCGGTTGAGACAAGATTACACAGTTCAGTTTGTGACTGTAATGCACAAAAATACTCTGAACTGTAATCTTTTCTCAATTGGTGATAACGCTGTTAATTAATTAAAATAACCACAAGTTTTTTTTGAGTCATCGACGACTCCACCGGTTGAGTAAAGATTACAAATCAGAGTTTTTAAGAGTAATCAGTCATACAGTAAACTGAACAGTGTAATCTTTTCTCAACTAGAGGAATCATCGGTGAATTGAAAAATGTCATAAATTATACACAAAATGGCTGCTCTGAAACATTGTAGAGATCAAAGGGTTTCAATCGCAATGCCTTCTTGAAAGAAAAAGACCACCCATAAAAAAAATGTGCACTTGATAGCGACTCAAATTGATTACGGTACAATCATTCATTATCATCCTCCAGGGCAGCAGCAGCTGTCCAGGCTGTCCTTAAGTAAGGAAAAAACTAAAAAGTAAGGATTCTAGCAGGAGTTTAATCTTAAATCTCAGTTATTTTCCCACATTTTCTGGGAATTCTGATCATTTTTGCCAAAAAAATTGTCCCCTTCCGAAGAAGTTATTTTGTAAGAAGGAACACAAAACTAGAGAAAAAAGGGCCAAAATAAGAACAATAAATTAAATTATTTAATTTTTTTCTCCAAAATTAAACTTTGCAAAAATACACATTTCTTTGACAATTTTCAGATTATTTTAGATGACTTTTTCTTTATACAAACTTACACTTTTTTCTTCCCTTCAGTGCTTCGGATCGGTATCCATAGCTTGATGAGTAGGTACATGAAGCATAGAAAGACATTTTCCGGAATCATAAACAGAGATTAGACATAGCAAGGCATAGCATGCCTTATCTTTCCTGCGTTCAGATTTTAAAGATGAAAGAAGACTCAAAATTCCGAAACAGATAAGCGCATATTTTGAACAGGCTGTGGATCGCCCGAGAGGTTCAAAAAGGTTTATTATGTGCCTTTCAGTTTTTGATGCCAGCTATAAGCTAGTTTTCAAGATTAGCCTTGCAGTGCTTGGTCTTGTTATGGCTAGTCCCTGATCCTGAACAACATGGCAGGGTTTACAATGTAACTAACGAATAAAAACTTTAACATAAAGTACAATTTTTCAAAACTTTTTCAAAAGTAAACTCAGCAAAATTACAATTTTTTTTTACAAACAAATACAATAATTTACAACCCTCCCCTTCTCTTGTTCATTTCTTTTCTTTCCCTTTTTATTTGGAAAGGGCTTTAGTTTTTTGAATAAGCGGAGAAATCCATTATTAAAAATTAAAAACTTCACTGCAAGTAGCGATTAAAATGTAACTGGTAAACAAAAATTCCAGTTTTTAATTCAATACTTTAAAGTAAATTTTGCAAACTTAAAAGTTTGTGATTTTTAAATAAATAGAAGCTGTTGCGGGTTTTCTTACGAAAACAATTTATAAAAATTTGCTTGTTCTTTTTGAAACAATTGAAGGGTCTTTTCGGGTGAAATGTAACATACATCACATTTTCAAACTGTAATTGTGACTTTGAAACTTAAAATTTTCTACTTTACTGCAACGAAGCTTGTGAGAAAGAAGTGACCTTTGAGCTTGGTTACTTCTACAAAGTTGAAAATTTCTAGTTTTAAAGTCAAAATTACAGTTTCAAAACGTAGCAGATGCTACATTTCAACCCGAAAGACCCCTCAAATGTTTGAAAAATAACAAGAAAATTTGGAAACTCATTTGTGTTGTTTTGGTCTTGTTGCTACACACACAATAATTTACTATTGTAAAATTAATTTAAAAAAAAAAATAATACATTAAAAATAAATCAAATAAAAATTAAAATAAATTTATATTTTCATTTGTGAATTGTGTTCGGTTTGATATCTTTTTGTTGGTGGAGTTTAGTATCATTTTGATGCAGTTATTGAGATACCAACAGTTTTAAATTATGTAAAATAAATACATTAATATAAGCATGTTCCCCATTACTTAGATAGAGAGTCTATTTCTTGAATGAGCGCAGAAATGCTTTCCTCACTATCATAGACACCATCATAACGTTTACAGTGTAACTGGTGAATAAAAACTTTGGCATTGAATTGAGAATCTAATTCGATGCTGGTTTTTAACGTGGGTATACCAGATCTTCCGCGACAAACTTGAGCAATACAAAAAGTGCTCGAGTCAAGCATAACATGTAAATTCCAACTTGGTAACAAATGAGAAATATCCTGCATCATATCGTACAAAGTTCTTTCTTTCCTTTCTTTGTTCCTAAAATTACTCACTTCCGCTGCATTCCTAGTTTGGACTAAACTTGATTTCAGAGCATTATTTGAGCTGTTGGTGAACGGTAATACTTTTATTTTTGATGGCGGTATATTGACACCGACTAGAGATGACAGTAACTTGAACGGCTCCCCGGCTATATCACCACTATTCGGTTTTTTGTCATTGACTTCAGTTTCTTGGTGTTCCCGCAAATATGATTCGTAGTCAAAAATTTTCCTTTGTCTCCTTGGAGGGGGTTTCTTAGGTTCAATCTTTTGTTTTTTATTTTGATTGCCCTTTGCAGACGTGGGTGTCCCACTGACATCAGTTGAGGTAAACTCAACCGATGAAGCTGAATCCTCTCCATCAGCTTTCCTCTTGGATTTTTTCAAAATTCCCGGAACTGAATCTGCATTTAAGGTGCGAACGATGCTTTTGGCAAAATCACTGGATGGTGACTGCTTGTTAACCGTCGGAGTCTTTGCTTCTTGGCCCGGTTTCACACCAGCTTTGGATTGTGAATCTTGGCTGGGTTTTGCCACTGGTTTGGATTTGGATTGCAAATCTTGGCTGGGTTTCGCCACCGGTTTGGAGGGCAAAATCACAATAGATCGATTCTTACTTACATCGTTGCTTATGTTGACTTTAACTTCAGTCATAGGAGGCTTTGGTTTGATTGGAACAAAATTACTTTCAATTGTTTTCGCAATATCTGTACTGACACTACTACCACTACTAACAGAACTTGGTTTTGAAATTAACTTACTTCGGTCCGGACTGAGGATGCTGGGTTTATGTTTAGGAATGCTCTTTGATCCAACCATACTACCAGCAGTTTTACTGGATTTGGGACCAGGTTTCTTTGAAAGTAGGGAATAACCGTTGGTTAAAAATCTACGGGGTGTTTTGATCGAACGCCTTGGTCTTCTTCTGGGATTACCAGCATGATCCTCTTCATCACTGGCAGTTTCTTCAGAACTATGAGCATTACTGTCTGAAATGCTCTCTGTATCATCACCTTCAGTTTTAACACTTGAGCTTACATTAATTTTTTCTAACATGATGGTTGGTTTGAATTTCGGATTCAGATTTTCTTCGAAAGAGGGCGAAACAAGGAAACTAGATGAGCTCTTACCAACTTCCTCTGGATCATCAGGAGAATCATCTTCAAGCATTTCTTCTTTAACTTGGATGGTGGCCGACTGTACTGTTAACTCCTCTGAACTATCGTGGCTGACTTCTCGGACTTCATCCGTTTCCATTGGCGATGCACTAGGGTCTTCTTCACTGTCGACGGTAATGCTACTTGCACGGGTCTCAGAATTTGGCACAATTTCAGGTGCATCCTTAGTTTTGGAACTCACACTTGTTTTCGACTTCTCCAGACTAACACTTCCACACAGCGCCGCTACAGCTGCATCGACATCATCTATAACATTGTTAGATTTCTCTGTTGAGCCAGACGTCTTGTTAGTACTGGTGAGATCTTCATTGTCTTTGCTTGTGGGGTTTGTACTTGAATCAGTATTGTCTTCACTTGCATTTTCGCCGATACACTGAACGGTGGTTGGATCAGCAGCTGTCTTTGAAGAATCTGACGGAGCGGGTGAATCGCTCTGTTTTTCGAGCTCTGATGAGTCTCGACTATCTTCAGCGTCCGGATTTTCGACGCTCATCATCTTGTCCAAGATCGATTCATCGTCGACTTCAGCTGACTGAGACGGGAGCAGATCCAGCTCTTTCAAAAATGTATCGGATTCATTGGAGTTGCTCATGGTGCACGGAGATGAAGTTAAGCTTAGAAACAAGTCATATCGGTTACCTAGATTGAAACACACAAAACAAAAAATCTGATTACATATAAAGTATAATTGACAGGAATTCATAAATGCTTGCAAATAGTAAATGCTTTAAAAAAAAAAAAAAAAAAAGCTCTCTGGCAGTATTGTATCACATAACAAAGATGGTTTTAGTGACGTCATCTGGTAGAAAAGTTTGTTGAGCGTTCCCAACTAAGTATCTCTTTTGTTCTCATGTGACCCGTACGCACTTCTGTCTCTTTTTCCTCTCTAAGATCATAGAAAGAGGCTTTGATTGCACAATTGAAAGCTTTTTGATCCTACAAACGCGCTAAATAAGACAACTTTCTTTAATGCTTCTTAAATTTTCCTTAAAATACAAGATGAGTCAAATCCTTGTGGAGGGGGGGGGGGCTAAATGACGCCCAAGGACAAAAATGGAAAATTATAGGTTGCAATAGGATCTCACTGATGCCAGAAACTACAAGTTTGATCTAAGTTTCATAAGCTGCAAAATCAAAGTAAAGACTCAAACTTTCCTATGTTTATCGAACTGAGGCGACCCGTTCCTCCGATTAATTGAATAAAAAAATGGGCACTGATGGGAATAGGGATGGAAAAAAAGTAGTAATTAGGAGCAAAAAATCAACTAGTTGAGTTCAATTCAAAGGCATATTCATAAAAGGAGCAGAGCGTTCTTGATTCCTGATGAAATTCATCAAAACTCTTAACAAATGTACTCAAGCTTAATCGAAGTATGACCTCTGATAAATCAGATGAAAACTAATCTTAAAGAAGTAAACAACCGATTTCCGTTCGTTCATACGCTTGTTTCGGAGGTTATTAGAGCAGGACCATTTTGAATATTGGGTTCTGACAAGGAGCGGTGCCTGCTTCCGAACTGCATTAGCACACATCAATGAGCAGTTGGTAAGCGCAAAGTTTTGACTCGATGCTAATAAACCGCTTACTCATCATGTACTTTGATGCAGTTTGGAAACAAGCACCGCTTTTTGTTGGAACGCGACACTCAAAATGGTCCTGCTCAGTAAAGTCAACAGACATTTTCAGCATGAACACCCTGCGCCTCTGATAGTTTGGAAACTAATCAGAGGACAGATGAACTTCATCAGGTTTAACATAAGTAACCATTATTAAGAAATTCTGATGCATTTCACCGGGTTATCAGTCTGGAGAACTCTGGAACGCTCCTATTCTGACCCCTCTGTCAACTCAGACTTCACTAGAGGCTCAAAGCTGCCCTTCATTATTTAGAGTGTTAAATGAGAAACAAAAACAAGAGGGTAGACAAAACTTACAGTCGCTTGAACGCAAGCGTTTTGGACTTTGGTTGAGAAAAATAGCAGTGAAGAAACCTATTCACAGTAATCCGAGTTTAGCAGCGAATTGGCACCGAAAATGGGAAGCAAGTGATCACGACGATTCAATGGATGAAGTATCCTTTTTCTTAAACAAATCTATGATCACACAACTTAACTCAGCAATGCAAACTAATTAGTCTAGTCTACGAGTTATGCTAAAAATAAAAATCTTTCAGTTACGAATATTTTTCAAAAACAAAACACAGAGGAATGGCGGATGAGACTGATGACTGATGAGACCGATGGATGAAGTTGAGACACCATTCAACGGCGTAAAAGTAATGAGGGTGTGATGAGGGTTGCATACTTTACTCATGGCAGGAACCTGAAAAAAGACCCAAAAGACCAAAACATACATATCCAAATATACAGGGTGATCCAATTTTTAGAACATCCTGTCCATATACAGGGTGTTTCAGACCATCTGACAAGCTTTTATTGTGGCGAAACTAAGGCAAATATGAAAATTCGGTAAAACACGTGTTACGTACATCGACCCCAAAGAATTCGGGGAAAATATTTACAGCCCCCCCAGAACCAACCTTTGAGGGGTTATTTAAGGGGCTGGGTACACGTATCTCAAAAAACTCAAATGGAAAGAGACATTGGACATTGACATTTTTGACATTGGAATCTAATAGGTACGGCATAAAAAATCAAAACTTTTTTATACCGGAGTTTTTTTCTTTTTTTTCCCTAAAAACCACCCTTCACTGAGTTAGGGGTGATTTTTGAAAAATTTTGGGGCAATGTTTGATTAACCGCTGTGACCCTCCAAATCATTAGATTTGAAAAAACTAAGACGTTTCTGAAAGGGCAGACCAAGGACTTTCTTTTGATGTATCACATGCCTATTTTTTGTGAAAGAGGGTACAAGGCCGCCTCATTCCAAAATTTTAGGGCTTCGGGGGGCCCTACGTAAAAATTTTCAAATGTAAAGGTATGGCTTGTGATACATCATTTGAAAGGTCTTTAAGAGACGAAAAAATGATGCCCCCCAAAATTCGTAAAAACTGCCCCCTTTCAAAATGGCGGCCGTTTTAAGAGTTGGGGGCTCGAGGGGGGACCTTCAGAAAAATGACCCAAAATTGAGCGATACATAGCTAAAAAGGTCTTGAATAGAGAAAAATAATGGTTCAAACCGCGAGTCAAACCGACTTTTCAAACCAAAGTTATGGCCGATTGAAATTTAGGGGTAGTTGAGTTTCCCAAAGAGGCGCTCCCTTTCAATCGGCCGTAACTTTGGGGAGGGTAGATAGAGCTCGTCGAGACGCGTTAAAAAATGTCCAGTTTTTTTAATTTTGGTCATTTGTGAATAAGGGGAGAGGGAGGCTCAAAGTCAAAATTTCAAAATCACATAACTTTCGCCCAAATTATTAAGTCACTGTTTGACTTGCACTTCATACTAAAAGAATCCTATTTAAAATAGCTTTTGCTTGGTGCATGTGTATGAAAGTCCAATTAGAAAAATGTTGAGTCAATTATTTCAATTTTTTTAAATTTTTTTAACAAAAAAAAAATTGGTTTTTTGAGTCTAACAAATACGCGGTCAGTGCATATTTCCAATGGCGCGTGCCGATCTCTGACCGTATCGTAATTTCAGAGGTAATTTGGTAAAATTTGTCTGAAAACGCAAAAAGCGACCTGTTTTTAGGACAAATTTTGGTGTGACGGGGGGGGGGGATCCAGACCGCGTGGACCCCCCCCCCCACCGGTTACGCCACTGTATTTACTTCATTCACATTATTGGTAAATTGAACTAATGTTGGACCTATGGGCTATTTGGTCTCTTAAGAAAAAATTTGACCCAAGATCTTGATTGGATCATTCTGTAGCGAAATTTATTTTCGCCTAAAATAATCTGTTACATACAACTTTTTTCACTGGCGTGTAATGCCGGGTGGTAGGTATCGTGCCGGAGGTACTACCAAATAATGTGATGTAATATGTATATCTATGTATATGGTCCATCGTATATTCTCACGAGTTGTGGGGTTCCATGTTTTGTTTTTGTTGTTTGTCAAGTGCGAATGAACATTTAGTGAATTGTTTCGTTGTGTTTGTGTGTCTATGTCTCTCACGGTCTTCAGCCTTTGAAAGCCTTTCTTTATCGACCAGATTCATTTGAATCGTCGTCCAGTTCTTATCCTGTATTTGTTAATTTTACGATTTGTCCTGAGACCGCCTTCACGGAATCACCCGCTGGTAGCTTTAGCTCATGATGGGCTGCAACCTCATTCCTGTATTTATCAGGAACACCTCCGTGAGCACCAACCTCGACCTAATCAGCGTCCTCAGGTTTCAGGTATAAAGCAGTCCATCCTACTCAATTCTGTCTAGTTTCCCAGCTACTTCTTTATTTGATTGTATCTCCAGCTCCTACTGGTTAGCTCAGTTGGCTTTCTGTCCTACGAAGGTGCCAAAAAACACAGTGACATACATTGGCTCATGTTCTCAGGACCAATTGTTATTGCTTGGTTAAAGAGTATGTCAGTCACTAAACTTCTTCAATTAAGTACTGAATACGGAGGCTTGAAAGTACTTGTTAGTGCAAGTTGGATCCTCTCTGATGAATGTCAAGATTCCCCTCTGAAGCCATTGTCATGGTTACTAGAAGAAAAATCATGCATAGATACTGTAATGGTGGTAAAAGTTTAGAGACTCAGATTCGAGAAAGTACTTGTAAGTACAATTTGGATCCTCTCTGATGAATTTCAAGATTCACCTCTGAAGCGACTGTCATGTCTTCGCAAGCGAAGAAGAATTGTGCGTGGAGCTTTTGATCAAACAGTTGTGAAAGTTTATAAATTCAGATTGATGGGAAAAATATCAGTGTGCATTGCGGCTATCTATTAAAATTAGCCTAGTTTACGCGAGAGATCTCAACTGGGGTTCCAGAACCCGGGTTGAGATGCTCGTAGAAACGCTTCAGTTTTCGCTGAACTCGGGTTCGACTCGACCTTAATTAGAACCCGAGTCGAGTCGGTGAACCCGGGTTCAGATTTTGCGCAAAAACACCTTGAAGTTCCGAACTCGGGTTCACGCGGCATCGATGCCACCAAAACGAGCGAGGTTAAACACGCATCTTATGCGGCCGCACGTGTCCGTACCGCACTAAGCATTGCCGCCATTTTTGTCAAAAATGTAAACATACACAGAGAAGATAAAGAAAGAAATACGTTGAACTCGAGTTTAAATATATGGGTGTTAATGCGTTAACCGGAGTTGGACCCGGGTTGCAACTCAACCAGGGTTGAGATCTGTCGCATAAACTAGGCTATTCTGTTTTTCCATATTGCTGCCTTGCGAACGCTCTTCTGAGTTGATGCTTTCTCCTCAGTCATTGTAAGTTGAGAACTTGCAACTTCAACTTGGAATTTGACAGTTCTACGGTTTTCGTGAAAACATCAGCTTCAAACCGCAAATCGCGTAACCTGATTGGTCAAGAGCAGGAAGCAGCTGACGTTTTCATTCAAATTTTAAAGTTGTCAAGTTCAATCTTTCTCGGGATAGCCTGTAATGGCTGACAAGAAGGTTTCTTTTAAATCAGCTGCTGGATGAAGGCTTATATGTGGTATTGAGAGGGAGTACATGCTCCTTTACTTCTGCTGCAGCCTCTGCAAGAGTCTTACAAATCAGCTGACTTCTGAATTTTGAGAGGCTGTTTATTCTCCTGAGAAATGATGCACAACCCCAAGTGCTACTTTTGACTTTAATGGAAGCGCTTTGTACATGCTTAAACAGGTTTGATCAAACCAGAGCTGCCGATTAGCGTAGATTTAATGACATTTTGAAATTCACCGAAGATTCCACCGGTTGAGAAAAGATTACATAGTTCAGTTCAATGTATGACTGTAATGCACGAAAATACTCTGATCTGTAATCTTTTCTCAATCGGTGGAAACGCCGTTAATTAATTAAAATATTCTGGTTGAGAAAATATAAAAGACGCTAGTATTTTCGTGCATTATAGTCATACACTGAACTAAACTCTGTAATCTTTTCTCAACCGGTGGAATCTTCGGTGAATTTCAAAATGCCATTAAATCTACGCAAATCGGCAGCTCTGGATCAAACTGGCACTGTAGAGCAGGTGAGCCAACTGTTGCATGTTGAGTCGTTACTCTTTCTGTCAAACAACTGCAGAGTTATTTGAAGATGGGTGGTGTGTCAACTGTTCACCAATTTCAGTCAGTAAAATGTACGTCTGTTTTGAGGTGTTTTGGTTAAGTATAGGTTTCAATTTTGGTAGTGTCAAGTTAACTGTACAGCAGTTTGATTAAACAGTTTGATCTTGTTTAAAGCCTGAGGACTTTTTTTACTCAGCTTGTTTTTTACCTCTCTTCCCCTCCACCAATTTTTTTTTTTTTTTTTTTTTTGGTATGAAAGCTGAAGGTGGATTTTGTGCAGGTTTGTGTAGACTTTTCTCTCTCATTGTGAGGAAGTTTCAAAACCTGGTTTATACTAAGACTCAAGACCTTGTGTTCACCAGCGTTCTGTTGGTTGCGTTTTGACTGGCATAGAAAGGTAGGCGTCTCATTGGGACCCAGGCTGAAGGTGATTCCAGTCAAATTTTTGGGATCATTCAATCAGCTAGATCTCGAAATTTTATCCTTTTTGGGTAATCTAAAAAGGATAATTGATAAATATGCGGATTTGCAGAACGCCACGGTGTTCTTTAATTGGTATAAAATTTTCAAGTCATTAACCATGAAAGTTGGTTTAGAAAAAAGAGGTCTTCATTTTGCAAACAGATTTCAGTTATCTCTTCAATGATTGCGAGTGAAATATACTCCTGTATGCATCTTCTTGCTACTGTACGTATATTAATATGTGAAAGAACTTTTTTTGGGGTCACGGTTGGACAGTTAAAATAATTGGGACCCTTTAAAGGTTTGTATAAGTGTCCCAAAAGGTCCCAATCATTTTAATTAAAAAAACTCCAAAAATAGTTGTCTCGCATATTGTTGCTGGCTGATCTAAAGTTTTACTTATGTATATTTATAAATACCTACTGGGTGTTCATCAAAATAGTTTCTACTCAACTTCTTTTTGTTACGGCTGTAAATTTAAAAAAACAGCGAAGCACTGGATTATTTTGAAGAGAACTTCTTTACAGGGTCTTCGATTTTGAGACCGTCCTTTAAAGCAAACCGGAAGGTGGTATTGCTTTTCCTTTCCGATATATTAGAGGTCAACGTTCGATGAGGATCCATTTTCAAAAATTTGTAACTCCTGTTTAAATGGTCCAAAATCAAGGAACTTGGGGGTTTAAAATGCTCCAAAGACCAAGTACTTTTCTGGATATAAATACAATTTTCCCAAAAATTTTGTATATCGAGCGTTTTTGAGCTGTAATTTCTTTTCCAAATTTCAAAATTTTTGTAGGCTGAAAAAAAGTAAGGACTTCTAAATTAAATGGCCGTTAAAATTTGGGTTTGATCATGTTGTGTGTTGTGTATTAAATTTGTGATTTAATTTTGTAAAAAAAGAAAGGAAGAGCCTTTGCATTACAAATTTTCCTTGAATTACCGCTAGGTGAATGAATTTTGCTCACATTTGAATTTGGAGATTTGCTTTCTGAGTCATTAGAATTTACTTTAATTAGACAATAATAGAATGTTAATTTAGTTGGACTTGCTGATTATGACTTTTTTCAATCTAGTTTGATGTAACGAACCGGCCAAGACACACGGCCATCAGGCAATGCACAGGCAAACAGCAATGATTCGCTGTTGCCAACTTGACGGTATAATATTACACAACAGATAATTTTCAGAAATACTCATTTTCAGGGGGTCCTCGATTTACAGGCTCTTCTAAAAGAAGGCGGTGGGGAACACGACCCCCCAAAATCAACAATTTCAGATTTTTGTATCCTTAAATCCTGCTTTCTAATACATCATTTCAAAGAGCATTACAAGCAGAAAATTACTGTGCAAACCAGAAGTCAAAATTGGTTTTTGTTTTTGAGGTATCAAAGGTCAAATGTTTGCAATAAGAGAATGAAGAATTTTTGAAATTTGGTCGAAATCAAACTTTGACCTTCGATACCGGTTCACAATCTGTTCTCTGATGGCTGCCTGGGACCAAATAATGTACGGTTTTGGCAGTGTTTGCAACTAAAGTTACATCCTTTCTGGACCAATCAAAGAGCTTACGCACATCACATGACCGTGTACAAGTTACGCTCAGGACCTAACATTATTTGGCCCCAGTTCATGTTTCTTCACGTTTCTCATCCACTGATTTTTTACTTTCTCAGAACTAGCAAAGTTAAAAATTGAGAAAGTATTGCGATGGCGCAGATATCTGTCCGTCTGTCTGTATCCCAGTATAACTTTTGAACCAATCGTCCGTAAGCATCAAAATTTTGTCGAGAAGTTGCTTTTACCATTCCCCAGAGGGACTTCTTTTGTTTTTCCAAAATTTTAAATTGTAGGCAAATTATGGCTGATCAAAGATTTCCTTAAAAATTAATACATTATCCAGCGGTTCCCAACCAGTGGTCCGCGAAGACCTTACCGAATTTTTCCCGTTTTTTTCCGCCCGAAAGTGGAGACATTGAATTTGTGACCAATATTTTTTAATGGAGAAAAAAAAATAAAGTTAGCATTTGAACGAGTAATAACCTGAATTTTTATAAGTTTATAAAATTCCTCCTTCGGGGTTTTCGTTCTTCGGTTTTTTAAATTCAAAATTAATTTCAAAATTGAAAGTTTTCAATTATTTTTTTTATTCAATAATTATCTCAGCGGTTCCCAACCGGTGGCTGTATTTAAAATAGCAGGGTAGGTTAGTTTTTATTTCCTCCCTCCATTGTCAAAGGAAAAAAGAAAAAAAAGTTAACCGATTGTTTATTTTTTCAAGTTGGTGGTCCGCGGCCTCCACCGATCGTCCAATTAGTGGTCCGCGACCATAAAAGGTTGGGAACCGCTGGGATAATGGGTGAAATAAGTGAAAGTAGGGAAAAATTGGAATGTTTCAAATATAGCTGTTTGAATTTTGATGAAAATTTTCGAAAACCTTCTGCAACTAGTCTAAGTGTAACTTATAGGAGGTTTGGAGGTCTCCCTCAGAATATTATAGGGGGCTCTGGGGGTCTTCCCCAGAATATTATAGGGGGTGTGGGGGTGAACCCCAAATTATCAAATGGGGGTCTGGGGGTCATTCTCCTGGATTTCATGCTGGGGGGGGGGGTTTCTCCAGAATAATGATGTGAATAATTTATGTGAGGAAGTGTTCGTGGGGTATTTCCTACAGTTTATTTTTTCTTTAGCAGGTTAAAATGCAGTGAGCCTCTTGCTACGTCATTCAGTCAAGATGATCTCGGATGATGGTGACCATGATGAGGACTCATGCGAAAATGAGCCAAATACCAGCAATGACACAAATTACTCTGGCCAGGACCCCCTTTGTTGTGATTCTCCTTTTCAAGTGTCTATCAAAACAGAACCATTCATACTTGATGCAGAGGAATGTTACTTTGCTCATGGAGAAGGAGAAGAAGAGGTAATTTAAGTTCTACTGCCCAATGCAAAGTTGCCAAATTGCCTATGCAGTATAGATTGTTTTGTTCAATTTCGATTTTCATGTTTCTTGGTCTATAAAGCTGTTGCAAACTTTTTCTACAGGCTTATTAACCCTTTGCACTCCATTGTCGAGCTGTAGTCGGCAAAATCGATTTCCGGGTTCCGCTCCATTATCAAGCTGTGGTCAACAAAATTTTGTAGCTCGAAATTGACGCTATCAATGGGACGAAATAGGTGTCTGAGAAGTGCTGCGCTCTGACAGGCTTTCTCTGAACTTACCAGTGAAGCTCTAGTTCACAGAGTTCTAGTGGATTACAGCAGGGGTGCAAAATGTTCCGAAACTTCGGAAATTTCACGCGATCCATGACTTATTTCCTCACAGGATTTTTAAAAATTTCCTTACAAAAATTTGAAAGTGATGACTTTTTTTGTCATTTTAACATTTCAACACCGTATGTTCGCAAAATGACCGCTATTATCCCATTTTTTACACTATTTTCCTGGGAAATCCTCATTGCCATTATTTAAAAAAAAAAAAAAAATTGACAAATTTCCTCTCTCCCAGAAATTTTCTCACTTTCACGCGATTCACAGATCGCTAGATTGGACACATTTTGCACCCCTGGAGTACAGGAAGGTTCAGCTTGAAAAATGGTGGAGTGGAAAGGGTTAATAGTTGATGAGTGGGTAAAACCTTGTAAAAATGACTATAAGCGCACTAAAAAATCATAAAATCTATTCCCAAACTCATAAAATGCTTTCAAACACGAGACCATAGTGGCGGTGATTACCACCTAAATCTCATGGCAACTGTATGCTTCTTCTTCTTTGCGTGGTGTTGCGATAACACCTCGTGAGGATGGAGCTTAAGGAGATAAGGTAACCCGATATCTAAGGTCCCAATATCTAGGGTACCCAATATGTGTTAAGGTCCTCTGTTTGAAAGCATTTTATGAGTTTGGAAGTGGATTTGGTGATTTTTTAGCCGGCTTACCGTCATTTTTATAAGAGTTTTGGGATCAGAAGAGATGACAGAAAATAGACAACAATGTCTATCAAAAAACTTTTAAACCATGGATACGACTTCCTAGAAAATGAGTCGGCGGTTCTCATCAGAATTGACTCAAATGAGCTCACCTATCTTTCTATGAGCCTGTTTTTCAGAGACTACCTCAATTACCGCTTAAAGCCAAGGCTCTGAAATAAAGAGTGAATGATTCAACTGCAGCTGTTTTCATTTACGACAGGCTCTCAAAGTCAAGCTTGA
Organism: Trialeurodes vaporariorum; assembly: GCA_011764245.1. Classification (NCBI taxonomy): domain Eukaryota; kingdom Metazoa; phylum Arthropoda; class Insecta; order Hemiptera; family Aleyrodidae; genus Trialeurodes; species Trialeurodes vaporariorum. Next base: position 15,905,491 of record VMOF01000035.1, read on the forward strand.
AATGTATCTGTTCAGTGGAAAATTTCCACGTGTGAATCTAGGCCTGCAGAATATTCCTGATGCAAAAATTCTGGGATGATCAGTATGGGGAAATGGGAAATTATGTGGCAAATTGTGGGAATTTTTTTTATTTATAGGTAAAATTTCCACAGCTGACCTTTTTTTTTGGGAAAATTGTGGCAAAACAGTTTGTGCGGTATACAAATTTTGGGATTGCAGAGGTCCTTTACGACCTCTTTTACAAAAAATTCTGCAGGCCTGCCGCTTGTAGCATTTTTCAATCTAGATGTTCCAATTTATAGCAACGAAGTTGCAATAAAATGTCAATTTTTTAACATCGTATGGACAATTCTCCACCCTCAAGTTGCATTAAAGTTGCAGACTGCAGCTGGGGCGACAGACGGATTCTATCTATCTATCTATCTAACTTTTGACTCATAGACACATACTTAGGCATAGGTGGAAGTGACACTCATAGACGAAAAGTAGGGCAAGAGACTTCCAACAGTCAAAAAGAAAAAAAAAAGCCAGCTCCGAAAAGTTTCCATTTTTTTTCCCCATTTCGTTATTTGTATATTTGCAACTTTATGGTTAGATGATTCAATTGCCAAAATTTGATGACTATTTTGCAATAAATTGCAATCCATGCTACATGGGCGTGATTCTATGTCTAACCTATCTGCTTTTTTCATTTTCTTCCAAAAATTTTCATTGATTCTTTTTTCTTTTCTGAATTAGCAGGAACCGCCTGAGAATAATCTTCCATCCAGGCCTTTTTACTCAGAAGTGTTAGTTAAAGAAGAATTTATCCCACCGGAAGAACCTGATGGCGCGATGTTGAACTCAGCTGCAGTGAGTACTAAACAATCTCCATTTTAATGTCAGTACAAGCTCAAGATCATTTAGTTTTCATTCACCAATCAATGAACCAATTCTTTTCTGTGGTATTTGAATTTTTACTTTCTCACTCTAATGAAATCAAAAAAATTGAGAAAATATTGCGATGGCGCAGAGATTTTCAAGGTATTTTGTTTTGATAGTTGGCCTCTCACAACTAAGTCGATCATGATTTATACAAAATAATGGCCTCTCATCATGTCTAATACCATCCGTAAGAACATCCTTCCATCATATTTCCATAACTGAACGGTTAGGTGCAAAACATTTTAATCAATACAACATACCCTAAGTATCATATGCCCAAAATTTCATGACAATAGCTCAAAAATTCACCAAGTTATGGGATTTTTAGTGCACATATCTCTAAGTTGATAGGTGGTAGTTTCAAATTTCAAACGCGATTTTATCAAAACGCATTTTGCTTACTCAGGCCCTTCTTGCACACAATTGTTCAATTCTTAACCCTTTCTAACTTTTATGCAAAAAAAAATCTGTGGCGTCTCTCCGTCAGTCTGTATCCAGTCATAACTTTTGAACCATTGATTCTTATGCATCCAAATTTTGCACAGTTGTTGCTTTTTAGATTCCCCAGAGGCATATTTTTTGTTTTTTGTTAAAGTTTAACTTTTAGGTTAGTTATGGGGAAAAAATGTTTTTCATTAAAATCAACGGTAAATTGGATGAAAATGAATAAAATTGGAATAATTCAAGTTTGGCTCAATCAATTTTGATGGAAGTTGGCAAAAAAAATTTATTTCCAGCCTACTATAAAATAAACCACTTATAGTTACAATATTCATTCCTTAAAACTGTTTAAAAAATTAAAATAGGTGCGCTCGAGCCAAAAAATGGAATTATCGTGAGAAATTCATCTTAAAACTTGGAGTCAATCAATAATGGCTGGATGAATTTTGATAAAACTTTGTACACACAATCTACTATCAATAAACTTAAATACTTTGCCCTTTTAGTCACCATACACTACCGATAAGGCCTTTTCATGAGGCAATATAGGTGCGATAAAGAAAAAAATGTGGGAACGTAAGCAAATAAAAACATAATCCTATTAATTTGGATAGTACAGGTTTGGTGCAATGAATTTTGATAAAAACTGGCAAATACAATCTACAATTATTAGTCTACAAAAGAAAGTAGCCCTTACAGTTACAATATACAACCCTTAAGAGAGTTTAAAAAATCAAAATAGGGTGTTCGACCCAAAAAAAAAAAAAAGAATTAAAGTGAGGAATTAATGTTAAAACTTGGAGTCAATCATTAATGGGATGGATTTTGATAAAACTTTGCACAAGCATATTATGTTACCGACCTATTAAAATATGTTTCTCATACAGTTATCTTAAACAACCTTGAAGACCATTTCAAGGGCTAACATAGGTGGTGCGATCGAGCAAAATTCTTTGAAATTAAGCAATTATAAAAACAAACTTAATAATCATTGGAATAAGAAATTCAAGTTTGACTCAATTAAGTTTGATGAAAATTGCAACCAACATTTTGGAACCAGCCTAGGCAGAAATTTCGTTTCAATGTATAACCACAATATACAACTCTCAAGTCTGAGGCTGTTTAAAGGCAATATAGGTTTCATCACACCAAAAAATAGAATATTCAAGGAAAATTAAACTTATAAAGAAAAGTCGATCAATTGGAGGGGGGTTAATCTACTAAACTAAAAAATTATTTTGAAGATCCACAGTTTGAAAGAAGGAACCAAATAATGTGCTCATTGGAGGAAATGCAAGAATCAGTACATTTCGACCGTCTCTAAAAACTAAGGGAGAAAAGGAACTCCCACAAATAGAACAAAGAACAAATAGAATGAATGCAACTCAAAGAATAAAAACACATTTTAATCTTGAATCGCTCTAAACCTTGTTATAAGCTACATCAGAGTAGAAATTAGGGGTTTCAATTAGCCTTCAAATTACAAAGTAGGCAACTTTTCCTACAGCTCCTCTACACAATTGCAAACTCTTCGGATTGAAGGCGGAATTTTGTCCATAGGTGAAAATATTTGAAATTTGAAGCGAGTCTGGGGGTCTCTCCCAGTATTTTAAAGGGGGGTTTGGGGGTCTCTCCTAGAATTCTAAAGGGGGGTTTGGTGGTCTCTCCTAGAATTCTGAAGGGGGGTTAGGGGGTCTTCCCCAGATAAAAATGGTGTGAGAAAGTGTTCGTAGGGTATTCCCTACAGTTTATTTTAAATATAAAATGCCAAATCAAACCAGAAAATCATGATTTTTAATTGGATTCTCTCCAACTTGCATGAAATTTAGTTCTCTTATTTTGCCTATTACTGTGTTAAAGAATAATTTTCTTTCAAATTTTTCGAGCATCCGTTGATTTTTTGGCAATTTCAAAGTTGCCGTATTTCGCAAAATTTTAGCCGAGGCCATCACCTGTAAATCGTTGTAGCTCACGAACCATTTGTCGCAGGTCAGCCATTATGGTCTCGTTAGAAAGCTCTTTTAAATAAATTTTCAATGTACGTAAACATTGGAAAATTTACTGATAAATTTGCGTGGGAAAATTTTAAAATTTCAATATCTCAAAATCGGATTTTTTTAAAAATTTGAAGAATTCAGGAGGTGTGATGCATTCCATTAAATAGCTGTCACTAAAATTTCAAGTAATTTATTATCTCTGGTCTGTAATTTTTTGACACTAATCTAATGATCACAGTCTGGTGGCAGAAATCACCGATGGCTGAAAATTTACCTTCAGGTAATGGGGGTATTGCATACTTTTGCTGTAAGCGATTTAAAGGTCGCTGCAGATGCTAAAACCATCAAAAATAACGATGGTAGCTCTAGAAACTTACAAAATTCACTCCAAAACTCATTAAATGCTTTTAAATTCTCGAGCGTGAAAGCGGCGTTTGGCACTTATAATGAAAGAATCCCATCTAATAATACCGTAGCTCCATTGAGGAGTGACCAATAAGGGATGACTTTCCTTTGACACCGGTGTCATCAGGTGTCACGGTATCATTAATCGGATGTGGATCTCTACTCTGGTGGCTAATTATTCTCTGAATCTTCCATGTCAACAAAGAGAGATTGATGAAATTAAGATAGGAATCTCCCATCATTACTGCCCTGCGCTGCCATTACACTCTCACATTTAAAAGCAATTTATGAGTTTACGAGTGGATGTTGTGAGTTTGTAGTGCTACAGTTGTCATTTTTGCAGGTATTTACATTTGAATGGACCCTTCAACCACTTACAGCCAAAGTGTGCTACAGCTCCATTCCAGGAGAAACATTTCCAAATTTCAATCTGATGGATAGCGCCAGAAGTCACTTTTGGGAAAGTCATTTTTAGCATTTTAATTTGAAAGCAAAGAAAAGACGCAACATCTGAGAACGTCTGCAGTCTGCACCTGTGTAATTTTTTGATGGGCTTTTTGAGTTTTGGATGATCAAATGTCTTAGCATACATGAAATTTCTTTTGAAGGAAGCTACAGATTGTGTTCTAGATGGGTTAAAATTTAAAAAAAAAACTTTTGCCCCTCCCACACATTACTTTAGCCACCAATTGGATACATATCTTAAAGATGTTCATTTTCTGTGTCTGATTTCTAATCGTTGAACTTTTTTCTTGGTAGAATTTTGAAGAATATGAAGTGTCAGGAAGTGATCTCTCATCTTTAGGTGATCTCATGTGTTGCGAAGCTATTCTCGATGGTTTTGAGGAGGAGTCTGATGTAAGTGACCGTAATTTTGCTACCTTTCTCTGTTTTATCAAGCATTTTTCTTTTTTATTTTGTTGTGAATGTACTATTACTTGATATCTATTTGAAGCAAATTCTCTGCTCATTTTAAATTTTGGCTCTGTTATTTGGTCACCCTTTTTCAGGGTAAGTTTTATTTATATTTTAGTGTCAATCAAGTTTCAGTTTTCTCTTAGCTTTCTCTTGTGATTTTAAGAGGGTCAGTCAAAAAGTTAGTTTCATAGATTTTCTTCTCAGGCCTTTTTTACGGTTGAAAAAATCCAAGTACTCTCATAATTTCAGCTTTTCAGCTTTTTATTTTTTAATATGATTTTTAACTTTCTTTTTTAATTGGCTTTTTTACCTCAGCTAATGAGTTTGCCCAACTCAAAAGCATTTGCTTTTCAACAACATGAAGTTTTTTCAAATAGGTTCATATTTGATAGAGTTATGACTAGTTTTCTGCACCCATGTCAAAAAAACCGCCAACTTTTTACGAATGAGAGCAATCTTCAAATCAGCGATGAAAATAAAGGCTCACACAAAAATTGTCGGGCCAACTTCTCTATTTACAATTTGCAACCAGTCTGCCCCTGTTTTGATGTCAGATAAAAACTGATTACACGGCAGAAGCACATTAACGATGGCCGATCGAGAATGTATAATTCAGTGAAGGAGATGCTGGCTCAGGGGGCCTACTTCACTTTTGAGAAGTTTCTCGGGTGAGGACCCCAAAACACAATCTTGTGATTATAAGCAGTTAAGTTTATGATTTGCAATTTCAGCAGTTAAGTTTATTATTTGAGATTAAAGCTGTCAAGTTTATTATAGTTTACCTTAATACCTTATGTGACTTATACCACAATGCCCATTAGTATTCTATGTTTTAAATCTTTCAAAATAAAAAATAAAACACATTTTTTCCCCGCTGATTTGAAGATTCTCGTTTGTAAAAAGTTGGCGGAGGCGGCGGGACATTTTTTGACATGGGTGTAGAAAACTAGCCATATATCCAACAAAAATAAACCTTTTTTTAAAAAAAACTATAAACTGTCGAACAGCTGAAGATATGATGAAAAATTCAACAGAATAATTGGATTCTTTCTACCATAAATAGGACCTGAGAAAAAGACCTATGAAACTTACCTCTTGACTGACCTTTGTAATTATAGAAACTTGCCGCAGTTCAAAGTTTTAATGGAATCTAAGATCTCATGGATCAAAGCAACTCGTGAAGGATGGGACCATCTTAATCGGTCCATCTTTTTCTAGACTGTGGTTTTACCTTCATCTTTTAATTAACTATAAATACATTTATTTCAAAACTTCTTTTTTTCTGTCATGCAGGATATGTGTGCTCGACAGAGTAATCTTCAATTGGATCATTCATACTCTCAGTCTGTAAGTATTTTTTCAATTAATTTATTCTCAATGAAATAAATCAAATTTGTTTCATGTCAAGATAATCAGGACTTTTTTCTCCGAAATTAATCAATATACAGTGAGAGCTTGTTGAGTGAAATTATGTTTCTGCCACAATTAAAATTCCATAAAATTACCCAGGTTGAAAAGAATTAGTAGCGCAAATCTACAGAAAAACATCTTTAAAGAAAGAAATAGTAGTTTTTAGTAGTAGTTTATTTGCATCTGCTACAAGCATCTCCTTTGATTGCCTTTATTTCTTTCTTTTAAGATGTTTCTCTGTAGACTTGTATTGCTTATTCTTTTCAATACTGGTAATTTTGCTTCCCTTGTTAATTTTATATCTGACTATTGCTTTCATAATCGCATGTAATTCTTTTATAAAATCTATTGTGTATACACGTTGCAGGCAAATCGCAATTGCTGCTTATTTATGATCAGAAAAAATTCAGATGAAGCGTAATGGGCCTTAAAAAATTAATGTATCAAGATTTGATTTAGCTCATTCTAAAGCTAATAAGCTAACGCTCATATTGATATCCACAGATTAAGTTTTCCTCAACTGGTCCTCTTTTTATGAACTTTTAAAGCGATTAGATGCAAGTGTTCAAACACACTTCATCTAAAACACCGTAGGTAAAGAACTACTCAAAATAAACCTGATCTGATGAAAGCATTATTTTCGTCAGCTTTGTAGCTTTTAAATGAGCTAAAGTAAATCCTGACACAACTATTCTGTGAGTCAACACTACGCTTGATCCACATTTTTTCTGCTTGTAAATCTGATTTGCTCATTGCCTAGGTAAATCGCATGCTGATTGCGATTTGCCTGTGACATACATACTACTGATGATGAGCAACTGCTCTAAATGCATTTGGACCAATAAATTTTAATATTTCTTAATCTAATTGTTAAAGCCTTCTTTTCATTTACCGTATTTATCCGAATATAAGCCGCACCCGAAATTTCGGGCGCCAAAAAAAAAAGAAAAATATATAAGCGGCACAAAAAATTAAAAAAAAAAAAAAAAAAGGCAAAGGAGGAAGAAAATCTTCAATAACAACGTAATTTTATGTACCTTAATGTATGTTTACATTGCGGCCTACGTCCATTGCATTCGAGTCGACCGAGTTATCAGAATTTGAATCTATAAATAACCGCTCGATAAATTACTAACACCAATAAAGAGAGAGGTAAAAACAGTGTTGAAAGATGTCAAGCAATGAAGATAACACACTATGAAACTTTTTAAGATACCACTTGAAAGAATCGAGCATACCACACGAGTGAACGCAAACAGGTGGAGGGGCGGAGTTTGCTCCATCACGACACTTGGAGGGGAGAAGTTCGCTTTGGAGTGTCTGAAGGAGGAGAGGGTTCTGAGAGCTCAGAAGTTGCAGGAAGGGAGACGCTCCTCCTCTATCGCGCCGGAGCGGGATGGTGGTTTTATATAAACGCGACATAGTCACAGTGAGCCGGCACTGATCTTTCACTCGCTTTACAGGACATCAGCGAGCCGATAATCGCTCACTTCGCGTGATCTTTATCGGAATGTCAACGAGGAGGATAAATAGCTTGATTATGGTCAAAATCCCATTTTGTAGGCATCAAAAAAAAAAATCCCTGATTATAAGCCGCACCCAGATTTTGGAGGATCAAAAGCTGGTTCAAAAGTGCGGCTTATATTTGGATAAATACGGTAATTAAAATAGATGCAAAATGTGCTTTAATCATTATAAATCCTACTAATGATCTTAGGAGCAAGATCTTTTTTCTCGCTGTCTAATCCCAAGCTTATATCTCTCAAAGCTAGTCAGAAATCCTTTTGACCAATGTCTTTCCTTGTCTTTTTGTCGCAGACTCCACATCATGAAAATTGGACTGAGCTTGATTCGGATGAATTTGAAGATGTTGCAGATGAGAATCACGCCGAAGGAAATTCAACCACCACCTATTCCGCTGAAGATGTTGCAGATGAGAATCACGCCGAAGAAAATTCGACCACCACCTATTCCGCAGAAGTACCTGAAAGTTGTTTAAACGATCCTTCGTTTTCAGTCGGTGAAGTTTCTATTGACTCTAATTGTAATTCTACCAGTGTTTATGATGATATCATTAATAGTTTGCTTTGTCTCCCCATTGTAAAGAATGATCAAAAGCAGCATAAGCCGAGCATTCTCAGAAAAAACCGTTCAGTCGCTTTGAGAAAGATGATAAAACGTGACAAATTTATTGTAGCCCCTGTCTTTAAAACTATCGAAACTGAACCCTCCGGTGCCATTCATGAAAGAACAGAAGATCATGATGAAATAAACGTAGGCTCGCCTGCCGATTTAAAAGATGATGCCAAAAGTAGTGTTGATGTCAAGGTTGAAGTGAACGTGGATCAGCAATCCTCTGATTGGAGGAAAGTTTTTAAGCGTGTGCAGCGAAGAAGAAATCAATGGAGAGGAGGTAGAAGAAAGAAACGCAAGAAGGATTCACCAGCTGCAAAGAATCAAGCACAATCGAAGGTCAATAAAAAAACCAGTCAGAAAAACAAATCTGCTAAGCCGACATCTCAGAAGTTTGAAGGCCGCTTAACTAGAAATCGTAACAGTCGGGAAAATAAAGATTTCATGGACACGGCTGTCGGTGCGGAATCTTTGGCAGATTCCCAATCCGCTAAGTTGACATCACAGAAGTCTGAAGGCCGCTCAACTAGAAATTATAACAGCCGGGGATGCAAAGATTTTATGGATACAGCCGTTGGTGCTGAATTTTTGGCTGATTCCAATTCTCAAAATTGCGATGTCGAGTCTCTCCTGTATGATTTGAAAACTCACAATGAATCAATTTTAGACTCACATGCTGTGTATTATCGTAAGTTGATAGATACGTGTAACAAGTGTGGTCTGAGCTTGAGTTTAAAACCAAGATTGTTAGCCAAAGATTTTCTAAACTCGAGTCTTCACAATTTAAATTGTTTCTTTTGTTGTAACTATTACCCTGCGAATGATAAAACTTCTTTTAAAAGACATCTGGGCAGTCACATTCTGTCTTTCCTTTTCAACTGCTGCAATCAAGGTCTTGGTTTCTCTTTAAGTCTCAATTACAAAGTACAACATCTCTTAGAAAAATATTCTTCCGAAGCCAAGAGAGTGACTGACTCAGAAAAAATGATAGTTCCAAATTTGCGTGTAGCCAAAAAGCACAGCAGTAAATTTAATTCAAAATGTTCAGCATCAAAACAGAATCAAAGTGAAATTGAAAACTTCATGCCTCCTTTAAACGAAGTTAGCGTTTCCAACTCTAACCTTGAAACTCCTTTAAGCGAGTTTTCTGCCGTTAACGGTGAATTTCCTTTGCAGGATTATGATTTGCCATCCTTTAAAAAGCTAGAGTCAAATAAAAGATCACAACACTATTCGCCAGAAATTTTTGAAACTTTTTCTTTGACGTCGAAACATTGGGAGTCAAATTTCGAACAGGCGAGTGTTTCTTGTAGTAATTTTAACGCAAGTGAAATTCAAAAATCAGTTTCTAGTCAAAATATAAATTCAATGCCCACAATGAACTGCCCTGATTTGTTCGATTTGCCTGAAAGTATCGAAGATAGTAATCATAGTTCTGTAGACTTGCAGGATCACTCTCTTGTAGCATCAAGTGGAAAGCCGATAGTAAGTATTAAGAACATTGATGCAAAATTTACAGCTGTGTCAGACTTGAAACCGAGATATTTTGTAAAGTTAAATCTCGAGTCAAGTCCAATTAAGGAGCGACCTAAACTTAAAGGAAATAAACTCTATGACCTTTCCGAGGATGAAATATTAGAGCACCAACTTCGAATAAAGTATGATTGTTTAAGAGTACCAAGAGTTGTTCTCACACGCTTGAGTGACCATTATATTGAAACAGCTTGTAATCCCTCTTCAGGCTGCAAAACCACCGAAAGCTCTGCCAAAAGTTCCGATTTAATTGAAAGAATTGATGCTTGCACTTGGAAATTTCAGGTACAATGTGAGCTGGAAAAATTTAGAAACCTCAATGATGAAACAAAAGACAGTGACGCTTGCTCCTTTGAACAGTGCCAGAAGTGCGATAGAAGTTTTATCAAGCATTCAAAAATTGATTCAATATCACGCTTTGGATTTTTATACCCTTGCGGCAGTTGTTTTTGGCATTTCGGTGATAAGTCCTGGTTTCTTCGTCATGTGAAACATTTTCATCCGTTTACAGGGCCTTTCATTTGCCATCTATGTAATCAGGAGTGTAAATTTTGGTTCCAATTTGTATTTCATGTAAAGTTACACGATATAAATCGATCTCTCTGCGAAAAGTGTTCAATTTCTGTAAATTACTCTGTAAGCGCTTTCTCTCATGATGATTTAATCAGGTGTGCAAACACGTATTATGACTTTAAGCGAAGCATAAAAGTTTGGCCTTCACTGAAGATAAGTAAACACCAAAGACCATCTCAGTCTATTGATCGGATGCCGGCTCCGTCGGTTGATGATATCCTTAAAATAATAGGTGTCGAACCAGAACCAGACAACGAATCTGTTGCAGTGAGCAATGTTAGTGCAGAGGAAGTCGCAAGCTCCGCAGCAAATTTAAAGTACAGCAACTTTAAAAGGCGCTCAATTATGGAGTCCCTCCGAGAAGATGAGTGGAATAAGCTGTTTGAAGAAGACCAAGAAAGTTCAAAACATGTTAGAGCTAAAAGAGGAAGAAAACCAAAGAACCGCCGCTTTAATTTTCAAAAATCTGAAAACTCGATGACTCTCCAGGTGAACGAAAACTCGAATGAAATAAGCTCCTCGAATGATGTGAGTTCACTAGAAGAGCAAACAAACAGATCGATCGTCCAAACAGTTGGGGGCCCGGAAAACCTTGTAACTTTCATCCATGGAAGGAGGGGTTTTACCAAACCTGGGCCTAAAAGTTGGAAAGAGGAGAAAAAGTTCGATAGTTTGTCCAAGAGCAATGATACTGTTGGAAATGAAATTGATGAAGTGGAAGAATCCTTGCATGGTTTTCACATCTGTGCAGATAATGTAGATAGCTCTGTACATCAAACCAACAGAGATCTTTTTGATTCTTGCCAACTTCCATCCTCCCAGATTGAAAGTTCGGAAGAAAGTTGCATTCCTTCAGAATCTCTTCCTTGTATTAGTATCAAAAATGACGCCACTGATAATGTTGCACCAATCGATAGAAATGAGCTGAAAATCGTTCGCTCTGTGAGATCAAAAAGTAAACGACGAAGAAGAAGGAAGGCTCCGAAATCAAAAGCTATTTGTCGGAATGAAGCAACTCGAACGGGATGTAGCAAGAATAAGTTAAAGTCTTCTTCAAGTGCTGAGGAAAATGTCGGAAAGTTGTCTTCTGCTTCTATCATGTCAAAAACAGATCTACCTCACTGTGAAGAATACGTTGAAACGTTAAGTTTGTCGTCGCTGCTTGATTATGATGATGATGATTACAATATGGGTAGTAGCGACTTGTTAAACAGTTTAAATCACTGCAAACAAATTCTGGATGAAGATGTCTCAGGTGTAGATAACTCAAATTTGTTCGGAAGCAGAACCGAATTTCCAGAAAAACTTGAGACGGTATCTAATGAAACACTGTCTAAGGAAGAAGGAAAAGTTGCAGACCCCATGCATGGGTTGAATTTTCTATCGGGAATTGCAAGTTTTTGCTCTGATGATGTTGATGAAAATGAAGCACCTTCAGCAGCAGAATTGAGTGAAATCGCTGCCTCATTAAATTCTGTTCTTGAAAATGTCTGTCTAACAATCGATGCTAACGGTTCAATTCATTCGACTCCATTAAATTCTGCTCTTGAAAATGTCTGTCTAACAATCAATGCTGACGGTTCAATTCATTCGACTTTATTAAATTCTGTTTTAGATCCTGCGGTAAAAACCTTTGAGAACTTTGATTCTGCTTATCCATCCATCAAATTAGTCAGTTCTTCGCAGGATAATTTTGTAACCCATAATAATGTTGACCGCAGTGAAGCATCCAACAGTTTTGTCATGGGAAACACCCCCAACACGGTAAATTGTTCAGAAATCAGAGAGCTGAAATGCCCAGAAGAAATCACTGCCAATCACCAGTTTCCGTGCAATTCTAATTCAAATAGTTACATGACAGGCTCAAAGGAAATTAATTACGTACCTCCATCTATAGCATTAGTCAGTGATTCGCATGAATGTTTTACAACTAGTAATGATTTTGAACGCAATGGAGCACAAAACAGTTCGCTCGTATTAAACCCTCCGAACCATCTTGGATGCCCAACAATAAAAGATGTGGAAGAATTAGACTCTGTACAAAACTCAGGATTATCAGTAAACACAATTGGCTCATTGCCTGAACATAGTCCAAATGAAGATGAAGATCCAAATCAAATCGATGAACTGCACAGCCACAATTTGGATCTTGAGGCTGATGAAGAAGTCAAACTTTTAAACACTCCTGTCGCAAATTGGCATTTGATTGCTCCGGAAGACAAATCTGAGAATAACAGGAACATTCATCAGGAAAATTCTGTTGTAAGTTCGCGCTTGATCGCAACGGACGATGAATCAGAGAATGATGGAGGTGCATCGCCTGTTATTGGCTATCAGACTCTTGATGGTAATTCTCTGAATGATGAGAACTTGGCTAATTTTGAATCGTCTGCAAATCAATTCAAAATTTCTCATCCGAAAATTTTCAAACCGAAAATCCTCATTTCAGATTCAATGCCTTTGAAGCGTAGTTCTATGGCCTGTCCCATCGACCCAGAGAGTATTTTGAATTTCCGTAAGGCTGTCTTCAAGGGTATGCATTGGAAATGGAGATACATACCTCCGGATCTGATGGACGATAATGATGGCCAAACTGGAAATTTGTCTTCGTCAAATGTAAACTCAAGCGATGGTAAATATGTTGGGATATCAGAGAATTTCAGGAATACTACTGATATTCATGACTTCACTGCATCCAATATTTCTGAACCATTTCTTGAAAATTCCTGTTTTGAGAAGAGCGGTGACTTTGTCGACAAAGATGGTAAAAGTAATAAGACTGAAAAGGATACTTTAGAACCTAAACCAATCAGAAATTTGCCTTTCATGAAGTTAACTGGGTCTAACTTTAAAATTATTGGCAGTAAAAAAGAAGATGGAAATCATTTACATTCCCTTAATCACACCGACCTCAATGATTCTCCAACAAAAGTCCAATTAGAATCAAAATTGTCAGCACCAACTTTAGAGGCTGAATGTTTAAAAAATGTTACTCCAACTTTATGCATAGAAGACGATCATAATGAATCGTTTGAGAATGTATCCTCATCATCGTTTTCAAAGACAACCAATGAGAATTCAAATACTCAAAGCTGTTTTGCTAACGCTGATCAATCAATCAAGAAAGTCAACCATTGCTATAAATCAGCCGGAAACTTAATTCCTGAAGTTCCATCAAAACCTTTCAATGAAAGTGCAGGCTCTGAAGAGGAAATTACAACCTATGAAGACTTGCCTGTGCAAAAATCATCTAAACCCGCTGGTAATTTATCAAACTCGATGAAATCTGTTGAAACTATCAAGAAGTCCAATGATAAGCATTTTACAGGAGCAGATATTCGCAATGAATCAGTTGAAAACTTGTCTCTACAAAAATCATCTGATCCTGTTCATAATTCTTCAGACTTGGGTACATTCAGTGGAAGTGTCGATAAGTCCCTAGATAAGCTCACTAAAGTAATTGATGATTATAATCAATTGATCAAAAAATTGTCTGCACAGAAACCATTTGAGCCTTCTGATAATTCTTCAAACCTGATAAAATCTACTGACACCATCAAGAAATCACATGACGAGCTACTTTCAGTTGCAGGCAATCACGATGATTCAGTCAAAAACTTAGCCAAGCAAAAATCGCCAGAACCCATTCATAGTTCTCCAGATGTAGTTGAATCTAGTGAATATTTCAAGCAATCCATCGATAATATCAAGAAAGTAGTGGAAAATTATAATCAGTCAGTTGTAGACTTGCCTGTGCCAAAATCGTTTCCGTTGATTGATAATTCTTTAGATCTGATAAGATCTGATGAAAGGATCGAGTCCATTGATAAGCTCAGCAATTTAGTTAATAATCATAATAAATCTGACGAAAACATGTCTGTGCAAACGTCTTGTGACCAGATCGATAATTCCTCCAACCTGATAAGTGTCCACGAAACTGTCAACACATTCAACAATAAGATCGCTACAGTATCAGACAATTACAATAAATTAGATGAAAACTTATCCAAGCAAACATCGTGTGAGCCTACGGATAACTCCTCAGACCCGATAAGCACTGAAGAAAGCGTCATCCAGTCAAACAACAAGCGTATGAAAGAAACGGACGACAATGTTCAATCATCCAAAAACTTGGCTGAGCTTAAATCGTGTGATCTTACTGATAATTGTTCAGGCCTGATGAAGTCCAGTGAAAGTGTCAACAAGCCCAATGATGAATTCTCCCAATTAGTAGATAATTTCAATCAATCAGTTGAAAATTTATCCTTTGGAAATTTGTCTGAAGAGGTTGTCGTGAACTTGAGCCATGAAAATACCAGTAAAATCATTAATAAGCCTGCTGAAATACCACTCAGTGGAGCTTATAATTTCCACCAATCTGTCATTAGCATATCCTTATCATCACCCAATTCAAAACACACATTTTTGAAATTTGAAGGAAATAGTAATGTTGACAAGTGCATGGAACGAGTTGAAAGCCAAGATCCAACGGTTGAAGACTTATCAGTCCCAAAATCGAAATCATCTCATGAAAATGGGAGCAGCGAAAGCACTGGTGATTACAAAAGTAAAATCAACGGTCTCCCTGAAAATTACCATCAGTCAGTAGAAGATTTGTCAACGGCAAAACCATCACTCCAAAGCGGTGAAATTTCAGTTGCAGAAAAACTCAATGAAAATATTAGCAAGATAATGGGAGAAACCGGCACTTGTGATAAGGCCTTGGAAAAAATTTGTTCAGAAAATTCAGTCAAAATACTGAATGAAAATTGTAGTTTGAAAAGAGATGATGAGTGTATCAACAAGTTTTGTGCAGAGGCATGCTGCGATGAGCCTGTGGACTTATCAACAACAAAGTTATCAAACAACAATGAGATCACTGTTAAAACCAACGAAAAAGTTGAAAGTTCTACTAAAATTGCAGGAAATGTGTTCGAAGATACATCGTTTCATCTGTCAACAACAAAGTCATCAAACAACAATGAGATTATTGTTAAAACCGACGAAAATGTTGAAAGTTCTGTTATAGTTGCAGGAAATGTGTTAGAGGATACATCGTTTGATCTGTCAAATACTTCAAGTGTCCCGAATCAATCATGTAATATCTCCAACCCGGAGCTGTCGAACCACTCCTTAGTTGAAATGGAGGTAGGAAGACCTGAAAATGCGGCACTCGATTTGTTTGCTGCGGAATCATCGGTCTCAGTTCAACGAAACGTAGAGCTCGACCAAAATTCCTTCGCTTGCAAAACAAAGACCGCAAGAAACCCAAGAGTCCAAAAATCTCCCATGGCCAACTCTAAAACTAAAAATTTTAAATCAGAATCAGTACAAAGTGTTGACTCCAAAATAAAATCTAGAAACGCCATCAGCCATTCTCCTGGAAAGAAAGCAGAGGGTGTTAGAACGAAACGCAGAAAAGCTAAATCATCAAAAATCAATGCCTTGTCTACAGCTCTGCAAGAAGTCTCTCAAATTATTTCATCGCTGCTTCACAATGATGGGTCCAATGATGAAACAGGTCAAAGCATCAATCATTTTGATGAGGAAAAGCTGTACTACGAGAATTTCACGGAGATAGCGGAATCGAAGGGCAGTTCGGAAAAGCCAATTCAGAATAACAAGAAGCTACACACTGGCGAAGATGAGTATTTTTCAAGAGCTAGCATGAATGTAAATTCAGAGAACAACGATTCGATTGATTCTGATGAAACAATCTCAGCAGACACTCCCTTGCATGACCAAAGAAAGCAATTAAAAAGTTTACTCAGTCTTACGAACCCAAAAGAGATCAAAACTGAAATCTCTGCTCAGATTTTATCTAAGAGAAAATATTTGTGTAAAGGAGTGAAAAAGAGGCAGTTGCACACCTTCCGGAAGAAAGCAATTAGAGGCGCAAGAAAATTACATGGTGACAATATCCCAGAATGTGAAATTTCATCAAGTAAACTGAGCGATTCAACAAATAAAGTCAATGTAGAAGGTTTTAACGAACAATCAGATGAAACTTTAAATCAGGTTGAGTCCGATACTGATTCTGTAAATTATAATTTAAGACTTTCCGCTCATCCGTCTCGTATTTATCCATCCTTAAAAAACCCCATCAGAAGACAAACTACTGTAGGCAAATTTTCAACCAAGTCTCGGAATGCCCAAGACTCTGAACCTAAAATCTCTAGAAAAGGTAAGCTCATGTATAGATCAAACAAGACAGCTCCTCTTCAAAAGCAGTCTAGCCATAAAAACATTCCTAGTAGTTCTAAAGTAGGTCGACCAAGCAGTCATAATTTCTCATCGCAAGGGAAAGAAACGTGCATGGACCGAAGACGGAAGAAACTTGGAAAGCGGAGTCAAGTTCTCAGAAATATTTCCTCAGGTGATGAAATTGAAACTAAAAAAGCTCAGAATCCGTCCGTGTATGATTTTGATCCATCTTCTGAATGTGAAAAATCGCTGCTGAATCATTCTGTAGAGATTCGTCCCAAAGTTAAAACTAAGGCTTCGCCTATTTTAAAATCAAAGCATGCAGGAAAACGAGGAAGGCCTGCTGCTGACCGCAAATTTCAGTCTCAAAGAAAATTGAGGTTAAAGAAGTCTGACCTTTCAGAGGCAATAAAAAAACTGAGGCCACGCTCAAATCACTCCCCTCTGAATTGTTCCACTGTACAGTTGACCTTAAAATCTCCCTCGGTGCCACGTAATAAGCGTCAAAGCATTGTTCCCCAACCAACATCAGATAATAAACCTGAAAATTATGATACTTCTATCTCTGATCCTGTTAGTAATTTTAAGTGTAAAAATTTTAATACTCCTACTACTCAAAACGTGACCGAAAATAACTATGCTGGAAGTGCTCCAAGCTCTGAGTTGGAAGCAATTGCAACTGAATCTGTCGTAAACAATCTCACATCTTCTGTCACATATCGCAAGAAACGGCGGAAACGCAATTCGAAGCGAATGCTTTTCAGCCATCACAAGAAACGAAAAGCCCCAGTTTCTGAACCTACAGCGTTGCAAAGTTCTGAATCAATTGATAAGTGCTCAGTTCCTCCTGAAATTAAAGATGATGACAATGGATATTGTCATCTCTCAAAAGCAGAAAAGGACAAACCTGGAAAACCTGAGGCAACCTTTAAATGTAGAAAGCGTTTCAGGAGGCGAAAGAAAACAAGATTCACTGCTCAGAAGAAGAGAGGTCAATATGTTCCGAAACGAATTTCTGTAATCGCCCCAGAAACTGAGCAGAATCATGAAGAGAGAACTGAAATTGTCGCCGAAAGTTCAGCTGATTTAAACGAGGAAAAGAACGAAAAATCAGTAACTCCATCTACAACAATTCCTGTCACATATCGCAAGAAAAGGCGGAAACGCAATTCGAAGCGGATGCTTTTCAGCCATCACAAGAAACATGTAGCCTCGGTTTCTAAACCTGCACCGTTGAAAATTTCTGAACCAAATGACAAGTTCTCAGTTCCTCCTAAACTTCGAGATAATGAAAATGAGTCTTGTGATCTCTCAAAAGCAGAAAATAATGATGCCGAAAAATCTGAAACATCCTCTAAATGTAAAAAGCGTTTCAGGAGGCGGAAGAAAGTCCGATTCACTGTTCAGAAGAAGAGAGGTCAATATGTTCCAAAACGAATTTCTGTAATAACCCCAGAAACTGAGCAGAATCTTGGAGAGAGTATAGAAATTGTCGCCGAAAGTTCAGCTAATTCAAACGTGGAAAAGAGCGGCAAATCAGAAATTCCATCTACAACAATTTCATCAACACCCATCAACAATTATAGAGAAGGTAAGACTAGTCGAGCCAACAGAGGGAGTCGGTTGACAGAACTGTGTCTGATGATCCGCGTCCCGGGATTACCACGTAAACCTAAAGCACAAAGCACTGACTCAAATCCATCAACTTCAACAGCGACATTAAACAATAATTCAAACAGTTCCTCAAAAGTCAGAAGAGGTAGACCTGCTCAGTTAAAAATCTGTAGAAAAACTCGGAAGAATAAATCTCTCAAAATAAATCAGATTCGCTCTGCGAAAAATGCTGCAACAAGAACCACCTCTTTGGATGTCAAACCCATTGACGTTAAGTCAGATTCTACGACTACAGAGACTTCATCACAGTCTGAAGCAAATCAAGATCCCAAATTAGATATGGACAATGTTACATCTTCCTTCAGGACACATTCGGTCAGCAACAAGCTTGCTCGTAAGAAACGCAGGTGCAAATCCCATACGCGTCATTTAGTACTTCGTAAAACTCCTCGAAAGTATCTGAAATGTATCAGAGAATTGGTTTCTCGTTCGCCCGCCATACCTCTTGAAAAACTTGGTAATAGTGAAGAACTGAATGAAAAGTCTGCTGGAGGAACTTTAACAACTCAAAACATTGACAAACATTTGGAAAATGAATTTACTGAGAGCATCGACGAACCTTGTCAACAGACTTCTGAGTCAACAAGAAATGGTACGGTAGGAAATATTGTCAACTCGGAAGAATCCTCCACAGAATTGCTCAGCTTTGAAACTGATGTAAAATCTGAAAATGATCCTACTTCTATTCTGTTAAGAGAGGCAGCATCAGAAACTCCTAAAAAGTCGAAACTTAGAATGATAAGAAAGCGTAAAAGGACGGTAAACATGGCCACCAGCGACCCTAATTCAACATCCAAAAAGATTCCTAGCACTAAATTGAAAACTTTGAGATCCGTAACATTAGCTGCAAGTAATTCTCATCCAAACTCGTCTGCCCGAGACAATAAAGATTCTAAATCTATCGGAAGCATTGCGCTTTCAAAAACTCCCTCTACAAAATTAGGTTTAACCAGTGATTGTGAAAACTCAAGCGTTGCTCTTGCTTCAGCGAAAAAGAAAACCCTGAAATTTAATCGATCGAGCAAGAAATTGTCGTGTGATAAAGAAAGGGGAAAAAACTCTGAATCTGATTTTTCGGAATCTGTGAACCCCCTTATAAATGTCGAGAAACCGGTTTCGAAGAATTCCAAAAAGTGCCCAAAAGAGAAGTCATCTAAATCTGACATTTTTACAGATCATGATCCTCTGACAAGCAGAAAACGCAAACAAAGAGTAAGCAAAATTACTAAAAATGTCCGCAAATGCACAAAATCTCCGAAGCTCAGTTTTAGCTCCTCGCGAATCAACTCTGATTGCAGTCTGTCTTCGCTTGATTCTTTACCTGTCAAATGTAAGTCTGTGATAAAGCCAGATGATTCGGTCTTGGTCAAAACAGAAAGTGACAAAGTCGTTACATCGTTTTTCTTGAAAAATTTACCAACTCTAAAACCAGACCTCTCTCAAACATCCTCTGTCTTCCAAGAATCTCAAACAGAAAATAATGCTGAATATGACTCAAAATTAGATGGTACTAAGGAATACATCCCTCAGAATGTTGAGTCATCAAACGAAAAGTATTTTTCTGAACCTGTCGGAACGATCGAAGAGAAAAAAATGGAAAAGCCTCGAAAAGTATCTTCTCCAATGATTAAAAATGTAGACTTACCATCAGAGACTCAGGAACACAATTTCATATTCAGTGATTCTCAAAAAAGTCGCTCATCATCAGCCTCTGACAACCAGAAGTTTGTTGTTGATCCATCACTCAGTGCCAGTGATAATTCTCAGAGAAGCGAACAATTATTCGAAGAAAAAAGTTTTCCTGAATTGAGATACTCTCCTACTCAAGAACTTGAAGAATCAGGCTCGCTTGAAGTTGCCCCAGAATTGAGCTCTTGTGAACTTTCGTTCAAAATAGAGACAACTCCTTCAAAAGCAAATAATCATCCAACAGAGGAAGAAGCAATAAATTCTGTTCGCGATTCAGTAACATCCAGCTCTCCATCAGTTACCGTCAAAAAGCAAAGAGTGGTTGATGTGAAACAAAGTGAAGAAGAAGCCTCAAAGGTAGATACTCCCAAAAATAATCTTGTAATAACTCACCAAGAATCATTGACTCCTAACAAAATTTTAAAGCTTTTATCGGAGAACATGTCTCCTGAAAGCAATCGAGTCGTTGAGTCTCCCACTGGAATAGCTTCAAAGAACGCAATCAACAAAGACTCGGCTTGTATGAGAATAAATGTCAAGTCTACTTGTAAAAACACCAACGAAGAATCTGGATTTTCTAAGATCCTCGAGGAGTCGGCATTTACTAATACCATTAAGAAATCTGCTGATATAAACACGAGTAAAGAATCGACATTCACAAAGATCAACAAAGAATCAGCATGTACGGAACAAGTTGTTTCAACTTTCTTAAAAAAAGCTAGAAAGAAGTTAAATGTCATTCCTTTTGGCGATTCCACTCAAAGTAAAAAGGAGAAAAAATTCAAATCAGCAAAGTCTCCTAGTCCTTTCAAGAACAGTTTACCGGAGTCAAACTTGAGCAGTACCGTGAAACAACCGTACGATTCAAAACACGAGACACGACTTGACAATCCTTTCCCCACAGAGGAACCTATGGATGTTTGCTCAGGATTCTTCCAGCCGAAGACTAGACAAAATATTTTAATGGATGAGTTCAAAACTTCTTCTGAAGCCACTCATTATAACTCTACCTTAGGTCATTGTCCAGCAAATGAATATTCACCAACTCAGAATGAAAATGAAAAATTTGTACCAAAAATGTCACTGTGCAGCAGCAGTTTAATGAATGACAATCGTTTTTCAAACAACTATAACATAAGTCCCACCTGTTTTCAATCAAGCCATAGTATTTCACCTGATAATGCAGCGGCAAATACAAAATGCAATTTTGGTTATGCCTCTTTTAATAGTTGGCAGCCTTCATATCCTGATTTTTACACAAAAAACTACAGTGAGTCAGAAATGAATAGCTCTAGGTCGTCGGATGTTTCCTCGTTTACACCACTTCAGAATCCAGACCCGGTTTACTCCTCAGTAGTTCCTTTGTCTACCACCCCTGTGTATCCTGAACACAGTGGCTCATACGTTCCCTCGTCTGATGCAAGATCTTTGCTTTACGGAAATAACTTTTCAAATGCCGAGTGTAATTATGAGGCTCCTAACATCGATGCTGGAACCCAGAGTTATTCTAACTTAGATCTTAATTACAGGCCAAGCAGAGCAGGTCCTGATTTCAAAGAGAATAGTCAGAAAATTGGTGTTTCGCGTACTTCCACAAACGAAAGCGATTTTGGAAATACCTATTCTAATTTCTCCTCAAATAGCCATCTTTCAGCTGATCAAGTATCTCTTCTTTTGAATCCTAATGAAGAAAATATCTACACCACTCTTTAAATTCTACTTTCTGATCAACTTCTAGCTAGTTTTCGGGCAGTGATGTCACTCAAAGATATTATTTATTTAGAAAATCGATTTTAATGTTGTTTTTTTTTTTCATCGTCAATTTCTTGTAACTTTCCGTAACCTGATGTAGAAACAGGGACTGTTTTTCCTAGTTGGTAAATAATGGGTCTATTGCAAACTTTTGCTACAGAGTTACTGACGGTGGATTCCCATGTAAAATCGCTTGAAAATAACGTTGAGAGTATTAAAAAGTTGCAAAATTTTCTCACAAACTCGAATATTGCATTTAACAAAATTCAAAGATGGTGGTCGAATCATCGAATGAGCGGGTGACAATAGGGGATTCCAATCTATATGCAGTCTTCTTTACTGAGAAAAGTGATTCATCAAAGAGGAAGTCGCAATTAGATGGGATTTTCCCCTTGTTACCCGCTATTTAGACCGCCATCTTTGAATTTTGTTCAATGCATTTATTTATTTATTTATTTATTTATTTATTAAATATGTATATTTAGAGCACTTTACCTCCTTGAGTGCTCTAAATACTTCCTTCCCAATTTGAGAGTCTCTGGCAGGTTGCCGTTACTCTCCTCTTTCCTATCCTTTATTTTGAGAATACTGTGATTGTCTCTCCTACCCCTTCTTTTTTTATGCAGTCTAGTCGTTCACTGTGAGATATCAGCATAACGAACCACGTGTTTGGGCGGCAAGACTTTACTACTACTACTACTACTACTTCTTATTCAGTCATTCATTCATTCATTCATTTAATTAATTAATTTTAACGGGACAAGTCCCAATTACATGACAAAAGTAACAGAAAATGAGCAACTTTACAAATGACAAAGCAGGCAAAAAGAAAAAGATTGAATTAAAAAACAAAAACAAAGTTAAATATTTTTGCTTTTTGTTTTTTGTGAGCATTTATTGATTTTGTGAGTAGATTTTGGAACTTTCTGATGCTCTCAACTTTACTTTTTAGTGATTTTGCACAACCACCCTCTACATTTCTACAATGCTGTAGCAAAAGTTTGCAACAGACCCATTAGCTCTTTATATCCAGTGCTTGTAAATTTTTCAACTGTGTATTTTGCGTTGTAGCAATGTTTTGACTCTGCGAAAGGAATCATCAGTGTAAGAGATGATGCAATTACAGTGCAAAAGTTTTAAAAACTCATGTTGGTTCTTACTATTATCCACGATTCAAGTCAACAGGCCGATGATTTCTAGGAAACAGGTGGGCTTGATATAACCGTAAAAATTTTTGGCAAAAAAATAATTACAGTTTTATGATAGCAGCTTATGGAAGCTAAGTTGCATTCTACAATAGGAAGACAAAAATTTTCATTGAATATTTTTAAGTTACTTGAAATTATTATCTAAATCCTCTTTATTCAAGTCTGACGAAGCTGTTGTTTAGAATGTTGGCCACAAAGAGGCAAATCGCTATTCTTGCTCAAGTCTTACCATTTGTCAGTTGAAGAGATTGAGCTTTGATGTTGCTTGCCGTGGCGCCATTGCTCTGTCCCTGAAAAATGGGAGAACTGACCTCATTGGCGGATACATTGGCCCGCCCCGTTGAGGGAAAAGAGGGGGGAGGGAGGGGAAAAGAAAGAGAGAACAAAGGAAAAGGGGGTCTCTGGGGGAGGCAAAAATCCCAAGTCCCCCCCTTCCCGTTTGCAAGGGCTGACCGACCTGTTCTCTTGATTCACAACTACTATTACTATCATTATTTTTATTATAATTATCATTATCACATTTTTTCGGTTTATTTATAATATTGTTTTTGTTTTTTGTTATTCTCTGTATTCGTTTTTATGTATTTACTTTTTTCGTCTTGTGTATAATCGACTGAGTCTCCAGCTGTCCCTTATTCAATAGTTCCTTTTCTCAAGTTAGCTGTCTTCAAGTCTCTAAATTTTATGAATACTAATGGAAGTGTAAGGAAAGCTGTATTTTTAAAATTCTTGCCCCTTCCAGTAGAACTTTACCCGTTTTTTTTTTTTTTCATTCTCTCACTCAAGAAAAACTATTGATGTAGACCAATTTTTTGTAAATAACACGTTCCAGTACATATTTTTTTCCATGTATCAAAATAAAATTGTGATATGTGCACTGATATTTTAAGTTCTCAGCTGTTAACAAGCTGTTCTCAGTTGTTAACAGTTTTTTGTGTCGTTGTATATATGTATCATCTTTTTCCTCATCGAGGTAATAAAAAATTTATTGTTACGATTGTTGGTTTGACTAAATGTTCCGGCGAACGCATTTCCAAAGCCAACATTTTCTTCCTGGTTTTAGAGACGCTTCATCATAAATTCTTATCCTTTCGTATTTCTTTATGTAAATTTCTCGAAAACATATTTTCTGTACATAAGCCTTTGAAAGTTCTCCTTATTTGTAAATCATCAGTACCAAACAGTGAAGATTCCGGTGAAAGGATTCCTCATTTATGAGTTAAGATGAAAAATAACATCATTAAACCTCCAATCTTCTGTCATCTAATCGTTTTTTTTTCTCCCTTTTTTGTAAAGAGCCTAAAATTTTTGATACTTGATTTGAATTTTCCATTTTGTAAATATTGCTCCATAATTTCTCTCAGGGATAGTAAATACATTTTCACTGTGCTCCAATTTATGACCCATTTAGGCTGGAACTGCCTCCTCAACTATTTTAAGGTTTATCACCGCTAGCCTCCATTGATTCTAGTTTCATACTGTGTCAATGCTAAAGATTTACGTTTTGTGATTCCTCACCAATTATTTTACTCATGATCAAAAATCAGAGAAAAATTGGAGTTTGAAAAAAAGTACTCCATTTTGTATTCGGAAACAGGACAGTTTTCAAACTCCATTTTAAGTGTAATCTACATTTATTTTTCAAAATCAAGTATTGTTTTTGTTTGATTTGTAGTATGATTAAATGATACTACCCCTGATTTTTAAAAAACTGTACCAAATCACTTTTAATAACAGTTTGAAAACTTTCCAAAACTCGATTACAAAATGTAATCGGAGAGTCAGCTTTGAAAAAGGTGATGGGCAATTCTACCTTGGTAATCGAGTCTCTTTTGCCTAGCTCTTTATCTGGTGGAAGTTTTAAAAAGGTCTGTATAAAACATTTTGCGAAAGAATCAAAAATAAAGTGTTGAAAATCCTCTCATTGCAAATCGATGCATTCAGTCGATTTGTAATTTTAGGTGTTTAATTCTTCCAGTTTTTCAAGTCATTTTTTTAAATTGCAAGAAATGTTTAGCTCATATCCTATTTCAGCCTTTACTAAATGCTGGTTGTCTTAAATTTTTTGAAAAAACTCAAAAACTCTTTTGATTTTGGTCATGAATCAATTGATGTGCAGAGTATGATAGATGTAAATAAAAAGGAATCATCATAAGCGTACCAATATATAATTGAGGCCATCCCCAGAAAAATGGCTCATAAAATGATAGGTGTGCCCATTTGAGTGAATTCTAGTGAGGTCGTAGGGCTTCGATTTTCTCGGAAGAGCAATCTGCTGTTCTATGGGCCCTATGTATGGAGACGGCCTCAATTCAAGCAGACTGCGAGAACACAAGTGGTTGTAACAGTCGTCTCTCAGAACGAAAGGAAAGGAATTCTCTTGTTTTGTAAATTATTAAATTTGTTAGGTACATGCTACGCCAACGACATTTTTTGATTTTCATGTAAAGTCATCATGATTCGAAAAAGCATTTCCTCTTTCATCGTGAGTTCCACTTTGTTTATGTTTATATTTGTGAATTTTGTACTTTTTGTTAATGAAATTTTTTTCTCATGAAGCAATTGTGGTTTTTATTCCTTCAAATCTTTTTTTTTTTTTTTTTTTTTTTTCAAGAAAGTTCAATAAATAATCAACATTTTCAGTCATTGATCACAGAAAAGAGAAAATAATGACTGAAAAAAATGTTTATCTT
Organism: Trialeurodes vaporariorum; assembly: GCA_011764245.1. Lineage (NCBI taxonomy): Eukaryota > Metazoa > Arthropoda > Insecta > Hemiptera > Aleyrodidae > Trialeurodes > Trialeurodes vaporariorum. Next base: position 15,931,045 of record VMOF01000035.1, read on the forward strand.
TAGACGATGCAGGATTTTAAATTTCAACATTGTTTTATTAAACATTTGGTGAAAATTACTGAGTCGCAGTCCGAAAATAGTGAGCACAAGTCCCCTTTACGCCAATTGCCTGTGACGGGTGCAACGCCAATTGTGTTTCATGACCTGTTTTTTTGTGCACTAATGTGCGGAGTCAAGATTCAGCTAGAGTCAACATTACATTAGTCAGCTGGTTTTCTGATGAAATCCTAAAGCATCTTCAAGCATTTCACTGGAAAGTGTTTGCACTTAGCAGTGATTGTGGGATTGATTATGTAATCTGTTTGGTTAAGGCAGGACGTACCTGAAACTTAATATAGTCCTTCAGAGACATCTGCTGTCAATCACACTGCACGAAAAGTTTCAATATCCCTTCTGAGAAAGTCTCTCGAAGTGCCTTGTGCGATTACTACAACATCAATAAGACTCAATCACTTTTCATCAGAATAATTTCCAAAGGGGGGGGGGGAGGCTAAACCTCATAACCAAATTTCACAGTTGAGAAAGGAGAGGAGCTCTTGATTTTTGCTTGTTTTCTGCTCATGTTTCGGAAAAGTGTGAATATGGGATGGGTATCATCAAATCTGGGGGGGGGGGGGCTGCAAACAGTCAACACCGCGCGTTGTTTGCCAATTATTGCTTTTTCAGTCTGACTGCTCTTTTAAATGCCGTCATTTCCATTAATTTTGCATGTTGCATCAAAATATTTTGGAATTTCACGTGAAATTTTTCCATGTATTAAAAAAATAAGCTGACTTGGGTTTGCCTGAAGTGTCTGTCCATTGATACCTTCATGGGAAGTGACATCAATTCAAGCCTTTCCTTATGATCTAGGTGGAAATTATATGAACTTTTCTCGCAAAACGGGTAGAACCCAGAGATGAGTATTCAAATTTCCCACAAATTTTTAGAGTGAAACCCCCAAGAGCTGCCAACTGCTATTGGACGGCGGACGGCTGAAAAGCTTTTTTCAGCGCTTTTCGAATAATTTTTAAAACCTTATCATATGACATATAGATGTAATAGATGTATCTTTTTGATGAAGGGATTTAGTAATGACTATAAAGATGTGAAAACCGCAATTTCGAGAGAAATTCTGGCTAGAGTTTCATATCAGCAATTTTAATTTTACTGAGCCTGCCATACATCACTGTCATAATAACATGCGCAAAACTAGGTTATGTTGACCACAATAATAATGATGAAGTAATGAAGTTGACCTGTTATCATTGTTATCACCACTGTTATTAGTCAATTCTAGAATAATATTAAAACCGTTTTATTTTCGAGAATCGAACATTCTCTCACAATTATCTCATGCTGAGAATTATTATCTTTTTAAGTATTGCTGTTATCCAGGACTATCATCATGTCAATCTCATGATTCATTGGACAGTATGTTCGAAAGATTATCATGTTAAATTTCACCATCATTGTTGAGATTTTCGAGGATTTCTCTCACCGGAGTTGATTTTACACTCTATTCATGGCGGTAAGTCTTTTAGAAATTTTCAATCCTTGGCTTCTCTATTTTGTCTACGTGAAGTTAAGTTGCCCGAATAAGTCTGTAAAACGTATACCTAAGGAATAAAGTTGATATTCGTAAATTCTCCTTCCTTTATATTGATTGTATTGTTTTTATCGAAAGCCTTCTGTCTTTGCCACAGAGGCTGTGAGGTTTTTTCTAATCGCATTTTCTAATGGATGCACCAAAGAGAATCTGTGGAGCACAGTGAGTCAGTGAAATGTGCAACGAACGCTCTTACCGTCCTTAGAGAAAATATGCTGTTGTTTTGCAATGAACTGATCATAACAATTTGGTGTCTTGGATGAGTCTTCACTAAGATTTCTGTTTTCAAACTAATTTTGTCTTACTATGAAGGTTTGTCTCCACCTGCTTTTTTTAGCGCTTTTTAACCAATAGACTGCATTTGTTTTGATGAATTGAGTTTGTTTTATTGGTGCTTCAACGGCCTATATTGGTTCAAGCTGCTCAAAAGAGTTTTTAAAATGGCAGGTACAGATATCATGCTGGGTTTTAAGGACACCCAAATTCAAAAATCAGCAACCTCATTTCTGACGATGGTAGGTCGTTCTGATGACTTTAAGAAACTCATTTCTGTTGAAATTGAAATGATTCCCTGGGCTAATTTTTTTTATTAGAAAAAAACCATTCTTGCATGTATTTGACCTGTATCATTCAGCTAGTAAAAAGCTCTGCTATGGTCCATTTTCTTTCGTGTTTTCTTGTAGAGTAAAAACAAATGAAAATAGTGCAAGACCTTAAGTACATATATTCTAAAAGTTCATACAATTTCCTACAAAATCAGTTGTAGATGTAGATCAAAGCTTCCGTGATTTTGGTCCTTTGCAAGAAGATGCCGGAAAGAGCCAGGCAACTTCTAAAACACCAAAATCCAAATAACATTATCATTATTTTTATTTTACAGTTGGGGAAAATAGTTACGAGCAAGCTTGTCGCTCCTTTCCGCTCAGTAGCTGTCGGGATCTCAGGTGGTGTTGACAGTGCTGTTACAGCTCTCCTTTTGAAGCAGAAAGGCAAGAGTATATTACTTCCATCTTTTCTGTCCTTTATAATTTTTTGATCCCTTGCACTTTGCAAGCTATTCATTCCAGTTGTCAGGTAAGCTCTGCCTTTGTTATGAGGCTAATGGTTTCAACAGGAACTCAATGAAACTTGATGGAATGCTGTATTTTTTACTGCAGTTATAGTCAGCTCATTTTAAGCGTTCCATTGAAATGGACGGGAACAGGCCAGCCACTCTCAATCGTCAGCTTACCGATCCAGGTTTTTTTAGACCTACCGAGAGTAACCACGAATAATCTGTTCCAACCAAAGATTACTTATACTCCAGATATGGCACTAGCTATCTTGCCAATGTTAAATTTCGTTGAGCGCCTTCATTTCTAAAACCGAGCTAAAACACATACACTGGCCCACGGTTTGTTTACGTTTCGGCAAGCGAGAGACGTGCGGGGGGGTGGGGGTCGTGGCCTCGTGGGCCAGTCAACTGGCCCCACCCTGCCCGCACGTCTCTCGCTTGCCGAAACGCAAACAAACAGTGGGCCAGTGTATGTGATTTAGCAATGAAGGTGCTCAACAAGATTTTAGCTAGTGCCATATCTGGAGTATAAGTAATCTTTGGTTCCAACCTATTGCATAATTTTTTATGAATGAAAAAATTAGCCTATATACTTAACTTAAAATAATAATAATAAGCCTTTCTTTTATATAAGTAAGTTTACGAAATTCAGTGATTGCTGCGGTCTCTCCTATTACGGAGGGTGAGTTAGCAAAAACCCATACTACTTAAAAAAAAATATAAAAATCTTTTTGTCACGTTGTCAAAAAATCACATTGTCTATTATTAAAGCCAGCGCTCTCTGCATTATGATTATTGATCCAACTTTTTGGTGACATTCCTATTACATTGAAGTACTGTTGATGTGAGTTGGCTTTAAACCAGACGTGTCTTTATTTTTTATCAATGAAGTTCAGTGGCAAAAAACAAATGAAATAGTTTTTGAAAGAGAAAAGATGCCATGTTTTAAGAAGATGTTCCTCAAAACATCTGAAAACTTTTTTGAATTTTAAATTGGTCCAGATGGGCTCATTCTGATTTTTTCATTTTGTATCCAGGTTTTGATGTAAAAGGTGTTTTCATGAGAAATTGGGATGAAGTTGATGAAATTGGAGTTTGCAGTGTTGATCAAGACTGCGAAGATGCAAAGTGGGTGTGCGATAAGTTAAGCGTACCTTTCTACCAGATCAATTTCGTAAAGGAGTACTGGAATGATGTTTTCAGGTATTCATAGTCTTGGTTTTACTTTCAATCTTTTTAAGACTTAAAGATATCCCATAGGAAGTACTGACTGCCAACCTCGGAAATCGTTAAAAAGTTAAAAATTTTGTGTTGTAAAGTCAAAATTACCGATTTAAAATGTAACAGGTACTACAGTTTTCCTACAATGACCCCCTCGCCCCCTTCCAACCTCAAAAGAAGCAAGTTGAGTGAAAACCCTGAACATGCTCATCGGTCCAAAAAATTAACTTGCTTACGTCCAATTAGTTTTTAACCAATGTCTTTTACTCAGTTAATGAATTTTTTGATAATTAATCTTTTTTTTTAATTCATTGTTACAGTTTCTGAACATTAGTTCTTATTATTTTCTGTTCTGATTTCATATCTTAGTTTCTGACCTGTACTATAGCCCTCTCAGTGGCGGTTTGTGCAACTTGGCAACCATGCTTACTTGTTATTTAAACCTATGCAAAAGTATCGATATCTTGGGGGTGCATATACACCTCCTGAAGATCGATTGTTTTACGTTGGTTTAAATGCGTAGAATATGTTGTTACCACATTGCACGAGCCGCCTCTGAGCCGTCTGTATGAACTCTATGTATTAAATTGAAAAATAAAATAAAATAAAATAAAATAAAATAAAAACACTGACTAGAATTGAAAAAGTCTAGTTGTGAAAAGTAGAGGTTTTGTTTTGAATGGTACCAATATTTTTCTAACTCCGGAGCTTCCGGAAAGTTCTCTGAATTTCCAACATCCAATGTTTCGACTCAGAACTGATCTCAGACTTCCGTATTTTTCAGTGAGTTGATCAAAGATTATGAAAGCGGCTTCACACCAAACCCTGATATTCTCTGCAATCGGTACATTAAATTCAACAGATTTCTACATTATGCTATGAACAATCTCAAGGTTGGAGCTGTTGCGACTGGTCACTATGCACGATCAAGTTTTGGAAATTATCTGGAGCATTACAGCCCTGACAGAAGTAAGTGACTTGAACCAGTTTTGTATTCTTTTCATCTAGACCTGTTTATTTTATTTGAAACTCTTATGATTCATAGAGGTTATTTTTAGGAGAGGTATGGTTGGGCACATAAAGAGTGTCAGACGACCTCTAGATGTAGGCCACCTGCAGTACTTATCTGAATGGTTTATGCATGGGGGCAGAATCACCTCTAATGAAGATTTTATACCAGATTTAGTTTCTTTACCCAATTTACTTCTAAGTCCAATTTACTCAATTACTTTACCCAATTTACTCTAAAAAGTCCGGTGAAAGTTTATCAATGAAAATTGAGCCCCTTTCATTTTGTTTGTACAATTTTTCAATCTTTTAAACATCGGACAAAAACTTAGGATTTTTACGCCCTAACAACATAGTGTCCGTCATGAATGTAAAATCGGGTTTTCTCATCATACGATATCTCTTTCTCTCTGTTCCGAGACACTTCCCATGTATTTTGACCCAGTAATTTCAGATTAGGTCTTAGTTTTTACTCAAAACTGATACTTTTTCCATAATTTCAAATTTTTTGCGAGGAAGACGTAAATTGGAATTTACGTAAAATCTAAGCCAATTTAATGAAAACTGATGGCACTTTTGAGATCTGCGTCTTAAAATACAAAAGAGTGTGATGATGAAGTGAAATCATAGACGGAGAATTATTCTAAAACACTAAAAAATTCAAAGCTCGTTATAGCTTCTTGGAATATTCGAACTTAATACTTTTTTTTTGGAAATTTCCTTGCCAAATGTTTAAAATTGAAACAATTTGAAAAAAAAAAAAAAAATAGGCATATTATTATTTCTCAGAGTAGGTATACTGGACAATATGGTTTTTACAGATTTGAAAAATATTAAAAATAAGCCACCTGCAATAGTTTTAAGTTTGGGTGAAAATTTACCCCCCCCCCCTTTTTATCATCAGAAGGTGTAAAATACCTTCGGCACACAAGGGTTAGTAGCCCAGTACTTATTCTTATTTTTAACTTTTGAAAATCGTTCTTTTAGAATATTTGTCCAATTTTCTGTTCTCAGATGCAAAATTGTTAAAGCCTTGCGATTCTGGGAAGGACCAAACTTTTTTTCTTAGTCAGATACCCCAAGCAGCTCTTCAGAGAACGCTATTCCCTCTTGCGGATATGATGAAGGAGGAAGTTAAACAAATAGCAGAAGAGAATGGGTTTGATAGAATTCTAAAAAGGAAAGAAAGCATGGGAATATGCTTTATTGGATCCAGAAAATTTCAAAAGTTCATCGCCGAGGTAACCTAAACTTTCTTTATTTCAAAAAGCGAGCTGTAACTATAGAGGGCCTAATACATGTTAAAAGTCCTATCTCAAAGTGTGACAGCATGTGCAATCTGATTCTAATTTGTTTGCCTCATTTTTTTCAACCTGAAATCAAAAATTGTAACTAATTCAGAGGAAATTGGTTTTACACGACGCAAGTGTTTTAGAGTGGCTGTCTAGACAAGGAATTCTAATGCAACTATCCAAGTGAGACAATTTTGCTTGTTTCTGGCATGTGTCTGTTTCTTTATCATGGAAATCCTTCTAAAAAAAAAACACTCATACCAATTTCCGTGTCCAGATAGCCACTCTAGAATACTTGCACGTCTTTGTTTAAGGTGATTCCGTGGCAAACTCCCGGAAATTTTAATCCGATAGATGACGTTACTTGTCACTGGCTCCGAAAATAGTCGTTTTTTGACAGTTTTTGGCTGTTTTCTCTGAACAGACGAATAGTAGACAAAAAATCGGACTGTCAGCACCTGCTTAATTTTTTGCTTGATTTTTTGAGCCATAAACGGGCCAAATTGGTTCTAAAATGAAGGCGTAACTATGCAAAGAAAAAATCAAGTGTAATTTGGAGTTGTATCAGCAAAGATTACAGGTGAAACCGAAACCTGTAATCTTTGCTGATACAACTCCAAATTACACTTGATTTTTTCTTTGCATAGTTACGCATTTATTTTAGAACCAATCTGGCCCGTTTATGGCTCAAAAAATCAAGCAAAAAATTAAGCATGTGCTGACAGTCCGATTTTTTGTCTATTATTCGTCTGTTCAGAGAAAACAGCCGAAAACTGTCAAGAAACGGCTATTTTCGGAGCCCGCGACAAATAATGCCATCTATCGGTTTAAAATTTTTGGGAGTTTGCTATAGAATCACCTTTAAACCAATTTCTAATATATTTTTCACAACTTTTTTTTAAAAATTTTTAAGGTTAAAAAAATGAGGTAAACAAACTGAGCCCGGTGAAAATGTCCATAAGAGATTTCCATCATGACTGTCTCCATGCTGCCTTAAGGTGATTCTATGGCAAACTCCCGAAAATTTTAATCCGATAGATGGCGTTGCTTGTCGCTGGCTCCGAAAATAGCCGTTTTTTACGGTTTTTGGCTGTTTTCTCAGAACAGACAAATAATAGACAAAAAATTGGAATGTCAGCACCTGCTTAATCTTTTGTTTGATTTTTTGAGCCATAAACGGGCCAAATTGGTTCTAAAAGAAAGGAGTAACTATGCAAAGAAGAAATCATGTGTAACTTGGAGTTGTATCAGTAAAGATTACAGGTGAAACAGAAATCTGTAATCTTTACTGATACAACTCCAAATTACACTTGATTTTTTCTTTGCATAGTTACGCCTTTATTTTAGAACCAATTTGGCCCGTTTATGGCTCAAAAAATCAAACAAAAGATTAAGCAGGTGCTGACATTCCAATTTTTTGTCTATTGTTCGTCTGTTCTGAGAAAACAGCCAAAAACCGTAAAAAAACGGCTATTTTTGGAGCCAGCGACAAGTAACGCCATCTATCGGATTAAAATTTTCGGGAGTTTGCCATAGAATCACCTTAATAGAACATCCATTAATGCTTCTCTATTGGTATTGCTGGTTGGTTTCAAACAGTGTTGCCAGATCGAGGGTAAAAAGCCGTATTGTCCCCATTTAAATCAATGCAAAACGTACCGTTTTTTCACCCCAATCGGGCAACACTGGTTTCAAAGGAGGTCTACCTTTACTTCTTCATTGCCTCCCAACCAAACTACCAATAAATTCAAGTATTTCTGTCAGCTTCCTTTTGTACCAAAGGAAACTGTTGTTAGCTCATTCTGAAGTTTTCCTATGGTTCGATTCATGGTTAAAATTGGAAAAACGGTTGAGTATTTTTAACGAATTGCTATTAGGGAGCCTCGAGGAGAGCCTCAAGAAGCTCTGTGTGAAATTATTTACCAAATAAACAAAAAACTCTGAATTTTGTAAATTGCTAATCGATGTACTCAATTGATTGGCAGATTTCGCAAATAATGTCGAACACACAGCATCCCAAGACTCTCTTCATGCTCTGTGAAATCGATTTTTTTTTCAAAAACTCGAGTATTTTTTTCAATTTTGGCCATAATTCGAACTGTGACAAAACTTGAGACTTGAACCCTGTGAAATCATCTGAAATTCTTATTCCCAAACTTTTTCGATTACTCGGCAATCTTCTTTGTTTTCAATTGCATCATCAAAACTGTAGAAACTACTTCTTTTTTTTTTCAGTACGTTCCGGATCGAGAGGGTAAATTCATTGATATAGAAACTGGTAAAGTTGTAGGAACACACCAAGGTATTCATCATTGGACACTTGGCCAACGAAGCAAGATAGGCGGCCTGGCTAAGCCTTATTATATCGCCAAGAAACTCCCGGAAACTGGGAATATTTTTGTGGTAAGCAGATTTACTTATGAATCAAATTTGCTTCAGGCAAATGCTTGCTCTTAGTTAGTTGGATATGAAATTTATAACAGTTTTTAGTATTTTCAAATAATACAGCTTCTTGTGGAAAATTTTTTTTAATTCATAACCACATAATCCACATACTTATCCATAATCCACATAGTGGAAGCAGTAGAGAAAAAGAAGTTAACAATCCAAAGTCTTTCCTTGAAAATTTTTAACAAGCTTCCTGACACTTTTAGAAAGCTGCTAAAGGAAGATGGTTGTAAAAAGAAATTATTAATAACTAACGTGAGAAATAGTTCCTCGGAACTCCGCCAGAGAGCCTCATGATAAGAAAGTCGAATCAGGCCTGACAAAACAACTCCGGATCAAGAATTAAAATGTGACCGGAACGGGAAAATCGTAATGTTGGGTGACACTTGACATACGACCGGAAAGGATTAAGAAAACCCAGTTTTCCTCATCAGAGTTTCATGCTGTAACAATTTGAAATCAGGACTTTTGAGCTAGAGCGCACCCTCTGTTTTATCTGCCCTTTCACCAAGGAACTCCACAGTTGTAAAAATTTACGCAAATCATGCCCCAAGTGTGAAGGATATCCTGAACTATGCCTGCACAATCTTCCACAACCTCTGTATTCTCCTGGAATCCCAACATTTTTTTACCACTCTCTATTTTGCTACAATTTTTGTAAAAAGGTCAAATTTACCTTTTCACGATCAGTAGAATTTTACCAAAAAAAAAAAAACCACAAAATTTCCCATTTTGCCTCACTGATCATGCAATCCCGAGATCGCCAGATCGGGAATATTCCATAGGCCTGCCCTGAACTAAAATTTAATGTTCTTCTTTTCTTTTTCAGGCCGCCGGAGCAAATCATCCTGCTCTAACAACAAAGTTAATGTTCACCAAAAAACCTTATTGGATAGATTCAGAACCCGATGAGCTTAAGAAACACAGTATTTTAAAATGCCAGTTTAGATTTCAGCATACTTACGACACTACAAATTGTACATTACTCAAAGACACCAAGGGTAACCTATTTATTCACCTCGAGGAACCTCTTCTTGCTCTGACTCCAGGACAGGTGGGTGTTCAGTTTTTACCGTAAATATTTTAAAAAATAAGATGTATTGCTAAGTTCTTGAAATGTGTTGCATTTTTTTTATCAGAGACCACACACTATCTATTTTACCCATGCGCCATATTTGTGTGCCGTAACAACTATTTTTTTCAGGGTCTCAACAGAACACCGCAAACATTATCCATACGTTGACTGATGAGCAAAGTTGTTGAGATGTTTGCCTAGTGAAACGGAAGCCCCAAAACTGCATCAGTCAATATATGAACCATGTTGGATGGTGCTCCCTCTTGCTCCCTTTATTAATTCCTGTTGAGTTTCAAAAAATAAGCCAGCCACTGCGCACATGGCTAGTGCGTGGTCTCTATAATATATTGTCTCTGTTTTTTATTTATTTTTTATTTATTTTCAATGTAGCACAAAAAGCTAACAGTAGGTCATGGCACATGTCAATATATTTCAACATGAACCAACAAAAGACACAAGCCACAAAATTTCATTTAAACCATGGAAAGGCTTTCTTAATAACAAATTTCAGCAAAACAAAAAACATCTCTTAATATTCAGCAGTCAACAGCGCTCAGATTCATCTTGGTGTTGCATGGTGATCATCCTCCTCTTCATTTCCAGCCTATCCTCATGTGTTTACCGAACATCACCTTTCTACACCAAGCCAAATCAGAGCGCTGTTGAGTGTTGACTGTTGTTTTTTTGAATTTACGAGATTAAATTGTGCCTCAAATCTGCCTAATTTATTTATTTGTAGTGCACCGTCTTTATTTGTCTGTGACATTTCCTACCCAACCTAACCTAATTTTAAAACCTGAAATAATTTTTGCTGTCTCTGCAGTTTGCTGTCTTTTACCAAAGAGATGAATGCCTTGGAAGCGCTCGAATAGAGAAGATTGGGCCTACCTTCTTCACTCTGAATCCCAAAGAATGCAAGAGGACTCCGGCAGAAGATGGAAAGGAAGCAGAAGTGAACGAAGGAGTAGCGAGTTGATAAGACTTTTATAACTAGAATTTAGATTACAAATAACAATAGTCTTTTAAATTTAATTGAACGGTTTTATGCCAAAAGCAGCCAACCACGCAAGAAATTAGCTGCAATTTTGGCCCCTTTTTTGCACCGATCCATTCAATGGGAGAGTAATTCGCTGTTAATACTTTTACCAAATAGCTCTTCAATGGGCGGTGGTTCTGCGCGCCATCCTGAAGAGTGTCGAATAGTCAGACAATTACTGTACATACTTTTGATTTTCTTGTAATTTTTATTTTTCTAATATACAGCCTCAATTTTGTACACACTTTGTATTTTTCTTTCTGTCATTCGCCTATCCTACTATAGTGATGACGGACCACCAGATGTTGCTATCTCAGTGAGTGGCAACAGGGAGTCGTCATCACAGCAAATGGTAGCTAAAAGTAGCCATCGCGGCGACTGGCGTCCAGTAATTGCCATTTTGAGTTGCCTTATTGGCAAATGAAGGTTGCTATCCTAGCAGCAATTATTCTCGCTCCGATTCTTGCGCTTGGCGACTTGCTATGAGTTTGCTAGCAGACATGGGCAACATGGAATGGTTTCCTTGATTTCTTTGCTTTACTTAGCTTGGCAAATATGAGGCTGCATGCAAGGGGTGACTGACAGCTAGAAGTTGCTCTGATTTTGCGCTTCACCGCGCCCGGTTACTGACTCCTTGAAGATGTTTGATCCAAATCCTATGCTTCACCTCACAAGGTAACTGCGAGTGCAGGCAGCAAAAACTCTTGCTTTTAGGGAACAATTTTTGCCTTTCCTTGCAATAATGGGAGACTCTTATCTTAATTTCGTCACTCTCTCCATGCTGTCAAGAAAAATTCACAGAGTAATTAGCCACCAGAATGGTGATCCACATCCGATTAATGGTACCGTGACACCTGCTGACACTAGTTTCCAAGGAAAGTTGTCTCTCATTGGTCACTTTTTGATGGAGTTACAGTATTACTAGATGGGAATCTCCCATTATTACTGCCCTACGCAACCATTACGCTTGTGTAAATAAACCAGTTTATTGAGTTTAGGAGTGGATTCTGGAAGTTTTTAATGCTACCTCTGTCATTCTTGGAGATTTTTACTCCAAAATTAACTATCAAATCGCTTGTAGAAAAAGTGTGCAACAGCCCCATTGAAGATCTCTCATTTTTTAACTATACAGGGTGTCCCAAAATTGATAGTAAATATTTTTACCACGTATTTTTGGGGCCAAAATAAGACTTTTTTCCCCTATGAACACGTGTCCGAAAATGCCCCCCCTCGGAGCTACAGCCCCCCAAAGTTTTTAAAAGGAATCGGTTTTTCTTCGATTCTAGCAACGGATCTGCGTAAAAATGGATGCAAATTGGTTTCTGGGAGTAACTTTAGGCGTTCTTTCCGATTCCGTGGTCGAAAACTCCCGAAAGGGTCAAGAAGGGGGGGTTTGAGGGGGGTTCAAATTTTAAATTGAATAATTTTTTAGTGCTCCGTAAGAAAATGAGAGAAGTAACAAAAGAATATGATGAAACAAAACAAAAGGAACATTTTTGATCTCTTGTGTTTTTTTCATAAGACGCACGGAAAATGAGTAAAATCGATTTTTCGCCGGGAGCGCACAGCCCGAGAGCGCTGCTCTGTGCACTCAACTGACTCAACGATCGACTCGACGCAACGCGGCACTGAAACAGCGCTCTCGGGCTGTGCGCTCCCGGCGAAAAATCGATTTTACTCGTTTTTCGTGCGTCTTATGAAAAAAACACAAGAGATCAAAAATGTTCCTTTTGTTTTGTTTCATCATATTCTTTTGTTACTTCTCTCATTTTCTTACGGAGCACTAAAAAATTATTCAATTTAAAATTTGAACCCCCCTCAAACCCCCCCTTCTTGACCCTTTCGGGAGTTTTCGACCACGGAATCGGAAAGAACGCCTAAAGTTACTCCCAGAAACCAATTTGCATCCATTTTTACGCAGATCCGTTGCTAGAATCGAAGAAAAACCGATTTCTTTTAAAAACTTTGGGGGGCTGTAGCTCCGAGGGGGGGCATTTTCGGACACGTGTTCATAGGGGAAAAAAGTCTTATTTTGGCCCCAAAAATACGTGGTAAAAATATTTACTATCAATTTTGGGACACCCTGTATACTTGCTATGGAGTTAGTGAAAGAGCCTTAGAAAAGTAAGATAATTATCGATATTAATTATCAAATTATCAATGGACTGTGAGAATAATAAGAGGGCAAACCGTAATTACTTCAACTTTCCTCTCGTGCTTAACTGTGACATCTTGCATCTTTCTACAGCCTCAATAAAGAGGGATGACCATTAAGTGGTAAAGCGGCCGTACTTTTCCGCCAAGGTTTTTAAAAAACACGCACGAACGTTGCTTGATAACGATAATATTGATGAATGATGCATGACCGAAATTTCTTGTTATTAGGTAAGTTAGGTTAGGTTTTTCTGTGTTGTCTGCCGCGTGGGGTTTGTTATGATGATTTCAAATCTAATTTTGAACAATTAACTGTGTTAGTTTTAATTGAATGATCCACAACCATGTCTCATATAATTCGGTTAGCTTCAGAAAGGGTGGAGTTCTCTGTGCCTAGTGAAAAAGCACCTCCTCAATTGTTTACCCCCGGCATGGTGATATCTCAAGAAACTGGCTTTATGAGGTAAATTTCTGTGTTCATCTGCCATCATGACCGTCTCTCTCAAGTAGTGTTTATTTTACTGTCCATTCAACCAGCTTAATGTTTTCTCAATTTGATCTTTCTGTGCTCCGGCTGACTTCCATGAACATGGAGCTCGATGGAAGGGTTGCTCAGTTGGAATGGTTTGTCTAGTGTTCCGATGTTGGAGAAACGGAACTATCTGTTTCTTTTGCTCTATATGGAACAACTTCAACTGTAGAAGGACAAATTCAGCATCATGACAAGAAGCTGAAGGTGGAATAGGTATTCACTTTAGTTTTGAGATGTTAGAGACAGAGCAGAAGGAATTCTAGAAGGGATATTCTTTAGAAAAGGGGCCGTTCTCAAAACTAACCTATACCTGCGTATTTTGACAACAACTATGTGATTGTACTCTAGTGGGAATAGTCAAGCCTCGGATGAAGATATAATTAAGGACCACCGACTGTTGTTAGTCCTTTTCAATCCTGGCCTCACCGCCACAGCAGCGATTTGAAGAACTACAGCAGTCTCAAAGCAGCATAATTTATTTAGCACAATTTCTGCTTGCGCAGGCATGTGTTGCGGTGGCTCAGTGGCAAACTTCTTGGTCACCACGGTGGAAAGTTGGGTTCAAGTCGGGGTCCGGGCGGAGACTTTTTGCGATCTCTCAAGGATTTCTAGAAATCATCTCGAAGATTACTCAAAGTTTCTCACACCGCTGATTGAGCGCGCTGTTTGCGGTGCAAAAACCGCTTGCAGGTTTTGACACGGGCAGAGATAAGAAGTCGACAGTCCTTGTTATATCTTTGTCCATGGTCGAGCCTTCAATTCCAGAAATATAGAAAATCATCAAATTTTATTTTTATTTTTTCTTCATTGTACGAATAACATCACATTTCCAGCTCCAGTATGACAAATTTTCAATTGGAATCTAGTGTCGAGAATAAAATGGTTATCTAGGCAACGGGAAGGAGGAAAAAGGAGGCAACTATTTGAGTTTCCAACATCTTCTCCTCCCCTCCGATAAAAACAACTAAACGAATATTAGTAAGTTAGTATCCTGAAACTACAAACTTCATTTATTTAAATTTTTCTAAGTAAACTCGTTTATCTTCTCTTTTGCTTTCAGGGGTCATGGAACTTATGGCGAGAACGACGTCATCAAAGCATCAGTTGCCGGTATTGTAGATAGAGTGAATAAGTTGATCACTGTCAGACCTTTGAAGACTCGTTACAACGGTGAAATTGGTGATGTCATCGTCGGTCGAATTACTGAAGTCCAACAAAAACGTTGGAAAGTGGATGTGAGTGCTCGACTGGATGCCACACTTTTCCTCTACTCTGTTAATCTACCCGGAGGAGAACTGGTTAGTATTGTGCTTTGTTTTCTTCATGCTAGTTTCATATTGACACCGTCTCGGAAGAGTGTCTCAAGTACTATGACTTTTAAAAGAAAGTACCCTGATTGAAATTCTTTTTGTATAATTGTTCAGTTGTTTTCAATAGCATTTTCGATTTTACATGACCGACTTTAAGGAGTCATTCTGTCTAGTTCTTAAACACTTGAAAGCCGAAAAATTGTTCAAAGGTTGCCGAGATTTAAAATGGTAAAAATTTCGAGTAGGGTACTTCCTTCTGAAAGTCATAGTACCATTTTTGTTGAGCTTGAGCAGAAACATTTTGAGTATTGGGTCCTGAACATTAGTGGTGCCTGCTTTTGAATTGCATCGGCAAGTGGTTAATTAGCAACAAGTCGAAACTCTGCGCCGACCATCCGCTCTCCTGTGCAGAGTGATTTATCGCATTTTTATTTTGTTCTGTTGTATTATCTAGTTTGAAGTTTCCAACCTAAAGTTTTTAAATTTGAACCCAGCAACTGTTTCCTGATTTTCTGGACTCTACCATTAATTTTCTAATCCCTTATTTTCAGAGGCGACGATCAGCAGAAGATGAGCAAATGATGCGGAAGTATTTAACCGAGGGTGATTTAATTAGTGCTGAAGTTCAAAATATCAACTCGGATGGATCTCTTTCCTTGCATACAAGAAGTTTGAAGAATATAAAATATGGCAAGGTAAGAAAAATTTCATATGAAAACAAACATTGGAACAATCAGAAAGTCGATTCCGCAGTTAAGGACTGGCCTGTGATGGGCTAAAATGCCTTGCATATTTGTTGATGTGTCTTTGCCTTGTTTCCTTTTTTTCCCCCGTTTCTTGATCAAATTGTACTTTTTCTACTTTCTCATAACTAACAAAGTTAGAAATTGAGAAAGTATTGGGATGGCAAATTTGCAAAAACATTCTGCAACCAGCCTACTGTAAAATTAGCCCCTTAAAGGGGGGTCCGGGGGTCTCCCCCAGGATATTAAAGGGTCTGGGGGTCTCCTCCGGAATAATAGAGGGGGTCTGGAGGCCCCCCAGATTAAGTTTGATGGGAGAAAATGTTCGTTGGGTATTCCCTACAGTTTATTTATTAGTCCAGTCGTTTGCTGTTAAACACCAACATAACAAACAATACTTTGGGTGGCTGGACTTCACTATTACTTCTGGCACTACTACTACTAGTTTTTAGTGCATGCGACGCCTCGATGCCTCTACGGGCGCCCAGAAGAAGCGGTCGGCCCCCCGCGTATTGGTGGACGGATGAGATCGCCGAACTAAGGAGAATATGTCACGTCATGCGTCGCAAGGCGACCAGAGCGAGGCGAAACTCCAACGAGCTAGAAGCCAGGACATCTCAACTCAAGAGGGCAAAGAAAGATCTGAAAAGGGCGATCTTCCTGAGCAAGCAGAAGTGCTGGGACGACCTCCGGAAAGAGATCGACCGTGACCCCTGGGGCAAAGCGTATAAAATCGTAATGGGCAAATTATCCCGCCCCGGAGCGAGTGGGAGTCTCAGTTCCGAGGAAATGGAACGTACGATCGATACATTGTTTCCATCACATCCCCCGAGAAAACCGGACGCAGACATCGAGGTAGAAGACATCCCCTACTTTACCTCCGAAGAGCTAACGCGCGCCGCGGCTACCATGAAGAACCGGAAAGCTCCCGGCCCTGATGGCATACCCGCAGAGGCGATAAAAGAGGCGGCCCTGCGCTTCCCCAGGCTCATGCTGAACATGTATAACAGCTGCATAGAAACGGGGATTTTCAGCCAACGATGGAAGAGACAGAGACTAGTGCTGATCGACAAGGGGAAAGGAGGACCGAGGAAACCAAATTCCTTCAGACCCCTCTGCATGTTGGACACAGCCGGGAAACTGCTGGAGAAAATGCTGAAACCCCGCCTTCACCAAGCGCTGGAGGAGGGTGGAGGCCTTGCCGATAGACAGTTCGGCTTCAGACCGGGCAGATCGACTGTTGACGCTGTACGGGAAGTCGTACAAACCACAGCACAGACCAAAACCGGTAATCACCGGTCGAGGAACGTTTACTTGGTAGTCACTCTCGACATCAAGAACGCGTTCAACAGCCTGCGCTGGGACGCCGCACTGGAAGCGCTGCGAGATAAGTTCAAAATTCCGGGGTATCTCCTACGAATACTTCAGAATTATTTTAAGGACCGTACACTGCTGTACGAAACCGACGAAGGTCAACGCTGCAAGGAAGTCACCGCAGGAGCTGCACAGGGGGCCATCCTGGGGCCAGACTTGTGGAACGCGTACTACGATAAGATCTTTCGCATACCGATGCCGGACGGGTGTTTCCTAAACGGTTACGCAGACGACATCGCAGCGGTCATCGAAGCGCGAGATCTGGAGCACGCCAAACTACTGCTCAGTAGAATGATGTTGAGGATCCTCGAAGCCCTGGCGGAGCTTGGACTGGAGCTCGCTCTGGAGAAGATCGAAATCTTAGTGATAACTACCCGCAGGATTCCAACAATCAACATCACAGTGAGCGTTGGAGACCTCACAGAGGTGAAGACCGCAGAAGTACTGAACTATCTCGGAATCACGCTCGATGGGAAGCTTACGTTCTCCCAACACATCAAGCGCGTTTCCGACAAGGCAGCGCGAGTCGTGGCCGCACTCAGCCGCATTATGGCCAACACGAGGGGACCGAAACCCAGTAAGCGCAAGCTGCTGATGTCCACGGTCCACTCGATACTCCTGTACGGCGCTGAGATATGGGCCGACGCATTGGAAACGGAGGTTTACAGGAAGCGCATGGCATCGGTCCAGCGACGAGGAGCGTTAAGAATCACTTGCGCATACCGCACCGTCTCAGAACCAGCCGCGCTCCTCGTCGCCGGAGTGGCCCCAATCGACCTCTTGGCAAAGAGAAGGAAGCGGATCTACGATCGGAAGGCAGAAGGAGACGTCGCTCGCGTCCGACAAGAAGAGGACGCAGCCATGACAAACGCCTGGAGGGAACGCCTCGCGAACGAGAGCAGAGGCGAGTGGACAAGAAGATTGATACCGGACCTACACACGTGGATCAACCGCCCACACGGCGAGGTCAATTACCACCTGACCCAATTCCTGACAGGTCACGGGCTCTTTGAATCATACCTCCATAGGATGGCACTGGCGCCAAGCCCAAGGTGCAGATATTGCCCAGGCAACATAGACGACGTACATCACACCTTCTTCGATTGCCCCCGATGGACCGAAGAGAGGAGTAGACTGACAGAAGAAGTCGGAGAAATTACACCGGACAACATCATAACAAAAATGGTGACCGATAAAACAGCATGGAGCAGGGTCGACACTTTCGCGAAGGAGGTCATGACCAAGAAGAAGAAGGAACACGATCGGAGCGACGCAACCCTTCGCGACCAACGCGACAGGCACGACGCGGCTCCAAGCGACGAGGAAGACTCAGTATGACAGCTGCTCGTAAGCTGCCAAACTGAACCGACCATGTCCAGGCACGAAGAAAGCAAGGAGGAAAGTCGCTAGCGCGACAAGAGGCAATAGCCTCGCGAAGTAATGTTGAATAAACGGTTCCGCGAGGCTGTACATGCCGAGAAACACGCTGTGGTTTTTTTAGTGGGTCGGTGATACCCAACCCCACTCGGGGTAGGGAGACATCCCCCACTCGCTTTTTAAACACGAACACCATGGGTGACATCCAACCCCATATACTTTCAAATAACAACTTGAACACCAATCCCACATATCCCTAGGCTCGCGCCGCGACAGTCTAGGGAATTTGGTCAGCAAATCTTTTCCACAGCGTCCGAAAAAAAAAAAAAAAAAAAAAAAAAAACTAGTTTTTAGTCCCTGTAGACCAGCATATTTATGAATCTGCTGCTTTTCAAGACAGCTATGATATTCAATCATACAGTAAAAACATTCAAATGAAATATTCAGAAAGTTTTTCCAATTTTGGAAAGTTTTTGGTTTTTCTTTTTTTTTTTACAGAAATACTGCATTTTTGTGTAATTTTTGGGTGTTGAGTCAGTTCAACACATTCTGAAGTACGTACAAACTGTGGAAATTTTAATGTCTTGAACAAAAAAAAAAAAAAAAAAAAAAAATAAGTAAATGAAGGATATCATTTCCATAGTAAATAATGCGGACACTCTCATATTTGAAGCCATCTTCGGAAGAAGGGCGGATAAAACAATGGGTGTGCCCTTCCTGAAAATTTTGCATTGTGAGCAAATGAAGGTTTTTAGCTGAAGAGCACACCTCTTGTTTTATGTGCACTTCTCCGGGAGATGGTTCCAATAGTGGAAATAATTTCCCGGGGTAAGGTGACAAGTTTAGAAGCACAGACCTTCTCGCTCTTTTTGCAATTTTTTAATTGGATCTTGACTATTTGTTGTTTTTTTTTGTTACTATCTGTTCAAGCTTGGCCAAGGTATACTCATCAAAGTTTTCCCTAGTCTTATAAAGAGGCAAAAGACGCATTTTCATAATCTAGCCTGTGGTGCCAGTATTATTCTCGGAAATAATGGTTACATTTGGATCTCACCTGTAGTTAATGCTGAAGACTCACATGGTGGATTTTCAATAAATTTAGAAGACGTAAGTATTCATTGTTTTATTTACTTATTTATTTTTATTTATTCTCAAAATAGTACACATGCCAGAGCAGCGATACACGTAGCAGGTATAATGCAGTTTATGAATAACAATAGTTTTAGACAATAGTAACAATAGCTTTTAGCTAAAGCGAACAATAGTTCTAACTAACAAATTCTTCAATACTGGTGAGCCCTTTTTCTAGCATAAGCTTTTTGGATGTGAGTAGAAATCCAGCCAGATCACCAGCTTATCATCAGCTCCATTACTGTAGTCCGACCGAGGTCAACTGACTCAATGGGGCTCTTGGTAACTTTTGCTGTTAGCGATTGAAAAGTGAATTCTTTTGTAAAATCAAGCAAAAATTACGATGAGCGCATTAAAAAATTATTAAATTCTCTCAGACTCACAAAATTGCTTTTAATTTTAAGGCATAGTAGCAGAGCTATGCAGGTTGCAGGTATCATAAGAGATTCTTATTTAATTTGTCTTTCTCTCTCTTTGGAACCGCACAGAGGAAAGTCTCAAATTTAATAGGAACCTCCCATGATACTTGCGTAGCTCCACCATCATGCCTTAAAATTAAACGCCTTAAAATTAAAAGTTATTTTGTGAGTCTGTGTGAGAACTTCGTAATTTCTTAATATGCTCTTGTTGTAATTTTTGCGAGATTTTACTCTGACCTTAAATATTCAATCACTTGTAGCAAAAGTTAGCAAGAGCCCCGTTTTGCGTTCTAAAACTGACTCTAAAGGACCTTTAACTTTGTGTCTGAAAGGTTTTTTGGTGTGTGAGTAGATTTTTGTTTCTATATCCAAGCAGGAATTTCGGGTTTCACTTCAGCTCTTGTCGAATTCCTATAGTCTTTGAAAATATTGGTGTTTTAAGGTTTGATCTCCAGCTTGTCAATAAAACATTGAAATTTAAGGCCAGTACTTGAAAAAAAAAAAAAACTGTTAACACTTTTTTATTCATATTTTTCATAATCATTTTATGTTACCTATTTGGAACTATTAAGTTTATTGTTTTTTTGTAGGCTGTTCCGAAGTCTGTGAGAGAAGTAATGGTGCGGCTACGCAACTGTATAAGTGCTCTAGCTACCAGTAAAGTCTTACTGTATGATACAAGTATTCAGTTTGCTTATGATCAGTCCAAAAAGTATTCCGTAAGTATCTTTGTTTTGTGCTTT
The DNA here is from genome assembly GCA_011764245.1 of Trialeurodes vaporariorum. NCBI lineage: Eukaryota > Metazoa > Arthropoda > Insecta > Hemiptera > Aleyrodidae > Trialeurodes > Trialeurodes vaporariorum. Next base: position 15,951,550 of record VMOF01000035.1, read on the forward strand.
TTACGCGCTATCCAGTATTTTTTTTTAAAAATATAACTTGATTGTACGGACTTCCTGTCTACAATAATACATACAATGCCTCTCACCAAAATGTTTTTGATTTGCAATGATTTATATGTTTCTCATTGTACAGTTGGCGAATTAATTAATGTCAGTCGACTCCTAAAATGTTGACAAGTTATGCCACTGGCAATGCTTCAATTCATTGTGTTGAGTAATGCAGGTTGCCTACCTGAATCCAAATCTAAGGAGTTAATTGGCATTCTTTAATTTGTCGACTGTACAGTTGAATCCAGTATTACCAAAATTGAGGAGACATCATTTTTACTTCCATTCAATTAATTTCTGAATTGCCAGTGAATAAGGGGTTGCTCGAAAGATTCCTTATGATGCTAAGTTCTACAGCAATAACTGCTGGAATCAACTAGATATTTCAGCTTTTCTCTTGCATTTGTAGATTCGCCTGAATTTCGGCGAATTTTTCGACAACTGCAATAATATTTTTGATTTGGGTGATTCCAACCTCTAAGTGCAACATTAAATCTGTAATATCTTGTTGATTTTGGCAGTTTCAGTCTTGGAACCAGGTATTTTTAAGCATTTTCAAGGACGTAGAATTCATAAAGACTAAAAAGTCACTGGAAATTCTTGATTTATTGCCAAAATTTCTGTTGAAAAATGGGTAAATGGGAAAATAACATTCTCCCAAAGGTTCTCGGATGCCATTCGATACAATATATTGTTTTACTATAACAGTCTGCGAAACTTTCTCTCATCATCCTGAGTTCATAACAAATTTGAAACCAAGGTCATGTTTTTTGTTTTAGGTTGTTGATCTTTTGAATCCAGAAGCAATGGTAGATGTTGCAGTATTGACACAACACGAGTTACAAATGTTGGAATGAAGAAACTGAGAAAGTGGATAATTTCAATGTGTTAAATCATTTCATTGGAGATCGGATGTTATGTTAAGGATGTACGTTGTTTCAGATCATCCTTGGTAAAATTTCACTAAAACGTAAAGCTGGAATGGAAATTTCTTTTACTGATCTCCTAAGTAACCTCAAACTGACTGCCGGAGACCCCTTGAAAAGACTACAAATCAGCCTTTGAATTTCTAAGTCTCCATGAATCGGAAGCAAAAAGGATCTTCATTAAAAAAAACAAGCATTGAGATTTCTGCAAATCTGCTTGCCTCTAGAATTGCTACCTTACTTTTTGGAACGTTCTAGAATTCGTCCGTTTACTGCATCCGTGCAAAAAGATAACATTATCATGTGATGTAGTATATCTATGTATATTGAAAAGTACTGCTATTCATAATCTTTTCTGCATCGAGACAATGAAGGGATGAATTCTAGAACGCTACCATTGGTTTTGCTGTCCGTTGATTTTTGTCATTGTGACATTTTAAACTTGAAGTTGAATACGTCTCTGGTTTGAATGGATTTTTTTTTCTTTTTCTATAATCATATTTTAGATTATATTTGCCCTTTGGCGAAGAGCCGTTTTTTGTAGAATCTGCGACCCTCATTTTAATAATTTATGATGAATGCATTATTCAATGGGTAAACTGAGAGTTAAGAAAATAAAAAAACATTTATAATAATAAGTTTACAGATTATGTTATTGATAATCTCTGTTGAAACCAAGTGAATTGTTGGACTCAGAACTCCTGAGTGAACTATTGTACAAATATTATTATTTCAAGATTAAATTTACTTTAAGTACTTTTTAAAATAACTGAGTTACTTACTTTTATTTCCTAGATTCTTTTATGTTTACTTTACCCTAAATTTGTGTGCTTTCTAAATGTAGAAAGGATCTTTGTAATTTAAATTCCTACATCTTTTTATATCACGGTGAAAGATAGCATTCTAGAATTCATCCCTTTATTGTCTCAGTACAGAAAATATTTCTTACTCCAAACATTCAACTAACTGAATTAACCTTTGAAGCCTTGTCCTCTGCGTCTTTGCTTGAATTTATTATAGTATGTCCGGCTGTTATGAATGTAAAACCAGGTTTTCTCATTATAAGACACCTCCTTCTCACCCCTCTCGCAAGTTGTTTCATGTATTTTGACCCGCTGATTTCAAATTCGGTCTTGGTTTTTACTCGAAACTGATCCTTTTTCCAGAATTTCAAATTTTTTGCTAAGAAGACGTAATTTCGAATTTACGTAAAATCTAAGCCAGTCTAATGATTCAACTGATATAATTTTTGAAATCAGCGTCTCAAAATACATAAGATAGCGATGATGAAGTGAAATTGTAGGCGTAGAATTATTCTAAAACACTAAAAATTAGTAAAATTAACACTGATGAATGGTGAATGACGCGGACACATTTGGTCGTTTTTGACGCTTACTTCTTTTCTTGTCTCTAAAACACGTTATCTGTTGAAACTGCAGCAGTGCAGCCGCAATTTTGAAACTAGCGCCAAAAACCGATGCGTGAGTGCTGCGCTCTATTGGCATATTGAAGAACCATGCTCCCCTCCACCTCCACCCGGGATCCGCCACATTTTTAATAAACATCAAAACAAAAAAGACAGTTCTAGGTTTTAGTGAAAATTAGTGACATTTAATTACATTTGTCGCCTCAAAATGATCGACGCCAAAGAAATGTTCGAAATTATTGTCGGCACTTATGAAGAATACATCATTAGTCACAGAGTCTCCTCTTCAGAGGGAAAGGTGAGCAAGGAAACACCATCTTTGTGTCCTTAACCTAAAAAATAAAGCAGAGCATGTGGGTCTATTTCTGTTCTAATATGAAATGGAATAGGTCTTTTTGCTATTGCACATAATTTAGCTCATCAATCTTAAATTATTTTATTTATCCTCTATCTCAACCAATTGTTTGCCTTTTGTTTTATTGCTCAGTACTATTGGTCAATAATCTGTGTCAAGAACGGGGCATGCTCTTAACCTGCACACGCAAACAGTGACCAACATTATTTACAAACTTAGAGCATCTGAACTGTAAAGCCTGTTTTCTTTTGAGACAAGGCCATGCAACAGTTATGGAATGCAATAGCTCCTAATGCAATGTAAAGGCCTTGCTACTGCACGCAATTGAGATTAGGAATCAACTTCTTGCATCGTTGCACACAAGAGAGCCGCTGTCCAGTTCTTATTGTCTCCTCTGCTTTGGTCTTCACCAATGTGTGCTCATTCAAGCGCTCTGTTTGGATCTTTGACGCTGATTGGTCAATTCCTCTTCTAAGTTGGACGAATTAACATCCTCCTCAACCTATCCTGAGCCGAATGCTATCCATGTATACTCTTGCGTCTTGTTGGAAACCAACCAAATGAGTTTAGACATGGCTATCAAAAAATTTAAAAACAAACCCAGGCCATAGAGATAAAGCTCTAAATCAAAGCTCCAAGGGCTAAGTGGGGTAGAGAGTAGGTGAGTGACTATCTTCAATATTCTGGTACGTGAAGCAAATTTACCAGCTTCTTTGCAAACTTTGTATCAATGGGGCTATTGCACACTTTTGCTATAAGCGATTTAATAGTCGATTATGGCGTAGAATCCTCAAGAAATAACGATGGCGGCACTAAAAACTTCCAAAATCCACTCCTAAACTCAATAAACGCAGTTATTTGCGCGAGCGTAATGGTGGCCGAAGGCACTAACAATGGGAGATTCCCATCTAACTATTCTGAAACTCCATCAAGAAGTGACCAATAACAGACTACTTTCATTTGACACCGGTGTCACTAGGTGTTGCGGCACCATTCATCGGATGTGGATCATCACTCTGATGACTATTTACTCTGTGAATCATCCTTGTCAACATAGAAATAGTGACGAAATTAAGATAGGAATCTCCCATTGTTAGTGCCTTCGGCCACCATTACGCTCGCGCAAATAACTGCGTTTATTGAGTTTAGGAGTGGATTTTAGAAGTTTGTAGTGCCGCCATCGTTATTTTTTGAGGTTTTTACGCCATAGTCGACTATTAAATCGTTTATAGCAAAAGTGTGCAATAGCCCCATTGCTGTCTATCAACTTCTTTAAACTGCTTTCTTTTTTTTGTATAATTACCTTAATATGACAGTAATTATTGATCAGTTTAGTAGTTCATTTTGAAAAACAAGCATAACGAAAATATGGTTTGGGCGGCTGAACTCTACCACTACCACTACATTCATATGATAGGAATACTTGATCTAATTTGGTGTGAGTCATCATCGGATGGACGACAATTTATCCACTTTTCTTACTAGCTATCCCTTATCTCACTTTCAGCTATCGTTAACGCGAGTGTTTGCGAGTCATTCACATCAAGGAAGCGTAAATGCACTAGCGGCCAGAGATCAATGGATTGCTTCAGGAGGTGCTGATGATCGGATCGAACTCATTGACATGGAGTCCAGAACGAAAGAGTGTTCCATTCAACATGAAGGTATCAACCAATTTTGTTCTCTCTGCCTTTTCAGGAAAAAATAAAAAAATCTATTTAATTTAATATAATTAATATGATAATATAGAGGCCGTTTCAGATAGCTTCGGTTCTGACAGCTCTTTGTTTACATACGCGGAATCCAGTGTTACCATCCGTGTGAAAACATCGACCCCGCTCACTCCGCGAATCATCAGAACTTTCCGCCGCGTAATAGACTCGCTTAATTATCGTAATTAGTAAATAATAAAAGATTTACTATTTACGATGCTAACCAAATCCATTACGCAACAAACAGCTCTAGTTATTCGCGTAGTAAGCGGGGTGGAAGTTTTCACGCGGGTGGTAACACTGAAGCGGGCGTGCGCGGAGGACTTAGTATCGTCCTTCCGCGCATGTAAACAAAGAACTGTCAGAACCGAAGCTATCTGAAACGGCCTCTAGTAATTATATTTTTTCCACTGAAAGATTTTTACAATAATGTATGGAGTTCTTGCAAACTTTTGCTTTAAGCAAATAAATAGTCCAATCTGATCCAAAGACTAACGAAAATCACACTAAAATAGTCTAAAATAAGTAGGGACATAAGGGTAAAATCTGGGAAGTATCTTAAAAATAACACGTGGGATTAGCTTTGGCTACTTAAAGTAAAAAAAAAATAAAAAAAAAATGTCAATAATAAACTCACAAAACTTCTATAACGACAAGATCGTAATGGTGGTTCAAGGCAGGTATCATTGGAGATTCCTGTCTAATTTGTCACTTTCTCTACGGAAACACAGAGGTATGTCTCAAATTAGATAGGAATCTCCCATGATACCTGCGTCTCCATGCCATTAAGCCCGATTCTGAAAGTAAATTTTATGATTTTATAGTGTACTCATCATAATTTTTACAGGTTTTCATGCAAAAAGCAACTCTTCAATCACCTGTAGCAAAAGTTTGCAAGAGCCCCACTGTCAGGAAGTACAAAGTGGCAGGGCTGCCTTATTACTGATCTGAAGTAGAATTCTTTGATTCATCAATTATTCCACCGCTTGACACAAAGATTGCACAGCCCAGTTCAATATTATGACTCTATTAACGCACAAAAATATTCTGATCTGTAATTGCTTTGCAACCGATGAAATCATTGGTGATTATCAAAATTCCATCAAATTTTAAAGTCATCGATGTTTCCATCGGTTTCAGATCAAAGTATTTTTGTGGATTATAGTCACACTGCTGACCTAGATTGTGTAATGTTTTTGACATCTGGTGGAATCAATCATCAGTGAATTAAAAAATTCTCCTCAATATCTGGAAGTTAATAGGATTCATACTTACCTTACATAGGGGTCACATTCCATGCCAAATCAAATCAGGGTCAAAACTTGACTATCTTAGATTTTCATGAAATTTGGCACATTTCTTTCTATAGAAGAACAAGTCAATGAGTTGTTTCCTGGAGCACAAAAAGGTGTAGAGCTCGTTTCAGAAATGTAGGCGCACCTAAACTATAATCTTTGTCGAATTTTCAACTTTAGTTCCTTCAAATCAAAACCGAACTTGCCTCTGACTTTCTTCTTTTGCGTTTAAAATGTTCCTTATTGAAAAGTGAACCCTCGATTTCATTTTTATTCATTTCCATCAAGTAAGATCAGAAATAATGTTGACAAATTCATAAGATTATTGGTCTACGTGTGCCTACTCTTCTGAAACTACCTCTACCATGCAATTTATTCTTTTTGAGTTTTGCGTTTATCGCTGAAAGGTGATTTACTGCGGGTTGGGACTACTGGTTTGTATTGGAAAATAATGTTTTTTGCTGAAAAATGATCTATCAAGTTTTGGAACTGCTTGCTTTAACTTATAATAATAAGATAATGACTTAGATGTACTCAGATAATTTCTCACATTGTAGTCACGAATTAGTCCTGTAATAAAATATTACAACTTTGTTCCTACGCTTCTATGTTTTTCATTTCAACTCGAGTTTTTCTTTTTTTAGACACCATCTCTGCGCTCAGCTTTACACCTGATGGAATTTACCTAATGGCTGGCAGTAAAAGTGGAAACATAGCGCTATTAAGAGTATCAAATTGGAAAGTTGAAAAAGTATTATCTTCTAATTCAGGTGAGGCACATTCTGATTGAATTCTGTGTGACTGATTTCCATGCTTCCTACATTTGTATCATTATTCAACAAGTTATAGAAAGATAAAGTACAAATTCGGTAACTGATTTTGAAGTCCTAGGAATTAACTCTCTGAAACAGGTGTCAAAGCTATTAATTAAGTATAATAAGCATTTAACTGAATTAAGCAAACTAGATTTATCTATAGTAAGTAATTATTTTACACTACAGCAAATTCTACAAGAAAAAAGTGCAGGACACCAATTGTAACAAATAAATGAAATATAACAGTTGTTCAAATACCATAAGAGCGCAGCAATGGAAGCACAGTAACGTCACATAAAATTAACAAAAGCCTGTTTTAAATTTTTTTCTCTAAAACACAAGGTTCAGGCTACTGGACTTTACTTCTACCACTATTAAATTCTATGGAACTTATCTTTTTAACTGGTCGTCACCATAGAATTTTTGAAATTAATAATTAAATTTTGAATCGTTAAAATAGAAGAACAGATTTGGGGTTTTGTTATTTGCTACTATTCACCAACTTTCAAACCTCTCCACCTTCATTTTAAACCAATTTTAAATAGAGATGTCAAAACTTTTTTGTTAAGATTAAAATCTTAAGAGGCAAACAAACTGGGCTCTGTAAACTGTCTACGAAAGGCTCCTCTGTGATTGTAGCACTTTGGTTCGACCGTTCTTTTCTTATCAACTCTTGCATTGCGGGTTTAAAAATTTAAATTGTTTAAATATACACTTGTGTGTATAGCTCATAAATTAAGGAATCCTCCCTTAGCTGAACATCATAAATTTTTCAACCATCCATTTTTTTTTTTGCCAAGAGAAAAAATAGAAACTTCTAGACTTATTATGTCAATGAAATATTTTTCTTTTGCAACAGGCATTTTAAGTATATCAATCCATCCATCTGGGAAGTTAGCACTTTCTGTGGGCCTAGATGGAAGCGTTGTCACATGGGATCTAATCAACGGAAAGAAAGTCCATGAAACCAACAGAGGGAGGTTTGTAAGATTTCTCTCTATATGTTTCCTCTTGTTTTTTTTTGTTTTTTTTGATGCTGTTGTGTAGCACAAGCTTCTTATGTTATTGTCCCTATGATTGTCTTGCGTGATTTCATGATAACGAGAATCGCATGTCGCCAGGCCGGTCAGGGGGACCATTATGTGAAGAATGAAAAGTTAAATAGCAGTGGTTTTTCATCGAAACTTACTGTCTGAGGGAGGGAAAAAAATTATCAATGCTGTGGAATATATCACACTTTTTCTGGCAGAATTTGTACACTTTGTTACTATTGCCAAAACAGTAACAAAGTGTACAAATTCTGCTTGAAAAAGTGTGATATATTCCATGGCAATTGTAATATTTTTCCCTGTTATTTTTTTCCTCTCTCAGACAGTAAGTTTCGATGAACAACCACTGCTGTTCAACTTTTTATTCTTCACTTAATGGTCTAAAGCTCCTGACTGGCCTGGTCACATGCAATTTCCGTTATCGTGAAATCACCTGTGCGTGTGTTTGGGATGCTCATCTCTTAGCCATTGTGCACTCGAAAAGTGCGAATTAGTATCAACTGATTTTCACAAAACTTTGCAGAAACATTTGTCACTAACTTATTTTTAAAATGTTCTTTTAACCTCAGCGCATAATAGGATGCAGCTGAAAGATGATTGATAAAAAAACACCGGATTTTGGTGTATTTTATGTTGTCCGGTCCATTTAGGCGTCATCTTGCAAGGATTAGATAGCGGAATATTTGAACGAAATCTAAGTGATTTTGTTGGAAATTTAATGTACACTTAGAATGTATTTAAGGTCTCTCACTTATTTTCATTTGTTTGTTTTTTTGTAGGCACAAACTTGAGAAAGGGTTTCATAACAGAGCTTATTACTAGGCTAGATATGGGTTAGATACATACAAAATTGGTTTTTTTCCAATAAAAAAATATTGGCTCCGAAAATCATTTTAATTTTAACGGGAATACGTTCTTTTGAGTCATCAAAACAACCTCCCAACTTCAGAAATTGGGTTGCTGACCTCGGCTTTTGGGTGACCTTAAAACCCATCATACCTACGTACAGTGGCGGGTCCAGAAAAATTTTCTGAGGGGAGAACACGCCCATTAAGGTGGGTCGAAAAACACGACTTTTCGAAATTTGATCGGGCACACTTGCCAAATTTTTATTTCAGCCAAATGATTCACGAAGATCTTTAGTTTTTTGAAAAATATTGATGTTTAGGGTTCCCTCCAGCCCCCCAAAAATTGGAAAAATCGCAAAAAATCACATTTTTCAGCACGTTTGGCAACACTGCGTCAAAACGAGCGCAGATATTGTTCCGAAACTTATCTCATATGAAAGCTCATACAATTTTACACCAGTTAGGTGCCAGAAAGTTTTGAAAAGTCGAAGTTATGACGAAAATACGCTCAATTTACAATTAGCCCCCAAAAATACCCGAAACTGGGGGAATATCGTGTTCTTTATGAAGTTTGACAACACTGCGCCAAAACGATTGCAGATATTGTTCCGAAACTTATTTCAAATGAAAGTTCAGACAATTTCACACCAGTTAGGTTCCAGAAAGTTTAAAAAAGTTGAAGTTTTGACGAAAATACGCTCAATTTACAATTAGGCCCCCTAAAATACCCAAAACTATAGGGAATATCGTGTTTTTATGAAGTTTGGCAAAACTGCGATAGAATGTGTCAATAAATCGTTTTCAAAACATAAATCATGTTAAAAATCGTAAAAGTTCTTGCAAAAAAGTAGTAGTACTTGAAAATCAATTCTAAGCAGAGGTTGACATCAGCCTGATGAGAGCGCGTTTTGACCCGCCGCGAATGTCAATATAGCAAGAATGCTCTTCCCGATAGCTCCAAATCTTTACGCAAGGAGATGTGCACACCTTTTATTCTCGAATGCGGCGAGGTGACATGGCTAGGAAGATGCCACCGAATACAAAAATGATGCTCAAGAAGTATGAGTTCGATCGGATCATGGGAACATGTGGCCCCGCGATCTTCAAATTTCTATGTTTGGACTTGCGGCGGTTTTGAAATCGCGTATTTTCACGCCAGTTTGAGTCCATTCTTTTTCCATGATAAAAACCAGCTACTCACGTAGTGCCATAGTCAAGGGAAAGGGGGGGAGGTCCAAGGGATCTGGATCCCCTCCCCCCCTTTGGAGACCCAATTTAGCCCTGAAAAAGGTAACTTTTTACTTTTTCAGAGGAATTTAACACAATTTTGACCCTCGCCCCCCCGTCGGAAATTTCTGGTTACGCCACTGTACCCATGGTTTACCGTATGAAGTGAATTGAAAATGTATGCTGACGTCACGTAAGCAGACGTGTGACCTTTCATCTGATACGTTCAAATCACTGGAATACTCTCAAAAAATCGTTTTAGCGTGTATTCGTGTTATTAACTGTATCGGGAGACAATCATCGATTTTTACTTTTTATAGACCGCAGCAAGTGTCGAAAAGAAAAGTTCTCAGAAAGTTTTTAAACCCGAGAATATTCCTTTGAAATCGTTAAAAAAAATGATCAATGGGTCTGGCGCAAACTTTTGTTACTGCGTTGTAGAGGGTCGATTCGTGTGTAAAATCGCGTAAAAATCACAAGGAAAGCAGCAGAAAGCCTCAAAATCCACACATGAACCCACAAAAAAACATATGAAGGAAAAGCTTAAGGTGTTGATCAAATGGGCGAATCAACCCTATATGCATGCACCACGGTCCACGAGCACCAAATAATGGCCGACGAAGGCAATTTATAATTTATATTCTTGGTCAAAATGAAAACAAACTATCTACTTTGCCGTATGCCTCGTTGGCCATCTTTGCTACTGGCGGTGTATCAGACAGTGCATGCATGCGCACTGCGCTGGGTTGATTCGCTCACAGGACCGCCATCTTAACTTCCCTTAAAACGATTTATGTGGGTTCATGGGTGAGTTTTGAGACTTTTGATGCTTTCAATATAATTTTTACACGATTTTACTCAAGAATTGACCCTCCATGAAGCTGCTGCAGTAAAAGTTTCCAACGGACCCATTTCCCTAACCTGACCTCCTCTCAAATCGATTTCCCACCCGTAGTGCTATTCTTGAGAAAACACGTGGTAGATCATAATTTTTGATTATTTCTAGGAAAGAAAGAAATTGGCAGAAAACAAATCAAAAAACAAGTACGGAAAAATACGCGAAATTACCTAATTTCAAAACCGCCGCAAGTCCAAACATAGAAATTTGAAGATCGCGGGGCCACATGTTCCCGTGATCCGATCGAACTCATACTTCTTGAGCATCTTTTTTGTATTTGGTGGCATCTTCCTAGCCGTGTCACCTCGCCGCATTCGAGAATAAAAGGTGTGTACATCTCCTTGCGTAAAGATTTGGAGCTATCGGGAAGAGCATTCTTGCTATATTGACATTCGCGGCGGGTCAAAACGCGCTCTCATCAGGCTGATGTCAACCTCTACTTAGAATTGATTTTCAAGTACTACTACTTTTTTGCAAGAACTTTTACGATTTTTAACATGATTTTTGTTTTGAAAACGATTTATTGACACATTCTATCGCAGTTTTGCCAAACTTCATAAAAACACGATATTCCCTATAGTTTTGGGTATTTTAGGGGGCCTAATTGTAAATTGAGCGTATTTTCGTCAAAACTTCAACTTTTTTAAACTTTCTGGAACCTAACTGGTGTGAAATTGTCTGAACTTTCATTTGAAATAAGTTTCGGAACAATATCTGCAATCGTTTTGGCGCAGTGTTGTCAAACTTCATAAAGAACACGATATTCCCTCAGTTTCGGGTATTTTTGGGGGCTAATTGTAAATTGAGCGTATTTTCGTCATAACTTCGACTTTTCAAAACTTTCTGGCACCTAACTGGTGTAAAATTGTATGAGCTTTCATATGAGATAAGTTTCGGAACAATATCTGCGCTCGTTTTGACGCAGTGTTGCCAAACGTGCTGAAAAATTTGATTTTTTGCGATTTTTCCGATTTTTGGGGGGCTGGAGGGAACCCTAAACATCAATATTATTCAAAAAACGAAAGATCTTCGTGAATCATTCGGCTGAAATAAAAATTTGGCGAGTGTGCCCGATCAAATTTTGAAAAGTCGTGTTTTTCGACCCACCTTAACGCCCATGAACTTTTAAATTTCAAGCGTTGCAGTAAGGAATTTTGGGCTATTTTCTGATGACAAAAGGCTAAATTTGAGGTTTGGGGGGGGGACATGTGCTCCCCGCCCCTTCAAACGGTTTTTTCTCAAAACTAGGTTTTTCGCTGCATGCTGCTTGGCCAGAAAGGTCCACCTACGTCATGGTATAAAGCTGTTAAAGCCTCCTGTTTGAATCGGTAGATGTATGGCATTTTATATCTAATGTAAGTTGACCGCAACAACTCTACATCAGTTCCTATAGTCACATGTAAGAGGTTCCATTAAAAGAGCTACAAAATGAAATATCTAACATACTTTGTAAATGGTATGTTTCAGCGTCTATGATAGACCGGGAGGAGTTGCTTGGTCTCCTGAAGGATCTTTCTATGCCATTCCAGTTGGGCACACCCTAGAAATTTACAACATCTCATCAAAGTCTACAATGATTTCGCATAAACACAGTGCCAAAATTAACTGCGTTCGGTTTTTTAATGTAAGTTTATATTTTTTAATTTTGAAAAAGCTGATTATCAGGCGTAAGACAAGGAAATACCTGTGTAGAAATTTTAATGCAGGAGCATAATATTTAACAGAAACTGAAGAAAAGTCATGATCAGAAAAGGGCACTGGACATCCTGCCTTGAAAGACAGGAATCTTAAAAACTGTCGCTGAACTGACTCCAAAAAGAAAATATACATAAACATAGCACCATGTAAACATAAAAATATAAACATTTTATTACTGTTCACCTGTTTGAGTGGAAACATATGCAGAATCTAGTAATGATGCACACTTTGGTGAATTTTGGACATAATCAAAGCTAATCGTCTATACTTATCCTGTAATCTAATCTGTAATCTAATCTTTGACTTGTTTTTTTCAGGAAGGGATTGTTTGTTTTGGTGATGAAGAGGGCGCGCTCTCCTGTTTGGCCTTAGATACCTTAGAAATCCTTTGGCAGCTGAGGCCATCTGAAGTGCGAGTGAAGCATATTTGTGTGTGTAAAAGAATTAGGTATCTAGCCGCAGCTTTTGGCGATGGCAGTATTAAACTCTATGATTTTGGGAAAAGCAAAGACTATGAAAAGCAACCGAAATTTGAGGTTTCTACCTCTATTGGAGCAAGAATTACGTGTTTAGTCATCTATGAACATACATCAAGCAAAAATAAGTGAGTGTTTTTATGAAAAATTATTCAGGAGCTTGCTGTAACTCGCAGTGCTGCGTTTTGACAAAAAATATACATATTTTACATTAAGTCTTATGGAAAATTTTTATATTTTTCTCTAAAGCTGGCAGCACAGCTAACTTAACTTTTTTTTTTATCTCTCTCAGGTAAAGAGTTGCCACTGTTTCACAACTCTATATTTACCTTGCTAAATTCAAAATGGTTTTTGTAAATTTTACTTCCATACTGAGCTTTATTTGACTTATGAAATCACACAGAAATTAGCCATGCATAGAGACACCATTTTATCAAGGTTATTTTGTCCCCAATTTCGATGTTTTCTAATGCCGTTTTATCGTGGTTATTTTTTCCTGTTTTCGAGATTATTCATTTTCTTCCTTGGTTTTTTGTTGTTGTTATTTTTGTGGCATAATTACATGTTTAACGACAAATTATCTCAATATACCAATATTATGTCTTTCTCAGTACCGACTCTTTCATAAAATTTGCATGAAGCTTTTAATAAATGCTCGTTACTAATCCTAACTCAGTAAAAAATAATGTGAATGAATGAGGGGATTTTTGGAAAAAGGGCTCTCAACACAGTGAAAGTGCCCTTTGATCAAAAATCTTCATGAAATTTTGTGTGATTTCACAAATAATGCGCAATGCGAACAGTTTCAAAACGGTTACTGAATTCTTTTCCGCGCGTGATTTTCACTCAGAAGTGTGAAAAAGCAGACAGTTTCAGTTTGCGGTCTTTACTCCTACCTCGGTCCCAGCCGTTTAGCATTTACATGAAGTTTTTTTGCGATTTCGTGAAAACTAAATTCTGGTGTCTCTAGTCAAGCGCCATAGATGCCTTTTTATCATAATTCGCAATCGTTTGCACGATATGCCTTGCTAACAAATTTTCCTGAGTTATTGACCTGTGACACCAACTCTTATCCCGAATTCACAACTGGACTTGGCATGGGTTTACTTCAAGTAGCCTGTCAAAGGACATGGCACAATCCTTATGGGAACTGGCTTACCGCTAAATGTTTTTTAATTATTATAAATCGACAGATTATCACTTGAAAAGAAAAGTTCTCACGGCACCAAAATGATCCCATGTCCAGTTTTTTAGCTATTAAAGCTCAAAGACGGGAACTACTTCTCTCGTGCGTCGGCGCGCAATGATGAAGTAGTGCCAGCCACCTCACAACTCGCTCAACGTAGAGTGTGGTCGGCCCATTTCGATCATTCATTGAATTCATTCACCCGCTCGACTACCTGCCGAAGTCTCTCTTTCTATTCCACTGCTCGTCTCTCTCTCCCTCTCCCTCACCCGCACCCCGAACGCTATTCTTTCCTCACCGAGCACGTTTGGGTTCCAAGAGACGAGCAAAAACAATTCGGCCGTTTCCGTGTTTATACATTTCTCGGCTTTTCTTGCTCCTTCCGAATTCTTTCGGTCACATTAGTTTACTGTCATAACTCTCGTAAAGAGTAGTCGCGCGTGGCGCCTCGGACGCTTTAAGATACCGAAGTTGTTGTTACTCCAGCTTCAACCTCCCCTCTCCCTTGAGGATACCGATTACGGAATGTAAACAGAAACACTTTTCCGATCGCATTGAGGGAGAGAGAGACGAGCAGTGGAATAGAAAGAGAGACTTCGGCAGGTAGTCGAGCGGGTGAATGAATGATCGAAATGGGCCGACCACACTCTACGTTGAGCCGAGTTGTGAGGCAGCCGGCACTACTTCATCATTGCGCGTCGACGCACGAGAGAAGTAGTTCCCGTCTTTGAGCTTTAATTGCTAAAAAACTGGACATGGGATCACTTTGGTGCCGTGAGAACTTTTTCTTTTTAAGTGATAATCTGTCGATTTATAATGCTTAAAAAACATTTAGCGGTAAGCCAGTTCCCATAAGGATTGTGCCATGTCCTTTCATGTTGCCAAGTTTCTTCTTTGTTATCTTTATTCATTCATTTATGTGTTTTTCTGTTTAAAGGAAAATGAAATTGGATGACGAGTTGGTCAAGAAAGAAACAGTTTTCACCAAGACTCAAAAAAGAAAGAAAGCAAAGAGCGTGAAATGTTTCCCTCGAAGTTCACACTGGAAAGTCACCTGCTCCTGAAACTAGCTTGTTATGTAATATGATCTGGCTCTTTACTTTGTTTTTCACCTTTTTTATTATTTTTATTTTTCATTATTTATTTTTTTCTCTGTACATTCTCATCATGTAAATAAGTTGTTGTCACTTCCTGTATAATTAGTTATCAGTTTCAAGTTTCCACCCCCCGTTTGTATTGATCAGATGAAAAAATACAAAATAATCAAGTCATTTTATAAAAATTTGTTGGTATGTATATTTCGACCACAGCTGCTACCCTTTAAATAAGCTTTGGATTCTACGCACCTTACAGTACAATTACGCTTCAACAAAATTTTCGAAACATCACCCACTAATTTACATTCAGTTATACAGGGGTATCCAAAAGTCTCAAACCGGAGCCTTAACTTTTGAACGATTTCACCAATAAAAATGAAACTTTCAGGATCCTCCGAAGTCAGTGTGACCTACCATTTGGCGCAGCCAAAATTTCCGGGGGGTGCTCAGAACTCAGAATTTTCAAATCGCAACCTCTATCTAGTGATACATTGTCTGAAAGGGCGTAAAATTTCAAGACTTTCGGCACAAACCAAAGGTCAAAATCATTTTTTGTTTTCGATACATCAAAGGTCAAAGTTTGATTTGACCCATTTTCAAAAAATCAGAATTCCCATTTGAAGAGGCGGAATGCAAAAGACTAGGTGTTTGAAACACTCTGAAAAGCAAGTACTTCTCATAGAAAGAATACAGTTTCAACAAAATTCATTCAAAATTTGGTTTTAGAGCACCACAAAATTTTTTATAAAAATTGCCCCTCTGAGGGCTTTCTCTAAAATTCCGAGGTACGACCCCCAATCGAAATGATACATTGCTTGACTGGGCACACAAAACTGAGTATTTAAGTGCAAACTGCTGGTTGGTATCGATTTTATAGTTTGGTAAATCGAATGGCAAAGTTGGATTTTCACCTGTCGAATTTCAGTATACCGAAAACTGAAAACGATATCGACCTGTGGTTTGCACCAAAGTACTCAGTTTTGTGTGTCCAGTCAAGCGATGTATCATTCAATGGAGGTCATGTCTCAGAATTTTTGAGATAGTCCCCTGAGGGGAAATTTTTTTAAAAAAAAAACTGTTGGGGTGCTCTTTAGCCAAATTTCGGTCAAAACCGTATTTTTTAATGAGAATTACTTGCTTTTCAGAGTATTTTAGGCTCCTAGTTTTTTACACTCCAACTTATAAAATGGGTGTTCTGATTTTTTGAAAATGGACCAAAAACAAAAAATGATATCAACCTTCGGTTTGCACAAAAAAACTTAGACAAAAAACACCCTTTCAGACAATGTATCACAAGATAGGGGTTACCATTCGACAATTTTAAGGGGGGGGAGGGGCAAAACTCTCCCTTTGGGGCGCCCCCCAGAAATGTTGGATACGCCAAAAAAGGATCACATTGACTTAAAAGGATCCTGAAAGCTTTGTTGTTACAGGTGAAACCGTTCAAAAATTATTATTGCTCCCCGCGGGACTCTTGGAGACCCCTGTATAGAAGAAAGTCTGATATTTTATCCTTGTCCCACTCAGTTTTGAATGGGCACATAATTCTAGTATAAGGGCTCATCGGCACCACCACACCATGTGCTATATATCAAGCAACCTTGGATGTAAAAAGAGTTTATGATGATTGATTGTCATGGCGGTAATATGGCCTCAAGAGACCGTGAGTAACACAAGGATAAAACACAGAACATCGCTCGATATAATTGTGGTTGAGAAGTCTCTTGCGATCTTTCATGATCGCATTTCTCGTATGTTGAAGTGAAAAGATACTTGGGAATCTAATGGTGGAATAAAAACTACTAGCATGAATTTGTATTCAAAGAATGGATCCAATTTCTTATAGGTAACTCCACAAGAGTGAGCAAGACAGAACATTTGTTTGGATCTAATTTTGATTGCGCCATCATTACTTAATCATCATCATGGTTCCTTGGAGATTGCCCACAAAGAATCGCATTCATTGAGAAAAGAAATTTATAAAAAAAAAAAAAAAAAAAAGGAACCAAAACAAGAAATGTAATCAAAACTTTTGTTATATTGAATAACATTTTAACAAAACAAATGGAAGTTTAAATAATTAAGAAAAAGTTCTAGAGAAAGAAAGTGAAGGAATAATACATTGACACTATGAATACGATATGACAAGAACCTTACAGACTTGATGAGTTCACAACCCAAATTTTGGCACCTTCGTAGGAGCTAACTAAACACAAAAACCACTTTTAGAAATTGGTAGAACAATTGAAAATCCGTATAATATAGCTGACATTTTTTTTAGAGGAATGTCTGATATGGAAACAGCTTTGTTCAAGTTTGAAAAAAGAGCCAGTTAAATTGGCACATCAAAACTGACAATAGTTACTAACACTACGTTTTCAGAGAAAAGGTATGTTTTCATAGTTAAATTACTGAGAATAGTAAATGGAACAAAATTTACATTAAGTTTTCTGTAAGTAATAATTAATATTCTGCATAAAAACAACTTCTTTAGAAGCGTACCTCTTTGATTGAGCCCATCAACTGTGTAAATCTACTGATATAAAAGGCTGCTAAGTTACTGAGCTACCATCAAGAAAGTCTTGGAAAGAGAATTTACAAAATATCGGAATAGGGCAAACTGAATAACTTGAACTCAGCTCAGAGAGAGAATAAGGGTCAGTTGTCGCACAGTTGCAACAATAGTTTGACATTTATAGTACCTTACTAAAACTAATGACATTTTCAACAAAAGAAAATGGTAAAAATTGGTTGGCTGTCTGAATAATAAAAAAAAAGATGTTTTGAAGACGCTAGGAAATTCAGTGCTTCAGAAAAAAGCATCAAAATAATAAGCAAAACGCTGAAGTACAGAAGCCATCTCAAACAAAGGGAGCTAAGGTGGTCTAAAATGGGGATGAACAACAGAAATGCCATTCAGAAGCTCATGACTGTCCTCAAAGTTTCCAGTATTTCCTGATACCAAAACACTTTAAGTTTTAGGCATTTTCCCGTATCAAAATTAATATCAATTATCAACGAACTTGTAATTAGCACTCTGCGGTTTACTCTCTTTCGATATTAATTACTTTGCTTTTGATGTCTGTGATAGTTTCCATTCTTTAAAACTGTGAGTATTTTAATAATGCTGTTCAATGGAATATCAAAAAAATACCGAACCATATAATTGAACGTAACAGACAAAAGCAATTGGAATGCTTGACTCAACACTAAATTTGTAAAGAATATTATTCCAAAGGACTTAACGCAGTTTTGAAAAATATTCCTATAAGCCGACAAAATATTTCAAACAAAATTTTTCTCTTCCTTTCCACAAAACTGATGGAAAAAACGGAATCTTTTAAAGGGGAAAAAAAAGTAATTGAAATATCCAATCAGAGAGAAAAAACCAACAGCCAAATGCAGAGGGCGAAAATGGTTAGGAGTAAGTAACAAATGTATTATATAAACTTAATAGCTAAAACGAGAAGAATTAAATAATCAGAAAAATTGCTGAGAACTAACTTAATGAGAAAAAGTTTGAGAAAAAGTCTGAAAAAATGAATGAGAATAATAACACAGCTGCTGACTATTTTTAACAAATACAGAGTCATTTACGAAGGCACAAATTAATAAATAAACAGTCATAAATTACATTTTAAGACGTAGATAATTTACACATATTCACAGTCAGAGTGAGGTCTGCTGTTTTACTTATACCTACATTAATTTCACAATAGTATGAAGTATAAAGTTAAAGTCTGAACACAGTACAAATTATGAAAATCCACTTAATACAACCAAATAAACTTTCTGTATGGTTTATTGGCTGATACTAAAATTGGATTAAGTAGTGTAAATACCTCTTCAAAAGGTTTATTCTATTTTATAGAACCCGCAAAGGACAATGAAGTACTTAATAACTTTTAAATTCATCAATATTTAAATGAAAACTTTATATGAATCACAGAGAGCAGATGAAGAACACAAAACGAGGGTCAATCAAAAAGTAAGTTTCATAGGCCTTTTTCTGGCAGAGAGAATTTAATTACACTGTTGAATTTGTCATATTTTCAGCTTTTCAACAATATGTAGTTTTTATAAAATAGGTTCATTTTTGATGGAGGTATAAATTTTCTGCACTCATATCAAAAATCATCTGGGACCTCCAGCAGTCCCGCTTACTTGGTACGAACAACAGCAATCTTCAAATCAGCGATAAAAATTATCCATTTTTTTTCGGCCATCGTCAATGCCTTTCTGCTGTCTTATCAGTTTTTTATCAGACATCCAAATAGGTGCAGACTGGTTGCAAATTGTAAAACAAAACATGTCAATGTCAATTTTTTGTATGAGCCATTTTTATCGCAACAGGCAGATTATAAGATTGTTTATGTTCATAAAAAGTTGGCGGGAGGTGGCAGCAAATTTTTCGTCATGGGTGCAGAAAACTAGCTATATCTCTGTCAAAACTGAACCTCCATTAAAAAACTATAATTCGTTGAAAAGCTGAAGAAATGAAAAATTCAACAATGCAATTGGAGTCTTTCTACTATAAAAAGGGCCTCAGAAAAAGAACTATAAAACTTATTTTTTTACTGATACTTTTAGATAACTAGCAAAGAGATGAGCAATATTACTGTCTCACAAATAAAAAAAATTAATGGGTGTGCTGAAATGAACTGATGAAGCAGTAATTCCGAGATGCCAACACACGCTTCCGCCAGAGGGAAGATATTTCTGAAACACTTGGTGAGACTAGTTTTGGCTGAAACCAAAGCGTTTCTCTGGAAAGTCGCCGAAAAGGGACAAGTTACATTAAACTACAGCTAACAGTTGAAAAGAGAATGTATTAAATACAAATTTAAATAAAGGATTCACAATGGAAAAAACTAAACTAGTTAAACAGAGTAAGAAAACTTGGGGATAATAAGGAAAAATCACAGGTAATCTGGCAGATACTTAACACTAAAAGTGAGGTTTGAGAGTTACACATGGCTTGAGCATTTGGTATTGCTTCAGTGTGTGCATCAAACAAATGCTTCCAACATTGCAGCATGAAAACTATGATGACAATCAAAAGCTATAAAGCTTGTAAAACAAGAATAAACAATGGTAACAGCTATCAAAAGCTAAGAGTTTCAGTTATAAATTTTCTCCAAATCACCTTGTTTTCAGAACATGAGTACACAGCTCAGTCATGATAGTGGTACCTTTCTGCCCTTAAACTATGTAGCTTTTTTTATTTTTCAAAGTTAACGCACATCAGCGTCGCAAACATTTTATAACACCCAATTCTTCAACTGAAACACCAAGCCACATACAAGTTTATTGCAAGTTATTTTAACAAGCATTGGCCATAATGAGGTGTTTTAGATCACGGTTATTAAGGAACTGCATGATCTTTTCAGCAGCTCTTCGAGTCTGAGGCCTGCAACCGAAAAAAAATCTCTCAACATGTTCAAAGGCTTTGCTCTGCATGATTAGCTCGTGCCTAACCTGTCCAGCAGAATACCTGTCACACATTATTCTGCTGAATGCTGGAAATAGTTTATAAAGGGAACTGCTGGAGCAGTATTTTTGCACGAACGTATTTTGTACCAGCAAACCTGCAGCATGATCCGAAGACGCAAAGAAATCGTAGAAAGTAAAAGGCGTTCCAGGAATTTGCGTTGCTTTTAAACCCAACATCTCATACTTCAATTTCATACTGTGGAGTTCCAAACCAAACTGTCCATTGCTGTGAATAAAATCAATTTCTTCTGGCTTCATGACATACATATTCAGACTTTCCAGTCTCATCATATGTTCTAGTAGTAACTTCCGGTTAGCTTGGAGTGTCGAATGATTTCCCGGATTTCGTAGGAAAGGTGTTTTCCCCCTCCCCTTAAGCATAGTAACATCTGCGCCAGCATCAATCAAAACTCTAACAGAACTAACATTTGAAACATCAGCAGCGTAATGAAGTAATGAGGTACGGTTCGCGCAAAGTTTGGGATCGTTAACATTAAACGTTCCATACAAAAGCAATTGGCTGATGATGTCTTTACGACGGCGAGAAATACCCCACATAATGGGGTTTACATCAGATTGATTGAGTAATACATTAACATTAGCGCCCCTTTTCAATAATGCTTCTGTAATATTTACACGCTCAAAAGTCATGGCTCTGGAGAGCGCTGTTTTTCCATGGACGTTCATGATATTCGGGTCTGCATTGTGACTCAATAGTAATTCCACCAAACGAAAAGCGTAGCTTGAATCAACACCAACAACAGCATAGTATAATGCAGTCTTGCCTAAAGTGCAAGGGATATTTACATCTGTAGAACCACAGCTTAGCAGTTCTTCGATTACTTCACGAAAAATGTGAAAGTTCTTATCATTATCACCTTTGGCTCCTTCTACTGTGACTGTAGCACCATTTACAAGTACATCGCCTGGTTTTAACAATTTTGAATTGCTATTTTTCACGGCTATGTGAAGTGGGACTAGTCCATAACGGCTGTAAGCATTAGCATCAGCTCTATTGTTTAACAAGAGGCGAACGACTTCATTTAAGCCTCTCTCTACAGCAACGTGGAGGGGAGTTCTATCATCTGCATCTACTGCATTTATATCAAATCCGTAGAGAAGGAGCTCATTAATGATCGGAATATTACCAACTTGAGCTGCCAAGTGAAGCGGACTCATATTTCTGTGATAAACGATATTGAAGCTAGGTTTATCCTCAAGGTAGAGTTTCACGGATTTCATATCTTGGAGCAATATGGCGCCAAAAATGGGATTTCGTGAAAAAGTCGGTCCTGGTGGCATTGGAACAGCCTCGCCATCTTCTGATTTAAATCTTTTGGCAGCCGGACCCAATTGCAACACATTTTGTAAGAAACCCTGGAGCGGGATTCCTTGGAGACTCTGGTTTGGAGTTGTTTCTTCATCTGTGCTTTCACAGTCCTCGTATGCACTGGTGTTGCAGCTGCTATTTGGGTAAGATTTCGGCATACCACTGCAGAATGCATTTAGGGCGTTTAGGACATCCATCATGTATAATAATCACTATTTTTGGAAGAAGCTTCTGAGACACTTTGTCTGAAAATAAAAAGAAGAGAAAAATAAGCTTGTTGTTTCACAAGGAAAAATGTATTGAAATTTCTGCTAAAAAATTTCTTACCAGCGAGCTGATCGGGGACTCCATAGTTAAAGGGATCGGTAAAACTAAATACAAGTGATGTGATTGGGTGATAGATCAATTAGGTGCGGAAGTCTTTAGAAAACCATTTCAGTCACTTGATAAGTAAAGGTTGCTCCGGAGACACCTTGACATAGCGAGCGACTGAACAATGGTTTCCGAAAGACTTCCGCCCAAAATCGGCCTCTCACCGAATCATGTCACTTGTATTTAGTTTTATCTATCTGTTTAACAATGAAGTCCCTGATCAGCTCGCAGATTACTTTTGTTCCTAGTTTAAAAAGGGTGTCTAAAACTATAGAATTTTGAAAATTCCTGATTTTTCCCCCCAGACTTTTTTTTTTTTTAACAAAGTTCCCTGATTTTGCGCAGGAGTTTCTGACAGAGTTTTTGAAGTTTCACTTATTTAAACAAGCTTCCAACCTAACACTTTGAAAATGTAATTGCTATAAATAGCTGGAGGAAAATTTAAACCAAAAAAAGTCAAAAAGTATGATTTTTCTTCAAAAAACCCCAAATGAGTCAAATAAGAATAAAATTCCTGAGAGCTTTTTTCAGAACGTGGAACCAAAATTCCTGACTTTTCTGGACTGTTGACAACCTGTTGAAGATTTACAATGACCATTTCAAGATACTTAACGCCTCAACACCTCATCTTCAGGATGCATTAACTTCCAATTTACACCGAATTTGTAAGTAAAATTGCAAATATTCCAACAAAATTGACAAAAAAGAAAGTGAACTGACGTGAAGCAAATACTCTACCAAATGGATACTTGGTTGTTTCTTTGGGTTTAAATTTTTTGATGTAAAGTGTTTGCTTTGAGATCATTATTTTCCCTGTTTCGCTCTGCTGAGTCTTTTGTCGGGCCTGCCCCGACAACTCCAGCGCGTGCTGCGCTCTATGCAGAACATGTTCATTTTCAATGAGAACATGGTCTCAAAAACTTCTGACAGCTTCATTCTCAGACAGTGTGGAGGTTTTTATTTAACTTCATTTTTTATTTTTTTTATTTTACAATTTAGTACATTACGCCCCTAATTTAGGTTTGGTACAAGTCAAACAAACAACCAAAATTAATTTGAACAATCCAGATTGCCCACTGCGCAGGCAGCGAAAAAAAAAAAAAAAATGAGACAGCAAAGGGTTAATGGTATTTGAAATTTCCGATGGGATGGAAAAAAAAGACACTTAAAGTAAATTTTATTGTGAGGTTTGGGTGTTGATTTGAAGATCGAACTTTTCAGGGGACACCGAGCGCCAAAGTCAACAAAACCATTTCTAGCCTGTCATATTCTGTTGAGTACCTTTCCGCCCTCACCTCAAAGAATGGGTGAAAGTATCGGAGTTCAGGTACTCCATCAATCACATCCATCGTTAACAAACAAACAGAATGGGAGAGATAATAAAATGCACAACTGTTGGACTGGGTGAAAATCTTTACCCAAACTTCATGATAGAATTTGCTTTAAACAGAATACTAATATGGAGGTGTGGGGTTTTTTAATGCTGGCAAACAGTGAACAGCAACATTGCAACTTTTCGTCTCCTATCATGCAATCAGAAGACTAATTGAGAAAAAAAAACACAAAGGAAACTGCCTGTTTTGGCTTTAGACATACGTTCCTTTTCCAGCAGCTAAGCATTCTTATTTTTCGGGACTCAACAGGCTTTAACACAAGGAGCATGAGGGTGCACCATCCAACATGGTCCATACGTTGACTGATACAATTTCAGCGCTTCAGTTTCACCAGGCAAATATACCTCAACAACGTTTCTCATCAGTCAACGAATGGACCATGCTTGCGATGTTCTGTTGAGACCCTGAAAAAAAAAAGTTGCCACCGAGCGCAAACATGGGCAAGATTGATAGTGCGTGGTCTCTATTACATATTGTCTCTGGCAGGTACCTTCATTAACTAATCTCCAGGATTGTTGGTTTATTCCCAGAGAAGGAGTTCACTCAATTTTCAAGGAATCAATTGTGTTCAATTTTCATTCTGTAGACTAACGTTGAATTGCAACTTAAATACCTAACTGCATTTCCTCCCTCAGAATTTGAAAATCAGTTGAAAATAAAAAATAATAAAAAAAATTAGAAAGCGGAGTTCATTCCCGGTGCCCATCGCTTATCTTGAGAGCCACATATCTTACACTTCAAGACAGGCAAATAATTTGTGGATTGCAAGCTATAATATCTATGCATTAGAGAGCAACAGGTATTCATTACTGACCGAATGAACAATATGTAGGATTAGGTCAGTTTTTCAAAAATTTATTTCACTATAGATTCTCAAGGGTATTGAGACTGCAATTAGCCTTCTCCTCTTGCATGGAGCAATTAGTCAGAGCACTGTTTGATTAATTTCTTGTGGCTATCTCACTTAAGAGCTCCATATTTTGAGTAGTTATCGGGTTGTAACAAGTAGCGGAGCCTGCTTCCGAAATGCATTACAATGCATACTTTTGTGAGCGGCTGGTTGGCACAGAGGTTTCTAAACAACCAGATTTCAGAAACAAGGACCGCTACGATCTAAAAATCCGAAACTCAAAATACTTGAGCACTGAAACTATCTTTTGACTCAACGCAGAAATGAAGCGCGGCTTTAAAACTTATCAAAATTACATAAGCTGCCACATGGTAATCAGTTCATGAGCTCAAGAGATAAATAACATAAACATAAAAGCTATCAGGCAATTGAAAGCTTGACTGATTGTTCAATTGATTACTTCAGCAAAGAATAAAGGAGTCAGGTCATCTCTCTCCAGAGCAAACCAGATCCATTGAACGCTGATTGCTAGAGTGTCATCAGTGTTGAAATCATTCACGCACAACTTTCAAACCATTCAAACTACTGAGAAAATGAGAAGTAGATTTAAACTTCATTCACTTCCATACAGAAAGTGTGGGTGTGGAGCAACTCGAGGGATTTAACTGCTCGATTTTGGAGAGGAGCCTTGATATGTTTAGAGTTGAGACATTGACTGCGATCCTCATCAGAGGTAACATTAGAGGAGGGGAACAGGAGAGGCAAAGTTGAAACTTTGAAGGATTGAGGATTAGATTAGAAGTAAGATTAGATTATTTCGAATTTTCGGAAACACTTACCAAGGTTTATTATTCGTCGGGAAAGAGGTAAATTAGTAAATACTGAATAGCTTCTGGCATAATCTAAACACTTGATAGTTCCTTGTCACGAACTTGTGTGAGTGTGAGTGTGCTTTTTTGGGGATCTCCCTCCAAATTCGACAAAGCTCACAAAAATATCAGATGGGTCACCGACATGGGATCACTAATTGCATATCTGTCAGTGCTGCCGATTGTTTCAATGCCGATGGCCCACTCGAGAAGCTGAAAAAGCTCACGGAGGCCCACAAGCTACTCAGAGATTACACACACCTTTGCCCACAGGAAAAAAGCCAAAATGCCCACGATTACACGCTTAAATTCGTATTTACACACAAGTTAACACGTTTTAAGACACCCAAATTGCCCACTTTTACACACGTATGTAAAAAAGCAACAAAAAAAATCCAGTTTTGTATGTTTCCTACCCACCGCACAAGGGGTTGATAAAGCCCACGAAGGCCCACGATGATCACGGTGATTACACGTACGTTTTCCCACGCAAAAAAATAAAAATGTCCATGATTACACTCGAACCTACCATTATACACAAGTCTCCACGCAATAACAAACCATCATTGCCCACAATTACCCACAGAAAACCAAAAAAATGGTCGCAAAATGGATTTCACGTAAATGCCCACCAATTTAACAAATAGCCCACGAATTGCCCACGGCCCACGTTTTACACGCAAAGTCAAAAATAGCCCACGGTGTGTGCAAAGGCCCACGAATCGGCAGCACTGATATCTGTGCCCTGTGGTTTCGGTGCTGATTCTGCACATGTGAAATTTTCCAAAACAAATCCCTTATCTCTGCGGCTCTGCCTCTCCCTCTCCTTCCCCTCCTTTCCAGCTTCACACCCAAGAAACTTTCGGGTGGAGGGTGGAAGGACTGATTTGCGCGCGTGTTTGAACGCTTTTTTTTAACACTAATAATATTCATTACACGTATTAAAAAATTAATGTCACCAGTGAGATATGATCGTTTTAAGTTGATTTCCTCTTTCCGAGGTTCAAACATAAATTTTTACAATTTTTGTCGCTTCGTACCAACGAACTCGTTGCTTCTTACTTTCAATTCCGCGCGCTTATTGATGCTGCTCTGCTAGCCGCAGCCACTAGAGGTCGCTGATTACAATGCGAATCATTTTGATTTTTTAGTATTTTTATTGTAAAATTATAAACTATAATAAAATAAAGTTTTTTTCTTTTTCATGGCGTCTTATTCTCTGCGTGTGAAGAGTCCGTATCAAATCATTGTGATGAGCGGAATAAATCTGCATAATTAATTAGAACATGATCACACCATCGCTTGCTAGCGCCTGCGCGTTAGACTTCGCGCTGCTCTTCTTCTTTCGTCACTCTATCCCTCCTTCTTTTTTCTCGTTTGCTGCTCGGTTGTTTGCATTCATTATTATTATGATTCGCTTTTCCTCTCCTCTCCGCCGTTCCACCCACTGACATTTTAGTATTTTTCTCGTATGGTTTAGTTTTCGGAATTGCAATTTTATTTATTAGCCGTCAATTCTTGCTTCTTGCTTAAGTTTTCCGTGTAAATTTACCAACCACCCAACTCTACGTTTGTGCGTTACTCTTACGTGTTTTTCACTTCTTTTCAGTGTTTATTTATGAGGTACCTGAGGGTCGTATTCCATCTTTCGTTTGGTTAAAAGAGTACCTTACTACACAAACTTGGAGCCTTAAAAAAATGTATGTTAAAGCATTCATGCCTTATTTGTTTTACCTTCATTCATTCAATTTGTCAATCTAGTTGCCCTCCTTGTTTCTTGCAATGCATTGAAGTTTGTCTGAACTGTTTATTGACACCTGACTAGACCTTATGTGCGCGCTTCGAGTGCTATACATCAGGATGAGACAAGAAACATTTTTATCATAATCTGGGAAGCGCAACCTGAATCCTGATTGCTGTGAACATAATGCTACTCATACTCATGAGTTAAAATTTGTAACTTAGGCCAACATTTGCTGCTTCACTTATAAGTTACAACTCCATTCGACACTTGATTTCTGGTTGAACTATTATTGATGCTTTTTAATGGCTGAAAGATGTTAGGTACTGTTACCGTCCGAGAAATGTGTCTTTGAAAAGTTTTGCCATGTGGACAATTGTTTGCTTTACAGCCTCCACGTTGACAAAGTGAACGTGCAGCAAGTCGTATGTGACCAATTTTCCACTGCGCCTAACCTCTCATTTGCCAACTCTACCTCTGTCAGTTCTGACAAGTCATTAGATGTGTTTCTATTCCATTCTGTTCCAACCGCAACTATCAATCAAGAATTCCCTAAACTATGCACACACTGTCCAGCGATCCATAGAAGTATTAGGGTCTATTCCTAATAGTGCAATTTAGATGGAACAGGTTAGGATATCTACCGTTTGTAAACACGAGTATGCAAAGAAAGAAGCCTATCCAATTGGTCTCCGTAGGCCGCTGGACTGATCGGTATAGGATAGAATCCATCTGAGAGTCTTCGGAATTTGGTGAAACGGTTAGACGAGAATCTAAGATAATCTCCGATTGATCCCCATCAGATGGGTAAAGAAACAGGTCTATTATCATAACATGAAACTTGAGCCTGTTTTTATCATTTATATCAGTATCCATGCACCTGAAGGGCCAACCCATAATCGTTGCAGAGATTCCGCGAGAACCAACTGTGATTTAATTGAGAAAATTCTTACCTGCTAGCAGTGGCGTCGCGTGCAATTTGGCAACAATGTATTCTATCCATTTAAACTCATGTAAAATATCGAATTCAGGGGGTGCACAAGGAAAATTTGATATATTTAATGAGTTTAAATGGAGCAGTTGCATTGTTGTCAGATGGCCTGCGACGCCACTGCCTGCTAGCCTAGTGAAACGTCCGCTGTCACAGTTTTCTTGCAAATACCTACTCATGAATGATTATTTCCATTCCACGAAATACTGCTGTCAAATTTCTACCTTAATTTAGAATCTGAAAGGGTTTCACTCCTTAATCTATGCGCTTAGAAAGTGTGCGTTGTCTTGGTTGGTGGAAACACATTTTTACCATTAGTATAGTGAACCCATCAAAATTTCTTACCATTGAAGTGGAAATTATGCAATTTAGTAATAATTAAAAGGTTATTAGAATCAGTATCCTATAGCCCAACTTGATATCCTCAGAATTCTTGTTTGAAACATGGAGACGTAACCGTGTTGTATAATGTTTTGAAGCTTTTGTAGCAAAGTAGAAAAATTAGAGCAGACGCATTTTGAGTGTCGGGTTCTGATAAGTAGCGGTGCCTGCCTCCGAAATGCATCAAAATGCATTGGGGAGCAGTTGATTAGAATCAAGTCAAAACTCTTAGCTATCCATCTGCTCAGCGATGCGTTTTGATGCATTTCAGAAGCCGATATGGCTATTTGTCAGAACCCGATACTCAAAATGTGTCTGCTCTAGGTCTGTCTGATTTTATATTATAGTGCCTGGTATTAATGTTTAATTTGTTTGTTTTTTTTTTGCTCCAGACTGAGACGGTGTGGGCGTGGGGGTGTACGCCGCTGAGGCTGCAACTGTCTCGGCAGACGGTGGCGGTGCGCGGCAGAATGGGTGAGATTGTGATGGTGGGAGAACGGCCGCATTCACCCACCCACTTACCGCACGTATCGGAAAAGCATCCTAGGGGTATCCTGAATGAGCTCAACGTTCTCCGAAGACATAGAGAGCTGTGCGATGTGGTCCTTAACGTCGGTTCTAGAAAAATTTTTGCCCATAGGTAAGATTTATTTTTTGTCACTCTTTCTAATGTGTGTTTGGATCCTTCTGTTTTGATCTAATTTATCCATGCCAATTATCATGTATTACAGCAAGTCAGTTTCATCATTGAAACCTATTTCATACTTCAACAATATCCCTTTTCGTGGAACGTGATAGAACGAGGCAGAACAGGTTACTCTCGGTTGGTTTAAAGTGAGTTTTTTGAACCGGCCATTCAGAGTGGTCGGATTGCTCTGCTCTGCCGGGATGGTGTGTTTGGACCGCTGTATTAAAGCAAAAGGTTCTAGTGCTTTATTGTTAAAAATAATTAGTCCTAAATTTTGTAGTCTGTGTCTGTTGAATGGTATTATTTTGAAAATCATGAAGTCCTCAGAATCATAAATATCTTTGATGGATGGTGGATTTTTCTTCTCGCAATAGGAGTTTTAGATCTGAGCGGTATTTATTTCACATCCCATAAAATGTAGCCTCATTTTTATTTATTTGAGAGAGAAGAATTGAATGAGAAGCTACGCAGTTGCAAAGAGATGTATGGAGTGAGAGAAAAAAAATGTGGAGTTACATACATTTTTAGAGAATTGAAGAACAAAATAGAGAGTGGAGTATAATTTTACGTGAGACAAAAAAAAAAAACAAAAAATCTCTGGCACTCTACCTCCTTGGGTGCTTTAGGTAAGACTTCCTTCCAGTGTCTTGCAGATTGCTGTATATCTCCTCTTTCCTATCCTTTGCTTTGATAATACTTTGATTGTCTTTCCTCCCTCTTTTTCATCCACACCTGTTGTTTACTGTGAAACGTAGCCGTAGCCAGGAGGAATTTGTCTTTCTCTCTCTAAGCTCATTTGAACGCATGTGTTAGAAAAGGATGGAGATAGGGGCTGTCACGTGACTTCAGCCTCTGTTTCTGTCCTTTTCTAATACATGCGTTCAAATGGGGTAAGAGAGAGGAAGACAATATCCTGGCTACGGCCATGCTGTGAAATATTAACATAACGAGCCACCGTGTTCGGGTGGCTGGACTTTACTACTGCTACTACTTTATTTTTATTTATTTTTATTTTTATTTATTTATTTCACATGTACAAAGAAGCCACAAGGCTATGGTACAGAGTCACAGATATGAAGAAGTAAGAAAATAAGTAAGAAAGAGTAAGAAAATAAGAAAAATGACTATATCATAGAAAGATATGAATTGCTCACCCTGCCCAAAAATTCCTCAATACTATCGAATGGGTTCTGGGTAAGATACTCAAGAAGGAGTTTTAGAAAGTTGAACAGCTCTCCATCTTTAAAGGTTGATTCGAGATATACTGCACGTGAGATTTTAGCATTAATCAACCATAAAAACTTTTAATTTCTATTTGCAGGGTTATCTTATCGGCCTGTAGTCCTTACTTTCGTGCCATGTTTACGGGGGAGCTAGCAGAATCAAGACAAACAGAGGTCACAATAAGAGATATTGATGAAGCCGCCATGGAACTGCTTATCGACTTTTGTTATACATCTAATATTTTAATCGAAGAGTCTAATGTACAAATGTTGCTTCCAGCTGGTAAGTTCATCAATCCTTTAATTAGCAAGCAACATGGTAATTAGTCTAATTTTCAGAGACAAATAGAGATCCAGCTCAAAGCTTGCGACA
Source organism: Trialeurodes vaporariorum (assembly GCA_011764245.1). NCBI lineage: Eukaryota > Metazoa > Arthropoda > Insecta > Hemiptera > Aleyrodidae > Trialeurodes > Trialeurodes vaporariorum. Next base: position 15,982,311 of record VMOF01000035.1, read on the forward strand.
GGTGTCCCTTTTTCCTGCTCAAATTTGGTCAGGACTCATTGGAGTAGCAGCCCACAGTTGTCTATTGTTTAATGATGGACATAGGTTAGATTTTCCTCATGATTTAAACTGACATTTTTTATGACAGAATAATGGTTTCCGACTCATTATTTCAAAATCATATCTCTTGATGAATTGAATTTCGGACTTAACATTTTCGTGCTATTTTGGATGAACGACTTATGTGAGTAGAAAATGAGGAAATAAATAATCAAAAGTAACTGTAATTAATTAATTATAATGATAATAGTTAGAAATTTAACCCTAAAAGTGACTCTTGTGAACCCTTGTAAACCTCCGGATTGCATGAAGAAATCTGATTTTGATCTGTGAATTATCAGACCAAGGAAAATTGGGTAATTTTTTCCGTATTACAGAGCTTTCTCATCAAATAGTAAGCCTTAGGTGGAATATTCTGCTTTATTCAGGTGTACAAATTATGTCATTTGATCTTAGATATTCTAAAGCTTGTTTCGCGAAATATGGCAGATGACAGCTCGCCTGGCTTCCTGTGCTGCAGGTTCGTCGATGTTAGTGTGCAGAAACACAAACTTGCTCACTGAGCAGTAAATAAGTTGATCTGTCATCTGAGCACTCTCGTGAAATGATCTCTAACAGAGTTCATACCATTGGCATGAGCTTCCGAAGGAGCTTTGAAACAGCAAAAATTATAAACTTCCAAGAATTTTTAATCATCGACTCAAACGGGGTAGAAGTTGATAGTTTCTTTTTCTCTCATTTATGAACTTTTAGGTCCAGAAATTATTATTTACCTGTGCCTCAATCTATCTTGAACTGTCGGTGCATTTTCAAGAATTATTTGATGTCTCTCTCCTTATATTTTGCAGAGACAAATAGAGACTAAGCACTACGCTAAAATACATAGGGCAGATTTGAGGCACGGTGAATTCTCGCGGATTCAACAAAACAACAGTCAACTCCCCTTTGATGTCGCAGGATGTAGAAATGATGACATTCGGAAAACACAAGGGGGATGGACAGGGAAGTGAAGAGGAGGGTGCTCAACATTCAACACCCTGCGACATCAGAAGAGAGTTGACTGTTGTTTTGTTGAATCCGTGAGAATCCAGCGTGCCTCTACTGCAACCAGCTAGTGCTACGTCTCTATTTGTCTCCGATATTCTGGAGCCTGAGCTGTGTCGTATCTCTAACCTTAATGTTTTTGTCTCTAGCTTGTCTCCTTCAGTTGGCGGAAATTCAAGATATGTGCTGTGAGTTTTTGAAGCGTCAGCTTGACCCATCAAATTGTCTTGGTATACGAGCCTTTGCTGACACTCATTCGTGTAGGGATTTACTGAGAGTTGCTGATAAATTCACCCAACATAATTTCCAAGAGGTATTTATTTGATGACTTTTTCTCCTCTACGTTTTTATCCCAAACCCTCCTTATTTCCAATCTATCCAATTCCAATGTTGGAAATATTATTTATTATTTGTGGACCTTGCTGGAAAAGCGAAACATAAGTCAAAACAGCAATTTTAGAAAAGCGCATTTGAAAGTTTAATGTTGTCTATCAGCTAAGTTATACCTTGCCTGTGTATAAAAAAGAGAACGAGTTTTGAGCAACCCTCAACTTGTCAAAAAAGTTATCTTGAAAATTTGAACTAACGAACAAGGTAGCAATAGCCTCATTGTTGGCAGTGAAACACCAACATAACAAACTTCATTATTTGGGTGGCTGGACTTTACTACTACTACTATGACTTATTTTTTGCACGTGATTGTGAATTAGGTAATTTTGCCTGGTTGTTTAATCCGCATTCTGCATCGTTTTTTTTCCCCTTTAGGTCATGGAAAGTGAAGAGTTTCTCTTGCTTCCGATGTCTCAGTTAATTGACATTGTTTCAAGTGACGAATTGAATGTTAGAACAGAAGAACAGGTTTTCAACGCTGTGATGTCATGGGTCAAATACAATGTCTCAGAAAGGCGACAGCATCTCTCTCAAGTATGAAAAATGTCATTCTTTGAAACTTCCTGCATTTCTGCCATTTTTTATCCTTAAAAATTCAAACAGTCAGATAGGTTCAATTTACCCTTTGGTCTCTTTTCGGAGTGCAAACATTTTTATTAAATTTCCTTTTATTTTTTTAAATACGGTGAGCCAAGTTGATAGATCTTTGATTGGCCGATGCATTTAAGACCCAAAAATTACCCACCTTTTTTTTTGGCGGAAGCATTGATTGCAGTTACAGGTGGTAATTTTATTAGTATCAGTAAATTTTATTTGTTGCCTAAGTTTTTTAACTCATGTATGCCCATTGCTCAGTGCTGTGTTGCCGTGCCACTGTTTGGATTTTCCAAGAGTTAAATTTAAAGAAAATTAATCAGATGCTCAACAATTTTTTTTAGATATTTTTGTTTGTACAGTCATCGAATCAAATTATGTCAGTCGACTCCTTAAATTTTGTTTCATGCAGGCAACCTGCAACACTTATCACAATGAATCTGAGCATTGCATGTGAGCCACCTGAGCCAAAATCAAAGTTGCCGACTGAAATTATTTAATTTGCAGGCGGTACCCTCTTGTCTAACTAGAAAATAAACTTCAAGTTTTTTTTGTTGACTACTCCTGCTAGAATTTGTTTCAGAAGTGTAGGCGCATCTAGACCAATAATCTTTGTCTTTTCAATTTTAATTCCTTCAAATCAAAACAAAATTTGCCTGCAACTTTACATGTTGATTTTGAAGCGTTCCTCCATGAAAAGCCAATGCTCTAAATGTAATTTCAAACAGTTTTACTGTATGAGAATTGAGAAATAATGTTGGAAAATTCCAAGTTTTATTGGTCCAGGTGCACCTACACTTTTGAAGTGACTCTACCGCCACATGTCCCTCTTTTTTAAGCTGTTTGAATAATTTTTTTTTTGAAAATAAATTACAATTTTAATTTGTTCAACTGGGTCATTATGTTATGCTTCTCACAATATTCAGATTGTAAATCTATTTTTTTCTTCGGTTACAGGTTTTACAACATGTGAGACTTCCTTTGCTTAGTCCTAAATTTTTAGTTGGTACAGTCGGATCTGATCTTTTAATTAGAAGCGATGAAAATTGCAGAGATCTAGTTGATGAAGCCAAAAATTATCTCCTGTTACCTCAAGAAAGGCCTTTGATGCAAGGACCTCGGACTAGGCTGAGGAAACCTTCTCGGCGCGGAGAAGTGCTATTTGCAGGTAAACTTTACTATAACTATGAACTTAAACTTTGGTCTATTATTCATGTTCACTTTCACTGCCTCAGTCTTGGCTTTAAAAAATGGAACAGAGGTGTCTTAAGTTAATTTTGTCTTCAACTTGAAGAGTGTTTTTATGAATTTTGCCAAAAATGACGTAGCGCGTTTCTTTGTGGACCACAGTCAAGTTGTCCTTTTTTGTTGTAGAAATGGGTCTGTTGCATGCTTTTGCGTTATGGAGGGTTGATTGGGGTTTGTTAAATCCTATGAAAAGAGATCCTATCCTTTGTTGAGAGCATCAAATAGTCTCAAAATCCACTCATAAATTCTCAATAGGCGTTTTAAGAAAAGCCTAAGATGGCGGTTGAAAGGGCGAATCGACCCTGCATGCATACACCATGAGTAGTAAAGATGGTCAACGATGGCATTCGACAAAGTAGGTATATGCTTGGCATTTCCTTATCAGAATCCCATCAAATTGACGCAGAACTTAATATACTCACCACAATAATCATAAACATTAACCCTTTCCGGTCCAATGTCGGATATATCCGACAGTGTAGAAATCCCGTTCAGGTCTAATGTCAAATATATTTGACACGAAAGTTTGACTTCTGGTAGGGTCCAATGTCGGATATATTCGACTCGTCCATCGCATGGCGGGCTCTGGTGGACACTTGGGAAACTTGTTTCTCCATCGGCGGCGCAACCACGACTGCTGACCAACTGCGGCAGCTGGCCGAAAACGGCCGAGGACCGAAAGGGTTAATGAGAAAGTAAAATTTACGGGAGAAAAACATGCAGAATGACACAAAATTTAAGTATTATGAGGAAGTAAGTCGTTTGTTTACATTTTTCCAACACTTTAAATTTCTGTTATCGGCCAACTTTTGGTGCTTGTGGTGCATGCATGCAGGGTTGATTCGCCCTTTCAACCGCCATCTTAAGCTTTCCTTTAAACGCCTTTTGTGGGTTTATGAGTGGATTTTGAGACTGTTTGATGCTCTAAATGTGATATTCATGCGATTTTACACAGGAAGTGACCTTCCATATTGATGTAGCAAAAGTATGCAACAGACCCATTGAAGGAGAAAAAGCTGGGACCTATTGTTTGAAAGCCCTAAAATTGGTTATTATGAACACAGAGTCATCAATATCAATTTGTTGAGTAAGTAAATAAATCTTGAAATTGTGATTGCAGTTGGTGGATGGTGCAGTGGTGATGCAATCGCATCAGTCGAGAGGTTCGATCCCCAAACATCAGACTGGAAAATGGTCGCTCCAATGAGTAAGCGGCGTTGCGGTGTGGGTGTTGCTGTATTGAACGATTTGTTGTATGCTGTCGGTGGACACGATGGACAGTCATACCTCAACAGCATAGAAAGGTATGCGATAATCTTCTGTTAAAAATTGAATGCTCTATGGAGCCCTGTGAGCTAATTGTTTTCTCTTTTGTCAAACCGACAGTGAAGGTGATTCTTCAGCGGCTAGTACCAATTTTTGTCACCAGAGCGCTACCGTTCGATTAATGTCAAATTACAGGCCGACAGTAATTTATATTTAAGAAAACAGAGTGTCAGTCACTAGATAATCATCTGAAGAACGTCTCTGCAAAATATCTCGTCAGTGACTTCAAAAATAAGGCTGAAAGTATCAAAAAATGTAATATCGCATTTAGACACAAGAATCGAATTGCGATATTCCAGTTTTTGGTACTTTCAGCCTTATTTTTGAAGTTATTGATGAGATATTTGACAGAGATGTTCTTCAGATGATTATCTAGTAACTGACACTCTGTTTTCTTAAATATAAATTACTGTCGGCCTGTTATTTGACTTTAATCGAAAGGTAGCGCTCTGGTGGCAGAAATCGGCACTAAACGCTGAAGAATCACTTTAAGACTGTCTATGAGTGATATCATTGGTCAAGCCTCATAGGACTATGCCGTTACCATGGTAACCATAGTAAAGTATCCCCGTTATGGTATTGTACAGGCTATTCATGGGTAGCCTTTGTAATAATACCGGGAATGAGACTGTCAACTATGGTTACCGTAGCAACGGCCAAGTCCTACAATGCTCCACCAATAGCGTGACTCATAGACAGTTTTTACCATTGGCTTAGTGAAACAGTAAATAATCAGTCTGCTGATGACCGATTGATTCTTGCTTTTTTAAATTTTGGTTCGAGCAATAGATCAGTAGAAACAACAGCTAAAGTTCGTCGACGGAAAGCGTTTTCTGCCTGCAATCTGGAGTAACTAATTGTGGCGTAGTTCAAATAACTGCAGCGCAAAAGTTCAAATTCTAACTTCCATTTCATTTGTAAAAATTTGAAACCCTTTGGTGCGAGAACGATGGTTTTTTGAAAAAGATGGCGATCAACTTTGAAATTACGTTCACTGACGGAAGCAAATCTATTTTGAAAGTTCTTTTGAAAGTAGAAACATACTTGTGGAATTGGCTTTTTAGTTTCAGATTACGTATTATTCATCACCAACTAATTTTTTGTGCACCTTGATAGTTATCTGGTGAACCTATTCTCAAAGTTCCAATCAGTGAAAGATATTTTGAAACGGTTAACATTTCATGCTGCATTTTTGTCTTTGTAACCAGGTATGATCCTCAGACAAATCAATGGTCTTGTGATGTGGCTCCAACAACCTCATGTCGAACGAGTGTTGGTGTAGCTGTTCTTGATGGTCTCTTGTACGCAGTCGGTGGTCAAGATGGTGTACAGTGTCTTAATCATGTCGAACGGTCAGTCTTATATTTTATCCTTGTGTTTGAGCTGTTTATTTATGATGTAAGATGGAAAGAGGCACCTTATTTTAACTCTGGGAAAAAATTTGGTCCGGTGGTTATTAGCCTTTTGTAATATCAGCAAAGAAGCGTTTTTAACCAAATCTGCAAAAAAGCAATTTTAAATCAAATCATAAAAATGGATTTGGATCTCCCTCAAATGCCAGCAGGCTGATTAAGAACGATCATTGTAATGCCATCGAGTTGATGTTCAAGTACTTGTTATTTTATGATTGGTATCATTCCGATAGAAACCCGCCAACCTCTATGGAAATTCTCCGATAGCTCAGGAGTCATCAGCGAATTGCCGTAGAGATGGGAGGGTTTCTTTTGGAATGAAACCTATGGTAATGACACCACCCATAAGAATAACACGTATTTGATCATTGACTGGATAGCATTACAATACGATTGTTCATAATCAGCCTGCAGCAAAAAACGAAATTCATAACAAAGTAAATGTCAACTTGTCTTTTCTGTATTTGTAGGTATGATCCGAAGGAAAATAAATGGGGAAAAGTCTCTCCGATGACCACTCGTAGATTGGGTGTCGCTGTTGCAGTTCTAGGAGGTTACTTGTATGCGATCGGAGGCTCTGATGGACAGTGCCCCTTGAATTCTGGTAAGTCTTTTTTTCTTCTTTTTCTTATCCAAATCTTTTCATTCTTGATAAATCTCAACAAATTTATTGATGACTGTATAGAGGTGTTCAGAACCAGGAAAAAATTTATCAGGGAATGAATCTGTTGCAAACCTTTGCTACAACGGTAAAGAGTGTTTAATTTAATGTAAAATCGCCTGAAAAGTCCATTGGTGGCATCAGAAAGTCATAAAATGCAATAATAATTTCACAAGAGGCGTTTAATAAAGTCCAAGATGGCGGATAAATATCGAGCAATCCGTCTGCATGCACCGTGAACATCCAAGGATGGCCAACTTTGACAACCTCACTGGAGGTAGAGGTCATATGTTTGTTTACGTTGTGATTGGTTGTGATTGGTTGTGATTGATATTGTAAGGTTGGCTATCCTTGGATGTTCGTGGTGCATGCATACAAATTGCTCGATATTTATCCGCCATCTTGGATTTCATTAAATGCCTCTTGTGAGTTTATTGAAATTTTATTTTATGACTTTATGATGCCACCAATGGACTTTTCAGGCGATTTTACTGTAGATTGAACACTCTTAATCGTTGTAACAAAACTTTGCAACAGACCCATTGCAAACATTTGCTAGAGCTGCAGTGAGCATATATGTCTGCTAATTTTTTTGTTATGAATTTTACTTTTAACAAATAATTTTTTATTACTTTATTATACTAATTGTATTTGACTTGTACCACAGTCTTACAGGCTTCATGTATGTATTCAAATACACAAATGAGTAAATGAATAAATAAATAAAATCGGGGAAATCATCATAAAATGGAGATGCAATGCTTTACTCAGCTTCCTTAATCAAAAATTCTGAGTGCTGAAAATTTTGTAAAAATCAAAAGACAAACCTTCCATTTCACCAGAGAATGTTTTATATGGTCCCTCTTTAATTTCTCTCTTTTTACTTTATAGTGGAACGATATGACCCAAAGCAAAACAAATGGACAGCTGTCGCTGCGATGTCAACTCGTCGGAAACATTTAGGTTGCGCTGTTTTTAACAATATGATTTATGCTGTGGGCGGACGTGATGATTGTATGGAACTAAGCAGTGCAGAGCGGTATAATCCCCATTCCAATGCATGGTCACCTATCGTTGCCATGACCTCACGGCGAAGTGGCGTAAGTATTTGTAAAGTTTATCTTTTAAATAAATGTTTGAAACATTTTCGTTCTAAATTGAACCAAAATTTAATTTTCAGTACTTGAGTTTGTTATGTGGTGAAAAAGACAAAGTATGACGAATCAAAATTTATTTTTCTTCATTTGAATTTGAAATCCAATATGAAAAGCGTGATGGGCATTCCATATTTTAAATGGAATGACCTTAAATCCCCTTTTCGTTATTTCATTTACTATCATTATTTTAGACAATAGAGCTATAATACCAAAAATACCACAAAAAAACATAACAAAAAACATAAAGGAATAATAAAAAAAAAAAAAAAAGGAAGAAAGAGGAACCTCGGAAAACTATCTTTTAACCACAATTAGTTGGAGTCCCATAGAAACAATTTGAAATTTTAAATAAAAATCTTAAACTTTCAACAACTTCAATGTACCTATAATGCAAAGAAACATTTCAAACGCAGAAACTAATCACAGTGCCCGCCTTAAAAATAGCCTGCTATTCTACAAAATACTATATCATCAAAAATTCTCTGAAAATAAACTCAGATATGCATAATTATAACTGCTGTAATAAAAACAAACAGGGAATTATAATGAGCACTTTCAATGAGTCAACTAAAGTTACTAAAAGCAGAACAAAAATTCTTCAACGCACCGCCTAATGAAGTCAGAATCGCTGATAATTTGTTCTCCCTCAAGAGACGGGTGGAGGAGTTCCTTGCTTAAAAGGCAGTATGTGAAGAGGAAGAAATAGCGTAGATGTAATGATATAGTTGAAGAGCGATGTATATATTCGGCCACTGAAAAGATATACAGTTATAATTATATAATGACTCTGCACTGCGCCTTTACAGAACTTGTAAAGTACATGTATACAAAATAAAGAAATAAATTAATCAATAATGAAAATTTTTAAAATTTAAAAACTGCTGAACAAGACTTGTGTAGCACCTAAAGAAACACAAAGACACTTACCATGATACAAGTGTTGACAAACGCCTTTTTGAATTTCAGGTTGGTCTGGCAGTTGTCAACAATCAGTTGTATGCTGTGGGAGGTTTCGATGGTACAGCTTACCTGAAAACTATTGAAGTCTACGATCCTGAACAAAACCAATGGCGAATGTGCGGCGCAATGAACTACCGCCGGCTTGGTGGTGGAGTTGGAGTTATGCGCTCACCACATACGGAAAACTACTCATGGAATAACAATAATAACCACTGGTGCTTGTAGTTAATTTTTTCCCTATTGTGAACATTGATAATTTAATCGTTTAATTATCGCATGATTCGTCTCTTATATTTGCTCTCTTTAATCTCACGTCAAACCTATTTCCAGTCTAACTGCAAGATTTTTAAACAATTTTATCTAATTTTTCTAATGTTCTATGCGTAAACATTAAAATGCTATCTCGCTTTGCAACTTGTAAACTTTGCAAATGCCTTGTTTTCGGAACTTTTAAAACAAGCACTCTTAATGAAGGTCGATTCCTTATCTGTTTATTTTCTTAGATTTACAATTTGATTCTCTGTAAGATGTCAAAGTTAAAAACTTGCTTGATGGAGGACCTATTCCAGTTTTTTGCCATACTTAGTGTATGGGTTTAGTGTATCCAATTTGTTTCATGTGAATTGTTTCTAGAACGTTTAGCCAGAGAAACAACTTTGCTGCCTGCATGAAAGAGAAAAATAAGAAAATAAATAAACAAATGAATTCATAAAAAGTATACTTTAAATTGCCCGAGGATATGGATGGGCAAAATACTCTAAGAAATGAATGTGCAAGTCTAAAAGTTTACAAGAATTCAGCCCTATTTCTCTGCATTTCCCTTGTTTTTTTTGCATCTCAAACAAGTATTACAATGTATACGAATCCCTCTGAAAACGAAGTTGAAATTTTATGATTCTTGTCAAAGGCACTGCCAAAAAAAGAGTCTTGTAGTAGATACCTGCAATGTTGAACCACTGTTTAATCATAGAATTGTCCAAGAAATAAGCGAGGTAGACAAATTAATCTTTTTTGGAAGAAAGTTTAGTGTGAAATACTTGGCAATTTTAACTCTAAGGAAACTCGGAAGTTTCCTTAAACCTAGTCATCTCATTGCTTTTTCCTCTTTTTCGATTGATGAGAGACCATAGTCTCAAAACAATTTTCTCATCTATACCAGGTTACAAGTGATTTTGCTGGATGTTTGTCTAAAGCAAAATATTGTTCGACAAATCAATTACACACTGAACAATTTTCCAAACTTTTCTACACTCACTGTAACCTTTAATCAACGTGTACTTTTATTATTATCAGTCGATTTTCTTTTCCTATTATATATTTTAAATATATGCAATATGGTATCAGTAGAATGATTGGACGACAACTGTAGGGCTGGATTGAAAATATGAGCTTCATATTGCTCCCGACTTGTCAGCTGGTTGATTATTTACTTCTATGTTAAACCGACAGTTAAGACTGTCTTTGAGTGATTCTATTGGTCAATCATCATAGGACTACACCGTATTAAGCTAGAGATGAAACTTCTAAACTCTGGTAGATTTCCATGCAAAGAGTAAACAAGAGTCGCAATTGAATGGAAGGCCTGCGTGGTCAACGTAAATAAGGGATCGGAAATGCGAGCTGGCCTCTGATTGGCTGTAATCGAGGGTCCAGACTGTTTTTGGCCTTATGGAAATTAACACAAGGTTTTCGTTTCGGGCCATTTATCTCAAAATCTGTTCAAAATTGACACGTGCAAATTAATACCAGTCGATTTAGCAGAATTTTTTCAACAAATTTATCGGTCATAAGTACAGGTTTTTTGAAAATTCAAAGACTGTCTCAGTTGAAAAGTGCACAGAATAGTATGTTTTCATGCTTGGCGTGTGTTGAGTAACTCACTATTATGTGTATTTTTCAACAGAGACAATCTTTTTAAATTTGCAATAAAGTGGCACTTATGACCTATCAATTTGTTTAGAAAATTCTGCTAAATTGACTCGTGCCAATTTCCACAGTCAATTTTGCACAGGTCATGAGATAAATAGCCCAGAACAAAAACCCTTTGCTAATTTCTGTAAGGCCAAAAAAAAGTTTGGACCCATGATTTCCCTCCATTTCCAGCCAATCAGAAGCCTACTCTTATCAGTATTGACCACGCTAGCTCTCAATGCAATTGCGACTCTTGTTTACTCTTTGTTTCCATATTTCCAAGAGAAAATGAAGAACACATTTTTTACAAGAAAAACATAATGACTGTGTATTTTTATTCTATAACATAGGCAGCAGCACCAGACAGTGCTCAGGGCGGGAAATAAAAAATATTTGAATTGCTAAATTAATATTATTGCTGTGGCAACCATAGTATAGTTTCCTTGTTTGTTCCCGTTCCTGGCAGTATTATACAGGCAGGCTATTCATGGAAGGCATGTAACCGGGAACGGGACTTTTAACTATGGTTACTATAGCAACGGCCAAGTCCTTCAATGCTCGATCAATAGTGTCGTTCATAGACAGTCTTTAATATCAGTTTAGCGTGAAAGTAAACAAGCAGTCTTCTGGTTGTTCTATCAGCCGATTGAAGCTGATGTTTTCATGAAAGCCACTGAGTGTAGAACTGTCAAGTCCAGTCTCTTCTGAGGCAAGCTATACAGAAACAACCTTTATTTGTACGATTCCAGAGTAGGGTAGCATATGTATTGCTCTCGGCCATAAAGCTGAATTTAACAGAATTTTATGAAATGTTAATGAATCGGCTGAACAAGTGAGTTAATAAAGCCAAACAAGAGCTAAAATTAGTTGGAAAAAATTGACAAATTATAACGTAATAGAAAAATATCTTAATGGATGTTTCCAACTTTTTCATGTGAGATATATGAGGATACCCGAAAGGTCTGCTGATGTTTTGAGGACGAGATCGATGAAAGAAACCTATTTTTCTGCAGATTTGAAAGACTCAATTTTTTTTTAGGTATCCATAAAAAAACATTTTTGTAAATAATTGTTGTCTAAACTAATAGGGCAGTTGCAATGGGTCTGAAATGTTGTGTTTTTTGTAAGGAAAATGATAGTACTTGATGACCTAAGAACAATGGTGCCTTTGGTTTTTTCCCAAGTGCCCTGGTTTTGTTTTGTTTTGGTTCATGTGAAGTTGCAAAAAATCGTGGGCGTAGTGACGTCACTACTCGGAATCCCCATTTAAAACAATGTATTTTGGGCCAAAATCTCATGTCCGGAACAATGGAACTTCATTAGAAACCAAAGGCATCTTTGTTCTCAGCTCATCAAGTACTTTCATTTTCTTTATAAAAAACGCAACATTTCAGACCCTTGCAACTGCCCCATTGTGGTCCTAGAAGAGTCCAATTTTCTCTCTTGAGCTCGTTTCAGAAGTGAAGGCGTAGCTCACTGATACATTCCTTCAAATCAAAGCTAAAGTTGCTTGCGACTTAGACCTTTTGATTTTAAAGCGTTCCTCAACAACGCCAACGCTTAAATTTCTTTTCAGTCATAATAATTATGTAATATGAGAAATAACGTGGAAAATCCCAAAGGTTATCGGTTTTAGTCCGCCTACACTTCCGGAACGACCGTTATCTGAAGACGATGGATCTGTTTCACTTTCCAGAATGTTTCAAAACTGATAGTGTATTCTTTTGTAAATTTTCAAAAAGTGTATTCTTTTGTAAATTTTCAGAAGGGCGATTTTGGTTTTGTGCGGAACGCATGAAACACTCAGAGTATGTCATTTCACTCTGAAATGGTTGGAATGCTTTGTAAGCTACGGTAACCTAGAAAACCTAAAGCATTTAACATAGATTAGAAGCAACAAGCTATACATTTATCTAGAGTGGCAGTTTAATGCGTTATCTGAATAAACACCATGGAGGATTTTTTGGTTAGGTTTAAGGTGTGATTTTGTCCATTTATTCCCTTGTATGCGGCATAGAGTTGATCTTAATATGCTTTGATCCACCTCACCTAAAAATCTTCCTTGGTGGCTAAGCAGGTTATCCATTAGATCGCCACTCAAGATAAAAGTACAGCTCGTTGTGATAACCTAGAAAACCCAGAGCATTCCACATAGACTAAAAGCAAAAAAATGCTTTGTGATTTTGAAAGATGGTTTTGATTGGTAACTGTGCAACAGACCCATTGTCAGATAAATATACTTAGTATGCACCGGGACTGCGTTTAGACTTGAATTCTAGTCCTCGGTGCGTCGCTCTCATTTTAGTTTATAATCTTTTTTTCTGGATTGTGAATTTTTTTTTACCCCTCCAGCTGCAAACTGTGATATTGACTGTGTAAGTCATTTCTCAAAACATTGCTCATTCTGTGCAAAGTTACGTCTCCTCGAGCTCTGATTATTTTAATCTCACTCCCTGATTAATCGGATCATTTTTATAGAGCGCTTTCCTGATAAAAAAAAGTTAAGCTGCCTTAATTTAAACGTTTAGTTTCAAGGAAATTATTTAGTTATCCTTAAATTGTCGTAAATTTTAGCTTGCGAGGCAATTATGAATGATCACTCGAGTCAGTGTGAACTTTACGAGCAAAATATTCTGAGACAATTAAAGGACAAATTCCATCTACTGGCTAATAGTGATAGGGATCAAAAGGTTTCTATTAATCTTGTAGCTAATTAAGATGACTTCTTCTAGAAAAGGTTGTTCAGAAAATTCTATTTATTGATTTGATCTGATACGATCATTTATAATTGCCCTGCTAGAAGCTAACCTTTCAGAATGGGGCTTTTGCAGACTTTTGCTTTATTTGATTGAATAGTTTTTGCGCTAAAACCAGCAAAAATTAAGATGAACTCATTAAAAAATTACGAAATTTACTCGCAGACTCTCAAAATTACTTTTACGTTGAAGGTGTGATGGCGGAGCTACGGAGGTACCATGAGAGATTCCTATCTAATTTGAGGCTTTCCTTTGAGTGTCTCCGTAGGGAGAGAGAAAAATTAGATAGGAATCTCCTATGATACCTGCATCGCTCTGCCACATTTGCTTCTTAAATGGCAGAGCTACGTAGGTGTCTTGAGGGATTCCTGTCTAATTTATCACTATCTCTATAGAAACACACAGAGGAAAGCCTCAAATTAGATAGGAATCTCCCATGGTACTAGCTGAGCCATTAGTCCTGCGTCGACAATTTGATGCAACCCACTCTACTTGTAGCCCGAACCTCTCTCCGTCTTGAGAGAACAAAAGAAAAGAAAGATAAGAGAGCATTCATCTTACGTGCAGTGCTGGCTGCGTTAAGTCATAGACGCAGGACTAATGGCTCTGCTTGTACAAGCCGAGCCATAAGTCCTGCGTCGACGATTGGACGCAACCCGCATTACATGTACAGTTAATGCTCTCTTATCTTTCTTTTCTTTTGTTCTCTCAAGACTGAGCGAGGTTCGGGCTACATGCGAGCTAGTGCGGGTTACGTCGAACCGTCGACGCAGGACTAATGGCTCTGCTTGTACCTGTGTAGCTCTGCCATTACTTCTTAAAATTGAAAGTAATTTTGTGAGTCTATAAGTGAATTTCAAAATTTTTTAATGTGTTCATGGTAATTTGAGTTGAATCAACTGTTTAATTGCATGTAACAAAAGTCAGCAACTTGCCCTATTGTAAAAACAATGGTAGGCATTCTAGAATTTAACCATTGACTGCATCTGTGCTAAAAAGATTACATTATCCTGTGATGTAGTATATCTATGTATTTTGAAAAGTGCTGCTACTCATAATCTTTTCTGCATCGAGACAATGAAGAGATGAATTCTAGAAAGCTACCTATGGTTTGAAGGGTGCTTGTCATGCTGCATGAACAAATCGATTTAAGGAAGGCTGTGTGATTTTTCAATCGTAATATACTGCCTAAATAACATTCTATGATCTGACTAGCTCAAAGAAAAGGCGTTCTTTAATCGACAGTTGAATTACTGTTCCAATTTTTATTCATTCAACAGTTCATTTTACTATCTATTAATTTACTGTATCAGAATCTAAACCATCAAAATAATGGATAGAAAAAAAACCCATGAAAACTGGAACAAAATCAACGAAACTCAAATTGATCGTAATTACCGGTGGACAAATGTTTGTTTCTTTTTGATCTAATCTCTTTTTTTCCGAGTGGTATTGAAAATTTGAATGCCCAATAGTATCCTGGGTTTTGTTTGTTATGATACAAAAGCCAATAATGCCTTGGGCCCAAAAAATGTTTGGTAGAGGCGGTCCTTGACCCCAAGTCCACCCCAAGAACCTCAACAAGCATCGGACAGCATCGGACCGTTTAAAAATAGCAACTCTGCAAACTAACCTCAAAATATGTATCCCGAGACTGAAACCAAAGAATTACAGCACCTAGAGTGAGTGAGGTAGAATCTTGACTGGCCCTAAGTAACGTAGAGTTGGGAGTGCTCCCAACTTTCCAATGTTTTGTTAAAGAAATGTGAGGTTAGAACAGTGTTGGGCAAATAGGAGTGTAATCGATTACACAATTACTGGGTAATCAGTAATCGATAAACCTTTGGATGGTAATTAAAAGTATTTTTCACTGATAAAAAGTAAACTTTAGGGTATTTTTGATTAAATCTAATTCTTCTGCAACTAATATGGGTTTACGGACATTTCCCCCCCCGCAATTTCCCCCCCGGACACTTCCCCCCGGTCATTTCCCCTCGAGGACATTTCCCCCCCGTCAATTTCCCCCCCGGACACTTCCCCCCCGAGGACATTTCCCCCCGAGGACGCTTACCCCCCGGACACTTCCCCCCCGGTCATTTCCCCCCCAGTTACTTCCCCCCGAGGTTATTTATAGCTAACCAAATAATCAATCAACTTTTACCTCACAATTTACACAGGTTTGAAGGGCGTGTTTAAAAAGTTGCATTATTTGTTTTTGTTTTATTTTTTGTTTCTTTTTAAAGATTTTTTTCATTGTTATGTTTCATCAAAATCTTTCAAGAAGGGGGTGTAATCTACTAAACTAAAAAAATCTTTTAGAGATTGACAGATTCTGAAAGAGAAAACCAAATATTGCATTCAACTCAAAGAATAAAAACATATTATATCCTGAAATCACTTGAAAACTTGTTGAGAGCAACATCAGAATTTAAAGGACATTTCACCCCCCCCAGATATTTTCTCTCCGGATATTTCCCCCCGTCTGTTCCCCCTAGTTTTATTGTTAATTAATTACTTTTAAAAATTATTACTATTAAAATTATTTTATAAAATAATTATTTGAGTTGAATGCGATATTTGGTTTTCTCTTTCAGACTCTGTCGATCTCCAAAAGATTATTTTAGTTTAGTAGATTACACCCCCTTCTTGAAAGATTTTGATGAAACATAACAATGAAAAAAATCTTTAAAAAGAAACAAAAAATAAAACAAAAACAAATAATGCAACTTTTTAAACACGCCCTTCAAACCTGTGTAAATTGTGAGGTAAAAGTTGATTGATTATTTGATTAGCTATAAATAACCTCGGGGGGAAGTAACTGGTGGGGAAATGACCGGGGGGAAGTGTCCGGGGGGGAAATGTCCTCGGGGGGGAAATGTCCTTGGGGGGGAAGTGTCCGGGGGGGAAATTGACAGGGGGGAAATGTCTCCGCGGGGAAATGACCGGGGGGAAGTGTCCGGGGGGGAAATTGCGGGGGGGAAATGTCCGGACACCACTAATATGATAGCTGGCTTGTAAAAAATCAGCCCTGATTACTGTAAAATCACCCTCCGGAAAAACGATGATTACGATTACTCGGTAATCGTTCAATCGATTACTACCCCCATTTGCCCAACTCTGGG
This sequence comes from Trialeurodes vaporariorum, assembly GCA_011764245.1. Taxonomy (NCBI): domain Eukaryota; kingdom Metazoa; phylum Arthropoda; class Insecta; order Hemiptera; family Aleyrodidae; genus Trialeurodes; species Trialeurodes vaporariorum. Next base: position 15,998,931 of record VMOF01000035.1, read on the forward strand.
TTAGAATCACCTTTTTTAGGTACAGTCCAAAGCCTGCCCGTACCGAACAATTTTTTGGCCTTGATTCCCCTTTTCTTGGGTTTTCATCTATCTCTTTATTTACTTGTTTATTTTCCCTTTCGTTTCTTTGAAGTTTCTGTTTATATTTTCCTATAAAAAATTCAAGATAGAATAGATGTAGAAGATTGCCTCAATTTTTTGATGGTTCTATCATGCTCAAATTTTACTTGAAGATTACCGTATACCTAATAATCAGTCGCTCTATTATCCTAATTTGGATGAAAAATATTAATTAATGGCTTTATGCAGTTTTTTTTCAAAAGACATATTGTCTCATACCAGGAAAAACTGTGTTGTAAGCTCCATTTTTCTGATCTTTCAGGAGACATACAAAACTCAAAACTCCATCCATACCCGATTTTGTCACATAGGATCACCTATTTCCATTTGGCAGTTATCAAGCCAAATATCTTATTTTCTTGTTGTTTATCGCTTATAATATTCTTCCTGGTAGGAGATGATATGAGGATTGTTGAAATTTTTAAAATTTTAATTAACTATACCTGATGTTTATTGCTTACAATATTCTTCCTGGTAGGAGATGATATGAGGATTGTTGAAATTTTTAAAATTTTAATTAACTATGCCTAATAATTGTGTATGTATTTTCCAAAAGTTTATTCCACTTCATTGTCATGCATTGCAAGTGCTGTATATTCACGTTGTATAAAAGTTATTATAGATAGATAGTCATATTGTATAAAACTATGAAAAAAAGTGATGATTAAAAATTAAAAAGATTAAAATGAAAAATATGGTTTTTTTTTTTTCCATCTCACCAGTCATTAAAATTACATACAGGGTGATCCAAAAGTCCGGCGACCCTTGAATATCTTTTGAACGGCTGCAAATAAAACAACGAAACTTAAGGGGGGTTTATAACTCAAAATAAACTATCTTTTGAGGGGGTCAAGTTTTGGGGGCATCCTTCCAAAGGGGGGTTAGGCCCCCTAACTCAAAATTTTCAAATGGCAACCCCTATCTTGTGATACATTGTTTGAAAGGGCGTAAAATCTAAGACTTTTGGTCTAAGACTTTTGACTTTCGAACCTTGTATAAATCAAACTTTGACATTCGGTATCTCGAATCCAAAAACAGATATCAACCGTCGATTTGCGTCAAAATGCTCAGTTTTGTCAATCGATGCACCACTCAATAGGTGCCGTCTTTTGGAATTTTTGAGATGGGTACCCCTGAGGGATAAAAATGTTAAAAATGCTTAGGGGCCTGAAACCCAAATGTTGACTAGATTTGTGTCAAATCCTTATTTTTTTCTGAAAAGCAGTTGCTATTTAGCGTAAACCCCTAGTTTTTGAATTTCGACTTTGAAAATACCAGGAATGATTTTTTGAAAATGGGTCCAAATCGAACTTTGAACTTCAATATGTATATCAAAAATTAAAAACGATATCGACCTCCAGTTTGCGCCAAAAGTCTTAGAATTTCACGCCCTTTCAAACAATGTATCACAAGATAGGGGTTGCTATTAGAAAATTTTGAGTTAGGGATTTTAACCCCCCTTTGGAGGGGTGCCCCCAAAACTTGACCCCCTCAAAAGATAGTTTATTTTGAGTTATTAACATCCCCCAAGTTTCGTTGTTTTATCTGCAGCCGTTCAAAAGATATTCAGGGGTCGCTAGACTCTTGGATCACCCTGTATACCTCGTGGCTCCATGGAAGGTTTAGAAGTTACAACCCTCACCAACAAAAGGAACCCAATATTGAAGACCCTGGATGTTTACAATTGCCAATTATAGCAACTTTTTCATTTGCTATAAAATTGATTGGGACTCAGCTAGAAGCACATGTAAATCATTGATTACTAAAATGGCACGTTCACCTAGGAAAACGCGTGCAGATCTGCCATTTTTCAAGTCAAGCTTTCATAAACGCTAACTTGTAAAGTTCCAATTTGAGGAAAATCAAACTGTGAATTTCGATTGGAAGAGCGAATTTCTAAGTTTGGCAAAATTATAATTTTTCCACCTATCAATCTTTTTTCTTTTTCGGAAGAAAATGTCATGATGGAAAGGTGACAGGTTCTACATTTAAACCTCTAAAATCTAAGGACTTTTCTCAAATTTGCGCATAAATTGGGGACCTTTTTCAGTTTTGCAGATGATTTATGGTAGTTGGTAGATAATTTTGAAAAAACCTTGTATCTTTTTGAACAAATTGATTTTTTTATTATTTTATTTATTTATTCGGAACAGGAGCGGAGCTTATGGGGGATATTTTGAAAAAATCAGACGGAAGCTCTGATAATAAGCTATCAACCAGCTTAGCCCAAGCAAGAATTGAATAAAAGGAAGATGACATTTATTAACTGTTTTATTTTTTTCATTCACAAATTAGACAAGAGTCATCGATTTGACAACAAAGCAATGCTCAAGGTATGATAATAATTGACAATGTGAAGTGACAAGTGAGAAGAAAAATACATGTTTAGCCTCCACCTCCGCCCAGCTCTTCTTCATATTGTTTCCGGAAGCAATCTCCCACAGGGAAGAAGTCCCAGCAGCGCTGTTGATACATATTCCAAACGTAGGTTTCCTGACCGGTATACTCAGTGTCAGGCTTGTTGATCAAGTGCATGAGGAAAAACCTGTAAAGAGAAAAGAATAAACTGTAGGGAATGCCCGAAGGACACTTTCTCACATCAAACTTAATCTGGGGGGCCCCCAGACCGCTTGACATTTTCTGGGAAAACCTCTAGACCCCTCTTCAATATTCTGGGGGAGATCTCTAGAACCTCCTATAATATTCTGAAGGAGACTCCTAGACCCCCTTTAAGGGGTTAATTTTACAGTAGGCTGGTTGCAGAATATTTTTGCAAATTTTAACCCTTTCCGGTCCTCGGCCATTTCTGGCAGGCTGCTGCAGCAGGTCCGTGGCCGTGGTTGCACTGCCAATTGAGAAAAAAGTTCCCCGAGTGTCCACCAGAGCCCCCCACGCGATGGACGAGTCGAATAAAGCCGACATTGGATCCTACGAGAAGTCAAACTTTTGTGTTGAAAGTATCCGACATTGGACCTGAATAGGATTTTTACGCTGTCTGATAACTCCGACATTGGACTCGTAAGGGTTCATCAATACTCAAACAGCTATTTTTAAAATATTCCAATTTTTTCCTTTGTTTACCCATTTTACCAATTTTCCAATTGATTTTAATGGAAACCTGTTATCCTCCATTACTTGCTTAAAATTTAAAATGTTGAAAAAACAAAAAAAAAGACCCTCTGAGGAATGTTAAAAGCAACTTCTCTGCAAAATTTGGTTGAATAAGGACCATTGGTTCAGAAGACGGGATACAGACACGCAGACATCTGGGCCATCACGATACTTTCTTAATTTTTAACTCCCTTAGAGTGAGAAAGTAAAAATGCACACTTAAACAGAGTGAAATAGATGATTCAAGCTGAAAGAAAGCAGGATAACAGCTTTCAGACAAACTTTTGCTGAAAATTAATCCATGACGACTAGAGCTGTGGATTCAGAATAAGAGATGGTGCCACTTGTCGATATCTCAGCGATAACTTTTAACCAGGTATATTGTGCAAACAATAGGTCAATAGGCTCTCGGACTGGAACCAGGGAGGTGGCCACTAAGGGCCCAAGGCTCTGGAATTTACGCCGATATGCACCCCCATATAGTTGGACTATACTCCGTAGCTCAACTCAGAACAGAACTTGATCTTATTATATTTGTTCGCGGGCTCTGCTGGCGTTTTACAAGCCAACGGAAGGTTGTAACTATTGACAGTGGCAGAAGCTGCCAGGAGAAGAAACAGAAGAGAATGGGATCAAAGCTAAAAATAATTATCAAATAAAATGGGCAAAATGGGGACATTTCAGGGCTAAAATGCTCCCAATATCCTGATGGAAGATAATGATGGGTGTAATTTATCCCCGAAACATCCCATTTCCTTTAATATAATAATAATAATAATCATATTTAGCTTTAATTTCACTATCTTCTGTTCCTTCATGTTAAAATTTTGGGCTACTTTTTGTGTGTTATACTGCTGTTTTTGGTCAAGTTGAAAATCCATTCATAAAATTAATAAAAAAACTTCCTTCTGAAAACGTCAAATTGATTTTTCTCAGCTTTTAAAAAATTAGCTTGAACAATGAAGGTAAAAGGCTTTTGAAAGTAAAAGTCTTGGGCTCAGAAAACTTTGGAGGTTTGACGCAATTACTAAATACTTACATGTAATTGGCTAAGTTGTGCTCCTGTTGGACGTGAGTATCAAATCCATGAGGAACTTTATCAAAATAGTCTTTCCCTATGCCACAGATGAAGCAGTTAGACTCCATGTCTTCTTTGACACTTTCCAATTGATCTCTCAATTCACCAAAAGCATCAATAATCAAACCTGGAACATGTTTAGTTTTATTTTTTAAATAAAAATGGAAAATTTCAGGGGTTTTTAGAGAGCACGCGTGCTCTATTTGAGATGATTCCCAGGTCGATTAGTTCGAACCGTGAACACCACGTCTAGCTGCTCAAAAAGTCAACAATTTTTGGCTATAATTAATGAATTTACACAAAAAGAACAAATTTGAGGAATGTTGGCACATGTAAACATACCTCAAAAAGATATCCTGAAATTTTCAAGCTGAAACACTCAAAAATAAAGCCAAGAATCATGAAACACAAAAATTCCCAGAATCCTTCATGAGTTCAAGTGAGGCAGATAAACATAGTTTCACTCGCAATAACTGAATTTCATCAATTACAGCCTCAATTCTCAACCCATTTTACTTGTTTTCGGCTCAATAAATCCGAAAAAAAATTGCACGGGTGCTGAGGATCTTGGATTCTGCGTTTTTCTTTTGCTTCCAGTTTAAAATGCCAAAAATATGACTTTTCCCAAAAGCAAGAAGAAATCGGATTGAAATCTGGAAAAGTTTCGTCTGGAATCACCTTAGACATTTGAGGAGTCCACGGAAAAAACGTGATCAGTCCTTTGCCACATTTCATTGTTTTTGCATTTACTCGAAGGACAAGAAGAATCATCAAAAATAGACTCTTTGCTGTGGAAACGTATGAAACAGGAGATGCTTCTCAACTACGATTGAAATCGCTCAAAAAATATATCAACGGTGAACTTAGGAAATACAACACATGGACCTCAGTTATTTCTGACAAAGGAAAAACAAAAACAAAAACGAAAAACAAAAAACACTCACCCTGAATGATAGCCAACAGGATGATAATGACAAAGAAGAAGAATGTTATATCAAACATTATTCGATAAACTTCATAATCGTCACCGTCTGGGGGTTCAATTTCATCTCCGATACCACCACCAGCACGGACACCTTTGTATAAGTGAAAGACGAAACACTGGAAATTCAATAAAAACAAGTTTATCAGTAAAATTGAAAAGAAATACACAGTTGCAGATCATATTTATGTATTTACGTGGAGTGCAGTTGCTGGTTTTAGGGCTAAAAACTATTAATGAGACTAAAATATATGCTAGCACTGATCAGAGCAGAATCACATTACAGGCCCCTTCCACATATCTTGCCACATTTGCTGCTTTAAATCCAGAGTTAATCACCCCTTTCCAAAAAAAAATAAATAAAATAAAAACAACTGAGAGGAAATTTCATTCCAAAAATCTCAATGTTCTTCCTTGTGATGAAAATAAAAATGCTTTCCACAATATCAGCAGAATAATGGTTTCAAGTTTAAACAGTGGATAAAACACTCACCGTCAACATGTTGTGACATTTCATGTCAACATTGTCGTCTTCTTCTTGTACATAGAATTTACGGAAAAAGTTGAATGCTATAACTGTGTATAGATATACAATAATCGTCAACAGCATTACAGTCAAAACAAGCTGAAAAGAAGAGAGAGAGGAAAATGTAAAAAATTGCATGCATTTCTCTGGGTCAAAAAGAAAAAACAAGCGATAAAATTTTTTTAATGTTCTAAATTATGATTATTTGGTTCATCACTCTCCATTAGCATATTATTTGACTCATGACAAGTCTTACAACCAACAACGTATGCACTGGATTACTTTATGGTTGATTGTTTTTATGCAAAATACAGCAGAGGTGGTTTTAGAAGTGTAGGCGCACCCAGACCAATAATCTTTGGAATTTTTCAACATTATTTCTTGTTTCAAAATGAAAATGAATGAAAATGAATTTGAACGTTGGCTTTTCATTGAGGAACACTTTAAAATTAAAAGTTCAAAGTCGAAGACAAGTTTTGTTTAGTTTTGAAGAAATGAAAATTGAAAAGTCACCAAAGATTATGGTCAAGGTGGGCCTAAACTTCTGAAAAGAGCTCTACTGGCTTTTTGCCACTGTTTTTATGGGTAATCAAAGTTTTTAAATCAGTTAAAATTCCCACAGCATTGAATCTTTACAAAATTCTTTCCAAAGCCACTACATTTTCAGAATTTTTCATTGGTTTCCCAGAGTTGTTCAAAGAGCTTCTTATGTTCATCTGAATAACTACTTTTGAGAATCAATCAATTTAAAAAGAATAACATTTTGTACTGAAAATTTTGAATATTGTAGTAGTAGTAGTAGTAAAGTCCAGCCGCCCAAACACGTAGTTTGTTATGCTGATATTTCACAGCAAACTGTATAAAAAAATTCATCGGCTTACAAAAAACAGATTTCGAGAAATCATCATCAAGTGAAAAAGTTCGTTGAGCATTTGAAGCTATATCTCTCAATACTCCTGACTGAAAATGTAGAAGAATGCAATTTTACCTGCTTGCCATTGTGAGTGACGGACTGTAGAATGGTTCGTAATGTCTTAAAACCAACAGCCACATCCAACAAGTGAGCAGCAAAGAAGAAGTTGTTGAAATTTCCTAGTATTGAGAACGTGAAGTACCACAAACTGTAGAGGAAAGCCTACGGCAAAAACAAAAGTTAGATTAGTACAGAAGAACAAACTTGATTTGAAAGATTAAATACGAACCAATCTAATTGTTTGCTAGGAGTGTTTGCAAGTAAGGACAAACACAAAGAGCTGGAGCAGACGTCGGATTCTGACAAGTAGCGGTGCGTGCTACCGAACCGCATCAAAACTATCGGTGAGCGGTTGGTTTGCGCAGAATTTTGACTCGTTGCTAATCAACCGCTCACCAATGCGCTTTAATGCCATTCGGTAGCACGCAACGCTACTTGTCAGGACCCGATACTCAAAATGCGTCTGCTCTATATTCTGTATAAACACAGACAAACTAAGGATTAAAATGGGAACCAGACCAACAATAAATAAAAACTTCCGAGACGTTTCGGTGCACTCACAGCACCATTATCAATCGTAAAAATAAAAATAAAATAAAAACAAAATACTCAGAACGAGAAGCACACTCCACAAAGTTGGAAGAGGGACCCTTTGTGGAGTGTTCTCCTCATTCTGAGTATTTTGTTTTTATTTTATTTTTATTTTTCCGATAATGGTGTTGTGAGTGCACCGAAACGTCTCGGAAGTTTTTATTTATTGTTGGTCTTGTTCCCATTTTAATCCTTAGTTTGTCTGTGATGTTTTTTTGGGCATTTTGTTTGTAATTGTTTTAATATTCTATATAAAATGAATAAAATGTTTGTCCTTTAGAGCCTTGCAAATTCTCGCAGGACTGATGCATCAAACTCTCAGTTAAAATTATTTTTTTTCTTTTAAATCCTCAAAAAGGTGTTTCTCCTACCTGCAATGAACATTGTAAGCGGTGGAACTGCTCGAATTTTGCCGTTTCAAAAAATTTTCTAAAACACCCTAAAGGTAGTAAAGGTGCCCTTAAAATATTAGAAGTGCTTCTCCAAAGCCAAGTTAATTTAATCATGATTTTGGTTTTTATAATAGAGTACACCAGATGTACTTTTGTTTTTTTGTTTTTTGTAGCCTCAATCAGACGGAGTTTTGATGCAGAAACAATTCAACTGCTACTGCTTTCCAATGAAGTTGTTCCGTTTCTGTAAAAAGCCGTTCACTTATGCTTCAAAAATTAACTCAATCTTTGAAATCGTTTAGTTGTTTTAAGATAAAAAGTAAAGATTTTTTTTTATTCACGTACATTATCTGTGATTGTTACACCAGCTTTCCACATTTGGTACCTCCAATCAATATTTATGATGCTGGAAACAAAAGCAAAAAACTCGATCAATATTAAAATGAGGACAGTAGGAAAAAAACATTTCGTATGATTCTTTGTAAGAGTTAGTTATGAGCCTTTCAGAGACTTATACAGGGTGTTTCACATAACCTGCTCACTATGGTTTTCTTGAACGGGTGACAATAAAAAAATCTGGAAAAATCGGTTTTATACTAACTCGGACCTGAAGTTTCATTTAAAAATACCGCCACAACCCAAAATTTGGTTTTTGGGGGGTTTTCAGGGGGGGTGCCCCCCTAATCTCGAGATTTTCAAATAGCAACCCCTATCTTGTGATACCTCGTTTGAAAGAGGGTAAAATTCTAAGCATTTTGGCTTAAACTGGAAGTCGATATCTTTTTTCTTTTTCGAGATATCGAAGGTCGAAGATCGATATAGGACCAATTGTCGAAAATTCATAACTCCTACAAAAAAAGTCGTAAAACAAAAAACTGCACATGTAAAATGCTCTACTTGATGAGTACTTTCAAGAAAAAAATACGAATTCACAATCAAATAAACCGGAAGTCGACTTTTAGGCACCTTAACATTCTTGGCGGGAAAACCCCCATTTCTCAAAATTTTCAAATGGCAACCCCTATCTTTCAATACCTTATTCGAAAAGGCGTAAAAAGGTGTGCAGTTTGGCGCAATCAAAAGTCCGATATCATTTTTCTAATTCGATATATCGAAAATCGAAGTTCGATTTAGACCATTTTTCGACCCAGTAAAAACCGGATCCTATCGTGTGATACATTATTCAAAAGTACATAAAAAACCAAGAATTTTAGTGCAAACCGGAAGTCAATACCTTTTTTCGCGGTCGAGATATCGCAAGTCAAAGTTTTAGGTAGGCCCTAACCAAAGACTAAACTTTGACTTACGATATCTCGACCGCGAAAAAAGGTATTGACTTCCGGTTTGCACTAAAATTCTTGGTTTTTTATGTACTTTTGAATAATGTATCACACGATAGGATCCGGTTTTTACTGGGTCGAAAAATGGTCTAAATCGAACTTCGATTTTCGATATATCGAATTAGAAAAATGATATCGGACTTTTGATTGCGCCAAACTGCACACCTTTTTACGCCTTTTCGAATAAGGTATTGAAAGATAGGGGTTGCCATTTGAAAATTTTGAGAAATGGGGGTTTTCCCGCCAAGAATGTTAAGGTGCCTAAAAGTCGACTTCCGGTTTATTTGATTGTGAATTCGTATTTTTTTTCTTGAAAGTACTCATCAAGTAGAGCATTTTACATGTGCAGTTTTTTGTTTTACGACTTTTTTTGTAGGAGTTATGAATTTTCGACAATTGGTCCTATATCGATCTTCGACCTTCGATATCTCGAAAAAGAAAAAAGATATCGACTTCCAGTTTAAGCCAAAATGCTTAGAATTTTACCCTCTTTCAAACGAGGTATCACAAGATAGGGGTTGCTATTTGAAAATCTCGAGATTAGGGGGGCACCCCCCCTGAAAACCCCCCAAAAACCAAATTTTGGGTTGTGGCGGTATTTTTAAATGAAACTTCAGGTCCGAGTTAGTATAAAACCGATTTTTCCAGATTTTTTTATTGTCACCCGTTCAAGAAAACCATAGTGAGCAGGTTATGTGAAACACCCTGTATAAGCTGACCAGAAAATTTTCCATTTCTTAATACAGTATAAAAAGAACCAGATACAGAATGTAAAAGATTTACAAGCGATGAGAAAAATAAAAAAGCAATTACTAGAGCTCGTTCCAGAAGTGTAGGCGCACCTAGACCAAAATAATTGGCGAATTTTCAATTTTCTTTCCTTCCAATCGAAACAAAATTTGACTCTGACTTTAAACTTTTGATTTTAAAGCGTTCCTAAATGAAAAGCCAACGCTCATATTCATTTCCATTAATTTTCATTTGGAAACATGAGAAATAATGTTAAAAAATTCCAAAGATTATCGGTCTAGGTACGCCTACACTTCTGAAACGACCTCTAATGCTTATTTGGTTTTCAGGCTGCTTGATTGAGGAATGACTCCAGATCATAAAAAGCCCTGGCAAGTAAGAATGATTCAAGCCTAGAGAAAAAGATACTTCTCCACGTTTGAAAACATTCTTAACCTTTTCACTTGCGTTCGATGAGTATACTCATCTGGTCCCCCCCCCCACACACTTTCTCCGCCCTACAGCTGCCGTATCTGCGCGGAACATAGCTATAGTTACTCTATCTATCCGGAAGAGTATGAACTGCGTAACGCTGGCAACACTATTCGCATCACGTAACTTGGGATTCAAAAGAACTCCGCAGTGAAATGGTTAATAGACGGTTTTAGTGCAAAGTCGACGGCTAACCAACAATCACAACAATGTACTCATCGATTGTGACAAAAGTCGTAGAGTTCCAAACTATTTCACTCACTCTCCCGTGACCCCAATGTATACCCATCTCTTTCTAGTTTTGAAATTCGTCCACAGGACCTTGCATCGAAGAATTCATTTTTCCCAAAAAAAAAAAAAAGAAGATTTACAAAAGATGTCTCTATACAAGATTTTTGGAATGAGAGTGAGATATCAGTACACAGGGGTTGCAAGAGAGCAAGAGAGACAGTTTGTCTCTGTTTGAAACGCTCATCACCGGATGACTTCTTCACCGAGTCATCACTAAAACTGTCTATTGCCAAGGTAAGTTTATCGAAGAGCAGAATTACTGACACATTAACCTTTGTTTATGATCTTTCTAGCCCAATTTTTACTGCATTAATATCATGTAGCCATGGGCAGGTTCAAGGTCAGATGGACGGATAATTTTATTAAAAACTGCATAATTCATTATCTCGTAGGTGTAAAGATCCAAATTTGTTTTTTTTTTAAAAGGTCTTCACACGAAAAATTGCGTTTTTATAAGAAAAATTCTTAAAATTTTCTTTCGGGATATAAAGACATACTTACAAATGAACGATACCAGAACCTCCTTCATTTTCTTGCGAACTGAAAGAAGTTTTTTCCATTCCAAGCAGATTACTAATAGCATCAAAATCATATGTTTCACTATACTTCTGCCTGACTTTTTTCTTAGCAAATTTATCCCAATAATTGACGGGAAATGACCTGGAAAATAAAAAATAATTACTTTCGTAGAATGTTAAATCAAGGGAAATTAGAGAGCAGCAATGTAGATTGTAGATGCCCAAAAGCACACATACACAAAGCTGACAGAAGCAAAGAATGCAATCTGGAAATGTTGAATTTGGTTCACTGAAACCCACAAAAAATGTCAAACTATTTAAGGATCTAAACATGTTGATGCAGTTAGCAGCATTGCATAATGTTAAATAAAAATGAAATAAATTAGCCAGTATTGTAATGTCCCCGGGAGTTTTAGGCTTATGATTTGATTAACTGTAACGCACTCTTGATTACTAAAGAATCTTTATATTTTGATGAATTTAAATATCAGACTTATAATTAGCAATCACAAATGCAGCACCGCAGCGCTTAACTTCTAACTAGCAATCACGAAGTTTCTTACAAATGCACCGCAGCTCAACTTCTGACCTGTACACTGCAGTGTCACTCCAAAAAGGCCACAAGGCAATGAAAACTCCCGGTATTTAACTTCTCAAACTTTGGATTATCATTAACGCTCATCGCAGCCGTAACACCTGACCTCACGCAATGCGATTTTTCCAAACAATCCTTCTGAAATTCAAGACGCTACGATGTGCGTGCACAAATGCTAAAAGCACAGCTTCCAGGAGTAGCCAAGGTATCTACTTGCAATGTTGCCAAATGGACACGGCACCGCCATACCATTTCAGTATGCTGCGCATTTTGATATGGCTTTATTATTTGATTAGAAACGTATCTAAGAGTACCATCTTCAGAGGTAAGGAAGAGAGAAGAAATTATAAACTACATCATAAACTATCACAAACTATGAGAATAGGGCAAAAGGAAGAGATCTAAGGATAGGCGATGACCATCGAATTGGACTTTTTCTACGGGATTAAATGGACAAAATGCTATAATGCCGTACAGCACACTTTGCCACTAAAAACTAAAGCCAACTGAAAAACTACAAAAAAATGAGAAACTTCAGGATAAAGTATAACAGTTTAGGTTATCACAAAAATCTACTAGCAGTGAATCAAGCAGATAAATGTGATGATACCAGAAAATTGAAACAATTTCAGCAATCAGACTTGTACTCTAGCTTTTTAAAACATTACAGGCATTAAGAATTGTTTTATAAAGCAGTGATTAGTTAGATTTTGAAACGCGATTAGTATTTAAAATAGTGAACAGTGAAATTTGGAGTGGCTTGTTTAGCGAAAAAGCAAATATTGATACAGAAACATTTTCACTGGAATCAAAAGTAATTTACAACTTACTTAGCTGAGATGACGAGTTTGTCCCAGTGCGATTTAATATCATCATCTGCGGGTTGTTCTGCAATAAATAGTCCATCAAATTCCAATCTCCGAGCAATTTCTTTCTCTCTCTTGAAGATGGCTAAAGGCACCTGAAACATTTTGTGAAATCCAGAATAAGTCATAATAAGGATTTCATTGGACACAGATTGTAAATAAAGGGAAAGATTTAATCACTTGTAGCTTCTATTTCTTGGCATTTGGCATTTTCCTGAGGGCTTTGAGCACATTCTTCTTAAAATGCCCAGTATATTTTGGTCGCTGTATAATGACTCACTTTTCCTCATCCCATAAGACAAAGAGCTGCGTTCTTAGCCAGAGCACGTGTAAAATTTGTTGATGTACATACCTGTCCCTTACATAATAATAATTATAATAACAACGATAATAGTAATAAAAAGGTACTGAGTACATGTTAGTAGGGAGCAAGATTACCTGCTCTAGAATATGATTTTGATATCAAATCATCTAAACTGTAGAACACATTTTTACATAGAAATACTTTCAAGTCCATAAACAATTTTCCGATCTCTCCGTCTTTTTAAAGACCCTCTTAAGGTGATTCTATGGCAAACTCCTGGAGATTTTAATCTAATAGATGGCATTACTTGTCGCTGGCTCTGAAAATAGCCGTTTTTTGACAGTTTTCGGCTGTTTTCTCTAAGCAGACGAATAATAGACCAAAAATCCGATTGTCAGCACCTGCATAATTTTTTGCTTGATTTTTTGAGCCATAAACGGGCCAAATTGGTTCAGAAATAAAGACGTAACTATGCAAGGAAAAAATCGTATGTAATTTGGAGTTGTATCAGTAAAGATTATAGGTTTCTGTTTCACCTGTAATCTTTACTGATACAACTCCAAATTACATATGATTTTTTCCTTGCATAGTTCGGTCTTTATTTCTGAACCAAATTGGCCCGTTTATGGCTCAAAAAATCAAGCAAAAAATTATGCAGGTGCTGACAATCCGATTTTTTGTCTAATATTCGTCTGCTCAGAGAAAACAGATTACAATTACAATAACGATTATCTGATGTTAGAAACTTTGACATTTTGAAGAAGCAGCAGAAGCTAAACACTGACGTTGAACCACAGACCAGAGAGAAATCAAAGTCCTATGGAATCTAAAGAATACAAAGTGGATTTCAAAGTACCTTGAGGTGATAGTAAGCTATTAACATAGCAAGAGATGCCAAAGAATGAAGAATTGCGGCGATTCGAAGAATATGATACATATAGAAGAAGTCTTCGTCTACATGCACAATTTCCAACGGTTCCTCTTCATCTTCTCCGCTCCCTCCATCTCCGTCTTCTCCAGAGCCGACATCGCCCAAACCTGCGCTGTTGAAAAGATCTTCTCCTGAGAGACCTCCAAAGTCGTCACCGCTACCTCCTTCTTCTTCGTCTCCTCCGATGACAGTCACCTGAATAGTATTTCAGGTTTGAAAATTAACGACATTTTTTTAGAGAGAGAAAAAAGAAAAGAATTGGTTTCATCTCATTGATTTTCTCAATCAAGGGATGAAGTAGGTACTATGACTTTCAAAAGAAAGTATCTTGACAGAAATTTTCATTCTTTCATTTCTGAACCAATTTTAAAGAATTTTGCAGTTTTCAGGGTTTTTAGATTGTATTAGAATTGGCACTTGACTGTATGCCTTAAAAAAATCTAAAACTGTTAAGGAAATATTGAGAAAAAATTCTAGGATGATTTCGGTGAGAGGACTTTCTTTGGAAGGTCATAGTACATACATCCTTTAATCTAAATTCGGTAAAAGGTGAAGAGAAAACACAAATTAACAATCCATAATGACGCTTACGATACATCGATACATTGGCCCTTGAAAGTTGAAATAGCAACATAATGGGTTTTTTAACGGCTGATTTAAAGCATAATCAATTTCTTCTTTTTTCATAACGTTTTACTAGCACAACTACACAAATTGCAAGTACAAAAATTAATTTTTTCTTATGTTTAAACAGATTTAGACTATATGTATGTCGCAGGCAAATAGCAATCATAGGCAATTAGTGATCGGCTTGCAATTTGCACAGGCAAAGAGCAGACCGTTCATTTATGGTCAGAAAAAAATTAGATTAAGCCTAATAGTGACTTAGAAAATAATAATATCGAGATTTGCTTCAGCGCATTTTATAGATAATAAGATAATAAGCTAACAAGCATATTGATATCCATGGATAAAGTTTTTCTTGACTAATCTTCTTTTTATGATTTTTTAAAGCGATTAAATGCAGCTGTTCAAACACTTTTCATCTCAAGACCGTAGGTAAAGAACTAATCAAAATAAACATAGACTGATGAAATCACCATTTTCGTCAGCTTATTGGCTTTGCTAATTGCTAAGGATTTCTATTTGCTCGAGACATATAGATATAACTAAATGCATACATTTTACATATTTTTAAAACATCATTGTTAAATTGTTGTTTCCTTATTTACATGTTCAAATGAAACATAGATGATGATGATGATGATGATGGTGATAGAAATAATGATAATTGATAAAAAGGAGGAGGGATTTAAATAATTAAACAATTAAAAAAAAATGAAAAAAAAAAAAAAAAAAAAAAAGACAAAATGAAAACAAAATGCATATAATACATATGCTTAACAAGTACCTTATAAAAGAGAAGAATAAAGTTGATGCAAAATGCAAGAACGAGAGCAGCGTACTTTAAATTGTAAAAGTTTCGAGCCAAAAAACTTAAAGCCCGATGAGTGTACCCGTTGAAATCAATCTGCAAAAAATATTGAGAGAAAAAATCAGGCATCAATACGGACATAGCTTCGGTGCAATAGAAATGATTCCCAGGAGAATTGGAGCAGTATAGAAGGACCAGTTAGAAAAAAGAGTAAGGGGAGAAAATTGTGGGAGGTCAGCAAAGGCCTCGAGAAACTACACGAAAGAAAATATTGGTCTCACTGCCACCAACATAGGCATCTCTTCTAACTAAAAAATACAACTATTCAATAATTGTATCAGAGGAATCTTATGTATTTTCATATAGCAATCTGTGGTAAATTTTTTTTTTATCGGTCACCAATTATTAGGGCTTGTGCCATTGTTGAAGGTGATGGCGAGTTCATTGATTTGTTTAATAGCACTCTTTGGTCTGCCAAAATTGAGACTGGTCAGATTTTTGTGTACATGTAGTTCAATGGGGCTCTTGCGAACTTTTGCTACACGGGATAGAAGAGTTGATTCTTGCATAAAAACCTGTAAAAATGACGATGAGTACACTAAAAAATCACAAAATTCACTCTCAGAATCGAGCTTAATGGCGGTTTGATGCAAGTATCAAGTGAGATTCCTACCTAAATTGAGATATACCTCTGTGTTTCCAAAGAGAAAGTGGCATATTAGATAGGAATCTTCCATGATACCTGCGTCGAACCACCATTACGATCTTGCCATTTATGTAGTTACGTAGGTTCATTACTGAATTTTTACTTTTACTTTAAACTTTCTTAGTGTAATTTTCATGATTTTTGCTGGTTTTTACATCAGAATGTACTATTCATTTGCTCACAGCAAAAGTTTGCAAGAGCCCTATTGTTTAATTTGTTGCCTTTTCTTGTCTATAGGTGTATTTTGTTTTTTGTATGTATTCTGGAGTTTTCTCTGTTGAAATTAATTAATGAGTAGATAAATAAATAAAAAGTATGAGTAAATAAACACCAATAAAGGCATATACCTGAGAGAAAGCCGATGGTTCTGCCACCACTTCCTTTTTACCTTCAGCCTCAACTGCAGCCATAACAGCTTGATGCTGCGCGGCAACTTCACCTGCAAGAGCCGCTTCCTTTTTGGCCGCTCCGCCACTAAAATGAAAACACAGCAGATTTCTAATTAGAAACGGATGGCAAACAAATTAAAAAGGATCAACAAATCGAATCAAGCTAAATGCGGAATGATGCAAGTGCAAAAATAATACAATTAGAAGATGCACAGTATGCGCACTATGCATCTCAAACAATTGAGGCCGTCTCCAGAAGAAGGGCCCAAAAAACAACGGGTGTGCTCTTCAGCTAAAAATCTTCATTTGCTCACAATACAAAATTCTCAGGAAGAGCAAACCTATTGTTTCATGATCCCTTTTTTTGGAGACAGCTTCAATTAACTATATTGAGTAGATATATTTACAATTTACAGGGTCACGTCCGAAGAACATTCACGAACATTTTTTCAGCCATCAAATTTGAGTAAAAATGCTGTCCGAACACATCACCCGAAAAAAAAAAAAACCAAGGCGCTAGCACATTTCTGAAAACCCTGAAAATGCAACATCATGGAAATATGATCAAAGACAATTGATTCTTCCAATTAATAAGTTTCATAGTCAAGCAATTCCTGTTTTTTAAACAAAGTAGTTTTACAAGATGCAAAAAAAATTCAGAACTTAGCTATTTATCAGAATACCTATCTTCTGAAGAGTGATCCCATCTGTAAAATAAATCAATGACTATGAAGAAATTTTGAGAAAAAGTTTAGCAAATATAGATTTGAACACAAAACCTCAAGAAGAATTAAGCATGGTTCAGGAAAAACAGTAGGTAAAGAGAAAAGAATAGAAAAAAATCAACTTCTTACGTGGCAAATCAATGACTATGAAGAAATTTTGAGGAAAAGTTTAGCAAACAAAGATTCGAATGCAAAACCTCAGCAAGAACTAAGCATGGTTCAGGAAAAACAGTAGGTAAAGAGAAAAGAATAGAAAAAAAATAAACTGCTTGCGTGGCTGTATAGCAGCAAGCCAGAGTCAGATCACGATGTCTCCTCTACACTCGTCTTCACTGATGCGCGCGCACATCTTTCCACTCACCCTTTTTGAAATCCTGGATGCTCATTGGTCAATCTTTGCGCTCACTGGGAGCGGTCTTCATTTTCCTTCTATGCCAGTCAAAACGCAAGCATCGCAACGCTACAGATTGCAAGGCCTTACGTCTCAATAAAAACCACACATTTTTTTTTTTTTGGATCAGCTTTTTCCAAATGAGGCTGTTGCACACTTTTCTCATAAGCAATTTAATAATTAATCGTCGATTCTGGAGTTAAAACCTCCAAAAGTAACGATGACAGCACTAAAAATTTCTGAAATCCACTCCTAAACTTAAAAAACACTTTTATTTGCGCGAGCGTAATGGTGGCATAGGGCAGTAATAATGGGAGATTCCAACCTTAATTTCTTCACTCGCTTTAAGCTGACAAGGATGTTTCACAGAGTAAATAGTCATCAGAATAGTGATCCATATTCGATGAATGGCACCGTGATATCGAGTGACACTGGTGTCAAATGAAAGATGTCTTTTATTGGTCACTTCTTGATGGAGTTACAGTATTATTAGATGGGAGTCTTCCATTATTACTGCCTTACTCAACCATTACGCTCACTCAAATAAAAGCATTTATTGAGTTCAGGAGTGGATTTCAGAAGTTTTTAGTGCTGCCATTGTTATTTTTGGAGGTTTTTACACCAGAATCGACTATTAAATCGCTTATAGCAAAAGAGTGCAATAGCCCTGAGAGGAAAAATTGTAAAATTTCTCATGATACACCCTGAGGAAAGGAAGAATCTCAAGAGCACACAGAGATTGCCATGCTCTTGGAAATTATTTTTAAAATAATACACACAAAAAGAGGAGGGTGAGTCTAAAATAAAGCACACTTAAAGGAGTTATTATTCCTTGATAATGATTAAAAAGTGACACTACCAACAACAGTGATCAAAAGATTAGATCAATTGTTTCTTTCATCTTTTTAATAGTAGTGAGTGAATGATTAGGTGTGGAAATTGAACGAATCTTACCCTAGGAATTCAGTGAGTGTAAGAGCCCCTTCAACTTTGGGTCCTTCATCGCTATCTGATCTTGAGTGGGAATCGCCACTTTCAGGACCGGCAGATAAGTCGGCTCCTTCATCTAGACTCATTTGACCACCACTTGGCGTCCCTTCATGTCCGCTTGATTTCATACTGATATTTTCAAAAAAAAAATTATTGGTGAAGAATTCTTTAATATTTTAAGTAAAACCTAGATTCGTAAAAAAAAGTCTTCTTAAGCATAAGAGAGAGAGAAAAAAAGATAAAGGCAATACAGAATTGCCTAATGTCTATTCATAATATTTGGGTATGAATGATGTCATCCATTTACAATACTCAAATCTACGTAAATGAAACCCACTTTAACAGAAATTCAACTGATTTTTGAATACTCTTTGGGGGGGATTTCTTGGTTCTCCCTCCTTTTTTGGCAGAAACAAAAATACAAATAATTCATACTTCACTGCAGATTATGGAAGAGCAGTATTCACATTCTAGTCATAACTATAGTCACATGCTAAAAGGATACTGCAAGCAAACTTTGAATCAGAAAATAAACTTACTGTCCACTGTCTTCTTTTGATCCATCAGACCCATGCAACTGAATTTGGGAATCTTTACTGTCTTCAGGAGGCGGTAGAGCGGGTAGTTTTTTAGACGAGCCCCACTTCTCCTCCTCTTTGACTTCAACCACAGGCTCTTCTACCTGAGGTCCTCTCATGAGTGTCATTAGTATTCGTGCGAAATACCTTGTCAAAAAGTAAAAAGCAAATTAAAGCAAACAACAGGAATAATTGGAGTTGGAATGCTAGAGCACAGTATACTTATCTTACACGGTAGCGAAATTCAAAGTTAGAAAAACAGCAAATGCCCCCTGGTGGTCTGAAGGTTCAACTAAACATCTTCCATTTGATTTGCATTAGACGCGATGGTGACGCCCCCAAGTAGTCGGGGGATAACAACTCAATTTTCCCATTTGATTACATTGAAAAACGAGACTTGCCAAAGCGCTCCTACAGAGTTTCGCTACTGTACAGAATGAGTATACTGTGTGAAAGACTGCTCTTGCTATGCACCTAAAAAAATGATTTTATCCAGCACTGGTCGACACTTGAAAGTACATCCCGAAGAATAGTTTTGCCGAGTAGGACTCGACACCTGAGCAGTACGGGTTAATACTCTTTGGACAAGTGAGAAAAGGTTCGGGTATTTCAGATTCAAGAAAGGTATTGACTTTCCAATTTTTTTTCTTTCTTCTTAAAAAGTTGATTGAGGGTTTAGGTACTTCAGATTCAAAGGAGGTATTGACTTCCCAAGTTTTTTTCTTCATTCTTAAACCATTGACTAAGGGTTCAGGTATTTCAGATTCTGGGAAGGTATTGATTTCCCAATTTTTTTCTTCATTCTTAAACCGTTGACTAAGGGTTCAGGTATTTCAGATTCTGGGAAGGTATTGACTTCCCATTTTTTATATATCTTCTTAAATCATTGACTAGTTCAGGTATTTCAGATTCTAGGGAGGTATTTATTTCCTAATTTTGTTTTCATTGTTCTTAAAACGCTGCCTGCCAGACCCGGTACTATGACTGGCCCAAGCTGGGTTGCATCAACTGGGGTTAAATTTCCATAGTGAAAATGAAGAAATATAAATGGAGAACATACCTGAATACAACCATCACACTAAAACCAGAATAGTAGAATATATAGAAAAATAGTTTGAAAAATCCAACAAACAACTCTGGTATGCTCATTTGTTGCATTTCACCAAGCTTGTGTTTGATATTGGAAGGTGATAACATTGCAAATAGGAAAAATATTGTATCTTTGACAGCTTGTAATCCTCGCTTGATAGGATGAACGTTCCTGAAAAGAAAATGAAGACAAAAATATTAACAAGTGACTTTCCTAAAATATTAAACTAGACTCACTATAAACCTGTGAGAACTTTCGATCAGGATGACGAAACAAAATAAACTGTAGGAAATACCCCACGAACACTTTCTCACATCAAAACTATTCTGGGGGTAACTTAATTCTGGGGTGCAAAATGTGCCCGATCTAGCGATCCGTGGATCGCGTGAAAGTGAGGAAATTTCTGGGAAAGTGAGGAAATTTGTCCAATTTTTTTTTTTTTTTTTTTTTTTTTTTTTTTTTTTTAAATAATGGCAATATGGATTTCCCAGGAAAATAGTGTAAAAAATGGGAAAATATCGGTCATTTTGCGAGCATACGGTGTTGAATTGTTAAAATAACCAAAAAAAAGTAATCACTTTCTAATTTTTGTGAGGAAGTTTTTTAAAATCCTGTGAGGAAATGAGTCATGGATCGCGTGAAACTTCCGAAGTTTTGGAACATTTTGCACCCCTGCAGTTAATATTCTGGGAGAGATCCACAGGCTTCCTATAATATTCTGGGGGAGACCCCTGGACCCCCTATAATATTCTGGGGAGACCCCTAGACCTCTCCTTAGGTAGTTACTTTTAGAGTAGGCTAGGTACAACAACAAAAATACAAAAGGGACCTTGGTACCACTTATGCAAAAATACATTGAGGAACAAAGATCTCTTTACCTCATTTTGACCTGCTCCTGCTGAAATGCATTGTTATGCTACCTAGCGGCCGAAAAATGAACTAATATATCGGAAACTTACTCTTGAGGCCTCTAAAGAGCGCTTGGTGTCAAAAACTTAATTTTGCATTTTTGACCTGACTCGATAAAAATCACTCTCCTATAAACTTTGTCTCCGGGAACTAAGGTCCCTTTTCCTGTGCGCGGTCACAATTAGTGAAGCTTTTGATGCCCAAATTTGATTTTTTTCTTAAGTAATTATATCATTCTTTGAAAATGGAGAATATGAGAAGTTGGCCGCCAGAGAGCGTGTTGTATAGCGTAGTTGAGTGTAATCCAACAGTGCTGGTTCCCCGCTCACATTGAACGTATTTGTATGACCATGCGTATGAATTTGTCTATCAAGTTTCGAGCATGAATTGTATTTGCTCAGTATTTGTCGGTCAATCATTAAGTTAATAAAGCTCCTAATTATAAAAGTTTGTGTTCTTGTGTCTACTAATCCACTCAGAATACATTTCAGAAAGGTACAATGGCTTTATGTATTAGGCTCAAATGTATGAATAAAAATTAATATTTTCATTAATTTCGGATAAACAAAAAAAAGCTCACTTCTCTTCATCCTCGTCCGTCATATAAGTGTAGGCAGCTTTTCTCGCTTTGCCTCCGCCAACTCCGCTTCCATCGTCAACGGCCATTAATCCACTAGCATGTTGCATTTCAAAAATAGCGTCCTCGCAGAAATTTACAAAAGCTTCGAGTTTTTCTTTATCACCACCTTCTGTTACGATCGAATAGAAAAATGCACGCTTTGATTCCTGCAAAGAAGAGAGTGAAAATATGGTGACAAATGAAGATGAACATTTGAACACTATCATTTGGGAGCATTCGAGAATTTTCCGGAGTATTGCACCAGTTCAGAAAAGATTATATTATCCTGTGTTGTAGAATAACTGTATATGTTGGAACGAAAACTAGCAGTAGTAGTAGTAAAGTCCAGCTGCCCAAACACATGGTTCGTTATGCTGATATTTCACAGTAAACGACTGGACTGCATAAAAAAAGAAGGGTTAGGAAAGACAATCAAAGTATTCTCAAAACAAAGGATAGGAGAGAGAAAAATAACAGCAACCTACCAGGGACTCTCAAAATTGGGAAGGAAGTACCTGGAGCACTTAAGGAGGTAAAGTGCTTGAAAAATATTTTTTCTCTCTCTGTTCTCATATGAAATATTATTCCACTCTCTGTTTCTGCTTCGTTTCTCTATCTAGTTGTGTAACTCCAATTTTTTTTCTTTTTTTCTCTCTTTTTCCTTTTCCTTTCCCCCTAAAATGCTAACATCATCTTCAAAATTTTTCCACTTTATTTCTCTTATTACAAAATAAAAATAAATGAAAGTGAATCTAAGCTTTGGATTTTCATTGAGATACACTTTAAAATTAAAAGATCAAAGTTTGCAAGCAAGTTTTTTCGTTTATTTGAATGAATGAAAATTAAAAATTCACCAAAGATTATAGGTACACAGCGCCTACTTTTCTGGAATGAGCCGCCACTGTTACTCAGTTTTAAAACTAATTTGTGAATAATTTTGTGACAATCTGACCTCTATCCTAATTTTGGAAGAATCGCTGTACTAACAATTTCAATAGATAGATAACAAAAAAAAAATTAATGAATGCATAAATAAAAGTAATAATGCTGAAGTGGGATAGATTTTCCACGACTGACCTTGATCTGAGGTTTTTCCCATTGTTCTATGTTGGATTCTTTGATTTCAAAGTATACTCTTTCTATTCGTTTACTACCGCCAAGAATTTCAATACGACCTAGGAAAGGCTCAAAGTAATTTAGAACACTACCAGCAGTTTCTAAGAACCGAGCTAATCTGAAAAAAAAAATAAAAATACATTAATAACTAATATATTATCTGTGCATACATTTTGATTCATAACGTTACCAGTAAGACGAGTGGTTCAAGAAATGATTTCGAGTTTATTGCAATTCAATGCTTCAATATTTTGTCCGATACATTGAAAAATACCTTTAAGAGCTTTGGTCTAAAAGTATTTTTATGGCGGATCAGACTTTGCCTCCCCCGAGAAAAATTTGAAATGACGCCCCTGGAAAGTGGAATTATTCCGATTGAAAAGGACACATTCTGATTCAACTTTGCCATGTTCCATAATTGCACAGGTGGTGGCCCATGCAATATTCCATGTCTATCTGATAATTCCAAAGTTCTGAAAAAATTCTGGTAGAAAACCATCACTTTAGCAATATTTCAAGGGGGGGGGCACACACAAAAAACTAGAGGGGTAAAAATCAGATAAATAAAATTGAAGTTTTTGATTAGGAAAGTACAGATTAACAATTAAGGGGTGAGAAAAATATTACATAGTTACCTAGGCTCATTTGGCATATGCTCTGATAAGTTAGTCAAAAGAACAGCTAAATTGAAACCAATTTCCTTAGCTGGCTCATGGAATCGGTCAGTGAATCCAATATAATCAACTTTCCCATCATGATTCGTTTCACAGCAAGCTAACATGAATTCGATCTCTTCCCTGAAAATCAAAGACAACTCTATTAGAAGTGAGACAAACAGTATTCACAAGCAATTTTTGAAAAGTAGGACTACACAAAACTCTAGATATGCTCGATATCAGTTTAAAACGAATGGAATCTATGCAAACAACCACAGCAAAAAATGAGCTGCAATAGGGCTCTTGCAAACTTTTGCTACAGGGGTTTGAAGAGTTGATTGTTGCATAAAAACCTGTAAAAATGACGATAAGTACACTAAAAAATCACAAAATTCACTCTCAGAATCGGGTTTAATGGCAGAGAGACGCACGTATCATGGGAGATTCCTATCTAATTTGAATCGTATCTCTGTGTTTCCGTAGAGAAAGTGAAAAATTAAACAGGAATCTCCCATGATACCTGCGTTGAACTGCCATTACGATCTTGCCACTACAGCAGTTTTGTGAGTTTATTATTGAATTTTAGAGTTTTGTAGTGTGATTTTCGCTGGTCTTTACATCAGATTAGACTATTTATTTGCTTATAGCAAAAGTTTGCATTCAATATCTGAGAGGAGCTGACATACTTACGGAGTGTAACTTTTTTGCTGTTCCATTTTTTCTTTAAAGTCCTTCGGTAAGACCCATCCATCATTGTTTGGATCTATTTCCTAAAATTGCACAAAATTAGAAGTTCATAAATCCATTTCTTTACAAATAAAGTTTAAGAGAAATGAAAGTGATCCTGCAAGTCAAGAAGAAAACCCAACAAATTTCTTCTCCGCAAGAGTACAGTCTGCCCTCCACATCCGCGGATCAAAATTTTGAAGAAGAGTAAGAATATCATTGCAGCAGCGGCGGAAGAGAGAAAAAAAAAGAAAAGAACTTTGGCAACCGAGTTATTGTTTTCTGTAACTATCGTTGTCATAGGTATGTGCTGTTCTGCAAATAATTTTCATGTTTCAAAATTTTCCATTGATTTTTTTGGTAGAACAGGATTATCAGGTTGGACTTGGTTATCCATGGATTTTCATATCCGCAGACGGATCCGGAACCAATTACCATAGATACGGAGGGCCGTGTATATTATGTTAGCGGTGAAACCTAATTTACGGCTGAATCAGTTTTTCTAGGTAAAATTAACTCCGACAAATGCCCTTCATCTGAGCTAGTTCTTCAGAGAAATCAGCAGTTTGGGCAAACATCATTCACCAGAAATAGTTTTTCCAAGAAAAAATTATAGTTTAAAATATGTCTGGACAGTAAAAATTTATTTGAGCCAAGAGATCATTAGATGTGACAAAGCCTAATTGATCAAGGCAGAGAAAACAAATGCAATGCGTAGATGTTGATTCAATTTTGATGAAACGTAGAATGGAATACATGAGGATTCCATCTTGAATCTGGCAATACAGCCAAGCCAATCAAGTCAAGCCTTGATGCAACCAAAAAATTGATTCCAGTTTTCCGTTTGCAACATCACATCTGACCCCTCCCCCCCTCCCCCTTCAGCATACACAAATTTGTGCTGCGGTTTGATTGGTGAAATTTCCTAATTGCATATAATGTTTTACTTGGCATTGCAATTTGAAAATATATTGAAAAATTATAGGAAAATACAAACATAGGTAAAAAAGTAGTACTCACTAAGAAGCTCGCTGAGCTAGTCAAGTCTTTAAGTTTAAGGAACATGTCGAAGTATTTCAAAATTAACTGAAAATAAAAAGAGGAATAATTAGCATCAGAGAGACACTAGATAACTGAGACGGTAAAAAACAAATTTTGTTTGGGGATGGACAGAGAACTCAGAATCAAATTTTATATTTTTGTAATTGTCAATATCCTTTCAGAAAAGCAGGAAAAAAAAAATATAAAATTCCAAAATTTAAACAGGGCCATCAGAATTTCTTAGACTTCTTGGACTTGAAGGTAAATGGACATCACATACGTTTTTACTGGACATCGTTTCACAAAAGATGGCATATAACAAGCTCTGTGCAGAAACACAAACGCCTCCACTGCACAGTAAACGAGCTGATCTATCATCTACCAACTCTAGTGAAACGATCTCTAGAACAGAAGCATTTTGAGCATCGGAATCTGACAAGTACCGGTGCCTGATTCCAAGCTGCATCAAAGCATATCGGTGAGTGGTGGAATAGCAACAAGTCGAAACTCCCCGCAAACCAACCGCTCACCGAAACAATTTGATGAAATTCGGAAGCACTAACCGCTATTTATCAGAATCCGATCATAAATTGCTTCTGCTGTAGGAAAGATTTATGAAGATATTTCTTTCAAATTCACAAGGGAAGAAACGTGCGAAAGTATAGAAAGTTTGAGGAGGACACTTCCATGTGTCTATTTAGCTTTGCACTATGCCAATTAAGTATTAAAGGGGTGTTTTATTTAATATTAATAATAAAAAAAGAAACATCAGTCAATTACCTCAACATTGGAAGCAGATTCTACAAGAGTGTCTACCATCTGCTTACCAATTGTACCGTTCACAACATTACCTGAAAATTTAGAGAAAAATACAAATAAAATTTAAGACCATAAAATGAATAACAGATCAGCTGCATAATAACAAGTCTTCATCAAGGAGTTTCTCAAAAACTTACTTCCACAAAACACTGGCAAGAAGGAATCGGAATTGAAAAACAGGAGTTTGAATAACATTGACGCATGATAAGTACCAGTATTGAGCTCAAACAGATTTTATTTGACACTTAAAAGTAATTTGAATAATGCTCAAGATTGCGTTAAACGGACCAAAACGTGTGAAGAAGAACACAGAAAAACCAGAGCAAATTTTGAAACAATTTAGCACACAGGGGATAAATTGTTATTTGCTAATTTTACAGTCTTGTTCTGAATTGAAAAAAAAAAAAAACAAGCAGGGAAAATTCCAACACGCAGGTGTTGGAAAAGCGTGCCACTAAAGTCTGAACAGCTTTAATGCTTTTGCTAGCAATGATAATAATTAGACAGCATTCAACATGGAGCTGATCTCGAGAAAATTGAGTCCAAAGTTGAAGAGCTAGCATTTAAACAAAAAACTTGGAATTACTTACGTTTTGATTTGATTCAACTACCGTGTTGTGTTTTTGCATTTCAACACCGGAAAAGTGGAATTTACTACGTAGGAAAGGTACTTAATTTTTAGCGTTTAAAGTGACTTGGTTCCTTTCTTCTTTTTTTTTGGCATAATCACGAAAAACGAAACTCTAAGAGAAACCAAACGGCAGAGTTGGTTTACACTGTTGATTATTTTAAAATCCGTTAATCCGGACTTAATTCCGTTCCCAATTCTATAAAAGGAACCGAGTCGGAGTTGGTTCCTTACGTGACTCGGATTAAGGTTTAACCTAATCAGCCAAAGGAACCAAGTTCTCATTTTATTTCATCATATGGACAATGACATCAATGAGGCTCACCAGCTCACTTTTACCTGGAATTTTGACGGGAAATAGTTGTTATTACAGAAGAAGCACTTGTTGCTTCGAGATTCAGTATTGCTAGCTCTATCAATCAATAACTCAATTTTATCAAAAATGTCACTCGGTTCTTTTGTGACAAGTGCTGTCCAATTGAGCTTGTTTGGTGAGAAATTATGAAAAAAATAAATTTAGATCAGATGTATCTATAAGGAGATGAGTCAAAGGCGTTGTTTTTGTGTGTTTGTTTTTTGTTTTTTGTTTTCAAAACTTTGGAGGGCTCTAGCTCAGAAGAGAAACATTTGCAGCACATACTCATGTAGGAAAATAAAGTCTTATATATTGTATGTTGCCCCCAAAAAATACACTCCATAAGTTTGGCACTCAAGTTTTGAAACACCCTGTTCTTGATATTTTGCTCCCCCCCGCCCCCTTCACAAAAGACAACATCTTGACCATGCACATTTTTAAAATCACAGTTTGACTGTAGAGATATTTTCTCCCCCCCCCCCTTAACGAAAAAGGGGAGAATGGGTCACCTATCTCTGATGTTCGTCGTGCGCGTGCACAGATTGTTCGGCTTTACGACTGCAATTTTGGCTTTCTTTATAATGCGGTTTTTGGGTTTATTAGTGGATTTTATGACTATTTGATGCCGCCAATGTAATTTTCAGACAATTTTACATCAGAATCAAAACTCTATAGCACTGTAGCAAAAGTTTGCAACAAACCCATTGAAAGCTGAAAAGAGAAAATTATTTGATAAGGCTCGATCTTTTTTACCCACATAAACTATAGACAATAGATATTTCTAAATCCCTCCACCTTTTAAACAGCTTGTTCAGGGATCAAACATGAGGTTGCATTCTTTTGAAGTCAAAAAGCGTCATATTCGGAAAAGCCGTGATTCTAAATAATAAACAGTTTTTTTTTATCTTTTTTTCCGTTTTAGGTGCTGTCAGCACTTATTGCGATTGTCACGATGTAGATACGTAATATGCATAAATGGAACACTTGCGAATTCATGAAACAATAATCCTTTAATATACAGAACTAACCATTTCAAGTGCCCTTTACACATCAAGCATTCTAGGGGTATAGATTAGTAGGTGTGGAGGTTTAAGAGGTTTGTGGATTTTAATTCCCCCTCTCCCCATTTATTTTCTTGAAAAGTATCGAAAGTTTACAGTTAAAACTATGCCATTATTCACTAAAAAGCATTGTCATATTATTTCTTTTTTTTTTTTCTGTTGCCGTCGGTCGATATCATTTTTCGTGTTGGAAAAGCAAAGTTCCATATGGACCTATAGTTTCCAAAATTTGAAGAAGCTTCCAGTGAAAAATTTTGTACACGCAACGAACTTTTTAGGATAGGTAAATAAGTTATTCCAGAGTCAATTCCATAGCCGCAGCGAGGAAGCTGTCCAGGGGTGGAAGACACGTGACAGCCCCTCTCACTTTTTAGAGCAATTAATGCGAATTTTACCCCTCTGGCTCCCTGTGTTCTGGATTTTAAACACCTATTTTTCAACAAAACGCCAAAATTGTCCTAAAAAATCCCTTGATTCCATCGACGCTCATTGAGGGGCTTTCAATTTGCCGATCCCCCAGAATTTCAAATGTTTCGATGCAAAGACCTGTTTAGTGTGACGTCATGAAAAAAATTGGTTCCAAACAAAGGCTCCGTCTCACTCGCTCTCGTGGGTTTTCCCATACGAAACACAGTCCAAATTTTCAAATACAAGTGCTAGTAAACTACACGTTCTTTACACGTTGTGTTTATCACACCATTGGGTTCCACGTCCCTTATAAAAATTTCCGATTGTTTCAAAAAATTTTCCGATTGGATATATATTCCCGCGCTTTTTTTCCCATAGAAATAATCGAAATTCCATAGAGACAATCGGAATTCGTGTAGATTCAAGCGCGCTGACTACAGCAACGATAGGTCTCATGATTGAAATAAGGCGAAATCATCTATGGTTCCTATTCTTACAGTTTTAACAGCCACTTTTTTCTCAGTGATAAAATATGAGTCCGCTATCACAAACTTTTTGAAACATCGCACATCGATGCACAATCACAGTTATATCGAAGAAAGTCCTATGTTTTGTCCTTGTCACACTCACAGTTTCTTAAGAGCACAAAATTCTAGGATATAGGCTCATCAGCACCATCACGGCATGTGTTGTACCTCGAACAATAGCTTCGATACGAAGAGAAGTTAGAATGATTGAGTGTCATGGCGGTGATACTACCATAAGAGACCGTGAGTAAGACAAGGACAAAACGTAGAACGTCTTTCGGTATAACTGTGATTGTAAATTCGCTTGTGATCTTTTAGGAATTATGTTACAGTGAAAAGATACTTTAAGGCAAGTGGAATCTAATGGTGCAATAAAATTTGAGAAAACTGTTGGTTAACTAGCATGAATTTGCGTTCGAAAATTTGGATCTGGTAAATCCACGAGAGTGAGCGAGATAGCGCATTTGTTTGGAACTAATTCTGATCGTGACGTCATCACTAAACAGGTCTACTTAAGGATATGAATGAGCCTCTCTCTTTTCTATACCCCTCCCGCTCTTCATCAATACCTCGTCGCTTCTTATCGATGTACCCTCGTCAAACAGATTTTGACACTTTTACGATGCCTGTCCTGAACGCTTAATGCACCGTGAAGAAATCTTGAGACCGGTGGAGCCCAAAGGCGAGGGGCAAAGAGGGTTTCTGTGAAGGGTGTTTCCAACCCCCTCCTGCCTTGGAATTTCGACTCATAGGTTGGCACAAATGACTTAGGTTGCTGGACCTGTATGGAATTCTCGTTTGAAGGAATTCGACTTTGACGCTTAATAACTTATTGAAATTAACAGGAATACCAAAACTTTTACAATTTTAAGAAAATAGACGCCGAGGCCTACTGGATTGCAGCAATAAATTAACGATTAATGAAACCAGTTTTAAGAAAATACGTTTTTAATTTTTCAAACCTTCCCGCCAAAGGTTTTGCCATAAGCAAGGCATTGGACTTATATATTAGATATGAAAATGAAAACAAGAAGCGCACCGTATATATACGGCACGCTTAAAAAAAAAAAAAAATCTACTCAATTTTGTCAAAGGCACTACTAGATCCCTTTAGGCAAAACTATGTCCATAAATGGTTTCAATCAAGCTGCAATATCTCTCTTTCAAATAAAAGGAATAATAACTAAGGTGGGACATGTTTTCAATATAAACCTAAAAAAAGGCAATTTCAAAGTTTAACACAAACCTTCAAGCATGGAAAGCATCATTGTGATCATATCTTTTTGAAGATTTAGGAGTTCTTTAAGGAGATCCACTTGACTGGAATGTTTTGATAATTTGTCTTGCATATGAGAAAATAAAAACAAAAATCCACCCACAGCATCCCATAACCTGAAAAATAAATCAAGTTTTCTCAATTCAATCAACATTTGACGATTAATCAAAAGATCAACTAATTCTAAAATTCAAAAATGCAGAAACTTTTCTAAACCACTATCTTAGAACCGCGGATGGGTCAATTTGACCCACTATTGTTTTACAACCATCCTTCACGCTCGCAATTTTCAATCTTGGAAGCTGACATTTGATGACTTTTCCTAACTTTATGGACCTAAGAGGGGTACTATTTTCTTTTTTTTTAAACCTGCTAGTTTCTCCTACATAAACGCTACTACCTAGAACTGCGGATGGGTCAATCTGACCCACATTTCAGTTGATCCATATTATACCATGTTAAATTTTGTACACATAATTTGTGATCCTCAATATACATTAACCATTCAGTGATAGCTCACGAGCGTTGCTCTGCGTACCATGTACGAGTAATGCTGGTTGCCTATCTGGCAGTTTGAAGGTGATTTCCTTATCTTCACAAGCTGCGAGCGTAATGATTTGAGCTTTATCAGCGTTGCCACATTCGAGGACTTGACTGTACTTATCGAAGTTGTTACCTGTAGGCAAAGACAGGTTTCAGGACAATCTGGCATAGCACAAAAATTATTCTGCATTGCTAGTTTTCCTGGTGGGAATCGTTTTTGCGTCATTTGCTCATAAGGCGCTTGCAGCTTTGTGGAAGATGCAAGAAACCCGTTTGTGCACGGAAAAAAAGTAGTTCAAGTAGTAAAGTAGTAGTAAAGTCCGGCCGACCCAAACACAGTGGTTTGTCATGCTGATATTTCACAGCAAACGACTGGACTGGATAAAAAAAAAGGGGTGGGAAAGACAACCAAAGTATTCTCAAAACAAAGGATAGGAAAGAGGAGAGTAACAGCGACCTGCCAGGGACTCTCAAAATTGGGATGGAAATACTTGGAGCACTCAAGGAGGTACAGTGCTCTAGATATACTTTTTCTCTTTCTTTTCTCATATGACATATTACTCCACTCATATGAAATATTACTCCACTCATAGAGAAATAAAAATTGATGGTAAAGGATAAGAGCAAACCTCGAATGAGCGAGAGCTTGCTGATTCTGGGTACATGGACCTTGAATAACTTCTGACAAAGTATTGAAAACCTGACTAGCAACACCTATCGCTTTGAAGAAGTTTGCTTTTCCCGCAGGGTCAATTAATTCTTTACTAGAATAATGCCAATAAAAGTCCATAATTGATTCCTGAAAACATAAAATGGATGAAAATTAGACAAACTTTAAGATCAACAAATGGACTTTTTTTGAAGCTTACTCAGTCTTCCAAATTAATCAGTTACTGATTATACGAAACGAGATCAATTGGCAATAGTTATTTTTTGTTTTCTTTTGTTTTTTTGTTTTTTTGTTTTTAAAAAAATTGACTCAAGGAAGAAGTCTTTTAGTCCTAGAAAATTTCTCAAACAATCATGAGTAGCAAAGACTATCAATAAAAAGTGTTTCAGTATAAGTTCAAGTTCTATAAAGGCACTGCGGGCTGATTCTGCTCTCTTGGACAAGATGAGAAGAGATAGCGGGAATTGATCAATCCAATTAGCTCAAACGACGTCACGTGACAGATTCGAAGTCGTAAATCAAGTGCTTGCTGCAGTTATACTTCAGTAATGGACGATTTGAATGACTTCAAATCTGTCATGTGACGCTGTTTAAACCAATGAGATTGATCAAGTCCTGCTATCTCATCTTGTCTCGTCCAAAAGAGCAAAATCAGCCTGCTGATGCTCTTTCACCCAAACATTGTCCAATTTTAACTCCCTCGCAGAATATTTCTATGAAACATCTCACTTGATTTTTTACCATAGCATCTTTTCTTGTTTGGGAGCCAACAATTCAACTATAGACTGTCTTTTCGTAAAGAAATTGAAAAATTGAATTAGATCTTGCTGTAAGTAAGTATAGGTTTAAATCAAGTTGAGACATCCATATTCTTGGAAAAAAATTTCACTCAGTTATTACAGAATAGTTTTGATAAATGATTGAACACAAGAAGAAAAAAGAGGAGTAATAAAAAATAATTACCTGCAATCGAAGTAAATAATCTACAGTACAAATAACTACATTCACAGTCGTTGTATTACCAGCTTGAGTTCTGAGATAATTTTGCCACTCTAGAAATAAAAAAATTAATAAATTGATAATAGATATGGTTCAATCAGAAACACCTATTACTAGTACACAAATAATTTAGATAGATAGATAGAGTAATATCGAAAAGTAAGAGGGCAAAAGTAAGGAGAAGGCTTAAATAATTTTTTTCTCCTAACTTAATAGTGGCAATAAAGTCCTGCCGACCAAACTATTTTTTTGTTATGCTGTAGTATTTCAAAGCAAATGACTGGACTGAGAATACAAATAGGGAATAAGAAGGAAAGGAGGTAGAGCTCGTTTCAGAAGTGTAGGCGGACCTAGACCGATAATCTTTGGAATTTGTAAACATTATTTCTGATATTGCACGATGAAAATGAATAAAAATTAAATTGAGTGTTCACTTTTCAATGAGGAAAACTTTAAACACAAAAGAATAAAGTCAGGGGCTAATTCGGTATTGATTTGAAGGAATAAAAGTTGAAAATTCGCCAAAGATTATGGTTTTGGTCCGCCTAAACTTCTGAAACGAGCTCTACCTACAAAGGGTACCTCACAGCAGAGCTGACGTTTTGCGTATAATTAATCGCATTTTTCAATTCACCAATGATTTCACGGGTTGAGAAAAGATTAAACTCCTCAGTTCAGTTTATGATTGTAATGCATGAAAATACTTGCATCTGTTATCTTTTCTCAGCCAGTGGAATCGTCGATGACTTTAAAAAACTTGCAGTTATTTTATAATAATTCAAAGGCGATTGCACCGATTGAGAAAAGATTACAGATTAGAGTATGTATTTTCGTGCAATACAGTCATACACTGAACTGAGCAGTGTAATCTTTTCTCAACCGGTGGAATCATTGGTGAATTGAAAAATACCATTAATTAAACCCAAAACGGCAGCTCTGCTTCACAGTGAGAAAAGAGGACAAGAAGGAAACCACACCAAGTTTTCCTAAGGAAAGGAAGAATCTCAAGAGCATGCAAGGACTTGTGTGCTCTTGGCTTTTATTTCAGATTTTATTTTTATATCTATAGTATAAAATATATTATTATATTTAAAACGGTAGATCAGTTTATCTATAAACCTCGTCTCATTATTTTTGAAAAGCTCATCAGTAAAGATTATCAACTTCTTTTCATGCTACTAGCTGGGCTTGAGGTTATCACAAGGAAGGATATAAACTGAAATTGATTATTGGAACTAGTTTCGGTTTCAGTTCCTTGGTGGGATGAATTTTGGTTCCAGGTTCTGGTTCCAGTTCCATGAAGGGGCAAATTTCAATTCCAGGTTACAGTTCTAGTTCCAGAGTTTAACTAAATTTTGGTTCTGAATTTCAGAACGGGTTCTGAATTTCAGAACGGGTTCTGATACCAGTTCTAGTGCCGATTCCAACTGTATTCAAATTTTAATGAAAAATGGAAGAAAGAAAGAGAAAAAATGTCAACTCAAAACGACAGGTTGCCGTATA
The DNA here is from genome assembly GCA_011764245.1 of Trialeurodes vaporariorum. Taxonomy (NCBI): domain Eukaryota; kingdom Metazoa; phylum Arthropoda; class Insecta; order Hemiptera; family Aleyrodidae; genus Trialeurodes; species Trialeurodes vaporariorum. The sequence continues at coordinate 16,032,930 of VMOF01000035.1, forward strand.
ATTCAATAATTTAAAATTGTTGAAAAAAAAAATTCGCAAAAAAAAAAAATTAATATCAGCTAATAGTAGCCAAATTGGAAATGAAACACTAATTCTATTCTCAGAACCCAACTTGGGGTTCCGGTTCCTTGGTGGGATGAATTGCGGTTCCAGGTTCCGTTTCTGGTTCCTAGAATAACTGGTTCTGCAATTCTGGTTCGCATCCCTAATCACGAGACTAAATTTTGCAAAGTCTGAAAATTCGAAAAAACAACAAAATAAAATATTTTACCTAAATTGTGCCCTTCACAAGTTAGCTGGATAAACCTGAATAAGGTGCAAGTAAATTCAGCATCGTGCATATTCTTCTCCCCAGCAGCGCCATCTGCACCAACACCCAAACCTTCCGCTTTGGTGTTCCTTTCAAATGCATCTAAGTCAAGTACGCTGAAAAACAGAGAAATGGCATGGTAAAAATTTACTTTCGCAGAGAGACCAAACACAGACAAATGACCGGGCCAAACCCGTGTTTTGGGGATAAAACCAACAAGGTATGGCAGTAGAGAAGCTGATACATGTAATAAGTCCAATCCTCAAGTGAAGCAGCATGGGCAATCTGATTAACTGATTTGTTTGCCTCAATTATCACAATCAAAACTTGTGACAAATCCATTTGAAATTAGTTTTAAAAAAAAAGTGCATATGTTTCACAGTGGCTATCTGGGACACATAATTTCAATGTAACTATCCAGTTGAGAAAATTTTGCTTGTTTCTGTCTTGTGTCAGTTTGTGCCGGTTCGTGGCACGATCCGAGCGCGTTTGACGAGAAGTGTTAGGAAAACGGCCCGATCAGGTAACCCTGGCAACGAGTAAACTGATTGATGGTGCGGCGGAGACGAAATACCGTGTAAACATCTTAATTTTTACCTAATCAGTCGGCATCTGGGTTTCCTCTCCGACGGGCCATCAACTAGCGCAATGTCTATTTATTATAAACAATGTTCTCTGTTTTTAATTTGCCTTTTCCCAGTTTCGGTGTTCATTCTCATTTATTATACTTTTTTTTAATTTAACTCTCATTTTGTTTCTTTTATTTCTGAGTTTGCCAATATAGTTTTTATGGTAATCCCTCAATTATCGCATTTTAAACTTTCTTGAACATTCTTTGTGGGAAAATGAGTATTTCAAACACTGGGTAAGGGTCTAGCCGTTTCAAGTTTTTTTAACTTGCAAATCCTTTCCAAAGAAACAGTTGTATCAATTTCTGTGTCCAGATAGCCACTTAAGAACTCTGACACTGTTGTTTAAAAACAATTTCAAATGGATTTGTCACAACTTTTTTTCAATTTAAAAATTTAGAGGTTCAAAAATAAGAGGCAAACAAACGGAGCCTGTGTGAAAATATTCATACAAGATTTCCATCACTGGCACAACCAGGATCTCTTCCATCTCTCTCATTTCCCATTTGAATGTATAAGAAGGAAAAGGACAGAAAGAGGGGGTTTTATCCCCTTGTCCATCCTTGTCTAACATATGTTTCTTAATGGAGAAAAGAGAGAGATGAAGAAACTCTCGTTGCGCTACTGATTTCCATCGTGGCTACCTGTTGCAAGTTGAAACTGAGTTAGATTGAGAGGTAATGAAGTAAGTTCAAATAAACCGCAAGGGATCTTACTAACCTGCAAGAATTCATGAGACCTGCTATTGATGTGAAAAATCCGACATCTTTTTTTTCTTTCAAATGGTTTAACATTCCCTGAAAATAAACCGCGGTACGTTTATTCACAGAACAGAGAAAAAAATGAAATTGAAAAAAAAAAAAAAAAAAAAAAAAAAATGAAAGAAAATGACATTTGCAGCAGTTTAATTACATGACATTTCAGAGAAAAATGACCGACGCTTCAAAGAAAAACTACGCAAATATCGGTTCCAGAAGAGCTAATATTGGATTAGGAGGGTCCACAGTCATTGCGGTAACCACCTTATAGCACAGAATAATACAATTAGAACGGAAACTGCCGTAAGAGCCAATGGAAGCAAGTTTGGAATTTAACGGCACCAATAGGCAACGCTGTGGTCCTATATCCCGACATGGCGGACGTGTGTGATTTGAGTTGAAACCCATTTATTTCTATAAATTCTGGAAAGAAATCTTAAGTTCCTGGCCTCACTATTATTCTATTGGCATTTCAGAATGAAAATTCCGCGGATCATGTCCTATATTTTTTTGTTCACGCGCGAATCCAGATGTAAACATCCTATATCCCAACATGGCGGACGCGAAATGAATTTGCTTCAAAATCCGACAGTTTCCATTCTGATTGTATTATTCTGTGCTCATAGTCCAAACAGCTAAAATACATAAACTATATGTACTGTCAGTTACAGAAGTAATGACAGTCATGCCAGCAAAGTGCTGCACTGGTCACACGTGTTACACAAATTACTTTGCTTGAACTGGTGTGAGTATCACTTGCTGCCTCCAAAGCATTCCACAGGCAGAACTACTTTTACTTTTGTTGCCTACAGTACTATGATTTTCAAAAGAAAGTAACCTGGCCAAAATGTTTTCCATTTTAAATCTCGGCAACTTTTAGACAATTCTGAGGCTTTCAAGTGTTTAAGAACTTAACAGAATGACTCTTTGAAGTACGCCATGACAAATCGAAAATTCTATTGAAAACAACAGAACAATTTAACAATAAGAATTTCAATCTGGGAACTTTCTTTAGAAAGTCATAGTGCATCTCATCTCTTTAATGAAAAGTCCTTACAGGCACAACTCAGGATTATGAAAAGTCTTTATAGGTGCAACTCAGGATTATGAAAAGTCTTTATAGGCGCAACTGAAAATTAAGAAAAAACCTCACAGGACAACTCAAAATTATAAAAAGTTTTTGAGTTATGACTTAATGAGGGCTTTAAAGACAAAAATTTGACCCTTCTGCCGAGAGTGGGAACTAGTTTCATACTTTGCTTCCAATTGAGAAAACTATTAGCCTAAGAAATGCTTCACAAGGTAAAAAATAAAGAATTAATCGTACAATAAGTGAGGATAAATGAAAATTGTTCATTACATTACATTTACATTACATTCACTTTTATACTTCTTTACTTTTTTCCATTATTTTTTTACTTTAACATTTTGTTTTTCAAAATTATTTTTCATTTGTTTTCCTCACCATTTGAATATCAGAATTACCGCCCCGTAGAACAGCTATTCCTAAATTCAGAGTTTTCATGACCATTTCACTGGGTACTCCTTTGCAGGCTGAGATGTGTAATAAAACCATTTCTGCCACTCCACGATCCGCTAGACGAGATTGATTGAACAAAAGTTTCTGTTTTTCCATTTCTTGCTCCTGAGACAAATAAAAAAAGAAAAGAAGATAATAAACTAAAAACAAAGCACCGATGTATAAATGATAATGATAAAAATTTCCATTAGAACATTTAATTTTAAATTTTTAATTTTAAACATTTTCTTTAGAAATGTATTTTTCAGATCAAAAATGATAGAGTGGTGATTTCTCTATACTCTATCTCACATACTTACATGAATAGAGGTTCCACCTTCTTCACCCTCAGCTGCCTCTTCGCCTTCCTCTTCTCCGCCTTCTTCTTCCTCTTCACCGCAAGACCTAATTGAAAAAATTGACAGTAATAATATTATGTTTATAGTTATTATGTATATAATATTAGTAAATAAAAATAAATCCAAAAAATCTATCAAACAAGTCATTCAAAAACAGAATTAGAAAACAGAATAATTGGAAAAATTATAAATAAAAAAATAAAAATCGGTGAGACAAAAACTGCATAGTTTCAAAGTAAGCAGTCTGTTACACCCACTTTTTTTTTTTATTCATCTTCCCAAGTACTGAACATTCTAAGTAAAATCTAAGTACTGAACTGAGTTTACCACAAATTTTGCAAATTTTTTTGTTCCCAGGGCCCTGAAAAAAAAATTTGGGACGCGTTCTGACAAAATCGGCCTTATTTTCATCCTTACAATTATTAAGATATTGGTAACACTGCATAGGAGAGGTTATGATGGACTGTTCAAGACCAAAGGGCGCAAAAACTCAAGAAATCGACAGAATGGAGGCGTCTTAAAGTTTTAAGCAGAAATAGTATGATTTTGAGAAAGACAGAGTCAAAGTTTTGGAGAGTCAATAGTCTACAGCAAAATGTAACAGTTCACATGCATTTTTTTGGCCTCTATCAGCTAAATTATGAACTAAAACTTTGTGTACATATTCTCAAGGCTACCAGGGAAGCAGAATGTTCTTCTCCTTTGCAATTTGCACACACACCAGTATTGCTTCTGCAATCTGAAGCCTCCCAGCTTCCCAATGATGACCTTTATGCAAAAGCGCTTCCACAAAAAATAATGACCTTTTTTGCTAAAATGCCTCTAAAATCCATCTGAAATAGGGAGGAGCACAAAAATTTGGGATTTTTCTTACAATGATTTTTTTTTAATTCGGTGGAGGCTCCAATGGTAGAATTGTGGATCGTGAACATTTTGCATTCACTAGAGAGCATTTTGCATCAAAACATGAAAACGCATAATTTCGACCCCAGGATTTTATTTTTGATTGCCTGAAAATTTTAGTCTTATTCAAATGATGAGACTTGATTAAGATACGGTTGGTTTTGTCAGAACACAACGTTTCTTCAAGTTTAATAAAACTAAGAGGTGTACAAAATAGAATTTCAAACAAGAACTACAAGCGTTACTCACTTTGCAATGATTTCGGCATAGGACATGTAGAGTAAATCTTCTTGAAGAGCCCCGCTTCGTTCCGTCATTGCGCCTCGGCAGAATGTAGTGACAAGTTGTGTGAGTGGATCCGGTTTTCCTTCATCTTCTTCTTTATCTGCTTTTTTCAATTCAGCTTCTTCGAATGATTGCTGTGGTGGTTTGTTAAAATATAATAAAAAAATGAATAAACATGAAATAAAAAAAATAACATTCATTACTGTCCAAAGAATTTTAATGGAGCAGTTGCAAGTGTCTGAAATTGTGTGTTTTTTTATATGGAAAATGATCGAACTCGAAGAGCTGAGATAAGTACGTGTAATAAGTTGTAAAAAATTGTGGGCGTAGTGACATCACTACGCGGAATTTTCATTTAAAACAATGTATTTTGGGCCAAAATCTCATCTCCGGAACAATGAGACTTAATTAGAAACCAAAGGCATCTTTGGTCTCAGCTCATCAACTACTTTCATTCTCTTTATAAAAAACAGACAATTTCAGATCCTTGCAACTGCTCCATTGGAACACTAAAATGGAGTTGATGGAACAAGTATCCAATTAATACAAATTTATAATATGTAATACAAAAAAATAATAGCAAAAACTTCAAAATAAACTTGAAATGATAAAATTTGTCCCACTATCGTGCTCCACATTTTGCCTCAGAAGGTTTGGGTGAAACACAAACTGATTTGAAAGGCTCATGTTTATTAAAGACTGCCACATTTAACATGAGCAGGGAGTTCCTTGCTAGGATCCCATTTTGAAAATAACTTAATTCAATGTTGTAGCTTTTGATTTTTATATAATATTCAACCTTACTGGCGTAGGTAATCTTTTTTCTTAGGAATAGATCAATTTCTGGAACCAATGGTGCAAAAATTATAAAATTCTCCCTGTTTTCACATTCTTCAATTTCGCTTATGACAAAGCATGCAAGCACTGAAAAATGCTCCATCAATATGCATCTATGCCTTACGGTTTTCAACGTTAATTTTGTTGCTCTCCTATAAAAAAAGTATTCCTTTAAGTGGTTACTGTTTTCCATGTCACAGGCGATATGATAAAAGGACTTACAGTGAGATCTTCTATCATGACTTCTTGACCAACATTTTCATCCTGTAGCCAAAGTTCTCGATAAGTTCTACCAAAGATATTCACAGCCCGATGCCTGAAAAATTACAATCATTCATGTAATTGACACAAGCAATATCTAAAACTTCATCGAACAACCTACTAACTTTACAAGTTTTGAGGCTGATTCCGCCTACACAGAACTTTCTGCTGTTGCGAGAGTATTTCATGAAACATGCATCATTAAATTGAGACAGTTAATGCTACAGAACAAATAGATGTTTCTCTTCAAAGACATCGGTTCCTGCAAAGTTTAACAATGACAGACCGTAACTTTAATGAATCATTGAAAAATACAGAGACAAATAGAGACGGAACACTAACTGGCTGCAGCAGAGGCACTCTGAATTTTCGCAGATTCAACAAAACAACAGTCAACATTCTTCCAATGTCCCAGGTTGTTGAATGGTGAGCACCCTCCTCTTCACTTCCCTGTCCATCCCCTTAAGTTTTCCGAAAATCACTGTTCAACACCCTGCGACATCAGAGGGGTGTTGAGTATTGTTTTGTTGAATCAGCAAGAATTCCGCATGCCTCATATCTGCCCTATGTATTTTAGCATAGAGATCCTTCTTTATATGTCTCAGAAAAAAAAAAACCCAGCATTTCGAATGTGGCAAATCTACTATGCTATGCAAGAATGCCGTAAGTGACGTACGTATTACTTAGACTGTTTCTGAAATGTGGCCCAAGTCGTTATGTTACCCGGAGTTCTTCTTTAGGAGTTTATTATTGTTGTTTAACTTGCTCTAACAAAGGCTCTCTGCTCGTTCAAACATTTAGGAGAGGTCAACCGGCTATTGTTCAATGCCAGAATCCTTGGAAAGAACCATTTGATGCATTTGGAGGTTTAAGATTGAGAGTAAACTGAAGAATGGAGACCCCGAGCTACATTGCAAAAACAACACATGTCACACACACACATGCAACACATGTCACTTGTGGCGTTCTTGCTTAGCAAGGCAGAAATGACCTTTTGAAGTTTTGACCCTCAAATTATGGCCCTTCGTGAAATTTAAATAAATGTTACAAGCATAAATAATATCTGGAATATAGTATTCAAATTAGTTATTGGGCCATTAAATCAAATTTACTTAACCCTTCAAATCCTGCAATATTACAAACCCTTCTCACAAATTCTTTATCAATCACAATAAATATAATGAATTTTTCTCATTTAGTTTGATGAGCGCAGTAATTCTTTTTAAAAATTCATTTAAAACCATGTTAATTTGTTGGTGCAAATTCGTAACTTCAGGATACAAAAGTTTAAGGTGATTCCAGGCAAAGCTTGTCCAGATTTCAATCCAATGGATAGCACCACAAGCGCTGCGCAAAGAGTCAACTTTTTTTGGCTGAAATTAATGAATTTAAGCCAAAAGTACAAATTTAAGGAACGTTAGAACCTGCAAACATACCTCAGGAAGATACCCTAAAAGTTTCAAGATAGAATACTCAAAAATAAAGCCGGAAATAATGAAAGACAAAAATTCCCATAAGCCTCATTGAGTGCGAGTGAGGCAGATAGACATACTATCACTTGCACACACTATAAGATTATGGCAAAACAAATTTCATAATTTACCGTTTCAATTCTCAACCTATTTTACTTGTTTTTGGCTCTAAATATCCATAAGAAAAGTTTGAAGGTGCTGACGTTATTGGATTTTGTGTTTTTTTCTTTGGTTCTAATTTAAAATTCCAAAAATACAATATTTCCCAAAAGCGACAAGTGGCACTATCCATCGGATTGAAATCTGGACAATTTTTGCCTGGAATCGCCTTAATGACTACCTTGGCAAGTTGTAGAGTGGCACGGCTCTCAAACAGGCTATTGCAGCACGCTTCCTAGCAGCTGAGAGTAATTTCTTCCATCCTTTGCGCTGTGTTTTATTTTTATGCACATGCTGTTAGAAAAAATAATCACACAACACAAGAAAAATATTAAAATGTTAAGGAGGAGAGGTAAGATTGAGGTTAGGTGGGAAAAGAAATCAAATCAAAACAATCAAGAAGGAAATAAGACTGATCGCAAAATAAGAAGAACACCAAATAACGGCCATTTTTTTCTAAAATTCCGACTGATTTTTTGTGTGCAATAGACTCAGTTTAGAAGAAAAATTACCACCAATGAATTTAATCTTAAAATTTCAGGTCAAAAAACAACTGTAGGGAATTAATGGCTTTCAATAAGACACTTTGAATTATTAGAATTATTATTTAGAACTATTAGTTAGAAATACAAGTTCTAAGGAATTTTGTCAAAGCGGTGGTATTTTGACTAAAACTTTCAAAATTACGGATTAAAAAGGCGAAATTCACTCTAAATGAAACCATTGAAAAATTGTGACAGGTGACCAGTAAATCTATTAGAAATCAAGCGTTTGACATAAAAGAAAATTCCACTCACAGAAATTTTTTATTAAATGGGAAAAAATAGTTAGTAAACTGTTAAGTTGAACGCCACATATCTTTTCTAAAGCTTTCTTATTATTATATTTGATTCGATGTATAGAATCTCCTTTCATTCTTACTTCAAGAATTGATTCTTGACACTGAAAGTAGCCATTTCTGAATATTTCACGAAAATGAGAGCAGTGGTATTTTATTACTAGAGCAGAGCAGTGGTTGGCAAACATTATTTTTTGAATAATCATGATTAATTTGACTAAAGTTATTCTCATTATTCTCACTATATTCCTAACAGCGAATTAAAGTTCAACTCTACCATACATATTCATCTGTCATCAGATGAATGACTGATAAAGTTAAAACGACAATTTACTAATAGAATAGATAACATGAATATTTTTATTTAAATAATATATATGGATATTATTCATGATTATTCAAAGGACTCTGTTTTCCCAATGCTGAAACAGTATTTACAGAGAAACACTGAAATATTATAATTGATACAGAGTTCTTTCTTACAATTAGTGCAGTAATAGAAGGTATGGGTCATATAATTTGTGTTAACTCTGCAATCAATCTTGGCACAAAAACAGTTGTTTCAAACTAGCAATTAATTGTGATAGAAAATGAGTGAAAAGATCCTATCTTTCAAGTTAGGTAATCCCAACGGATTTCAAACTCCTCAGGGCCAACTATGAATGAACTCGTAGTTATGGTAATGTGTACCCAGTATCAACTGTGAGTTAACTTGGAAATCTTTTGAGTGGTTTTCGGGTATGCTTTACCACGGCAGGAGCGCTCAAAAAATCAAAGTGATTGATTGTTCCTTACCTAAATTGAAAAAATTATATTGGTGCTGAGATATCACAGTAAAAAAACTTACTAAACACTAAAAAGGTTAAGACTTCAAACACAGAAGCAAATTATCTGCGCTGAAAATGAAAATACAGAATCAGACACTCAAAAAGCAAAGCAACATTTCCAACAAGACAGAAAAACTTAATTGCAGACCTTGGCAAAGCATGAAGTGAGAGTTGTCGGAAACAGGCGATGACAGCTCTTTTACGTTGCGTTGAAACAACAGAACGATAAACGGCTTTACTCTGTAGTTGCGGATGATCAATCTAAAAAAATTATAAATGAGGAAGGTTTCTAAGATGATACAGACAAAACAAAAATCCATCCAACAGAAACATAAAATGAAATAAAAATTTTAAAATCAACTTAATTTTTACGAAGGCAAAATATAGGAAGAAGTGACTTAATTGTATGTCTAAAAAGCGATGAAGATCTAAATGATAACAAAGCTTTTGCTGAAATATGTTCAAATTTATAAATAATATATATGTATAAAAAAAAATGAAACATTTTTTTAACCCATAAATGCCCAGCGGGTTGTTAACAATCCACTTGCTGTGTTATTTTTGGACCAAATTTCAGTAAATTTGGACCAATATTACTCAAGAACCAATTTAGAGAGTTTTTAGCTCGTAAATTTAGCTGCACCGAAAAAATTCTGTTTTCTTCAGATCTTGTTTTTTGAGAAGAACACCAACAAATTTCAAATAAATCTGGGAATATATGGGTTAGTGGTAGATTTGTAGAAAATTTTTGACGAAAGAAAATTAGAAGGGTGATCAAAGTGCAGAATTGAAGGAAAGCCATGCAATTTTATGTTGCATGATTCTGTACCTATTTCATAGTTAGATAGATAGATTGGACAGATAGGAGAGGGATGATTCTTTACTTATTTCAAAGTTACTAAAAAAATTCAAATGAAAAACTATTCGATTCCGTTATTTAATTTTTTCTCTTAAAATTAAAATAAGTTCTGGGTCAAAGGACATGCATGGTCTAGTAATGCCGCAGGTGAGAAAACTTAGATATTTCTCATGGAATGGAAAGAAAAAGAAAGGCTGAGTAATATTAAATAAACTTGTCGAGACAGATAGTTGTATGTACAGAAGTTTCTGTTACGAGCAATTCATCAAATTGAATTCCAGAGACAATTACATAGAGGGAGCACTAAATGGCTGTAGCAAAGGTACGCTATATTCTCGCTGATTCAACAAAACAACAGTGGACACTATTCTGTTGAACGGTTAGCACCCTCCTCCATTTACTGAATGTCACCATTCAACACCATGCAACATAAGGAGGTTGTTTTATATATATAGCGCGAGAATATAGCATGCCTTAAATCTGTCCTGGGGGGTGATCACGGAGGATCGGATCGTTTTGGTATCGTTATCGTTATCGTTTGCATTAAATCAAATGGGCTTGCTTCTGCGCAACTTGATCGCGCAGGTGATCCTTTCCTTGCCTCTTCCTACTTCAAACGATCGAGATTACGACAGCCTCCGAATCATCCCTTCCTTTCGTCCGTTTCAATCGTTACGAAGGGGATCAAAACGATTCGATCAGTTGAGCCACCCATAAGGTTATACGTAAACGATAACGATAACGATACCGAAACGATACGATCCTCCGTGATCACCCCCCTGTGCATTTAAGCATAGTGCGTCATCTCTATTTGTTCCTGCTGACTTCAGTCACCCTGACAAACTGAATTTAGAAGAAAACTTAATTCAAAATTCAAGGAATTTTTTTGTTTGTTTCACAAACTAAGACAAAATTGATTAAATCAAACTTGAACCCAGTGAATAATACAGCGAATATTTTTTATTTGTGAAAAATTATGGGATAGGTTGGAATGGGTTACTTGTGGTTACCCTTGGTTGATCTAGAGTGACCGCGATTGGTAGACTGAACATTCAGAGTGGTTGGCTTGTTCCGTTCTGTTTTGATTGAACGCTCAAGCTGTTCTGCTAACTGCAGTAAAAAAATGTAGCGTTTCATAGTGTTTTATTTCGTTCTTGATAAAAAAAAATAAAAAAAAAAATTTAGCCATGATGCCATAATGTGTCAAACATGAGAAGAGCTTATTCGTCTTCCCAAAATAACTACATCAACATCTCTGCTTTACGATTGAAACCAGCAGATTTGTAATAAAAGATTCAGCTATCCAACTTTTTAATGCCCTCGCCCTTACTTCAAAAACTTTATTTAAAAATGGTGATCTTACTAGCTTTCTGAACACAACCAAAGAGCTTCTGCTAAAAAAGCTTACTATAGCATAAATTAATTTCTATTATAGTTTGTAATAAAGTGTTGACTGCTCCTGATGAGTATTTGTCTAATTGGCTATTTGTACAATCATAAAATAAATAAATGAACTAGCAGAATAGCGCAAATTGTGATGTTTTCATTTTAGATGTAGTTTAACTTGGATTTATGAGAGAAAGGCAAGCTGAGGTATGGTCAAAATAAGCAAAGCTTGGACAGAATTGAGAGAAAATAATTTCACATTCCCAAACAGACTGTTTCAGTCTATTTTTTCTTGAGTAGGATGATAAAAATCTAACCATATGCAATCCGAATAGAACTTTCGCCATGGCAACGATGCGATCAACAACTTCGTCGATTTGCTGCGGTTTTGCCACTTCACTGCTATCTTTCTTACTTCCTAGTTTGGAATATAGGTAATGTTGCCATGACATTTCGTCTGCCGGATCAATTTTGTCTGGTAAAGTGAGCTGAGTTTTGACAAAGTCCATAATTTCATATTCCGGTAATTTCTGAAAATTGGAAGAATAAGTCAATTTAGTCAACAGTTGCAATCATTGATTAAACGGCTTTATAGTTTTATACTGAAAGAAATCAAATACAAAAACTAATACCAAAAACTATATCAAAACTAAACTTATAAATTAATCAAGTCGTATTATTACATTAACCATTAATTTAAGCATTTGATATTGTGCAGAGCCTGTGCAAGGATAGTATCATTGTACTGCAAATGAAAAAAAAAAGTAATAAATAAATAAATTAATGACGGATGTTCCCTTGTTCAAACACATGGTTCGTTATGTTAAGAAGGAGTAGGAAAAACCATCAAAGTATTCTCAAAACAAAGATTGGAAAAGAGGAGAGTAACGGCGACCTGCCAGGGACTCTCAAATTGGGAAGGAAGTACTTAGAGCACTCAAGGAGGTAAAGTGCTTTAAATATATATAAATAAATAAGTAAAAGAATACAGTTGATCTTGGCGGTTGCCATTTGTTATTAAAAATTGGGAAAGTTGTTTTTCACAGGCTGCTCTCCCTTCAAAATAGTAAATAAATAATTAAATAAAGGAAAACATAAACGGATAAATAAATAAATTATAACAAATGTTCCAGAGACTGCCTCATTTGGTTACCTTCAAAAATCTATCTTTGCAATGCTGCACCAATTCCTGTTCTCTTCCCGCAAACAGATTGAGCCCGACAGGTAAGAGTCGCTTCAAACAGGCTACCATCAGACTTGCTTGTAATTCCTTGTCTTTATCTCGTTTCTTGTCACGATGTTTTTTCTTCTTCTGAGACAAATTTTAAAAAGCATTAGTTGCTGACCAAGAAACATTTACAGATTCAATCAATTTACTTATATAGTAAAGTAGTAGTGTAGTAGTTTTATATTAGTTTCTAAGAAATGAAAGAGATGAATGAACCTTGCCTTGTTTCTTTATTTTCATAGTTTTAAACCAGAAAAAAAATTCAATTAAAGATAAGATAATCAATAGAGAAATAAAAAAATTGTCTATTTTAATTAATTGAATGGAACAAGTGTGGGTGATCTGCTTGATTACAAATGAGATTTGGTGCTACACAGGTAACATGGGGGATTACTATCTAATTTGACACTTTCTTCTGTGTATTTCTAAAGAGAAAGATCTAAATTAGAGAGAATCTCCAATAATACCTGCAAAGCTCTGCCATCTTTGCTATTAAATGGCGGAGCTACGGAGGTGTCATAAGAAATTCCTGTCTAATTTAGGTCTTTCTCTCTTGAAACACGCAAAGGAAAGCCTCAAACTAGATAAGAATCTCTCATAATACCTGTGTAGTTTCGCCATTACGTCTTAACCTTCAAAGTCATTTTAAGAGTCTGTGGGTGAAAATCATGATTTTTCATTGCATTCATTGTCATTTTCACTGGTTTTTACGCAATAATTGACTCTAATCAATCGCACACAGCAAAAGTTAGCAAGAGCTCCTTTCAGATATATATATATATATTAATAGTTTTATTTCAATGAAATTATTTCTGATTTTATTTTCAATTTTTAAGGAATATTAACAAATCATTTAGTTACTGAAACTTTTCAGAGTGACTTTTTTAAACGATGTAATATTTTTTCTTTCGCTTAAATTTTATAGCTAATTAACCCTTTCCACTCGGGTGTCGGATACATCCGACAAAAAACTGAGACCTTCTGGGGACTTGATTGTCGGATATATTCGACGCGCTTGACATATAGTGAGCTCTAGCGGATTTTATGGGAACTAGTACGAACATCACGCACTACACTAGTGCGCTCTGTACACCATGATATGAGTTTTTTACAGATCATATGGTTTGTTTACATCGTGTTGTTGAAGCTCCCCGAGCTGGTGGGCCGGTCAGGTAAAAATGCTCACGAGTGGAAAGGGTTAAAGACCTAGAGAAGAAAAAAAACTAAACTTTACCTTGCCTCGTCCACCACCAGTAGGTCCTTCTGAGACGGCGGTGGCAGAACGTCTCGTGGCCGTGGGCATTATCAAGATCATGTTATCAATTTCATTAGCAGAAATGAAGTTCTGCTCCTCACGCAGGAAGTATTGTGATTTTGACCATATGTTGAAGATCTCTGATATATGATGGTACAGATCTTCTGCTTCCGGTATGTTGTTGCGAAGCCAATGGTTTCGTTGTAAGTCAACATATTTAATGAGAAGGGGGTAAAAAGCATAAATATCTCGCACAACTAAACTCCAATCTTCCTGAATTTGAGTTTCAACCTGGAAGTCAAAATCAAAGAGCAAATTGAATCGAAATCAAAGTTCAAATAAAAATTGAAGATCAGTGACAGATGATACAAAACTGTCCTTTCCATAAATTTTATTTTATTTCATTTATTTATTTAATACATGAGCCTATAAAGGCTTTGGTACAAGTCAAGTCAAGATATAGGATAATTGTACGATAGTAATACCAAAATAATTGATCAAAATTAGAAAAAGAATTCCTCTAGTGAATATGTAGTAGGCTTTCAAAAGCAGTTCTTCTAACATACCACAAAAGGTCGCCATCTCGTTATTTTTGAACATAAGTTTTATGTGAGCTCGAACGCAGTTGATCATCTTGATAGAGGACACATTTACATTATTTTTAGATAGTGCAAGCCTTGTTTTTTTGGGAGAAATGTCTGTATGACGATTGTCAAAGTTGTGGGCTGTGTTCAGGTCAGCGGGTATTACTGATTAGTGATTAAAAAGATGGTCATAATCTGAATTGCCATGAATATTCACATCATTAATTTCTACACGGTATAAATTGTGAATGGTGAAATCCATAGTAGAAATTACAAAGAAACTGACAATTGGATCTGAGTACGTACATTACTGGTTTCTTTAATTTATTCAAATTGACCAAAAATAACAATTTAATAAAATTGAATGGGGATGCTATTTATCAGAATGAAATCTCTAAAAGTTTAGTCGGAAGTGACGTTCACGCATGATTTTCCGCAAATGATTTTTGAATTTCTTGAGAAAATTACATAATTCCATGAGAAAAAAAAATTACCTGAGAAGTGTCATCCGTGGCTGATTTTATGAAACCTCGTAACGATTCCTCTTTGTGGAACAAATGATCAGTTCGCCTCTTGACACGTTCCGCCAATGGCAAAAACGGATCTTTCAAAAGTTCCTCTGATGAATTTATGATGATTTGTTGAGTGTACGCTGTTCGAGAATAATGGAAAGAAAGAAGAAAAATTAGCTCATTACAACAATGCCATAATGTGATTTATACCTACTTACATTAAATTTTGAAAACTCAACTACTTTGCAAGATGACTTTTAATAACTTGGCCAAAGAAAGCATAAGAAATTGAAAATAATTGAAGGTTTGCGAGTTATTTAAAGAGATTCTTTATTCTTGCATTTCCAGGTTTAACAATTGCCGCTGTGGAACATTAAAGGTAAAATTTTCTAATATTTTAATGCATCACAAATCAAAATAGTTCCATAAAAATGGGTCGAGTAGCATTTTAAGCAAAGTAGGGCTAGTTACCTTTTTGAATTCTTCATGCATATTACACTTAATTTCGAAATATTGCCACTTATTATAATAACCTATGAGCTCTGTAAAATTACAAAGACTCTTTGTTGGTTAGCCAGAAAGTTTTGTGTGTTGAATAATTTTGGCTGACACGAGTCTTTCAATTAAATCAACTGTATATTAACCTTGTAATCACTGTATCTACATATAAATAAATAAATAAATAAATGGATAAATCAATGAAGAAATCCACGAATACATAAATGAGTAAAAAAAATAAATAAATATTTACAGACAGGAGACAGTCAGAAAAAAAATCATACCGGCAATGCGGGTCATCCATGGAGCGTTTTCATTTCCGATATTTTTCTTTATCATATTTAATACATTTTTCAAGAGCTGATTCATGTGTTCACTTGTTACCATGGTGACGTGATTGCTAGAAAATAAAAAGGGCAAATAAGGCAACAGAAAAAAAAAATGTCATGAACAGTGGCGTCGCGTGCAATTTGGCAACAATGTATTCTATCCATTAAAACTCATGTAAAAGATCGAATTCAGGGGGTGCACAGTGCACAAAGAAAATTCGATATATTTAATGAGTTTAAATAGAGCAGTTGGATTGTTGGCAGATAGCACGCGACGCCACTGGTCATGAATAAAAAACGAAAGTTTGTTTACAGTAAAATCAACTAATGATGTCAAGTTTATATGGTTGGACTAAAGAGTAGGCTTAGGGGGCATTCTAGAATTATCCTGACCAATAATTTGGTGAAATGCATTGGAATTTCAGAACTATACAATAAAGCTGAAGAAGTTTATTGGTCTATCGGTTCATCGGTCGGCGAATTTCCAAATGATCATAGGCTTGCTTATGCTAAAAATTAATGTTTACTTTTCAATAATCTCCAAAACATCCGAAAGAATACACGGAAATAGGTTGTCCTTTGAGGTTGGTTTTTATTAGCTTTACATGAGTAAACCTCCAATAAAGCCGGGGTACACCGATAAAGAGCTGTACTGAATTTCATTGGGAATCAAGAACGCTCCGATAAATTGCACCGGTAAATCAGAAATGAAATTGGAGAAAAAAGATCAACTTGGAGCTTCACCAAGTTACCGTTGAAGGTCTGGAGAATTCTAGAACTCTCCCTTCTTCTGAATTTCAAGGTTCAACACTGCGTTCTGATGAAATTGGCGTTACACTGGAAAGATTGCAATAATGCTGGATCTTTTAGATTCTGGTCAAGCTTGCGCAAACAAATCCATACAATCTGAAAATAATGCCCTCATTGTTGAAATTTGAAATGCTACAATGATGATTTTTTTGCGGTTGTTGATCCAAAAACTACAAATGACCGACCTTAAGATTAGATTGAGTTGGGTTATATCAGGGTGGGTAAACAGAATTCTTTGACGTACAAAAGAAAAAAAAAGAGTTAAATTGTTATCAAACTTATGCATATATTACAACTCATATTAAAGGAGCTATGGACTGTTTTAGTGAAAAGAGGGAAATTCAAAATTGAAAAATCAGATGTTGGTTTCACGTTGAGAAAAAGCATCTTAGCCAATCCGATTCTTGGATCTTAAATTTCTTGCCCAGCACTAAAACAGTCTATTGATCTTTTTTAGAACTTTTGAACAAATGCAAAGATGAGAAAAAAGAACAAGAACAAAACTTGACTCTTACCCTGCAGTGAGATTGACATTGTCTGGACCTTGAGCCCACCACACTGGGAGATAAGAACACAGCAAAGGAAGAATGACATCTATCACATGAGGGGCATCGATGTGCGATTTACCGGATTCCACAAACTGGTCAACTTCACCGAGAACCGTTTCTAAGGTCGGCATACTACTTTCCATACGCGCCATGATATCTATAAAAAACAAAACGAAAAAGAACTGTATTAGAAAAGTAAACACTAAAACAAACCAACTAGAGAGCTGATTGCAAAAGTAACTTTTATTTCTTTCTTTTTTTCAACGGAGAAAACTTCAAAGTACAAGCAGAGCCATTAGTCCTGCATCAACGATTCGACGCAACCCGCACTAAACGTAGCCTGAACGTCGCTCAGTCTTGAAAGAACAAAAGAAAAGAAAGATAAGACAGCATTAACTGTACATGTACTGCGGGTTGCGCAATCGTCAACGCAGGACTTATGGCTCTGCTTGTACATTTAAAAAAAAGGACAAAACACAACTGAAAGACAAGAAAAGGCAACAACAAACAAATATTAAACTACTCAGTTAGAATAAAAAGGGAATGATTGGGGGAAAAAAGAATAGAGACGAAAAATGAATTTTTTTCCAAATACAGCACACTTTGGTTGTCTATCGACAGTGGTTACGCTGATTTTTGCTAGAAACTTCCAGTTTTTAAAGATTTCTTTTTTTTGTTTGTTTACTTTTAGTTTTTATTACTTCTGAGGGTGTTCCTTTAACGCCCAAAAAGACACTGCAACCATTTTTGATATATTAAGCGCCCTCTTCAATCGGATTTAACTTTCCTCTTTCAAATTCAATGATTCCAGTCACATCCAAGATGGGGGATTGGAAGTGGAAGGGCAATTCGAGGACAATTCGCAGATTTTGGGTAGCAAATGGTGGATTTGGAATGTGCCGAAGAGCACATTCCACTTTCCACCTTTCAGATCCAATTTTATGATGTAATAACAGGAAATGGGTCAAGTGGAATGGGACACTCGAGGACGAATATTCCAAATCCGCCGTAGAAAGCGGAATTATTCCGATTGAAAAGGACGCTTATTGTGTCCCCTCATAAATTATGAGATGTCAAAGAGTTTAAGGCCCTCAGTCAGATTCAGGGCCTTTCTCCCAAAATTCTCATACAGCACTTCTGTGTCCAGCTCTGTTGCACTTCAATACTAACCCTGTTTACGATTATAGTTAAGGCAAACATTTTTTTCGGTTTCTATTATTACACCGACAGATAGTCAAAACATAAGGCAATGAGAATAACTTTAAAATCTATTGGCTAGCTAGAAGAAAACTCCATTTTAATTCTTAATAAACTGAGTTACTATACTCAAAACACTTTCCAACACCTACAGAAGCAAGTAAAAAGTTCGCGTGCTATACTTGTTTGATCGCACGTAGGTGACTGTCGCGCCACGTAAAAAGCGCGTAAATTTGAATTTCGCGCCACACGGCTGAATCCACCAATCAGATCAGACGAGTGATTTGATTCGAGGATTCGAACCAATGGCGCGAAATTTAAATGTACGCAACCGTGTCGCGACGCGCGGTCTTCCCATACTGCCGTTTTACGTATATTTAAGGGCATTTTACAATCCATCGGTGATTTAACCGGTGAAAGCAAATATTACAGATTTGTTAATCAACAAGCCATGGTTACTTTTAAACGGATTTTTCTCCGGAAACCTCTATAATATTAAAAATTGCCTGTGTCTAAAAGAGACAGTATTGATTCCCTGATAAATAGAAAGAGACAAAAATACAAAAAAAATTTAACCGTAGGAAATACCCCACAAACACTTTCTCACATCTAAATTAATGTGGGGGGACCCCCAGACTCCCATTTATTCTCTGGGGGAAACTCTCAGACTCTCCTTTATTACTCTCGGAAAGATCCCCAGACCCCCATCTAATATTCTAGGGGGGACCCCCAGACCTCCCTTTAATATTCTGAGGGAGACCCCCAAACCCCCCTGAAATATTCTGGGGAGACCCCCATGACCCCCCCCCCCCCTTTAGTGTTCTGGGGGAGACCCGAGACCACCCTAAATGGGTTAATTTTACAGCAGGCTGGTTGCAAAATTTTTTTTGCAAATTTTCATCAAAATTCAAACAGCTACATTTGAAACATCTAATTTGTCCCTACTTTCACCCATTTTACCCATTTGGCATTTTCCCATTGATTTTTATGGAAACCTTTAATTCTCTATAACTTGCTTATAATTTAAAATTTTGAAAAACCAAGAGAGTCCCTCTGGAGGATGTTGAAAGCAACTTGTCTGCAAAATTTGGATGCATACGGCAAATTGGTTCAAAAGTTACAGGCCACAGACAGACAGACAGCTGCACCATTGCAATACTTTCTTAATTTCTAATGGGGCTCTTGCAAACTTTTGCTATAGGAGATTGAATAGTTGATTCTTGCATAAAAACCTGTAAAAATGACGATGAGTACACTAAAAAATCACAAAATTCACTCTCAGAATCGGGCTTAATGGCAAAGAGACACAGGTATCAGGGGAAATTCCTATTTAAATTGAGACATATCTCTTTGTTTCCGTAGAGAAAGTGACATAATAGACAGGAATCTCCCATGATACCTGCGTTGAGCTGCCATTACAAACATGCCTTTATAGCACTTATGTGAGTTAATTACTAAATTTTAGACTTTCTCATTGTGATTTTTGTGATTTTCGCTGGTTTTTACATCATATTCGACTATTTATTTGCTCATAGCAAAAGTTTGCAAGAGCCCGATTTTGTTAAAAGCGAGAAAGTAATGAATACCATGTTGAAGAGGTATTTACTATTTATTGTTAGCAATTGTAACCACCAACTATGGATGCTTCCTCAGCAAATAAAAAAAAAAAACAAAACAAAAAACCCTTCTTTTTAGTTTTAAATGGTGGAATGGAGGATGGGGAAATACATAAAATCCCTTCCTCCCACCCCTCTATACACCATTCCATTATCTTTTTTCAAATTATCAAAACAAATCTTAAATTGGGAATAGGTTTTTGGAGATCTGCGAGCAACTAGTCACCCTGAGTTATAAAAAAGAAAAACATCCATGGCAACAGAGATTTATACAGTGAAGTGGTTCAAAATTGTGCTCTTAATTTTCCCTCCCCAAATTTATTGTATTTTTCTATTTCTTGAGCTACAAGGTCTCGCATTGATTGCAAAAACTGGATGTTTGGTTGAGTAAATTGAAGGACTCTTGAGCCATATTACCATAGGGATGTAGGTTTTCACAGAGAAGATTCAAGATCATTAATTTTCACCTACACAAGGTAACCTAGAAATTGGCATCAAAAACCACCATATGATCATGCACAGGTAAGGAGATTATATAACCGTGTAACATTATTTCCAAATTTTATCAAACAAAATAAAACAAATAACTTCTTCTGCAGCCTACCATAAATAGTTCTCATCAGAATGATATTTAATGAAGTAATGACAGTATTATTTGGTGTAGTTAAGATTTTTCAGAGGTTATAACCGAGTAATAAATGTATTTCAGCAAGAGCTGTTGCTTGAGGAAGCAGTTGAAATCAATTTTTAGCAAAAGTGAGGTGATACCATGGTTAGAGAGGTTTTACATAAATCATACCTTATACAGTAACAATTTAAAATCAAAATGTATACCTCAAAGTGCAATTTTTCTAAACTATTACTTACTTTGGAGTTACCTAGACTGTTTTTTCATCAAGTGATAATGGAAATAAAAGGTTCAAGCATAAGGCTGTATTTAGTAGGCAAGATAGTCTGCAGTGGGGCTGTTGCACACTTTTGCTACAAGCAATTTAAGAGTCAATTCAGATGTAAAAACCTCCAAAAATAACGATGTAAACACTAAAAACTTACGAAATCCATTTCTGATCTCATCAAATGCTATGAAACACGCAACCGTTGTGATGGTATTGGGCACTAATACTAGGAGATTCTCATTTAATTTTTTTTCTCTTTATAATGATTACTATTTACAACCAGCTATTATTTATAATGCTATGAGAAAATGTTTTCACTAAGTTCATATCACATGAGTGTAGTTACCCTTCATTAAGGGTACTACTTGATTGTTATAAGCACGTTTTGCGCAAGTTTAATATTTACAAGTCCTTATACCTAAAGAGCAGGTCCAGGGGCTTAAATCTTTTAAGACGCCTCGTCTCAATACTACTATCAAATAGATTTATTGCTAAGTTAAATCTTTTAAGACGCCTCGTCTCAATACTACTATCAAATAGATTTATTGCTAAGTTGTTGGGGGTGTTTTTCTAACCTATTTTCATATTTGATACTATATTTACAAATTTCTTCTCTGATTCCCATTTAATAATACTAGGAATACTATCATTCTGTCAAGGAGTGGCCAATAAGAGCTGACTTTCCTTTGTCAAGGAGTGGCCAATAAGAGCCGACTTTCCTTTGTCACCGCTGTCACAAGATGTCACGGTACCATAAATCAGCTGTTAATCACTCCTCTGGAGACTAGAAACTCCATGAATCTTCTTTTCCAACATAGAAAGAGTGACAAAATTAAGATGGGAATTAAGATGGGAATCTCCCATTATTAGTGCCGAGCACTGCCATCACAGTCACGCGTTTCAAAGTATTTTATGAGTTTAGGAGTGGATTTAATGAATTTTTAGTGCTGCTATAGTTATTTCTGCAGCTTTCTACATCCATGATGATCCTTTGATCACCAGCGGTGATGATGCCTTGAGCACTACCTAGAATTTGAATGAAAAAGATACGCCTTAACTTCTATCCTCAGCATCTGACAGGCTTTACCATCCAAGAGAGGAGGGCACAGTTTTTCATTTCTGTTTTTGATTCAATCAAGTTAAAAATACTTTTTGTTAGATTGCAGGAAAAACTTTGATATTTTCCCTGTGCCCGACGAATTCAAGAGGAAAATTTAGAGTGAGTAAAAAACCAATAGGAAAAAGCAAAAGATCACTGATTGAAACTGTTTGAGCAGCGATGAAAGACGTAAACATGATCACTCAAGAACCGTCATCTTAACTATGCCAGAACCAAAGAGTAGATTTAAATTTCACATTAAAAATTACAAACAATCCGATCCAGAGTGCTTATGCATGCGTCAGAATTCGGCGGAACCACATCAAGTGCGTAACAATGTAAACGCAAAAGACAAAACGCATTGCAACGATATGCAATGTTGTAGAGGTGGCTACCACACGTTAAATCACAGGAAGGAGACGTTAAAGTGTCACAGCGGTCATTCGACTGAAAAAAAGGCGTGTACGAAACATTCAAATATTCCTCAGACGTGCGCTCACAGAACTAATCATAAAACCTGTTGCCGAGGTAAAGAACCTCTGTGTCAGAAAAATATGGACGAATTACGTTCGAGAACAACGCAGCACAAGAGTAACGGCTGTCAAGGTTCACAAGGTCAAAACCCACACACAGTTGAACATAATAGTACAGACCATCAAGGCACGGATGTAGACCATTGTCATAACTTTTGCGCAGGCGCACGCCTCAGACAAAATTTGCGATGTCAGTCCGTCGGAAGATCTACATGCAAAAACAACGAGGTCAAACATCCTCATGCTTGTGACCACACGACAACACAAAATATGCCACACTGTCACAGAATGAGACACTGTAGAAATCACTCCCCAAATCAATTATGTCCACAATTACATAACCACTGTGATCAATCTCATAGGATGATGCAACATTCCAGAAGCGACTGCGCTTGCGCTCAAATTCATCATCACAATACGTTTTTTCCGGAAAGCGGTCATTTCAACGGTAATCATCAAGCAAATAAATGCTGTGCTGAGAGACATAACCTTGCTGAATCAGAGGAGAGACCAGACAGAGGCTCACTAGCTGACCGCTTTGGCATTGATCTAAGTAAAATTCAAAACATACTGCGGAAAACAGATATGTTTCGGGCATCGCAAGGAAATTTGGTCGAGTCAAAACTGGAATCAGAATCTGGGCCAACTTTGAACTCGAATACAGACGATAACACACTCAGCACGGAATATCAAGCAAGCTACAATAAGATCCCGGACACAAGCGGAGTTCTTGAAGCCAGGAAAAAGAGTTTGAAAATGGTCAAGGAGAGGAACAAAGATTCATTTTCAAGAGTCCAGAACGGACAGTCCAATTCTTTACCATCGAGGGCAAAACGAGTTTCATATGAACCCAACACAGATTGGAGTTTGATGAGTAATTCTTTGCCGAGACTTAGGTGATAGGTTAGAAAATTATTCTCTAAAATTTCGGGTGAGCTCTTTGCTGAGAATTGACATTAGGATGACATCAATGTTTCCGGTAATGAGCAAACCTGATACTTCGTGGGCTCTCATTTATGGTCTCATTGAGCTTGAAAGCACGATTGAATTATTCTTCCCTTAAGAACAAAAATCATTGAGATCAAGGGCGCTGTTACAATAGAGAAATAAAAAATAAATTGGCAGTGATTGTGAGAGTTGAATTCAGTATTGATGCAGATTAAAAGACAAATTTATGACCAGATAGACCATAAATACTATTTCAATGTGATTGTTATAAAAATAAAAAACCAATTTGCAAGTATAAAAATAAAAAAGCTCTTTGCAAGACGGCACTTTAGTGTTTATAATTTTTGTAGGGGTGTGCGAATCCAGTTTTTTCATTCCGAATCCGAATCTTAAAATCAAATTTTCCCGAATCCGAACCGAATCCGCGCCGTAAAAGTTCGAAAAAAATTGTTTTAAAGTGCGGCGCTTTTATTTTCCTTACGATATAATGAAAAATGAGAAGAAAATATTTGTTTTCTGATTTATCTTTACTATTCTATTTCGCTGGTCGCGCGCACTTTTGGTGTTGATCGATTACCGCCCGTTATCCCCGTTTAGGTTCATCGATATTCGGAAGACGCGCCGGCGCCGCATTCGTACCGAATTGTGATGATAGTAGTTTCCGTCGTTTTAGCAGGCGCTAATGTATAGAGGGGAAGAGGAAGAAAAAACATATGGAAGGAAAAGAAAAGTTAGAAAAACGAAAAAATTATAAATGTATATGAAAAAAAAAAAAAAAAAAAAGATTCGAAAATTTCGAATCCTAAAAAATTTTTCGAATCCCTAAACCGAATTTCGTCAGATTCGGATTCGAAATACGCGGATTCGCACACCCCTAAAAATGGGTGAATGTAGGGGAAAACTGGGATGTTTCAAATAAAGCTGTTTGAATTATGATGAAAATTTGCAAAAACATTCTGCAAGCAGCCTACTGTAAAATTAACCCCTTTGGGGGGGGGGAGTTCCCCTCAGAATATTATTGGGGGTCTGGAGGTCTCCCCCAGAGTGATAAAGGAGGGTCTGAGGGTTTCTCCAGAAAATATATGGGGGTCCCCCCAGATTAAGTTAAATGTGAGAAAGTGTTTGGGTGGTATTCTCTACAGTTTTTTTTATTTAATCCGATAAGTTGAAGAGACTTACCTTGTGCTTCAAGAGAATGATCAGCAATCCTATTTAAAAGTGAGAATTGATTATGTTTGTTCAAGTGAGGTTCCAGAAAAGCAACCGGAAAAGTGGAAGAGAATGCTCCGAGACAAGTTCCTAGCGCGGGTCGATGCCTTTCGATTTCTGTTTTCAGGTACTTCCTATAAGCAACACAGAGCAAAAAATAGGTATCCAAGAGCAACACTTTTTTGTTTGGTTCAATTCAATTCCTTGCAGGGTGATTATGAACATTCCAATCATAATCCGATCTAGTCAATGATCAAATCTAAAATGTTATTCCTTACGGATTTTTTTAAACTTTTTTCTATCAAAATGTAAAATACGCTCCTCATGAGGATTTACAAAATCCAATCAATCATCAACTAGCTGTGTTTATGATACAATACTTTATATTCACTTCCCTAACTTAACCACTTTTTGACTGCTTAGCCGTATTTGGCTTTGCCGTCGCAAAGGCAATTTTGATCATTTTTTTTCCGTAAATATGTTTTGTCGTATTTTAGTTCTGCTTGCACGCTCGAAATGTATTCAGTTTGATCCTGTTTTTGGACCACTGAGCTTTTAAGTCATTTAGACGGAAATTTCTGAATTTCTTCAATGCCACGTTTCAGCATTTGATGGTCATTGTGGTTCTCCTGAAGTGCCCAACTGCGATAAGCATCAAACACCAAAACTTGCCATCAAAGAAATTTAGAGAATCGCTGTTTAACCCTTTGTATCCTGGTGGTACAAATTTGTACCACCAAATTAACATGGTTTTAAAAGTTTTTTTTTAAAAAATCACTATGCACATCAAACTAAACAGGATAAGTTCATTCACTTTATTGACATTGATAAAGAATTTGTGAGAAGAGTTTGTAATAGTGACAGATTTGAAGCGTTGAACGACTAATAAGCTCATAGAGTCATAGAGGTCCAAAAATAGAATCAAAGTGAGCATATTTTGAGCGTGCCATCAGAATTAAAATATGACCAGACATATTTACGTAAAAAAATAATCAAAATCGTCATTGCGATGGTAAATCAAAATAGAGCTTTTGTTTACAGTTTAAATTAAGATTAATTCGGGGGGGGGGAGGGCAAGGGGTATTATTGGGGGAGAAGATGAGATGAAAATTGGGACAAAATCTGGAACGGGTCCTTAACTTTTCTACTGTCAAAACTAACAGTTGGTGAGGACTAACAAGAAGTGTTATGGTACATATAATAAATGGTTGAAATCAATAGACAGACCGTATTGAGACAAAAATTATCAAGTATAAGTACTAAACAGTTGATAGATGAAAAATTTAAATTTTGAGGGAATCAGAGATGAATTTCTACGGACCCTCCTCAAACAAGCCTAATCAATAATCATATCTAGAAAATTTCAATGACTGTGCACTGTCAATACAAAAAAAAAAAAAAAATGTGTGGAATTTGGAAAGAGAGCTAAACAATTTACCTGTCATGGTGAAGGGTACTGTCGATTCCAAGTGTAAACAGACTGGATAGAATTTTGTACGAGGCAACTTGGATTTCGTCCACTGTTGACAAAGGTAACATCAAATAATGTAAAAAATTACGACATTCAAAGAAACTTGAGTACAAAATTTCATTAACTAAGCTCAAGCTTAAAAAGCTGAAAATGATAGTAAAACTGTGCAAAGCAGAACTTAATGATACCTAAAGAGCGGTAAGTAGCTAGCCTGCTAGCAGCTGTTGCTTCTCCGTTAGAGTCTACTATGGTAATCCAAAGAAAGGTTCCATGAAGATTGGTCTTTACAGTAAGTAGAAATAAAACTTATGAGTGTTAATCACAAAACAACCAGACATTATTTCTATTTATTTCTCTTGACTGGTTCCAGTAGTGTAGCTTGCAATCTGGCAACACTGCATTTAGTCCAGAAAAACCTATGAAAAAGGTTGAATCAACAGGGTACTCCCTCACATTGATAGTTTCCAGGAGTTTAAATGGACTAAATGCAGCGTTGCCGGATCAACACTATTGACTGTGTTTCAGTTTGGCAAATTCAACTCAGAGAACTGAACAGAGCCTTAATTTTCTGACACTTCAGTTCTAGCGATTTAAATCTCTGGCAGCGAGAAAAAGTCACTGAGATCATTTTTGACTTGTACTATCGCACGGAAAACTTTCAGCCGTAAAATATTCGAGATAAGTGGCAAATCCTCGTGCAATCAAAGCAACCGTTTGCACTCTGCCTGCATTTTTGATCAAAACTTTTGCAGTTGATAGTACACTGCCGTGCTAAGGAAGAACGCCGTATCCCCACTGTACATGAAATCGAGTAAAAAGCGTTCAAAGTTAAATGCATGGCCCTCCAAACCAGTTTCGATTTTGGTACGTTTTTGTAAATAAATCGATTATACGTACCTTCACTTGATTTTTTATCGTCGTAAAAGGGTGCCAAGTCAAATATTTTTGTTCCAAATAACAAAAGAACAAAGAAAGGTCCACAAAAGATATGGACATCCCTGTTTGGCAGGGCATGCATTGTTGTGTAAAGGGTTGTCAAGGAAGCGCCCTATCTACAGGTAGAACCGCCGCATCTCCACTCGGCTCGGCTGGAGATCAATGTGTACCTGGCGCTTACGGCGTTTCTCCTGTGTAAAGGTTCTGATTTTAGCGTACTTACGGCAGGCACCCCTTCTATATCTCAGAAACTAATACAGATAAGTGAATTCCAATTTCAGGACGTGAAAGTCCATGCCGAAAATATTAAATTTCCATGTCTAACTTGATTTTTTATATTTTTGGCGTTTATGGCGTTCTTCCTTAACACGGCAGTACTGTAGCCCTTGAAGCATTATTTATAAATTTAGAATTTTACATAAATAAATGAATTGGCTAAAACTTACACAATAAATCACTGCCATAATCGCAAGCAGCTAGATGATCAAACATGGCTGTTAGAACAGGAAGTACCACATCGTTAATATAATGAAGGGATGTGGAAGTTTTCAAGTGTGTCCCTCTTAAATGGCTGTATTTTCCCTAGAAAAAAGGATAGATAAAAAGGACATCAGTAAGTAAATAAAAGATAAATACTTAAAATAGTCCTTCATGAAGTTATTTATTTATTTATTTATTTATAACACATTGGTACATAGGACAGGAAAAACTGTATGGAGCAGGTCAATGATATATTAATAATGATAGCAAAGTTTCAGAGTATTTGGGTTACATAGTATTTGGGAAAATACATAGATGCATGCACAGGAAACTGTACATGCATCTATGTATTTTCCCTGCAATCTAACTGTGATTAGACATGAGTTACTATAGTTGAAAATTAAGTTTAGTAAGTAACTAAACCGGATTATCGAAAAACTCCTTGATAAAGTAGTAAGGCTTTTTCAAAAGCTTCTCTTTTAGTAACCTCAGAAATGGAATTACTCCTTCTTTTTTAAATTTTAGCTTTTAGGCTTAAACGGTGCAGAGAGGAACTATAAATGACTGAATATTGAAATTGAGGCTGTCTCCGGAAAAAGGGGAACGTAAAACAATGGGGGTGCTCTCCCCAAGAAGTTTGCATAGCGACCAAAATTGGGGTTTTGAGCTTAAGAGCACAGCTGTCGTTTTACAGGCCCTACTTCCAGAGACAGCCTTAATTAGCAAAATTAATCATCAAAATTAGGTATCACACTCACGGTTGGCTTGAACGAAAGTTAAATAAAAAATCAGTGGACCTCCCGGATTTTTTCAGGAGCTTAAAGTAGAGTATAAATGGAGTCATTTAAGGCCAAAATGGAAATAGGTTGTTCGAGCTCCTCGAGAAATAAATCGATTTTAAATTTTTTTAGGAAAATTTCGGGGAAAATCAAAATGGTTAAATTTGGATCGGTCTTTGTGGCAGTTGTAACTGTCGCAGACTAAAAAACTAAAAAGATTCTGAAAGTAGGGATCAAGAGCTTTCGTTTGATGGGTCACAAGCCCATATTTGAGAAGATAATATTGGGGTTCCGCGAGACCCCCCCATTTTTGGGGTTTTGGGAACCCCCAAGTGGCCCAAGTCAAGATGGGGTGTCTAGAGACATATGTTGTGATACATCGATCGAAAGCTCATTAAAAGACGAAGATATTAGACGTATGCAATAGTCCCACTCCTACAAAATTGTAAATACTACCTCTACTTTCAGTAATTGATTGAGGATGGGTGCAAGAGACATAATAATGGAATGATAATTTTAATGAGCATTTATGACAGATGTATTTAAATAAAAGTTGTACGTTTTTAAATGGACATCACAGTACTTTAGAATATACATTTTTGTTCAATCGAACAGATAATAATTGCTGAAAATGGCACGGCAAAACAAAGAGAGTGATAGTACTGGGGAAACGTGATTGAGCATCAACTCATATTTGATCAATTAAAAAACAAACAAACCTCTCCCCCCCCCAAAAAAAAACAATCAAAATTAGACGTGAGAGGCGTTGTATTCACACACAGCACGAATTAATTGTCTACCATAATTCTCGTTTGACTTGTTCACTTTATATTTTATCCATGTTGCATTAAAGTCGTGATGTACTGACTCCATTGCTTGCTCACTAAAAAACCCTAAGCCACATTGGTTTTTGGCACAAAAGTCGGGAACATGGAAAAAAACAGCGTGAACTTTGGGCGTAACTGAAATACCTAATTTCAAATAGCTCTCTTTAATAGCTTCTATGCACTGAACAAAATTTTCTTGTAATTGCACTTTGAAGCAGGAGGCAACGACTTTGTTGAAATTGGACAAAACTTCAACATACTTAAGGCAGCCCAGAGAGTCTCTCTTTAGTAAATCCACTTTATTTAATAAAATTTTACAAGAATTTCCTTTGAATTCTGGGCTGCCGTGTGTTATTTCTCGTTCAACATTACATAGTTTGGCCCATCGCATTGCCTCCTCTTCAAATTCTCGAATCATGTGAGAAAAAATGGTATTTACAACTCCCAATAACAAGTGTAATTCGGGAGGCGGTATTATATCAATGAAAAGCCTATCTTCATCGGTTTCAAATATCGTTGGATGTATACAGTTTTTAAAATATTTAGATTTTTTTTTATCTGCTCCTTCTGCGACCCATTTTAAATAATTCTGCATAGAATCACCTACTGATCGGTATATTCCCAGCTCGTGCAATTTACCCTTTTCAGCATCACACCAAGTACATGGGTAGCTACTTGAATGTGACATTATTCCAACAAGGATATTGGCCAGTTTAAGATCTGTTGCGATCGTTCCTTGAGAAATATTTACTTTTAATTTTGACCAGATAGTTGAAATATTATCGTAATTTTCTTGTGTACATGGCGCAATTCCTAAAATAAAAAGCTGTTTAACGCCAGAATCTTTGAAATTTTTAGATAAAATGCCGTCTTTATATTTTTGACGACTTTTAAGGTCCAGCGTTTCCTGGAGCAACAGTCTATTAATCTCTGCCTCTGATTTGCATTGCAGCGATAAACAAACTTTGAGAAAACCACCCCCTCCATCAGCACCAAATTTTACATGAACATTCATCTTCTGTCGTTTTAACTTAACATATTCTAAAAAATCTTGGACATTGTTACAAAAAACTAAATTCTCTGGACATTTTGTTTTAATATCAGCTTTAAGATTAAGAAAATCAACCTTTTCAAGAGAAAAAAATTCATCCACAGAGTGATTCAGATTTGAAAGCTTCACTTTCAAATTTGGTTCAATTATATGCTTATTATTGGCAGCGACTCGAATGGCGCCAGCAATATTACAGGTAGTTTTTAAACTAAGGTTAAACGATGTTTTTATTTTTTGGAAATCCTCCACGGTAAACACATGTTTTTTTGACAAACTTGGGTCCTTTGCATTTAAACCAACACTTATTTTTACAGGCTTGCCATGTAACTGAGACAAAGATATAACTGACGCTTTTTTTTCAAGCACAACATCTTTTAACAAGGATGAAGTCAATTGTTCTTTACCTTTTTTTGATGTTGTTTCATTTATAAATGTTGATACATTCTTAAGGAAAGTAGTATGACCACATCGATGCCTCACTCCTGGTTTTATCACGTTCAAACACTTGTTGCAACGTTTTTCGGATTTACTTTTTTTCTGGATACTACCTCCTCCTGTTAACCGTCTTCTTACTTTAGATTTGGACCCATCCGTCAAGAAATTTGCACTTCCGGGCTGTCTTGCAAGAACGCATAAATGGCAATGGCACGAATGTCTGTTCGAAGATCTTGTTTCTTTTTGGCGTACAAATAAAGAATAGTCCGGTTGTTCTTTGATCTTATTGTATCGATACATATATGCTTTGCACTTGTTACACACGGCGCGTGGTAAACAGTCGTTATTTGAATCATATGATAACACTAAATGATCTATTTTCACTTTTAATGAATCCGTAATTTTGTTCATTCCACCCTTTCCGAAACATACTAAACAAACAGCGTCCCGATTTTCGTCGTGCGATCTTGCACGGTTTACACCCATTATAATTGTTTTTTGTAAAAAACTATTTGAAAACTAGGAGTAAATACAATTAAATGTAAATACAATGTAAACACAATAACAAACAGTGAACTGAGCGTGTAAAAACTCAGTGAAACAGTGAAACTCAAAGTTGAAAGCAATCAGCCAATGTAAACACAATAACAAACAGTGAACTGAGCGTGTGAAAACTCAGTGAAACAGTGAAATTCAAAGTTGAAAGCAATCAGCCGACGGCGATCTTCAGAGTGCAATTGTGCGCTCAGCTCATCGATGTTGGTTTGTGATGAAAGATAAGCTGCAGGTGAGATAATACGCAAAGATACGCGCAGTAACCTGATTACGATCAAATTTTGCACCATTGTCAGATTCTATCCTGATTAAGATGCATTTGCATTATAATCAGTGGCGTCGCGTGCAATTTGGCAAAACTACATTCTACCCATTTAAACTAATGAAAAAAGGTCGAACTCAGGGGGTGCACAGTGCACAAATTGTTGCCAGATGGCAGGCGACGCTACTGATTATAATCATCGAAAATTTTTAAACAGTATCTAACAGTGTTGCAGAATTATACAAGATTAAGCTTAAAAACAACCGCGCACTGTCGATGGTAGCGTTGCGTGTAATCTGGCTGCGCTGCATTGCGTCCATTTAAACCCACGTAAAATATCGATTCGAGGGAGTACACTCTGCACCTCCATTAGTTCAACCTTTATGACGAGTTTAAATAGACACATCACAAAATTGCTAAATTGCACGCGACGCAACTGACTGTAGAAACTCCAATTTTCAAATTTTTGCTGCCTCGGAAACTCCCGAAGTTGAAAGGAGAGGTAGTATTAACAATTTTAAAGGAGTGGGGACTATTGCATACGTCTAATATCTTCGTCTTTTAATGAGCTTTCGATCGATGTATCACAACATATGTCTCTAGACACCCCATCTTGACTTGGGCCACTTGGGGGTTCCCAAAACCCCAAAAATGGGGGGGTCTCGCGGAACCCCAATATTATCTTCTCAAATATGGGCTTGTGACCCATCAAACGAAAGCTCTTGATCCCTACTTTCAGAATCTTTTTAGTTTTTTAGTCTGCGACAGTTACAACTGCCACAAAGACCGATCCAAATTTAACCATTTTGATTTTCCCCGAAATTTTCCTAAAAAAATTTAAAATCGATTTATTTCTCGAGGAGCTCGAACAACCTATTTCCATTTTGGCCTTAAATGACTCCATTTATACTCTACTTTAAGCTCCTGAAAAAATCCGGGAGGTCCACTGATTTTTTATTTAACTTTCGTTCAAGCCAACCGTGCACTGTAATCAGCAACATTTATTTTAGCCTTGCTCATCTTGAGTGAAAAAAATAACAAAAAAAGAAATTAAAAAGAATAACCTTCAAACAAAGAAACTACAAGCTAAAAAGGAGCACAGGAAATTCTGGAAACAGAAATCATCAGAAATATCTGGTTTTATTAATTCTCAGGATTTAACCCATCTTTTTCAATTCAGAGTGGTCCCTTTTCATTTTAGAAATGATAATCCTTTGGTTGTCCCTTTGGCCCAAAATAATCTTTGTTTTTTCTCAGTTTTAGAGAGGCTTATGAGATCCTGGAATCCCCTGCCCCAATTTATTAGATCTTCTGATTCCCTTTCTCATTTTAAGTTTTTTGCTAGGGGTTCGGTATTTTTTGAATCTTGTTAATCTTGGATTTTTCTTTTCTGTTCCTGTATTTTTCTTGTATTGGGCAGTTGCCCGTTTGCTACTTTAAATAAATAAATAAGTAGTAGTAGCAGTAAATAAATAAATAAATAAATAAATAAATAAATATTTGGAATCAATAATGTTCCTCATTCCATTATATGAATTGCATGTCTTAAATGTACTTACTTCTTGAAGATTAATGATGGTGTGTCCTAAATCGTCTGCTGTGTTATTAAAAAATGTGAGCATAGACGTTCTGATAAATTCTGGACAGTTCTTAACTAGAGATCTGAAAAAATGCAAGACAAAAAAATGATAAAGAAATGTTTAGAAATGTACATGATTCAATAATACCGTGGATAGTAAGGTGTGACAACTTACCAGTCAACTCAAAGTTTTGCTGAAAGAAGATTAAATTTTGTGTGCAAAGTATAATGTACCTAAGTAAAGATCTTGGAACATTATGGCAGCCTTTCTGGATCAAGTAAGGATTTTAAAATTTTTTTGGTAAGTAGAGCTTGCTATGAAATGTAATTCATCACTTGTTGTGTGCTGCAGTTTTCATAATGTATTTCCTCTGATTGTTAGAGTGCAAAAGTTTTCTTAAATCTAACAGTATGAGTAAATTCTATTTTGTCATAAATTTTCAATCTGAACAAAGATAAAAACAAATAGACTTACTTAGCATCGATACCTTTGACCAAGACTTGAAGGCAACGAACAGTGATCCGAACATCCGCTCCGAATGCTCCCAGACGAGATCTTAACAAACTTGCCAGTTTGCAGAACAAGCTACACATAAAGAAGATTCAAGAGGTTAATTACCTATTTTAAATTAAAAAACAAAATAAATAGCTGCAGGACAAAAGTGCTTCCGTCTCTCCAAGAAAGTTTGACTTCGAAATCATATCAAGTTCATAAAAATATTCAATGGAGAGGCTTCAATTCAATCGCAAACTTTAACAAAATAATAAGTTTGTAGTTACGAACCAAAATAGAAAATTCAAACTTGAATTAATTCCTATGAATACGGTCCCTATACAGGTCTAAAAGAGTAAGACCAATTAGGTTGCAAGTTTGGTATTAACACAGAACAATACAACCAGAACGGAAACTCTGTCGGATTTTGAAGCAAATTCATTTCGCGTCCGTCATGTTGGGATATAGGATGTTTACGTGTGGATTCGCGCGCAAAAAAAAAAAAATACAGGACATGATCCGCGAAATTTTCATTCTGAAATGCCAGTAGAATAAAAGTGAGGCTGGAAAATAAGATTTCTTTTCAGAATTTACGGAAATAAATGAGTTTCAACACAAATCAACCACGTCCACCATCTTGAGACATAGGACCACAGCGTTGCCTATTGGTGCCGTTAAATTCCAAACTTGCTTCCAATGCCTCTTATGAGAGTTTCCGTTCTGGTTGTATTGTTCTGTGTTACTAGAATGTAGGCTGATTACATGGACCATAAATGGAATGACTTCCTTAAAACCCAAGATTTTTCAATGGGTGCAATGGCACCCAAATTGCACCCAAATAGACTACTTCTGATACCCTTTGCCAGATGTCCTATTCTATTATGCAATCGCCAGTTTTTTGCAAAATCCAAATCTTTTCAGAACGCTCAAAATTTTCGCAACTATGAAATCGTTTTAATTCAAGATCCCTTGGTGAGACATTTTTTTTTTTTTCAAAAAGTACGGTAAATTCTTTTCATCTAGCACATTAAGCGAAATAAAATAAAAAAAAGGTGCACAACAGATGATACAGATAAAGATAAACAGATAAAGATGATATAAAATTCTTGGTTACCTTGCAACCATTTCTTTTTCTTTCAGAGAGGCAGCCCCCACATTATTAGAAGCAGTTGCAACCACAATGAAATAATTACGATGAGAACTAAAATACTTTTCAACAAGTAGAAGAACAACCTGTACAGAAAAAGAAAAAAAACAACAGAAAATGATTAGTATTCAAGATATACTTGAAGTCTTAAAAAAAGGTTCATCCTGAGTTGCGTGAGTTCTCAACTGAACTCTATACTAGGGTTGTTTGATAAGTCCGTGTAAAGTCAGAAAACAGTGGAAGATGATTGAAAGGAATGGATGTTAATAAGACTAGGTATCTTCAGAGGACCACACATCAACTCACAAAAGAATGGATCAATTAATTTTGTAGAAATAGCCATTTGAAATGGGGCTCTTGCACATTTTTGCTTAAATCGATTTAACAGTCGATTCTGGTGTGAAAACCTCCAAAAATAATAATGACAGCATTAAAAACTTCGAAAATCCACTTTTAAACTCAATAAACGCTTTTACTTGCCCAAACATAATGGTGGCTTAGGGCAGTAATAATAGGAGATTCTATCTAACAATACTTAAACTCTATCAAGAAGTGACTAATAAAAAACAACTTTTATTTGACACAGGTGTCACTGGGTGTCATGGTACCATCCATCGGATGTGGATCACTACTTTGATGATTAATTACTCTGTGAATCATCCTTGTCAGCATAGAGAGAGTGACGAAATTAAGACTGGAATCTCCCATTATTACTGTCCTATGCCACCATTACACTCGAAAAAAAAAAAAAAACCTACAAGCAAGATACACATTAACAAATGTAAGCAACTGAAGTTTTCATTTTCCCCCTCACTTCTGTACCTAACAAATCACTGAAACTCTTAACCCAGATAACAATATACATCTTGCCAATTTGACTTAAAGAGGCATTACTAAGATGTCTCTTCATCCCGTCTTTAAAACGTCTTAAATCTGCCTTGTGGTAGTAATTCAATTGACGTATTTTTATCCTGTCTTAAATTCGTCTTAGAAGATGTCTATTCATCTAGACTTACTAAGCGTTTTTAATCCGTCTTTAAATACATAAACAACGAAGACTTTCATTCATCTTAAATCCATCTTATAGACGGATAGCGTCTTTAATCCGTCTTTATATACATAAACGACGAAGACTTTCATTCATCTTAAATCCATCTTATAGACGGATTTGTAGGATGTCTTCCCGATTTAGCAAAACTAGAGGCAATTTTAATACATCTATAAGATGGATCTAAGATAAAATACTGGTCTTCAAAGTCTGTAGGACAGATTAGAGAAGCTTTCTGCTAGGTGGAAACTTTAGTCGAATAAAAAAAAAAAAAAAAAATCCTCTTGATTCTTTAGACTGTTTGCACTTTAAAAATTCCTGTACACACCTTGAAAAAGAATTTGATATCTCTGGTACAACTTTTAAAGCTGCTTCTTCTGCTGAAAGTTGACGATGGTTTCAAAAGCTTCATGTTGATTGATGCTTTGTCCATATACTGAATTAATTTTTCTAGTAAACTGTAAGCAAAACGCAATTCTCCTGTTTGTACAGCGGCCAGCTGCTCAGCTTCTGAAGTTGCTGTGCCTCGACTTGGTCTGCAATCAAAGAAGCAAAAAAAGGTGAAAAAAAAAAATAATGTAAGACTGTAGAGTTTGTTCCAGAGGTGCAGACGCATCTCAACAATAATCTTTGGTGAATTTTCAATTTTCATTCTTTCATATGAAAACAAAACTTGTCTGTGACTTATACGTTTCGATTAAAAAGTGTTTTTCAATGAAAAGCCAGTGTTTGAATTCATTTTGATTGTGTCAAATGAGAAAAAACGTTGGAAAATTCCAAATATTATGTAAAAAAATAAACCAGAAAATAAACCAGAGGCTGTCTGCAACAAAGCCCTAAAAGGTATATAACTTAATTAGAGGCATGAGTGTAACTGAGGGGACAGGGGGCTGGATGTGTCTCGTCCAGCCTAGAAAAATACTAAAGAAGAAAAATTGGGTAGAACAGTCTTTTTTGATGTTCGCAGTCATTCACACATAATCTTATGGAGTTTTGCGAACGGTGCAAACCACTATGAGCAATTAATCGCAATTATCGTTATCAAACGCAGAGACTTGTGACCCTTTGTGGCCAATTTTCACAGAAATTGTTTTGATAATAAATCAAATAAAAATAATTATAAATTATCAGAAAAGTACATTCAGACTGATTTTATGATTATTTTAAGGGCTTTAATGAATTTCACATCTAAATATACTGCTAATTTACACTTCAGAATCTTACCTGTGAAGTTTATATCCCTGATACTGCAAGTACTTCAGAAATTCTTGAGATCTCTCTCTGTCCTTGCGTTTCTCTTTATCAGTCAACAAATCGTAAGGAACGAGCTGGGGATGAATTCCTCCACCACATGTCACTAACTCTTCTTTCTTCTTTTTTGCCCATATATCGTGAGCATTTTCCGCAAGCCGTTCAGCCATGTTCTGCATTTCTCTACTTAAGGTCAAATTGGTCATGTCAATGGGATTAGGATGATAATTGAATGGAGTTGCTGTATCCAACGTAGCCTTTGATTGCCGGCGCACCGAATTGCGATTTGTTATGGGCACGTCGACTTCCGTATGCTCAACGCTCCACCCGATAGCGAGCAACGCTTTCAGAGATTCTCTGACAGGTTCTTTGTATCGTTCTTTTTCCTAAAATATAGTGCAAGAAACATACAAAAAAAAACCAAGCATGAGTGAAAGGAACAGAAGTGAAGAGAAGGTCAGTGTTGCCAAATTGTGGAATTTATTCCCATTTTTTCTGTTCAATTCCATTATTACAAAAAAAAAAAAAAGGTTACACCAGCACCCAAATCTAGACGCTATTTGTCTATTGGTAAGGAAAATAGAAGTTCAAGTTGTAGAACTTTCTTTTAATTAGACACAGAAAGTTTTACAATATTGCAGCCCCCTGTCTGTCCATTTTTTTTTTCAGATTTATGATTAAAAATTTTCCTCATTTGTAATTTTGTTGTTGTAAATCTATAATTACTTATGTTTTCATTTCATTTTCTTTTTATAAATCTATTTAT
The DNA here is from genome assembly GCA_011764245.1 of Trialeurodes vaporariorum. Classification (NCBI taxonomy): domain Eukaryota; kingdom Metazoa; phylum Arthropoda; class Insecta; order Hemiptera; family Aleyrodidae; genus Trialeurodes; species Trialeurodes vaporariorum. Next base: position 16,070,674 of record VMOF01000035.1, read on the forward strand.
TTATGTATTTACTAATCTATTTATCTATGTATTCATTAATTCATTTATCTCAAAAACCTTACGCATCCTTACTCCATTTTACTTGATTATTTATTTTTATCTGTAAATTTATCATTTTTATCATAATTTCTCCCCACTCCCTTTTCACCAACAATTGAGGCCATTTCCGAAAAATGGGCTCATAAAACAAAAGGTGCGCTCTTCAGACCTAAGTCTCTATTCTATCATAATGCTGATTCCTTAGAAAGAGCACACTCATTGTTGTACGGGTCCTTTTCCCGGATACAGCCTCAATTAGATTAAAATAGTTTCAAATATCTAAGTAGATGCTCTGAGTAGTGAGTACACCAATTTAATTGAGCTTATGTTAAAATAAAACTAGAGTTAGGTAAAGCTCGTTTTACGAAAGAAGGCCGATGACAGATCAAGCGGCTCGCCGCGCAAAGAAGTGCTTGCGTTCTTGCACAAGCGCAAAACCACAAATTTGTCTCTGCGCTGTAAACAAATCCATTTTTCACCGGCCAACTTTTGTGAAACGGCCTCTACTAGTAATTAAGAGTAGATTTATAGTTTACAAGTAATTTTTGCTGTTTATAAATTAAATTAGGGGGAAAAAAAAAATGATCTTGATACGTGTAGTGCGGAAGAAAAAGAATCTATCTTCTACTCATTCCAATAAAGCCATTTCAGGCAAAATGTAGCAACACTGAAGTGGGTGATTTTTTTTAGCAACTGACTGAAAAGTCAGAGAACTGCCCTACAAAGGACATAAATTATTTTGAGTTGGAAATAGACAAGACAAATCAAGGAAAAAAGATGGCGGTGCAGGCTACTTTCATCGAGCACAAGTCAAAATTGACCGTTGCTTGAATTTGGTTAAGAAAAATTTAAAAAAAAGGGGCTGCCGTAATCTCCCCTAGATTTTTTAGGTGATTACTCAGAATTAATAAGACAAAAATGATCATAGGTCAAGTGTGATGACATTCGATAACAATATGCTTCCGACATATTTTGGGCAACTTTTGTAAAATTGTCAGCTACAATTTTCAAGCAATTTTCATCACTTATCTAAGAAAATTTTGAAGAATTTATGGCCTGAAATAAACACACTCCAACTTAAAGAGAAGAGGCTACGTTTTTAAGTTTTTTAAAAAACAACGTTTTTGACTGAAAGTGTAGGTAATCTTGTCAAAGTGTAAAGGAATAAGCACTGAAAGTTGCAGCTTTTTGTTTTGCTCAATCATTGTACAACACATTCGCAAAAAACCCTTCGTCGAAAGAATAAAGATAATTTTTTATAAATTTTAAACAAACTGAGCTTCTTTCCCATTTTTCTCTCTTTTTTACTAAGGTAATGTTTCTGAATCAAATCGTTCCGAACCAATTCATAAGCATTTGAACTGGCTCAGAGCATACCGATATGCCGTTTGAAACCAAACCGATTTTTCAAAAAACTGTTGACCGCAAACCAAACCTTGGCCAATTTTTGCAGAGGTCCAATGCCTTGATTGAAAGTAACCAAAGCAGAATTTTTCTGATTGGATATTTTTGTCATTGATAGGAAAAATTTCCAAGGCACGCTTTCACAAGACACAAGACTATTTAAAGCACACTTTCAGAAGAAAGTAAACTAAAAACTTAAATACTTGAAAATTAAAAAAATAATAAAAGGGACTGAGGAATTTGAACTGGAAAATTACAACGAAAAGGCTTCCTTGTAACAGCCACAGTTCAAGATGGATTGAAGGAGTTTAAAGCCAAACGAACCAAACAATTTTAAAATTTTAAAGGCGCTTAAACATACTATTAGTATACCTTTGTTCTCTAGAAATGCACAGACAAAAACGTTTAAACAAGAAGAAATGAGAGTCCCTTGATGGAAATATTGTTACGTAGTACCAAAGCAAACTCAACGAGTTGCAATTCGATGTTGATTTTAGGCTTTCACGGAGATGAGCAGTAGATGAAGACATCCAAGGCTCCGCACAAAAGAGTCGATGAGGGGAAAGAGGAGAAAAGGAATAAATGGGAACGTAGCGGAATGCTGGTAAATCCGCCAGTCCACTGATGCTCTATTGTTGAACTGAACCTTTGAATTCATTCATGCAGTTGACTCCTTTCAAATGCATAAATGTTTCATTGGTACTCCCTAACAAAACTTTTATCAAGGGACTCAAGAAGAAATGAAGAAATTGCTTTCAAAATATCTTCAGAAGTTCAAATTAAATTAAATTAATTGACTACAGGTCTCAAAACACTCTTAAACAGATTGATCAAACAGGCAGGTAAGCCAACTCGAACCTTTCAGCGGTTAGCAGAGATTTTGTCCAAAGCAAAAATGTCCAATTTATTTTTGGTCCAACTTTCCATTTTGTCCAATGTAAGAATACGTACAAAAATTATCGGCCCAAATTTAAAAATGTTCAGAGTTTACTTTGTCCAACAGGAAAATAGCCAAAACATTATGTCCTAAAGTTATTAGATGCGCGCTCTGCACTAGATTCAAACACGATATTCAACGACATGATAGTTAAATGACCCCTTTTGATAGAAAAAACCAGATTGTTCATTTCTTCCGAAGCGTAATAGTGTGTTATGTTGATTTGTTGATTTCCACGAATGTTTAAAAAAATAGGACGAAATTGATAAACCAATTCAAAATGGACTAAATAAAATATGAGTAAGTTGTACGTTGGACAAAGAAGTGCTTTGGACGAAATAATAATGGGCAGTTTAAATTTGACTAATTTACATTGGAAGATCTTTTTTGAACAAAACGTGTATTGGACGAAATCTCTTGGAACCCCTTTCAGCATTCAAAATTAAATAACGACCCAAGTTGTTGTTTCCAGACCGTTGCTGAAGATGGGACTAATGATTGGTGAAATTATTTAAAGACTTTGCTGAACAAGTGATTAAACAACAGTTGTTTTTCATGAAACACATGCAAAATTTTCAGCTTTAACGGGGGAATCGCTGGTCACTTGCTGTTGGTGGTGAATTTCTGCTCAACGATTCCTACGTTTTATCAAACTTTTTGAAAAAGTGCAAAGGCTTTAAAGGAACAGTTTCAGCGATGCAGGGTGTTCTTGAGGCAGATGAGTACCCTTGCTATTTGCAGGATAAGTTTTGCTTGGAGATATGAAAAGCTGACTCAAAAATTTCCAGAGTTGGTGAGCGTAGAGTTCGTTTCAGAAGTGTAGGCACAACTCAACGATAACCTTTGACAAATAATTAATTTTCATTCCTTCAAATCAAAACAAAATTTGCCTTCGACTTAAACAGTTTGCTTTCAAAGCGTGCCTCAGAGAAAATCTAAAGCTCAAATTAAATTTCATTCATTTCCATCATGCAATATGAAAAAAAAGGTTAGGCAATTCCAAGGATTATCCATCAGGGTGCACCTACACTTCTGGAACGACCTCTAGTGGGTAACAGATAAAACATTAGAAGTAAAAAAAGCTGTTGAATCAAACTGCAACATTTCAATTGTCTTTATGAATATTTCGAATTAGAAAAAGTTTGTTACTGAAGCTGACATACAACTAAAAACAAGGAAAAGTTGGTAAAAATAAACGCAAGTAAAAAGTGATTGGATTCAAGTCAATAGCGTGAACGAAAAAGGGCCCACTTACTGGTGAGCTAAATTAAAGAAAACGAAAAACTCAATGATTCAAGTGGTGAAATCCACGAATTCTAATTACTAAAAAAAAAGCAGGGTTGGGCAAATGGGACTAGAGTACCAAAGTTGAACGACCAAGTACTTCAAGTATTTGATCTGACTCTAAAATTCTAACATTGACACTCGGAATAAATCGTTTCTTCATTCATTTATTCATTCTCCAAATACATTTTGTACTTGAGAAGAGGATGGTTTTCAAACTCTAATTCAAGTGTAATCTACGTTAATTTTCAAAAATCAAAATTTTTATTTAAACAAGATTACCCTCGATTTTTGAAAAATAGTTCCATATCGCTATTTAAAAACGATTTGAAAACTTTCTGAATCTCGAGTACAAAAATTACTCGGAGAGCCAGATCAAATACTCAAAGTACTTGACAGTTCAGCCTCGTAACTCTAGTCTCATTTGCCCAACTCTGAAAAAAAAGATACATTCAAATCATATGATTGATAAATGGATTCAGGTGACTTGAATTTTTCCAAATCGAAAATTTTAAAGCCTGGTAAAAATTTATCAGAAAGTTAGAGAAAGTTCAATGCATTAAAACAAAAATCTTGATGCAAACTTTACAAAATACTACACTATTTCCTCTTGTCTTTTTACAATTCTTACAGATTAGATGAAGGCAAAATAAGTGCATAAGAGTAAAGAGCAGAGATGATACTTCAAATGTAATAAAGGCAAACTGAATGAGAGACTGTGAAAAATAATCAAGCGCGCTAAATTCTAATTCCACTCATTCTAATTACTAAAAAAAAGGATACATTCAAAAGTATGATTGATAAACAGATTCAGGTGACTTGAATTTTCCCAAATCAAGAATTTTAAAGCTAGGTAAAATTTTGTCAGAAAGTTAGAGAAAGTTTACTAAATTAAAACAAAAAATTTGATGCAAGCTTTACAAAATGCTACACTATTTCCTCGTCTTTTCAAAATTCTGACAGATTAGATGGAGGCAAAATAAGTGACATTACAAAGTGAGATGACATTTCAAATGTGAGACTACTACTACTCAAATGTGAGACTACTAAATGAGAGACTGTGAAAAATATTCAAGCGCACTAAATTCTAATTCCACTCATTCTAATTACTAAAATAAAGGATACATTCAAATCATATGATTGATAGATAGATTTGGGTAACTTGAATTTTCCCAAATCAAGTATTTTTAAAAGCCTGGTAAACATAGGCGGATTCAGCAATCTGGGGACAGTGTATTCGTCCCGTTTGATAGCATGGCAAATAATCGATAAGTCACGGGGCCATGGCCCCTTCAAGAATCGATTGTTTATCATACATTCAAATGGGTAAAATGCGCAGTTGCCAGATTGCTGGATCCACCTATGCTGGTAAAAGTTTGTTGGAAAGTTAGAGAACGTTCACTGCATTAAACCAAAAAACTTTATAAAAGCTTTACAAAATGCTACACCATTTCCTCTCGTCTTTTTACAGTTCTTACAGAGTAAATGAAGGCGAAATAAGTGCATGATAGTAAAGCGCAGAGATGTTTTTTCAAGCGTAATAAAGGCAAACTAAATGAGTGTAGGGGCAGATACAGGAATTTGTCTTCCTCTCTCTTCAGCCATTTGAACACTTGTGTTAGAAAAGGATAGCAGAAGAGGCCATCACGAGACTTTAGCCCCTATCTCTGTCCTTTTCTAATTCACGCATTCAAATAGGAGGAGAGAGAGAGACAGACAAATTCCTTTATCAGCCTATGAGTGAGCGACTGTGAAAAATATTCAAGCGCGCAAGTCATTCTTCAACTCAAATAAAGAGGCTAGAGTGAAAGTGAAGCAGCAAGATAAAAAGAGAAAATCGAAAGTTACAAGCACAACCTTGATAGAGGAAAAGAGAGAAAAAAATTAAAACTGAAGACTAGAAAAAAAAACAAAAAGCAAAATTCAGAATACCTATTGGAGGCAGAAATAACTTACGCTTTAAGTTCCCATTACCTCCTACACAAAAATTCCAGAAAATTTATTGGTAAACTATAGTACAAAAATTAAAAAAAGATAAAAAGTTGAGAAGAGAACATATTCGAAAAAAAAAAGTGAAAAGTGTTCCTCGCATGCAGTTATTGTAAAACTAGCTTTATACACGAGTGGTTGAAAAAAGGCACGGAAAAAAAAAAAGACAGCATGAGAAGAATAGAATATTTAAACGTAAGAAGTGTTGATAAAATTCCCAACTACATTTTGCGGATTCTTGTTCATCGTTGCCAGATAATATGTAATAAAAAATGCCCCCTTTTCACATGTAACTTATATACTTATAGTAGGCGGATTTAATCATACATTCTGGCGACTCTAATCTTGCCCTACTTTCAAAATGAGAAATAAAAAAAAAACTACTGAAAGGTGATTCCAGGCAAAACTTTTCCAGATTTCAACCCGATGGATAGCGCTAATGGTCACTTCGAGACGAGTCTCGTTTTTGGTAATTAAAATTGAAAACAAAGAAGAAACGCAAAATCCAAGAACTTACGTCGGCACTCGTGACATTTTTTTATGGATTTTTTAAGGCCTAAATGAGCCAAATTGGTTGAACATTACAGCTGTAGTGTTGGGAATGAATTTTGCTATAAGCTTAGTGAGAGCGAGTTAGTATGAGCGAGACTATCCATCAGCCTCACTCGCTTTCATTGGGGCTGATAGAAATTTTCTCAATGGGTCTGTTGCAAACTTTTGCTACAGCGATATAGAGTGTAAAATCTTAAGTACAATCACGTGAAAAGTCCATTGGTGGTATCAGAAAGTCTTAAAATGCAGTACTAAACTCACAAGAGGAGTTTAACTGAAACCCAAGATAGCGGTAAAATATTGAGCAACCTGTGTGCACGCACCGTGAACATCTATTATGGCCAACGTTAACAACCTCACAGCATCGGTAGTTATGAGTTTGTTTGCGTTGTGATTGGTTGTGATTGATGTTGTGAGGTTGGCCATCTTGGATATTTATGGTGCTTGCATATACAGATTGCTCGATATTTTACTGCCATCTTGGATTTCAGTTAAAAGCCTCTTGTGAGTTTGTTACTGCATTTTATGACTTTCTGCTGCCACCGATGGACTTTTCACGCAATTTTACATGATATTGATCACTCTATAGCGCTGTAGCAAAAGTTTGCAACAGACCCATTCCAATATCCTAGCTTTATTTTTCAATATTTCAGCTTGAAATTTTCAGGGAATCTCCTTGAAGTACGTTAGCAAGGGCTGACGTTCCTCAAATTTTCACTTTTTGCTTATCAATTTCAGCCAAAAACTGTTGACTTGTAAAGCAGCGTTACGTGGTGGTTACCTTTGGAACTATTCGACCCTGGAACCACCTTTATCTATACAGTAATTTGATCTGAAAATCTCGATTTTTGGATCTATCCACCTGTCGTTCTTGGTGATCAAGTTTAATATTACAGCTCTGAATTTATTTTTGAAAAATATTGCAACCTCTTGTCAGTATGGTCTTGCTTAGTGTAAACAGTGATGATCTTCAAGAAAGGGACTGCGTCATCCTGGATAAGTTCAAGTGTATGCCTAGAGACCTGGAGTCATACAACTCTACAAGCTTAAGCATACAGCTCAAACTGTTAAGAACACCCCTCTAACCAGGCACAAAATGCATCCTCCATGGATGTATGCACAAAATAGCATGGCCAAAGAAGAAATTACATTTTTTAGAGCTAAAAAAAAATGACACTGAAGAAAATAGAAAATGCAGTAGATTCAGATTTCTAATACAAAATCTTTCTAGTTGATTGTGAGTAAATCTATCAATGGCAAACAGTTTTGTAGGTTAAAGTTCTACAATAAGTCTACCAATTTCATAACTTTTTCCCAGCTAGCAAAACTAAGGTTACCATTACGATAATTGCTTCATAATAATTTTAGACTTTAATTCTTAAGACCTCAGAGTAAAAAAGCTTTGATGATGCTTTTATAATGGACAATAACTTAAGCTACGTGTAAGCTGATAATTCAGCTAAAGTCAATCAAGCAATGGGGGTTGGAGCATTACAGGCAACTAAGCAATGGGACTTGATAAAGTAGATGCAAAAGAAGGGCCTGAAAAGAGTAAAGTTTTTACAGCTCAAGAACTTGTATTATTTAATGGCGACTATCGACAGGGATAGGTTCACTGGTACTTTTTTTTTTTATCGCCATCGAGAGGGATTTAAAAACAAAACGAGAGACGAAATGCTCAAGAGAGTTGCTTACTGAAAATTCTCAAAGTGAATTCTAAAATTCATCTGAGATTTGCATCAGCGTAAAAAAGGTTACCGACCGCTGTGTTTATATCATATCTATAAATGTGACCTGTTCCTACAAAACCGATCTTAACTTAATCAGACAAAAATTTTAGGACTGTCAAAATAAGCGGTTCAGGTCGGAAATATCATTTTTCAGTTTTTGAAGCCGAACACTTTCTAGCATCCTTCAAAAGTAGTGCTTTAAGTTTTGAGTCATATTTTCAGCTCTAGACAGCGATAAATTTCATTTTAATTCCTCTTAACCCATACATGCCCATTAATTGTTAACGACCCACTTATAATGGTTTTTTTTTTTTGACCAAATTACAGTAAATTTAGGCCAATTTTACTTAAAAATCAATGTTGTGATCTTTCAGTACTTCTAATTTAGCTGGACCAGAAAATGTCACAATTTTTAAATTTAAAATTTTTTTAACTCTAAGATGGTGTTTTTTGAGAAAAACATCAAAAAACACCCAACATGTTCAAATAAAGTTGGGCATATATGGGTTATAACACTTTAGTTGTTCATCAAACAAAAAATTTGTTTTCCCAAAATTGCAATTCTTTGAGGTACAACTTTTAAATGCACTTAAACTGTCTACTTTTGGTATTCTAGCCCATTCTTTGCGACAAACATACGCGGCGACAGCACCTTAAGAAGTGGTAATTTTTGTCAAGAATAGTTAAGGTCTGTTTTATTAGAACATAACACATAAACAGAAAGCATTACTCTTCAATTTTTTCTGCGCGGGTGTACTGTTGCAGTGCATTCTAGAATACACACGCCTGCTTCGAGCGGTTACACTCACATAAAGTGGACCCTGCACACACCCTAAGGAAACACAATCTTGTTTTTCCTCTCAATTTCTAAGCAATGACCTTACAAACCAGCATCACCAATTTAACGAACAAAAATACATCCAAACCTTCAGAGCCAGAAAAAATTGTCTACCCTTCTGAGACTCTGACTTAAACGGATATCACTCATGAGTCATGGATAGTCTCTGAATAGTGATGGGTCGACAAATCTTTTGAACCTACAATATCTTGATCCATCTCAAGTTTGGGATTCTTCAGAACCTTAAATAAGGAATAACTTTAAATGAATACTAAGGAATACTTACATAATCATTCAGCATGGCGTAGGGTTTCAGCCTCGGATGCATCTTCTGCGAATCAGACCACTGCTCTCCGTAAACCCATCCATTTTCTAACTTTCGACTGGCCCAAGCATCATGATAATGCTCTGAGAATTTTTGAACAATAGTATTGAGATCATTGTTCAACTGAACACTGGAGGTATTAATCGGTTGCGGATTGTATGGACCATCAGCTGGTCCAGTGGTTTGTGGTTGAGTTTTTGATCCGTACCATTCATCGTCATAATTCTTTGACAAAGAGTAATCCGGCGGTAGAGCACAACCAATCGCGATTAGACAAGGCAAGGCTTTGCCAAACAGCTCTGGATCATAATCCTAAAATATTGAGCGATATAAATTACATTCATTATTTTCCTTTAAGTATCTTTTCCTAAAAAACAAGCTTTTGATATTCAGAAAACCAGCGGGCTGGTTGTTTCCTTTTACTTTAAACCAATGGGGCTGTTGCAAACTTTTGCTATTGGCGATTTAATAAACAATTTTGGTGTAAAAACATCCACAAATAACGATGGCAGCACTAAAAATTTCCGAATTACACTCCTAAACTCAATGAACAATTTTATTTGCCCAGGCGTAATGGTGGCTGACGGCAGTAATAATGGGAGATTCCCATCTAACAATACTGTAACTCCATCAAGAAGTGACCAATAAGAGACGACTTTCATTTGACGCTGGTGTCACTAGATGTCACGGTACTATTCATCGGATGTGGATCAGTACTCTGATGACTAATTTCTCTGAGAGTCATCCTTGTCAGCATAGAGAGAAAGACGAAATTATGATAGGAATCTCCCATTATTACTGCCCCATACCACCATTACACTTGCGCAAACACAAGCGTTTATTATACAAGTTTAGGAGTGGATTTTGGAAGTTTTTAGTGCTACCATCATTATTTTTGGAGGTTTTCACACTTGAGTCAACCATTAAAGCGCTTACAGCAAAAGTGTGCAACAGTCCCATTCACCAATAAATCCAATTTAGAAAAAAAAAGATTTCATTGTTTTTTTTTTTTTTTTTTTTTTTTTTTTTTTGCAATCTTCTCTACAGAGAAATGTATACAATTTTTTTAATAGTATTAAATTTCGATGTTTACTTACGACAGAGAAGTAAATTATTTCTTTAACCATTACTGAGTGACAAATAGTGTCATATCTATATTTTATTTCATTGTTTTTAAAAAAAGAAAAATATCTAATTGTAACAAAAATCTATAAGTACCAGGTCAGTCCGGTAGCAAGGAGGCGGGGTGAACGCATTCCCGTACTCGTCATTCGTGTTCGGACATTCTACCAATGTTCCGTTTTGTTCCGATAGAACAGTCGAACCGCTATGGCTACCACAGTAAAAAAACTGAAGTATTCCAATGTAATTTGTTGCGTTTTAGTATATTCCATTAACCATTATGAAAAATTAAAAGAATTAGCCTATTACTTACCATCTTTGACAAAGAATCAAAAATATTGCTGAATAACATCATGGTCAATCGCTTTTCCTCTTCGCTGGATGCACCGTACAATCCTTGACCGCCGGTGGAGCCATAGTATTTTGCACATCGATCATAGTGTAGAGTTAACAACTGAAAAAGAAGAGAAAAAGAGTAAGACTTCCTGCAAGAAATACCACAAACAAGGTAAGGCCTTCATACACGCTCAAATGGATTTGATCAAACTGCCAACCTGACATTTCTAAAATTCAAACACAACCTTGACCAAAACACCTCCAAAACAGGTTTATTGGTTCTGTTGACTGTAGATTGGTGAAAAGATGACACACCATCCATCGTCAAATAACTCTGCAGTTTGACGGGCTGCCAAATTGCGCAGTTGTTTGACGAACAGAACATAAACCAAACATGCAACGGTTGGCTCACCTGCCGTTTGTGGTGGATTTTGGCTCATCGCTTGCTTGTTTGACGATCCTAATTTTATCATGTACGAAGCGCTGGACAGAATACCAAGATTTGAGTTATTTTAGGATAAAACCATTTTCACTGATTAGAAAGAGGCGTTTAGTTTGAACTAACGTTACAATAGTTCTTCAACCACATCAATAAGGTACTTCAATAAAATACTTCACAGACTTCCTTTTTAAATTTATTTTGGAAAGCTCAACTTGCACTGACACATATAGAGAAAGAATAAAATGTATAAACTTGGGCATCAAATTAGGGGTTGTAAATTGCTTGAGGTAAGTTAAGGGGGATTTCCCCCAATTTTTTCAATTCTATTTCAATGAAAGTTTCACAGTTTTTTTTTGGGACACAGTTTCAGTTTTTTTTATTCCAATATTTCTCTAAAAATTAGCATTTCCAAAACTTTTTGAAAGCTCATTTAACACTAGTAAAATATAGGTACAAAAAAGTTATGAAGAGAGAGGGTTTGCAAAAATCTGAACTTACTCTGAGAGCTACTGTGGTGTATTCTGATAAAGTTGACACGTCAACAGTTAATTTACGCAATAATTTCAAAAGCATACTTGGCTGCATCTGACTGAAATACAATGGAAACAAAGAAAGTTAATCAAGATTGAAAGAAGAAAGATGCTTTTCGGTCAAAAGAGAATAAGTTCCACTGAAAAACCAATTCAGATCAAAAATTTGTAGACTTTCCTCCATAGTTTGCTCAAGAACCAATCGGATGGATTTTTTGGGAAACTTCAAACAACTCCCATCTTCAATAAAAATTTAACTGCAGATTGGAAATTGGAAGCTTCAAAAACAAGTTCAATTTATTAAAAGCTTGGCGAAGTAGAGAGAGCAAAGACAAGATTAAACAATTTTTGAAGTACTTCCTAAACCACAGATGATTATTATGTATGTAATTGTTACATCAATGTTAAGGAAATACTATTTGTGGGACTATGCAAATATTTATAAAAAATATTGTGGAAAAGATTTAAAAAAATATTCATCGAAAACCTTGCTTGAAAGATTTCTTTTGACATTGATTTAAACATTTTTATTGTTAGTAGATAGTTATGAAAAACATTGGGGAAAAGATTTCTGAAAATATTTAAAAAAATAAGCATCGAACCTTGTGAGAGCAACCAAAAAATCAGAAACGGCCTCTCTCTGTCCTTTGGTGAGCATTCTGTTTTTTGAAAGCCTGTAAACGGTATGAAGAGTGGCATCCAGCAGATTTGCGTAGTTATCGGATTCGCTATAAAATCTGGAGTGGCTGATTAAGAGAGGCAGGATTGAATTACCGATGTAACGGTTCATTGCTAAGGCCATCTCAGACTCTAATCCATCATTCTGAGGAGAAAGAAAAAGAGAAAAACAAATTTGAGAATTTTCAAGTGCCAGTGAGACAAGGTAAAGGAAATTGAACCTCATCTGCATCATTTAAAATTGGCAAGCATGTTACGAAGCAGGTGTGTTCTTTCCTTTGACCCTTTCAGGGATAGTGGGACACATGCTGTCCCACTTAATTTAACATGGGACTCAATGGAATTTAAAGGGGAATTTTGCAAAAAGCCGAGTGACCTACCTATCAAAGTTCTTAGAAAATTGTCTTCTTTTGAAAAGGTTTGATACAATCTCAAAAAACTCAAACCCTAAAATGCGCGTATGAAAGGGTTAGATCTGCAAATGAATGGAATTGAGGCAGTAGCTAGAATAAAGGCCCATACACAAAAATCAAGTTTTGAGAAAAACAGCTTTAAAATTTCCATTACCAATGTAAATGATCCAAGACTCACTATCTTCAACTTGCTCTCCTGTCCTCAAAACTTCATATTTTTCCACGAAATTTTTAGGATGAATTCCATTATTTTGTAGTTACGACGTTGTTTTTACAAATGCATGGTGGTTCTGTTGATGTAGTAGTAAGCCAGTGCAAATATTGTCAAGTGTAGTGCAAGCTGTTGGAACTTGAAGTGATTTCCTGAGTTAATGAGTGATTTTTGAATGTGTTTTATGTGAGGATCGTTATATTTGCCAAAATTTACAAAAGAATCCAGGTTCTATATTGTTGTAGCAAAAGTACGGAACAGACCCATTCTCAACAATAGCGTCACTCATAAACTGTCTTAACGATCGCTTTAATGATAAAGTAAATGATCGGCCCGCAGAGCTTTTTGAGCAACATGATCGTTTTTAGGGTAAAGCTAGATGTTAAAACATTTGAGAAAACTGTAGAACTTTACATTGATTTCAGAAAACTTGTAGTTGAAAATCGAAGAAATCGTTTTTTTTTATTCACAAAAACAAAACAAAACTTTCTGAAAAACAAAAAATTACTTCCAAAACTACGAACGTAAAAAACAATTGAAAAAATATTATTTACTCTATCAAGCATTGTTGCTGCACGCAAGTCCGGGAGGAAAGCTTCTTCCAGAATCTTGAAGAATAAATCTTGGTGCTCGATTCCGTAAACTCGCTCCAAAAACAAAACAACACTTTGTTTGTGGCCAGGGATTAGCCCAGAGGGCATATCACTTTTTGGCCTTTCTTCGCCAGCTGCTGGATTTTGCAAAGTAAATCTTAAACTCAAAACTCCAAGAAGGTCCTCTAAAGGCACGAGAGAACGTAAAATGGCTCTTGCTCGAAGGGATTCATTTTTACCCTGTAGAGAGAGAGAAACAAAAGAAAACATTGAGATAGAGAACAGAAAATAGGACAGAATTTTACCTATTTCAGAATGGATTTCAGGGGGTCAAACAATCGAAAACTTTCCAAATCCCTAGTTAGTCAAGATTCTTCTATTTTTCTATGATGTCATTAAATCATATCACAGTAAAAACTAGGTCTTAGTAAAAGACCCAAACTTCATCAAGTTGGGCATTTTGGTGAAAATTAATATACTGGTTTGGTGCCAAAAGATGCATTTCATTGCCCATTTGCATCACTGATCCATCTGGAATTTCGATAGGCGCAGATTGGATCCATCTTTCCATTGAAGCATTTCAGTCCATTTCTGGACTGTGAAATATGGATTGAAGAGGTTGGGAAATTTGCCATTTGCAAGATGTAAATAAAGAAGACCTATCAAATTTGTTCCATTGGTGTTCCATTTGATGGCGTTTCAATGGGCATTGGATGGAATCCATCTAGCTCCATCAGAATTGAGAGAATCCGTTGGATTGCCAAACCCTGATCTTCGTTTACACGGCTTCGATAATAAGAAAAAACGGTCATGAAATAAATCCCGCGTGCTCCCCACAGCTGGCAAGTGCGCGCGAGCAAGCAAGGGAGCCCAATAGACTCAGCGTTTTAGCTTTGTTTACACAGAAAACGCTCATGAAATGAATCCCTCATGCTCCTCTCGGCTGGCGTGTGCGCGCGTGCAAGCAAGGGAGCCTGCAAGACTCGGCGTTTTAGCTTTTTACACAGAAAATGCTTATGAAATGAATCTCGCGCCCTCCCCTCCGTTGGCGCGTGCGCGCACGCAAATGTGGGAGCCCGCTAGACTTGGCGGTTTCGCTTCGTTTACACAGAAAACACTTATGAAATGAGTGGGATCAATGGGAAATGAAATGGGTCTTCACCTGGCGGTTTAGCTCTGTTTACACAGAAAACGCTTATGAAATGAGTGGGATCAATGGGAAATGAAATGGGTCTTCACCTGGCGGTTTAGCTTTGTTTACACAGAAAACAGTTTCTTTTTGGCGTTATCATGATCTTATGTTTTTATTTAGGCTCCTTAATAATTTTATTGATTCTCCTATTCTTCTTAGTTCTATTAATATCCATGTTTCTTCTAGAGCTCTTCGCAATTTAAATCGTTTATTTGTTATCCCTCCATCATTTAATACCTGTAGGCATAGATCAGTTATTCCTAGAATCTCTGATCTTGCTAATAATTGTTCTGAGTGGATCGCATTTTTTGGCTTACCCATTTCAAAGTTTAAATTTCTTGTCAAAGAACACGTTCTTGTTTTTTAAATTTTATATTCTTATTTAATCTTTCTTGGCTGTGCCACTTGTTAAGTTGCTAATTTCTTTGTTATTTTTGTTTTGTAATTGGGACTTGTCCCGTTGATAATTAATAAATAAATAAATAAATAAATAAATAAAAACGCTTATGAAATGAGTGGAATCAATGGGAAATGAAATGGGTCTTCACCCTTTACTCTATCATAGTACCCATGCGGCACATAATCTATCCCCCTTTTTGAACACTTGAAAGTTAATAAATCTTTTTTTTCCATGCCGTCATCCTTCAGGCACAAATCAAAGAAAAGTCTACAGCATTGATCGAAGTCTGAAAGAGCATGGCTTCATGATGGGGGCCATCTGAACATTCGAAAACATCTTTAACCCTATGACCTTAATTTTGCTCACATGTTAAATTTAGTTCTTTGAAACATAAAAATTGGTACATTTGGTTTTGGTCTCTTGAATGCAACAACTAATGCTAGGAATTTGTTCACTATTTTTTTTTTTTTTTTTTTTGGCCTGAGTTTCAACGAAACAAACAGCCACTGACTGTTAGATTATTAGATTGATAGTTTGCAGGTTAAGATGTGGTCTTTAATTGGTCTAAACACTTCTGGGTTATCCGTTCTAAGGAGCAGGGTAGAGTTCGTTGGTAATTGAATGTTTAATTTCACGAGTGAAGTGTAAAGTGAATCGAGTTCGCCATTTTGGATACGAGAGCATTGTAATAAGACATGATCAATTGTGCCAACTTCGCCACATTCACACAGTTCGCTGTCCTTGATGTTGATTCTTTTCATATGGACCGGGAAAAGCCCGTGTCCAACGCGTAACCTGGAGATGATGTTGGCGGTTTTTTTTTAAAAGTTGTAGAGGTCGAACCAAGCTGTCGTAGAGACTTCTTCTTGGATAGAGAAAAGCCTCTTTCCTTTGATAAGGGCGGAGTTGTTCCATTCTTGCTGCCAATCGTCTACGGCAAGCTTCTTTATTTTGGGGATAAAATTGTGAAAGTGAATTTTTTCGTTTTGTAGATCTATTGCTTCATTTAGTTGTTTGGTCATTGCATCTGCTTCTTCATTTCCTGAGATGCCCTCATGTCCGGGAGTCCATAGGAGCTTGATCTGCTGATTTTTCAATAAGAAATTTTTTATCGCTATGAGTTTGGCGTTGTCGGATTTAGTAAGATCACCATTTAAGCAGAGAATGGCACTTTTAGAATCAGAGCAGATGAAAGCAGAGTCGATCTTCTTTTTTTGAATGGTGGAAATTGCCATTGAGATGGCCTTAACTTCAGAGCTAAACACACTTCTATTATGGTTTAATTTTGCACAAATTGCGACCGGAGGGCTCTTACTGATAACTGCTGCTGTGGTGTTGGTTTCCGTTTTGCTGCCATCAGTGTAGAGGAAGGTGGAGTTGGGAAATTCTTCCTGAAATGCTTGTCGTAACTTATTCGGGATTAGCGTTCCCTTGTTCTCGATGGGTTTAGGTATTGATAACTGTCTCTTGAGAAGTGGGTTGAAAAAGTCTCTGTTCAGAACAACGCCTCGGATTTGGTGGAGGGTTGTGCTCAAGGTTTGGAGTCTATTGATTAAAATAGGCACACACTTGTTATGCCAGTAGGGATAATTGTTATAGATGAGAGTCATGTTATCCAAGGATTCTTTTTTGGCTGGATGAATGAGATTATAATTTTTTATGATGAATTTGTCAGTCAACAATTGGACTCTGAATTGTGGAGGAAGGATACCCACTTCAACATAGGTAGCATTATTCGGAGTGGAGTTAAGGAGGCCATTGTTCACTATTTTCCCCTTTCATTTTGAGTCAAACTCGATAGAAAAATCATGTTTTCAAACGAAAAAGAAAAATGATGCAGTAAAGGTTAAGTTTCAGATTCAAATTCCCTGTTGAAACTGGGTTACATACAATCAAAATTCCCTTATCAATTTTTTGGATTCATTATGAGTTGAAAAACAATGTAATAGTTAAAATTCAGACTGAAGATTCCTAGACCATTAGGAATTATTAAAATTGTTGATCCTCCTACAAAAAAAAAAAAAAAAAAAAAAAAAAAAAAAAAAAAAAGCACAAGCTGATTAGTATTCACTGCTATGATATCATCAGGATCTAGAGCTGCCGTCCTGATCACCGAGGATATTAGAAAATTACCTGTGCAATCACGGATGTATCAGGAGCGCATCTACCGAGAAGATCAACTAACGTGCAATAGAAGTTAAGGATTGCTGCTCCAGTGTCGATATAATCTTCATCTTCATCAGACTCGGGTAGAGGATGCTCAAACTGCATGACAGCAGTCGAGCCTTCAGCTTCATCCATTAGTTTCTTCCTGTCAGCAATCTGCTCCGACATCTAAGATTGAGAAGGTCAAAGTTATTAGTTTCGAATGATGGCAACGCTAGCAACTTGACAGAAAATACCATTAAATCATACAGTACCCCATCACATTTTATGTATTTCATTTATTTTATAAATTTTAAAATTTTGTTTTGCTGATTTGTTTTTGAGTATGTAGTTAAATTTTTTGTTTTTTCTCCCTTTTTTTGAATATTCTTTTATTTTAAATTAAGATGATTCCACGGTTGATTAAATCTATCCATAGACACCACGTCGTGTCCTTTTCAATTGTAATAGTTTCACTTTCTATGGCGAAGTTGGAATATTCGTTAAAGAGTAGAGGATAGTTTCTGGTTATGACACCACAAAATTGGATATTGGGCAGATGGAAAAAGGAATGCACTCTTTGGCACATTCCAAGGCAGCCGTTCAACGCGCGTAATGGGTGGAATGCTTCTTGAATCGTCCTTAAGTAGTTCTTACACTTCCTACGCCATCTTAGATGTAACTGGAATAATTGAATTTGGAAGAGGAAAGTAAAAGCCGATTGAAAAGGACACTTTGATATTGAGTTTTGTTTCAGAGATATTGAAGGTTCAAATTAAGTTTTTACCAATTGCAAACTTCTGGAAAGTAATGCCAACTGTATGGTCTATCGTTAGAACGAGCATATGAATATAAAAAATTCACAACCAAACGGATATCAATGATAGTTTTTTTTTCAGGAATTTTTCTTTTAACACAAAAAAGAGGGAAATACAAACCTTATTAGCATCCATGATTGCTCGTAAGAGACCTTCTCCTTCTCCTCGCAAGGCTGGACCTAAGCATTCTGGGCGACGAATTAGAAGCCGAATGACCAAATTTGCATTTTCTTCCACAGACTCCCCTACGAGAATCGGAAAAAACAACAGATATACTTTCAAATAACTTTCAAGTTCAAAAAATAAGCTAAAAAGCAATTTAAGCTGCGATCAATTTCAGAATGTATTTACAAAACAAATACAATATTTTCAATTTCATCTGTTGGTTTAAATTCATAGCATTTGGTGAATTTGACTGATAACATTCAACAATCTACATTCAAAAGCATACTATACTCAAGATGAATTCTGTTTGTAATTATGTTTTGTTCCATCACTACTGTAATCAAAATTTTCATGTTCTATTTTGAAAATGTATTTTCTTGGCTCATGCCATAGCCTCTTCAAGGGCTTATATGTGCTTGACTTTAAAATAAAATGAAATAAATAAAGCAAAGACAAAAGTCAAAAAGATTTGAAAAATGACAGCACTAACCGTTGACCCAGACACAGAACCGAAGGAAATCCAAATATCGCTCTCCTTCAACGGGATCCCAACCTAAATCAGGATATCCTTTTTCGACTAACTCTGAATTTGATTGGAGGCCACAGCGAGACAAGTAAATGGCAATTTTCTCCAAGTAATGTTCTCTACAAACAGAAAGGGAATTATGGATAGTAAAGAGAAAATATGGTGTTTCAATGAATAGTTTTGAAGTAAAAAATATGTACTATTAACAGAGCCGGATTTACAAATTTGCCGCCCATGGGCCATTTGACTTTTTGCCGCCCCCTCCAAAGCCACGCTCAGAAAAGGGTCGGGGGGGGGGCGAGCTACAGGAGTGCAAAATGTTCCAAAACGCCGGAAGTTTCACATGATTCGGGACTTTCTTCTCAAAGGATTTTCGAAAAATTTCCTCAGAAAAAATTTGAATAGTAAAAATCTGTTTTTCTTATTTTACCACTTAAGCACTGTATGTACGCAAATTTACCGATATTTTTGAGATTTTGAGACCATTTTCCGAAAAAACTTATATCCAAAAAAAAAAAAAAAAAAAAAAAATTGACAGATTTCCTTACTTTCATGCGATCCATGGATCACTTGATCAGGCACTTTTGCACCCCTGTCCAGCTAGGAGGGGATTTTGGAGGGCTTGAGTGGAGGTCCACCCCCGGAAATTTTTGTGATACAGAGATTTCCCGATTCTTATAGCCGAAGTTACTTGGATTTTCGTAGTAATATCAACGCAGTTAATGCACCGCGTTGTCTTCAGCAAGAAAATCAGCAACAAGCCTGAATTCAAATGAGACGCAAGGCCGTAGCGCCGCCAGTCGCTGGCACTGTCACCGAGCCACCCGCCCCACACCCTCGCTAATGCAATTTAAAATTCTGAGTCTTACTTATTTTTTTACTCGTTCACCATCGTCTCAGTTACCCCTTAAATTTCAAAGCTGCACTTGCGCCAGCACTCATTTAAAAAAAAACTGCCTTGAAAACTTTGCCACCTCCAAAAATCTGCCACTCTGGGCTAAGGCGGCCCATGTGGCCCCAGCCTAAATCCGGCCCTAGGCCTTGGTAAAAATAAGTCCCTCAGTCAAATTTTGAGATATCAAACTTTGGCCGGCTACCATTCGACTACATTCGCAGACAACAATTTCTAATCTACATCAATGCTTGTCTTTTTTGTGGGCTTTCAAAGGAGTATGTGGTCGGGGGGTGGGCGGACACTGGAGCGCCACACCGCGGTGGCGCCCCTTATGGCTACCTCCCCGTAGAGAGCAGGCAGTGCGTTGGGCTTTACTACTGTTGTTTGTCTTCCTTGTTTTGTTTTTCTTGTTTTCTTCTCCATCTACTTACATTACTAATATAAATAATCTTCCTTGGTTACATGGTTGTCTCAATGTCCATTCATACTCATGCTCATGCTTATGCTTTTGCTTATGCTTGATTATAGTAGCTTTTAGAGTAAAGATCCCCTAGTTACACGTAGTCTTAGTTTTGCACTTAGTTAGAGTGACACCCGCACTGCTTGATCTCGGGTTCCGCCCGGACACCTGCAAGTCTCTCCGAGTGACGGTGGCGGCTCGTCAGGCAAGGTAAGCAGAGTAATGACCAGTTATAGAAAGAAGGAAGATACTCGGACCATCCTCAAGCATAATAGAACCAAGTAATTTTTGCTTCACCCTTCATCTTGTTAGAATGTTTTCTTGAACCTATGTCGCCTCACCATTGCTGAGCTTTATGAGTCGCCACTGCTGCAAAGAGAGAATTGCACTCTTGCAGGTGACCGAAGGCCACGGTTCGCGTTCATAATTTTCATAACCTGCTTCCAATTTACTAATTCTTGTCTCCTTTGTTCTAGGCTGTTTAATGGTTTAATGGTTTTGCGGAAAATTGTGTTGTGTTGTGTAGTGTTGTATATAGTTTTGCATGATGGCTACTGAATTGGTTAGTGTAACTGGTGGTGTTGTGACAGTTGAAAAAATGCCATCAAATGGGAGTTGTCTCTTTGAGGCACTCTCGCATCAATACAATGCTACTAATTGTTCTCCCTATTATGAGCGCTCTTGTTTTTTTTGTTTTTTTGTTTTGTTTTGTTTTTTTTCCTTCATAGCATTTGGTTGTTGTGTAAAATAGTCACCAGTCATATATTCATGCCCTTGCAAGGAACCTAGAGCAACTGCT
Organism: Trialeurodes vaporariorum; assembly: GCA_011764245.1. Classification (NCBI taxonomy): domain Eukaryota; kingdom Metazoa; phylum Arthropoda; class Insecta; order Hemiptera; family Aleyrodidae; genus Trialeurodes; species Trialeurodes vaporariorum. Next base: position 16,091,497 of record VMOF01000035.1, read on the forward strand.
ACTTATACAACCTTCTCACATTTAGTGTAGAGACCCCACTTGAGTTGGGTTCTGTTCTTTGCATGTCTGTTTGTGTATTCTTGTAGCTCGTACAGAACTTCATAACGCTATATAATTTACCCTTGTATGTAAAGCCCAATTTAGTTGCTAGCTTAAGGATCAAATCTCTCCAGACCACAGATACGTAAATACTTGAGAAGATGTTGTTTGATTATTATGTTTTTAATAACGATTCAACATGCCTATAGTTAAAGTATAGATATTGTGTTTTGTGCCCACAGGTATTGATTGATTGATTAATTTGCTAATTTCCTTTTCAGCCAGAGATAAAAAGATGAGTTATCTATCAAACTATCCTTATCCAACAAAGAGCATTTCAATGTGTTGAAGTTCTTTCTTCCCCTCCTAACAACCTACTGTCCTTTGTTCCTAAGTCTCTAACAGTCCAACCGTTCGCCTTGAAACACAGGCATAACGAGCTTATGGAACACAGCTGGGGCGGTTGGACCTTCTATTTCTATTTCTATTTCTATTTTCAAAGGAGTATGTGGTCGGGGGGTGTTGGATCAACCGTTTACTTTTGGTGGCCTAGGCAAAAAGAAGACCCGGAATCAAATTTCGAGATAACTCAAACTTTGGCCCGCTACCATTCGACTACATTAGTAGACAACGATTTCCAATCTACATCAATGCTTGTCTTTTTTTGTGGGCTTTCAAAGGAGTATGTGGTAGGGGGGGTGTTGGATCAACCGTTTACTTTTGGTGGCCTAGGCAAGAATCAGTCATGCAGTCAAATTTTGATATTGTTCACACTTTGGCCAGCTACCATTTGAATACATTGACTATAAATATAGGCTACAGTGGATCGGAAAATCAAAACTTTAAGAGGAAACAGTTTACTAAGAAAAATAGTTGTAAAAGCCTCAGTATCTGATATAATGAGTAATGTGGGTTGCGTCAAATCATTGATCTTTTCCCTTTTTTGGCTTTAAACACTGAAAATAATGAAATGTAGGTATACCCCGCAAACACCTTCTCTCATCAAACTTAATCTGGGGGAAATCCCCAGACCTCCCTATAATATTCTGAGGGAGACCCCCAGACCCCTCTTAAGAGGTTAATTTTACAGTAGGCTGTTTACAGAATGTTCTTGCAAATTATAATCAGAATTCAAACAGCAAAATTTGAAATTTTCCAATTTTTCCTTTTGTTTACCCCGCATTGATTTTAATGAAAACCTTAAAAAATTAAAAAAAAAAAAAAATTAAAAATGATTAAAATTTAAAATTTCGAAAAAACAAAAAAAAGTCCCTAAGAGGTGTTTAAAGCATTTTTTAGTGTTCCAGCTTGAAACTTTCAGGGTATCTTCTTGAAATAAGCTCACAGGTGTTGACGTTCCTCAAATTCGTGCTTTCGGCATAAATTCACCAATTTAAGCCAAAAACTGTTGACTTTTTGAGCAACGCGATGTGGTGTCCACGGTTCAGAACAAATCGAACCTGGAATCATCTTAAAGGAAAGATGAAAGTTTTTAACTCACCTCAAAGCTAAAGCTAATTCAATATTTTCCATTAAAGAAGAATAAGCAACATCTGGAGGAGTACTTCCACGTAAACTTAAAGATTAGGCTTAACTTAACTTAAAGGAAATATGAAAGTTTTTAACTCACCTCAAAGCTAGAGCTAATTCAGTATTTTCCATTAAAGAGGAATAAGCAACATCTAGAGGAGTACTTCCACGTAAAGAAGGTCTTGACAACAGAATGTTGCTGTTCTCTAGTAAGAATGCTAAATGATCGAACATAGCTTTCTGATTCTGTCTTGAGGTCCGGCAGAAATAACAAAGAAATCTACAACAAGCCACGACCATTTCATGCGAGGTGTCCTGAAGGAAACAACAAATTAAAAGAGACCATGAAACTGAAACTTGTTGCGAGAAAACTAAGAACCTAAGGAATACCTAATACAAAACCTAATAGTCAATATCATGGCCGAAAGGGCAGATGTTACACTTCTTCAAAATGACCGTAACTTTTATTGGAATGAATTTTAGAAGGCTTAACAGAATATAAAAGATGAGGGTTTTGAGCATTAAATTTTATTCATTTGAAATATTCAACTTCAAAATTTTCAGAGATACACTACTTTTAAAACTTTAAATGCAATTTTCTCAAAACCAATTTTCGTCACATCAGCCCTTTCCACATATCAGTCCTCAATCGTTAATTTTTTTAACAAAGTTTACCTTCTCTTTGGCAACGGGTTCTCCCTCTTGAGCTCCAGTGCCAGCTTGTGGTGCGTCGGACTGAGCCTGAGCTCTTCGCCCAAGAGTGTTGATCATAATTGCCATTACGTTTTCGTGGACTCTCAAAATCCGAATGAGATCTGGATGCTGGAAAAACGTGTGATTGTTCACTAGCTTCCTGAATTACAAGAAAAAAAAGAAATTAAATTTTAAATCAAGCTGAGCTCTTTTGACTCGAGGTATTATGACAGACAGACTTAGGGAACAGGGCCCTCTTCTTCCAGAAATTAGATGATGAGAATTAGAGCCACTATTTAAAAAGTAAAATTTTAGCCAAAATAAAGTGTTTACTGTTTTTAGGAAACGAAGATTTAATAGAAAATTTCCATACCAATTCATCAACAATACATGCAAGCATGTTTACCAGAGCTGCCATTTTGTGTATAATTAATGACATTTTTCAATTCACCGATGATTCCACCGGTTGAGAAAAGATTACACAGTTCAGCTCAGTGTATGACTGTACTGCACTAAAATACTCTGATCTGTAATCTTTTCTCAATCGGTGGAATCACATTTAAATTATTTATTGGTATAATGCCACATGGCGCCAGGAATTGTAAGAAAAATTGGAGGAAAATGAAAAAATCATAAACTGGGGCTGAAAAAACTGCGGACGAGAAGCATCTGTAGTGCATCGCATTTGGGACGCCGCGCCGGTCCCAACAACGTAGCAACATTCATTAAGTCGGAACCCGGCGGCGCTGTTCGAACATCTATATTCACGGATACCACGCGTCGGCCTCATAAGCCCGCCGCGGCGCCGCGGGAGCACCCGAGTGTCGGGCTCATGAGCCCGACGCGGCAGTCAACGTGTTAAACGATCCGCAAGTTTTTCAAAGTCATCAACGACTCCACTGGCTGAGAAAAGATAACAGATGCAAGTATTTTCATGCATTACAATCATAAACTGAACTGAAGAGTCTAATCTTTTTTCAACCGGTGGAAATCATAGGTGAATTGAAAAATGTCATTAATTATACGTAAAACGGCAGCTTTGATGTTTACGCTGATCGGAAAATGTTCAAAAGTGGGACAAAATTAATTTTAGTTGAAAATAAGAATTAATCAGTAAACCATGAAAATCGAATTATTTTTGGGTGATTTTTTTTTGTGACAAATAGATACTTAGCTGTACAGATTTATATGTATTTCAATTTTTAGGATGCCTTTTTTTAATATCATCATAGAAACTTACCACAGTCGTTCTCTCATGAGCTCTTCTTCTTCTTGAGACATTTGAACCGGCAGTAAAGATCGAATCTGACTGAGACCCACCCACATTCCAGCGACATCTTCTTTAGTTTTGTTGTTGATGACATAAGTTTTTTCTAACGCCCTGACAAGTTCTCCGACGCTATCGTACTGGCGAACAAGTAAACTATAAAAAGAAATAAAACAGCATTGAAAACGAATTTTAGATAACCGGAGAGACTCAAAACCACAATAAAAAAAGAAAGGCGCATCACACTTATAAACTATGAATTATTTACCTAAACATTTCTCGCACAAGTTTCGGTGTCTCGATTTGATGTTCTTCAGCCCATTTGACAATTGTACTGATCAAAACTTTGCGGAAGATTTCTGGGAAACAATGAAAAAAAAAAATGAAAATTAAAAAAATTAAAATTGTAGTTAATTTAAATCCATAAATAGTGAGAAAACTTCTTTTTTCTAAGTGTCAAGATTCTGCAAGATAGTTTAAAACAACACAATGCCCTTTTTCGGAATTTCTTGATAAAAACACAACAAAATTTTCATTAAAAGAAAGTTTTGAGTAAATGCTGTTAGAGCAGACGCATTTTGAGCATTGAGCTGTGACAAGTAGCGGTGCGTGCTACCGAACTGTATCAAAGCGTATCGGTGAGCGCTTGATTAGCAACAAGTCGAAATTCTGCGCAAACCAACCGCTCACCGATGTGTTTTGATGCGGTTCAGCACGAACCGCTACTCGTCAGAACTCGATACGCAAGATGCATCTGCTCTAGTAATGCATTCGTGTGCTTCGAGACAACACACACGAGGCAAACACACTTCGAGAAATGTGAAGGCATTTCCTGTTTCGGCATATCTTGCAGTTCAGAAACTTGAAGACGCGCAAAAGCTTTAGGTCTCTAATTACATGTCTCGTTCCATTTTACAAATTGGTTTTATTTATTTTGCCATTCTAAGGAGAAAAACAGATTGTTACACAGGAATTATGGATAATTTATTGAGGTCATGAAAAAAGCATTTTTAAAGATGGAGAGATTTTTTTAGAGATTGGAGTCAAAATTTGAGACTTTTGTCTTGGAGGGTGCCTTCTACCACATTGATGAGTATTTTAAATTAATAATAATTAGCGTATAAAATTTGATCTTTACATCTTTATTTTTGATTGCTTTTCCTATGTTTTGTTGATAATTTGACCTGGACCAACCCTGACTAAGGATACATTGTACTAAAAAATTAAAAAAATGAATTAATAAATGAATAAATAAATAAATATTTAAAAAACGAGGTTACCTTCGGGACTTTTCCTCTCTGGCTCTTCAGGTGGTTTCGGCTCCTCTTCCAACTCTTTGACGGCATTGATGAAATTTGTCAGACGTTTGAATACATTTGGTTTTGCCTTATCGTCCTTTGATTCTTCTTCATCTCCTGGTTCTTGAAGAGCAAGAAGTGATACGTGACGCATGACGGACGTATGAAATTCATTCAGACGCTCCCTTAAATCAAGTCCACAAGGACAGCTTTCCTGATCATCGTCTTCTAAATTTTTAAAACCTAGAACAGCATTCATTTGCTCTCTCGGAGGACAACGGAATTCTTTAGTTTTTTTAGCAGCTACAGCGGATGGTAGATCAGACTGTTTGATATCTATATATCGCCTCAGCTGATCACTTTGTAATTCTCCCACAAAATCATGACTGAATGAAACGATTGATTCCACTCTATGCCTCAACTGCAAGTCACAAAGATGGTGCAATAAATAACACATTTGTAGTTTAGCACCCTCTGCCATTTTCATGTGAAGCAAACCTTTCCGATGTTCATCTTTACCGTCTCTTTCAAAAGAGGAATCCCAAGTTTCAGGATTAAACATTATGAGAAGTTTCCCAACGTCTTCATCACGTAGGATACCAACTAAAAGTAATCTATCAACAAGTTTCAACAAAGGGAGGAATAAATTTTCATTAGAACCACCAACAGGATCTCGATTGTGCACTTGATTGATCTGAACAGCTTCGTCCAACGCAGTCATAGCGTAATCCCTAACGACATCCAATGGAAAAAACGGACTGTACAAAGTTCGAATATTTTCAACCGTTTCTGCAATGTCTGTCATTTTCATAACTGGCTGCACAGATTCTGTTGATAAACATCGTAAACTGTGCCCCATTTGAGAGTCCTCGTACAATTCCTTTAATTCTTGACCTAGTGGAATGATAAATTCATTTTTACATGCTTCCATTGTTGTAGCGTGAGGGTCAAGATGCAAGGCGATCAAAAGATCGTAGAATCCTTGCCGTAGAGGGCCGGACATGTACTCTGAGCGGATAGCATACAACAATTGTTTTTGATCAACATGTTGGCACAGAGTGTGCGCCGCTCTGTAATTTGCCTGATAGCAAAGGGCAGCATATAAAGTTAAAGAATGCGCATGGAACGAGAGTAATTTTTCCATTTCTATCAATTCTAATATATCCATACAACGATCTTCTTCCGGTATATGTAACGCCAACATAGAGACAGGGTCCTCACAAAGCATACTCCACCCTCTAACATCGGATAGTTTTAGCGCGTGAACTTGCAAAGAAACGTTTGGTACTCGAGCCCACTGATGCGGTCTCAGACATTGAACCTTCAGTCTAGGAGGAAATTGAGGATTCACGTGACGCTCAGAATTTTGCAGAATTGCTGAAGACAGTGGGAGAGTTGTTGAAGTGCGGCCCAACTCTATTTGAAGTACTTCTTTGCTCGTTGCTTCTACGAAGATGGCTGGGAACAATTTTGCTCCTGGTTCCATCTTGAACTTATGGCTTGTCTCTTTTGACTCGCAAGTGAAGGACATGATGCCTGTTGCTGTGTCTATAAAGCAACCAATGAACATCCCTTGGGATGCTCCTTTGCCTGAGGCATCGTTTGTTACTTCATTGTAAAGTTCATCGGCACGTAGCATGTAACAACTCTGCCGGTAGATACTGAAACAAATCAAAAATAAAAAAAGAATAAAATGTCGAAACTTTATGTAAGAACAGTATGGGAGTCAAAAAGTGACAGCAAGTTTTGCCCCTTTTGAGTACTCACAGATCTTTTCCAAACATATCTCAAGTGATACCTTATGAAGGCCTAATGTTGTGGTGAAAATATTAGCTGAAGTTCTTACTCGGTCCTCGAGGTATAGCCTCCCCCAAGTTCCCCTAAAAATCGGATTTCCCAAATGAAAAATCCCCGTGTAAACCAATTTTCAAGGAAATTGTTGCAAACGCCTCTGAAATGTACAAGAACTTCCTTTTGCAAGGGGGGAGCTATGTGGAGGGGGGCTATAACTCGGGGACTGTTCAAAAACTCTACATAAAATTTTCACCTTAACATTAGGCTATCATAAGGTATAATTTGAGACATGTTTCAAAAAGATCCGTGAGTACTCACAAAGGGGCGAAAAATGTTCTTTCCGGGTTTTGGCTGTTGCTCTTTGCATATTAAACGGCTTTGCATATTTCCGCAATTTTTTCCAAATACCATCTTCCAACAAATTTGTCACCTCTGTTACTTGAGCTGTGCAAAACGATTTATTTTTCTCCTTTGGAAGGATTTAAATCTATAAATTACAAGTATTTTGATGATGAATGTCTACAAAACAGAGAGTGAAAAATTGTAGCAGATGCTGATATTGAGAGTATTAGTAAACACTAAAGTTTTGACAGTCAAGAATGAGCACATAGCTCCAAGGGTTCAATGAATTACAAGAGGATTCGTCACTCGTCTCGAATTCTTGACGGCCAAAACTTTTGCGTATGATAGTACACACTCTCACAACTATGAGGGACAGTAATTAGTAACTAAAAACTTACCTTTCTTTGATTTGCATGTGATCATCTACAACAGTGACATTGCTTTGTCGAACATGAGATTGATTGAAGGTGGTGCTATGTAAATGATACTGCGTTGTTACCCATCCAACATATACGTGAGTTGGATCTTGTCCTGGAAAGATACGAACTCCATAGAAGTATTCATTCATTAATTTTAGACATTCGGCATCGTAAATTTCATTTCCGATAGATTCCACTCCAGAGCTTGTCAATGGCGATCCAGACATCTGCTTTGGACCTGCTGGTCGATCAGGTATTGCTGGGGGTATTAGTTTTATATTGGCCTGAAAAAGAAAGAAAAAAAAAAATACACCAATTAAGTTTTGTATGAACAGTAAGCATAAAACAGTTGGAGCGTCTTCTTTTATTCACCAGTGGTTCCATCAATTTCTACAATAACAACCAACCCCTTTTTTTATCCACTCACGGAAGAAAAAGATTAGTGAAAATAACCATACGGATACCTAATTTTGGCACCTGCTAGATGTTATGGTAAACTTGGCCAGAAGTATGGTACATTTACCGATACTTTGAGTAAATTTGACAAGCAATCAGGTAACATCACCTAGTACCTAGTCAAAACATAGTATACTTCTGGTTAACATTACCATAACATCTAGGAGGTGCCAAAATCAGGTATCCGTATGGTTATTTTCACCATAGTTTTTTTTCCGTCCGGTGGTTTCATAATAGAAATTGTGGTTGTCAACCAACTCGTTCTTTTATCCACCAAATGACAACCGAAAACTACCACGAATCATTGATCGAAATAGACTCGAATTGTTGACTTTGGCGTTCAGTGACTCCCAAAAAGTTCCAAATCTCAAATCTTCACCCAAACCTGACAGTAAAATTTGCTCAACAATTGAATGATGCGCTTCTGTGATTGATATACATGGTTTTAAACTTTTGGAAATTATCTGATTACCTGTGAAGTTCTGAACTGCTGACCACTTCTTCCTGACCCCATGCCTTCAATTCTATCAATTGGTACCGAGACCGGTTCAGGAGTTCTCGCCTTCTTCCCTCTCTCTCCGCTTTGATCTCTTTTCCTTGAGAAGAATCTAAATTTTTCCAGAAGAAAAAGAAAAGAAATTATTAACAAAAAAAAATGTTTCACCTAAACATCAAAACAACTGCATTATTATGACTGCTTAAGGAGTCTGCTAATGTCATTAATTTAGAAGGTATGAAGCCTAGGCATAAGTACTATGACCTTCAAAAGAAAGTACACTGGTCCAAATTTTAACTATTTTAAATATCCGCAACTTACAAACAATTTTGCTGCTTTCAAGGGTTTAAAAACTAAGCAGAATGCCTCTTAAAAGTGCGTCATGGAAAATCGACAATTCTATGGAAATCATCGAAAAAATTTAACGATAAGAATTTCAAACAGGGAATTTTCTTTTGAAAGTCATAGTACAATACATGACATTGCTTTCATAAAGTTAACGGTAAGACGAGTGGTTCAAGAAATACTTTCGAGTTTATTGCAATTCAATGCTTCAATACTTTGTCCTATACGTTGAAAAATACCTTTAAGAGCTTTGGTCCAACAGTATTTTTAATACACCTTAAGCCTTACTAATCTATCAAGGAGTTCCAAGATGATCCTGTCTAGCGTTAGTATAGTTAACTAATAGTTGTTGTTAAACTCGAACATATACTATTATTACTATTGCTTTTGTTGAGACCATGACTTGTACTGTAGTTTTGTAGGGACAGCAGGCTGGATCTATAAATAAATGATTATGGTTATTTTTATTTTCTGCTTTTCAACAGCTGGAATACCTCTTCATGAGTGCATCATTTATCACAAACAACAGACCTGTAGGTACGAGTGAAAGGGGTCTAAGGATGAGAAAAAGCTCTATGAAACAAACTCAGATGGCTTGAGGACTGAGTTAGGTTGTCTTTTCTTGGCTTCCAAAAGTGTTACTTGGTGGACATTAAGGGACAGTTGAATCATAGGCCAGCCTCAGACACGTTTATAGCTTTTACATTTTTCAATGGGATAAATCTACGAGATTCTTTTGTTCGGTCAAGTTTTTTCCTTTCATTCATCGGACTTGATTCAAGTTCTTACAGAAAAAATAGAAAATCTCATTTTCTTTCGAAAAGAACAACTTTTTTTTCGCCCTCAAAATGGTTATTGCAAGTGATCTTGTACTTGGATATTTTCTTGAAAAATAGAAGAAACAAAATTGTAAAAGGATTTTTTTTTTTTTGGCCGATGAAAGGAAGACTCTTAGTACCTGAATGGTGACCGTCCCCTCTTCTTTTTGTCATCTTTTAGGTCGGAGGCATTACCGTTCATGGCACTGTAGCGGTTGACATCCAGCTCGCTGGTAGATCGATGAATTTTGCCTCCTGGAATAAATAAAAATATTAATGATACTGAATTTCCATAAAGATATTTAATTTGACGGAGCTTGTGGAAAATGTTCCAGCAGACTTTATGAATTCAGTAAAAGAGCTCTTATTGCATCCATGACTGAAATCCTGCAGTAACTTGATGTATCTTCTAGTAAATTTTATGTTTTTTATCTGTTGACCTTGTTTAATTTTGAACTTGTAAGTCACTTCTCGCATGCACTATTTATTTCGATCTTTCCTCGGAGAAAAAAAGAAAAAGGAAAGATACAAATAAATTACAATTTTGAGTTCCACTTTCCATTACAGATCTTGCTCCCTTGGTCGTTTGGGCTTCATATTCTAATCTCCGCTTTTTTTCGGTGTTGGTTTCGATTGATGAGGGGCCCTGGAATGCCTCCCCCTCCTCCATCTGCAATTTTGAGGTAGTGTCTTCAAGTTTAAGGTGATTCTTCAGTGTTTAGTGCTGATTTCTGCCACCAGAGCGCTATCGTTTGGTTAATGTCAAATCACAAGCCAAAAGTAATTTATATTTAAGAAAACAGAGTGCCAGTTCCTAGATAATCATTTGAAGAACGTCTCTGCAAAATATCTCATCGATAACTTCAAAAATAAAGCTGAAAGTACCAAAAAATGAAATATCCGATTTCGATACAAGAATCAATATGTGATATTCCATTTTTTGGTACTTTCAGCCTTATTTTTGAAGTTATTGACGAGATATTTTGCAGAGAAGTTCATCGGATGATTTTCTGGTAACTGACATTCCGATTTCTGAAACATGAATTACTTTTGGCTTATAATTTGACATTAATCGAACGGTAGCGCTCTGGTGGCAGAAATCAGCACTAAACGCTGGAAAATCACTTTAATGACAAATTCCATATTCTTGAGTTTTATTGGTTTATTATTTGTATTTACTGTTTTTGTTCTGTTTGTGTTTAAGTTTTTTGTCTTTTCCGTATCTCATTATGTATTTGTTTTGTATTTGGGTAATTTGCCGGTTTGTTTGCTTAAATAAATAAATAAATAAATCCATGAAGAAATAAAAAGCGACCTGGTGACATGATTGAATCCATTTGAAGATCCTCATTTCTTGACAGAGAGCCTTTGCGAGGTGGACGAGCCGGACTTCTTTTAGATTTAGTTTGGAGAGGTCCTCCCGTGCCTCCGTTCATTAACATTTCGTCCGCTTCGACGGCATCTTCTGAGTACCCTCGATGAAGTCCTTCATGCAAAAAAAGAAGCATGAAAATATTTTATTTATTAATCCATCAACATTTTTCAGGTTACACAGAATTTAGGCTAGAAAATGTATCATTGCCGAGGAATGATTGCATAAGAATTCAAAGAGTCTGTTGCGCACTTTTGCTATTAAGGCAGTAATAATTAATTCTACAGTAAAACGTCACTAGAAAACTGATAGAAAACAACAAAAACTCATAAACCTTCCTCTCTATTAGAGAAAAAGTAACAACAAACAAAGGGTCACCGCAAAACGAATTAAAAAATGCCAGTAAAAGAGCGCAACTGCCGATAGCTCAACAGTACAGGTCCATGCCAATATTGATTAATCCACATTACCAGAAAGCAGACTAATTACACAGGCCGTAAATGGAAAAATTTCCTTAAATCCTAAGATTTTTCAATGGTCGCAATGGTACACAAACGGACGACTTCCATATGCTGATCATCGTATGTCCTATACTATTATGCAATCACTAGTTTCCCGCCAAACTCAAATTTTTTCAAATCGCTTGAAATTTTCGCAACTTTGAAATCATTTTAATTCACAATCCCAAAGAAAAACAAATTATGAAAAATACTGGAAGTTCCTTTCATCCAGTACTTTAAGAAAATGAAATAAACTGTAAGGAATAACCTACGTACACTTTCTCACATCAAATTTAATCTGGGGGAGACCCCCAGACCCCCCTTCAATATTCTGAGGGAGACCCCCAGACCCCCCTTCAATATTCTGGGAGAGACCCCCAGACCCCCCTTCAATATTCTGAAGGAGACCCCCAGACCCCCCTTCAATATTCTGGGGGAGCCCCCCTTTGATATTTTTATCCAGATCCAAAGATCCATTTAAAAATATTTAAATTTTTCCTTTTTTTGACCCATTTTCCCATTAATGGAAACCGTTTTTCATTCGTAACTAACCTAACAATTAAGATTTCAAAAAAACAAAAAAAAAGTTCCTCTGGTGAATGATGAAAGCAACATCTCCATAAAATTTGGATGTATAGGGATCAAAAGTTAAAAAGTTATGCTGGATTTCACGCCCCAGAAAGTTTGTGCATTTACACCTCCAAGCTACATATGGTTAAATAATATTGAAACTTCGGGGATGAATATTCTTTAGGATAGTATTGGGCATGATGAGAGCCAATTACTTTGTGATTATCATGATTTACTTAGTCGTAGTGGGCCAAGTCCAAGTATCAAAAGAAAATACCTTGAAAATATCTGCACCATTGCAATACTTTCTCTATTTCTAACTTTGTTAGCAGTGAGAAAGTAATAAAGAAAAAAGGTGCGCAACAGACCCAATATTTATTTTATTCTTATTTACCTTTAATATCGCTCATGGAAAAGCCAGACTTCATGATTTGCTCAATGTGAGCAGGAGTAGTTTTATCTGCTTCCGCCAACAGTCGATGTTGTCTCATTCTAATCTCTTGCCAACGTCGCATTTTTTCTGCTTCGCTGACAAATAAATAAAAAAGAGATTAAAATTATGGTTGGAGTAAAATAGGAGTTTGAGAGTGAAAATACATTGAAAGAAACAAAAACAAAGTCCATAAAAATACTGTTAGCTCAGAATACTGCCATCAGAATGGAAGCTTAACCCTTCACTGCATGATTTTTTAAATTTTGACGAAACATGCATTTTTCAATTCATCTAGTCAACCGATTGGTAGAAAAAATAGTGAAAACAATAATTGCGCTCTTTTCTGATCCATACATGCTAAATATGATTTTCCCAGTTTCTGAACATGCCTTGACACATACAAAAAGGCGGTATTTTTTTTGATAAAAAAAAAAAAAAAAAAAAAAAAAAAAACAAGCAGGGAAAATTCCAACACGCAGGTGTTGGAAAAGCGTGCCACTAAAGTCTGAACAGCTTTAATGCTTTTGCTAGCAATGATAATAATTAGACAGCATTCAACATGGAGCTGATCTCGAGAAAATTGAGTCCAAAGTTGAAGAGCTAGCATTTAAACAAAAAACTTGGAATTACTTACGTTTTGATTTCATTCAACTACCGTGTTGTGTTTTTGCATTTCAACACCGGAAAAGTGGAATTTACTATGTAGGAAAGGTACTTAATTTTTAGCGTTTAAAGTGACTTGGTTCCTTTCTTCTTTTTTTTTGGCATAATCACGAAAAACGAAACTCTAAGAGAAACCAAACGGCAGAGTTGGTTTACACTGTTGATTATTTTAAAATCCGTTAATCCGGACTTAAGTCCGTTCCCAATTCTATGAAAGGAACCAGTGGCGGCTCGTGCAATGTGGCAACAGTGGAATCCCTCCATTTAAACCTATGTAAAACAATCGATCTTCAGGAGGTGCAATGCACCCCCAAGATATCGATACTTTTGCATAGGTTTAAATGGTAAAAAAACATGGTTGCCAAATCGCACGAGCCGCCACTGAAAGGAACCAAGTCGGAGTTGGTTCCTTACGTGACTCGGATTAAGGTTAAACCTAATCAGCCAAAGGAACCAAGTTCTCATTTTATTTCATCATATGGACAATGACATCAATGAGGCTCACCAGCTCACTTTTACCTGGAATTTTGACGGGAAATAGTTGTTATTACAGAAGAAGCACTTGTTGCTTCGAGATTCAGTATTGCTAGCTCTATCAATCAATAACTCAATTTTATCAAAAATGTTACTCGGTTCTTTTGTGACAAGTGCTGTCCAATTGAGCTTGTTTGGTGAGAAATTATGAAAAAAATAAATTTAGATCAGATGTATCTATAAGGAGATGAGTCAAAGGCGTTGTTTTTTTGTGTTTGTTTTTTGTTTTTTGTTTTCAAAACTTTGGAGGGCTCTAGCTCAGAAGAGAAACAATTGCAGCACATACTCATGTAGGAAAATAAAGTCTTATATATATGTATGTTGACCCCAAAAATACACTCCATAACTTTGGCACTCAAGTTTTGAAACACCCTGTTCTTGATATTTTGCTTCCCCCCCCCGCCCCCTTCACAAAAGACAACATCTTGACCATGCACATTTTTAAAATCACAGTTTGACTGTAGAGATATTTTCTCCCCCCCCCCCCCCCTTAACGAAAAAGGGGAAAATGGGTCACCTATCTCTGATGTTCGTCGTGCGCGTGCACAGATTGTTCGGCTTTACGACTGCAATTTTGGCTTTCTTTATAATGCGTTTTTTGGGTTTATTAGTGGATTTTATGACTATTTGATGCCGCCAATGTAATTTTCAGACAATTTTACATCAGAATCAAAACTCTATAGCACTGTAGCAAAAGTTTGCAACAAACCCATTGAAAGCTGAAAAGAGAAAATTATTTGATAAGGCTCGATCTTTTTTACCCACATAAACTATAGACAATAGATATTTCTAAATCCCTCCACCTTTTAAACGGCTTGTTCAGGGATCAAACATGAGGTTGCGTTCTTTTGAAGTCAAAAAGTGTCATATTCGAAAAAGCCGTGATTCTAAATAATAAACAGTTTTTTTTATCTTTTTTTCCGTTTTAGGTGCTGTCAGCACTTGTTGCGATTGTCACGATGTAGATACGTAATATGCATAAATGGAACACTTGCGAATTCATGAAACAATAATCCTTTAATATACAGAACTAACCATTTCAAGTGCCCTTTACACATCAAGCATTCTAGGGGTATAGATTAGTAGGTGTGGAGGTTTAAGAGGTTTGTGGATTTTAATTCCCCCTCTCCCCATTTATTTTCTTGAAAAGTATCGAAAGTTTACAGTTAAAACTATGCCATTATTCACTATAACGCATTGTCATATTATTTCTTTTTTTTTTGTTGCCGTCGGTCGATATCATTTTTCGTGTTGGAAAAGCAAAGTTCCATATGGACCTATAGTTTCCAAAATTTGAAGAAGCTTCCAGTGAAAAATTTTGTACACGCAACGAACTTTTTAGGATAGGTAAATAAGTTATTCCAGAGTCAATTCCATAGCCGCAGCGAGGAAGCTGTCCAGGGGTGGAAGACACGTGACAGCCCCTCTCACTTTTTAGAGCAATTAATGCGAATTTTACCCCTCTGGCTCCCTGTGTTCTGGATTTTAAACACCTATTTTTCAACAAAACGCCAAAAATGTCCTCAAAAATCCCTTGATTCCATCGACGCTCATTGAGGGGCTTTCAATTTGCCGATCCCCCAGAATTTCAAATGTTTCCGATGCAAAGACCTGTTTAGTGTGACGTCATGAAAAAAATTGGTTCCAAACAAAGGCTCCGTCTCACTCGCTCTCGTGGGTTTTCCCATACGAAACACAGTCCAAATTTTCAAATACAAGTGCTAGTAAACAACACGTTCTTTACACGTTGTGTTTATCACACCATTGGGTTCCACGTCCCTTATAAAAATTTCCGATTGTTTCAAAAAATTTTCCGATTGGATATATATTCCCGCGCTTTATTTCCCATAGAAATAATCGAAATTCCATAGAGACAATCGGAATTCGTGTAGATTCAAGCGCGCTGACTACAGCAACGATAGGTCTCATGATTGAAATAAGGCGAAATCATCTATGGTTCTATTCTTACAGTTTTAACAGCCACTTTTTTCTCAGTGATAAAATATGAGCCCGCTATCACAAACTTTTTGAAACATCGCGCATCGATGCACAATCACAGTTATCAGTTTCTTAAGAGCACAAAATTCTAGGATATAGGCTCATCAGCACCATCACGGCATGTGTTGTACCTCGAACAATAGCTTCGATACGGAGAGAAGTTAGAATGATTGAGTGTCATGCCGGTGATACTACCATAAGAGACCGTGAGTAAGACAAGGACAAAACGTAGAACGTCTTTCGGTATAACTGTGATTGTATATTCACTTGTGATCTTTTAGGAATTATGTTACAGTGAAAAGATACTTTAAGGCAAGTGGAATCTAATGGTGCAATAAAATTTGAGAAAACTGTTGGTTAACTAGCATGAATTTGCGTTCGAAAATTTGGATCTGGTAAATCCACGAGAGTGAGCGAGATAGAGCATTTGTTTGGAACTAATTCTGATCGTGACGTCATCACTAAACAGGTCTACATAGGTAGCGTTCTAGAATTCAACCATTTACTGCATCCGTGCAAAAAAGATTACATTACCCTGTGATACTGTATATCTATGTACATTGGAAAGTGCTGCTATTCATAATCTTTTCTGCATCGAGACAATAAAGGGATGAATTCTAGAACGGTACCTTAAGGATATGAATGAGCCTCTCTCTTTTCTATACCCCTCCCGCTCTTCATCAATACCTCGTCGCTTCTTATCGATGTACCCTCGTCAAACAGATGTTGACACATTTACGACCGCTTAATGCACCGTGAAGAAATCTTGTGACCGGTGGAGCCCAAAGGCGAGGGGCAAAGAGGGTTCCTGCGGGAGATGTTTCCACCCCCCTCCTGCCTTTGAATTTTGACTCATAGGTTGGCACAAATGACTTAGGTTGCTGGACCTGTATGGAATTCTCGTTTGAAGGAATTCGACTTTGACGCTTAATAACTTATTGAAATTAACAGGAATACCAAAACTTTTACAATTTTAAGAAAATAGACGCCGAGACCTCCTGGATTGCAGCAATAAATTAACGATTAATGAAACCAGTTTTAAGAAAACACGTTTTTAATTTTTCAAACCTTTCCCGCCAAGGTTTTGCCATAAGCAAGGCATTGGACTTATATATTAGATATGAAAATGAAAACAAGAAGCGCACCGTATATATACGGCACGCTTAAAATTGGAAAGAATTATAAAAAATTATCGACAGACAATTGACAAGCCATAACAAGAATAATGATTTTTTTGATTCAGGAGACAATTTTCCTCTGGCCTGATTTTTATATGATTCAACTAGAATAAAATGTCAGCTGCCATCTATTTAGGTTAAAAATAGTAATACCTACTTAATTGAGCAAGTGGTAGGAGTTCCTGATATGACCCAAGGCGCGCAGAGGTCATTTATCAAAATCTGTTTTAAACTCGATTAATGAATTTGTTCCTTCAGGAAAATACCACGCAGAGAAATGTTGAACTAATTTTGAAACATTTTTCTTACATTTAGCTTTTTCAGAATTCTAAATGACCCTCACACACATATATGCTGTTTGCTTGGAAATATTGCCGTTGCCTTGGATATTCACTATATGTCCGAACTTAAATGAAGAAAAAAAATTCCATCTTAAAATCCACTTGAGGTATTGGCTTGAAACTTTCAGGATACATTCTTGATGATATGAGGAATCAACTTTGCAAATTTCCGAGCAAACAGCACATGCATGTATATGCTGTTTGCTTGAAAAAGGTCCTCATGTGTTGGAAGTATTACATGTTACATGCCCTTGACCTGGATATGCAAAACACAACGCACTTGATGCAGATTTTGAATGGGATTTACTATTTTGTGCATTGTGTACTGCAAACTCTAGCCAGAAATCTTTGTCTTCGATAGCACATTACGTACAGTGGAATCCTTGCAAAATTTTACGAACTTATTCCTAAATTAAACATAAATCAAAATAGTAAATTTCAAAACTCTCATACTCAATGAATTTTGGCAGACAAATAATTGGTAGGGAGAGTCGCAAGAATTCCCAGTTTGCTTTTTCCATGGTTTCGAATGTGTTGTGACTGATCTTCAAACAAGGAGGTGTATCAGACCCCGCAGGAATTCGAGTGACATCAAATACAGACGCGTAGTCATCAGTGTTCTCAAATATTGGCTGGTCTTTTGTGTACCAATACGTGACTGCTCGGTTCATATTTCTAAAATCAAAGCAGCGTAGAAACAAAAATAGAATAAGTAATAATAATAACAAAAAAACGAAACAAAAAAACAAGAAAAATAAGAAGTAGTTCCTATCACTGAAAGGCTGACAAGAGGAACGACTAAAAGGTACTTAACAAAAACTGAGGACTTTAATGGGGCAGTTGCAAGGTTCTGAAATTGTGTGTTTTTTACAAAGAAAATGATAGTACTTGATGAGCTGAGAGCAAAAGTGCCTTTGGTCTTTTCCAAATCGTCCCAGTTTTGGAGATACACACGTGTAAAGTTGTAAAAAATTGTGTGCGTAGTGACATCACTACCCGGAATTCCCATATAAAACAATTAGGGGTGTGCAAATCCAGTTTTTTCATTGCGAATCCGAATCCGAATCTTAAAATCTTTCCCGAATCCGAACCGAATCCGAATCCGCGCCGTAAAAGTTCGAAAAAAATTGTTTTAAAGTACGGCGCTTTTATTTTCCTTACGATGTAATGAAAAATGAGAAGAAAATATTTGTTTTCTGATTTATCTTTACTATTCTACTTCGCTGGTCACGCGCACTTTTGGTGTTGATCGATTACCGCCCGCTATCCCCGTTTAGGTTCATCGATATTCGGAAGACGCGCCGGCGCCGCATTCGTACCGAATCGTGATGATAGTAGTTTCCGTCGTTTTAGCAGGCGCTAATGTATAGAGGGGAAGAGGAAGAAAAAACATATGGAAGTCAAAGAAAAGTTAGGAAAACGAAAAAATTATAAATGTATATGGAAAAAAAAAAAAAAATATATATATAAAGATTCGAAAATGTCGAATCCGAAAAAAAATTTCGAATCCCGAATCCGAATCCCGTCGGATTCGGATTCGAAACACGCGGATTCGCACACCCCTAAAAACAATGTATTTTGGGCCAAAATCTCATTTTCGGAACAAGGGGACTTAATTAGAAACCAAAGGTATCTTTACTCTCAGCTCATCAAGAGCTTTCATTTTCTTTATAAAAAACACAACATTTCAGACCCTTGCAACTGCCTCGTTATCCAAAGAAAATAAAAAATCCAAGGGGATATCCCAAATTATAAGAAGAATTTAGTTTGCACAAAATCAAAATTTGTTGGATGTTTCTCAAGCAGTTTACAGTTTTAATTTGACATATAAGAAATTTAAACAAACCCAAATTAGAATCCCAGCAGAAAATGAATCACCCGTTTTGGTCCTAAAAACGTCCTAAAAACCACTTTTTGGACACGATCATTTTCTGCCTGGATATTATTACTTCATACATTAATTTCATAAAAACTAATGAGGTTTGTGAAATTTTACATTAGAAATGAGAATACTTAGAATACTTTAAAATCGAATAAAAGAATAGTGTGACATAGAAAAACTTACACACAAAAAGGCTCATAACCTTCTTGTAATCCGCAAACGGTGAAGAATTTAAGCATGTTAACGTCTTGACCGAACGTCAATTTTGCTTTTTGTCCTACTCCTAGAGTAAAGGCAGGGACAAAAGCATCACCTTGCACATCAGAAAAAGTTGTTTCTCCTCCGAGGGCATCCATCAGAAGTTCTCCGTTTAATGAAAAGCCTATTTGTGGAGAAAAGCAAAGATATCATTACAATTACATGGACAGGAAGATAACTTAGAGGGTAAAAAGTAAAGGGAGAACTGCAACACACTTAAACCTTTCAGACCTGATTGATACACATTTCAATGCACATCTGAATAACATTGAATCTTATGGAAAAAATGAAAATTTAAGATGCATATCGTTTTATTCATCTTTTTCTAAAAAAGCGACTCTGAATTAGATCCAAAATTACACGAGCACAACACAAGACGTAAAAAGGAAATAATTCTGGACAGTAAATTAAATGTTTCAAAGTGGAGAACAGTCGACATTAATAGTGTATGTCGCTATCATTTCAGCAAATTACCCAACGATATGAAAAAAGAACCTAACTTTCAATCTTTCAAAAACATGGTGAAATTATACTTAATTGAACTTTGCCCATACAACTTAAAGAGCATCTTAGTTCATCTAATTTCATATCTCTATTTATAATTAGACGCATTAATGTTTAGAATTCATGTACATAATAACACGATATATCTGCTTTTAAATTCCGCCAATGATACTTGCATAGCTCTGCCATCTTTGTTCTTATGTGGCAAAGCTACTCAGGTGTTATGGGGGATTCCTGTCTAATTTGGCACTCTTTTATAAAACTGCATTCTGCAATTTTATGTGTTCATCATAATTCTTGATGGATTTTACTTAATAATCAACTATTCAATCGCTTACAGCAAAAGTTAGCAAGATCCCCATCCTAAACTGAGACAGTCATTTTCGCAACTTGGTAAGGGAATAATTTTCAGTCTGAAAAGTACAAGGGTTGCTGGAAAAGTAAGGTTCCCTATTTTATTGAAGCCTTTGAACTCAGTGGAGTTTTGAAGGGGAGTCGGACAAGGATTTTGGTCAAGATTGTCAAAATTAATTTTTTCAGCAAACTTTATTTCATGTATCTTCAGCTTTAATTTAAGACCAAGTTCACTTATTTCTGATGAGTAGTCTACTCTGTAAGAGAAATTTTATTAAAAAAACAAAAAAAAAGTGTTAAGTGCACTAAGCATTTAAAGTGTTTTTTCCGGAATTATTAAATTGTGTTTTCCCGGAGTTTGTGTTTTTTCACACAAGAGGAACATTTTCTCAGGATCTACTGAATCGATTGTCAAAAACTTTGGCTCATTTGAATTTTTATACTTTCTTCTTCACTTGAGCTGGGGGGTTTTTCAAAATTATTACCTATCACCATTTTACAGCAGAAATAACACACAAAAAATGGTTTTTTTGTTTGCAGAAAATGTCAAAAATTGGTCCTGTCAGCAACTTTAAGAATTTTCAAAAATCCCAGCGTTAAAATATGCAGGACACAAAGAGGAATCGATTAAGCTAATAAATTTTAATTTTGGACAAGTGGGTCCCATAAAAATGTTCCTTGAACTCGGGAACATTAACCTGGGCTAAGATAGGCTGTCCGACTCCCCTAAGTCCTCTTCTTTTAATTTTAAAATTGGACCAACGGTTGCTTCAAAAATCAATTTCTACTGAGTCCCATGTTTATAAATTTTTTGCTATCTCTGGTTACATTCACTATGGATGGAAATAAAGCAGTTACAGAGGTCTGAAATTTGATGTTTCATAGAAAGAAAAACGAAAGTACTTAATGAGCTAGGAACACAAAAACATACACGAAAAATTCAAAATTTTTAGGAGAGAGGAAAAACATAATGGAATTGACAAGGGTAAAAACAGAAATGGGGGCAAAGTTCATTTAATTTTCAAAGATTTCTTTTGTCAGTAGGTTTACAGCCTTTTAATGAACTACACAGAGTTTATAAAAATATAGATACCACTGCTATTGTTTCAGCAACAGCTAAACATATCAAAAAAATGACCTAAAACTTGTTAAACCCTTTGTATCCTGGTGGTACAGATTGTACCACCAAATTAACATGGTTTTAAATGAATTTTTAAAAAAATCACTGTGCACATCAAACTAACCAAGAAAAGTTCATTCTATTTATTGAGATTGATAAAGAATTTGTAAGAAGGGTTTGCAATAGTTCCAGTTTTAAAGGGTTAATATTTTTGAGACACCTAGTAATCTTCAGAAAATTTAAACCCGCAAATACCCAGAATTATTTAAAACTTTTAGGTCTTTTTCTAAAAAAAAAACCATCTTAGAATTAAAAAAATTAAAAAACGTGACGCTTTCTGATCGACAGCAATATGATAGGTGCTGAAAAATCCCAAAATTTCTTTCAGAGTAAAATTGGCCCAAATTGGCTAAATTTGATCTAAAGATAATACATCAAATGGGATGTTGATGACCCACTTGCACTGAGATTAAATGGGTTAATAATGTAAGACAGTGTCAAGCCGTTTTTCAATAGCTGTAGCTGTTGCTGAGAAAATCGCAATGATAATTTTCTTTTATACACCCCTTGAAGACTTATTTTAGGTATAAGCCTATCAAGTATGACAGCTATCCCAAACTGCCAAAACTGCAGAAACATGGTTTCGTGAGGAGGCTTAGTAGTCAGTGGTCACATTTTTTAATGACCAGCCATGGATTTCAAATCTGTGGCACTGGCCCCATTCAAATATCAAGAGAAGGGGAGGGGTCAAGGTAAATTGGACTTTGTAATTTAAGATAATTTTCAATCACATACTAATGAGGACAATAGGGCTCTAGCAAACTTTTGCTACAGGTGATTGAAGAGCTGATTCTTGTATTAAAACCTGTAAAAATGATGATGAGTACACTCAAAAATCACAAAATTTATTCTCTGAATTGGGCTTAATGGCGGAACTACCAGGGTATCATGGGAGATTCCTATCTAATTTGAGACCTATCTCTGGACTTCTGTAGAGAAAGTGATAAATTAGACAGGAATCTCCCATGATACCCTCGTAGTTCCGCCATTACGATCTTACCGTTACACTGAATAAAAGTGTTAATCATAATACCAGATTCTAGTCATATTACCAGAAGCACAACAATATGTGAACGACAGAAAGTCTAGTACTTTGACCAGAAACTTCTGGTGTTAATATCAGAATATGGTCATAGGAGTAGAATTTCCTAAACATTTTCAAGAACTATGGCGCAAACACTAGAATTCTGGTAATTGTACTATCTCTTAAATGGGTTCACATACTGTCATGCTTCTGGTAATTTTTTTTTTTTCAGTAAACAGGAGTTTTCTGAGTTTATTATTGAATGGGTCTGTTGCAAACTTTTGCTACAGCGCTATAGAGTGTTCAATCTCATGTAAAATCGCGTGAAAAGTCCATTGGTTGCATCAGAAAGTCATAAAATGCAGTATGAAACTCACGAGAGACGTTTAATGAAATCCAAGATGGCGGTAAAATATCGAGCAACCTGTATGCATGCACAACAAACATCCAAGGATAGCCAACCTCACAATATCGATCACAAACAATCACAACGTAAATAAACACATAATCTCTAAAGCTGTGAGATTGTCAACGTTGGCTATCCTTGGATGATGAAGGCGCATTCATACAGATTGCTCGATATTTTACCGCCATCTTGGATTTCATTAAACGTCTCTTGTGAGTTTACTATCGCATTTCATTACTTCCTGATGCCACCAATGGACTTTTCAGGCGATTTCACATTATATGAAACACTCTTAATCGTTGTAGCAAAAGTTTGCAACAGACCCATTTCAGACTTCTTCAGTGTGATTTTCAAGATTTTCGCTGGCTTATACATCAGATTTTACTACTCATTTGCTTATAACAAAAGTTTGCAAGAGCGCTATTTGCAAGTAAGTACAAAAAGGGGAGAACTTTATTAGGGTAAGAACTTACTGATGGTGCGATCCATTAAATCTAAACAAGCTCCAACAATATCACCAACCTGCCATTGGCGACCGAACGATTCTGCAGCATTACAATGGACTTTCTCTTCCTAGCAGAGGGTATCAAACCAAACACCAACACATTCCCATATCAAGCAGTGATTACAGAGTTAAAATGAGTTGATAAAAACTGACAGTTAAAGGTTCTTTACGATCATTACGGTCGCAATTTTTTTTATAGTACATTCAACACACAAGGGCTCCAGAATTGGACACTCAAGGACCAGACTTGCCATACACAGAGAAAAATGTCTCCGTTGTTAGAACCAAAGATTCAGTTTATTTTGATCACCGAAGTTTTCAATTAAAAAAACCAAAATTTTCGGTGGTAAGTACCGAAGACTTCGGTAAATATAACCCAAATTCCACCCCTACCGAATACTCAGTACTACTAATGAAGCATTCGGTACTCAGGACCGAACACTTTGGTTCCTGCAATCATAAACTTCTTAGATTAAATTTTACCGAAGTATTTTCTTCTGTGTACCCACAGTATAAGGTACAGTCAACGAATAAAATGACATCAGTTGACTTCTTAGATTTTGGTTTAGATAGGCCACCTGCAATACTTCTATTCATTGTGTTCAGTATTGCAAGTTGCCTACCTACATCAACATCTAAGGAGTCAACTGATGTTATTTAATGCGTTGACTGTACAAGCAAACACAACAGTTTTGACAGTCAAGTATGCACGCGGAGCGCAGAAGCTGAGTTGTTTCAATTTTAAACTCATCGATTGAGGCACAATTTGAAGCACTTGTGAGCCAATTGAGAAATTAAGAGAGGGGGACACAAAATGCTCGTTTGAAAATTTGGACATCAACGACATGACAAACATCATGACAAATTGAGCAGAATTACAAGTGAGCATGGGCGGACACAGAAATTTGTATTTCCCTCTCTCAGGCCATTTGAATGCATGTGTTAGAAAAGGATAGCAGAGGGGGCCATAACGTGACTTTAGCCCAGTGGCGTCGCATGCGATTTGGCAACAATGTATTCTATTCATTTAAACTCATGTAAAATATCGAATTTAGGAGGTTCACAGTGCACAAGGAAAATTCGATATATTTAATGAGTTTAAATGGAGCAGTTGCATTGTTGCCAGATGGCACGCGACGCCACTGATTTAGCCCCTATCTCCGTTCTTTTCTAACTCACACGATCAAATGGAAGGAGAGAGAGAAAGACAAACTCCTGTATCCGACTGTGCAGGCGAGCAAATAGATGTAAGAAAGTTAACGGCTGGAACGAACAAAAAGGAATATGCATTTAAAATCGATGGAGAGACATCCAACATAATGGGAATTAATTAGGTCTTACAAACAGATCAGAAGGTATTATACAGGGACACTTATTCTTGGGTAAATCATCCCTTCAACTGTCAATTTATTTAAATGAAAAAATGAACACAATTGTTAATGGCGTCGTTTTCAATCTGAACGATAATCATAACGATAAAAAATAAAAGGCGAACATTTTATTTTAGAGCATGAAAAAATGCTAGTGACAGATAGAGAAGGAGACGGACGAATCCAAGTATGATTCACTTAAATTTAAATGCTCAACTTGGAACTTGGAATCTATTTCAATGGCGATGATTTCAATGATGGAAACCGTAATTAAAGAGAAAGGAAACGGAGACAGTTTCCATTCAAGTTTGGAACTGCAAACGATTAACCTAACAGCAACCTAGATTTTGGTGTGCATAAAAAAACCAAGTTTTGCCTTATTCAGTAGCAGACGGTAATGGTTATTAGGTGGGCTCAGAAAAATTCCGGCATAAATTTTTCGAATAATATGTTGATGACTGAAAATATCATATCGTATGTCGTATGGTAACTATGGCTCCCCACCTCAGCATTATTTGTAGATGTTTAAATTGTTTCTTGCTTTGAAAATTTACGTTTCCTTTTTGAAAGAAAGAAAAAGAAAAGAATCGGTCTGATAAAAAGTACAAGAATTTTTATTTTTTTCTAAAGATATTTGAAGAGACTGGTTTTAAAATTTTCAAATGAAACCAATGAAAACTATCATCATTTTATTTTTTATTTATTTTATTTTTTTGAAACTGAGAGAATCATTCGAGACTTGGAAAAATGATTATGACATTTTTGCGGAGATTTAAAGAAAGAATTAAGGAATTCTGCGAGTAGATACTTAAAGAGACAGCAAGACTGAAGAATCATGTAATTTATCACTTATTATATTAATAGTTTCAACCATAAAAGCAATAAGTAAAAAAAAAATAGTGGACTGAAGAGAATGATATTGAAAGTAATGGAAGGATAGATTAACTCAGGTCATTTCATGAAATGCCCGCAATTTAAAAATCTTCTACGAGACATTATTAGAATTTTTTTTAAAAAAGATTCATCTGAGAACTTCAACTTTCATCTGAGAAAATTCTGAAAAAAAACTATTCAATTGAAAAACTGCAGGTTCAAAATTGTAAGTCCCTTTTTCTTTATGGTTCATCGGTTTTAAAGCAGATATTAATGAAACGTTTGCGCTCTGGCGGTAGAAATCAGCACTAAGCTCAGGAGCAGAGACAAATAGAGACCCAGCACAAAGCTTGCGACAGGTGTCCACTTTATGGGGCTCAATTTTGGTCGGAGCTCATCGGAACAACAGCCAACTATTGCCTAATGTTGACTGATGAGCGTGTGTTTTGCAATCGACAAGCAAAACCTGTTTCCGTTTCCGGGACGGCGAACCAATCACAGCCTTTTGTTGAGCTTCACCATTCAACATTAGGCAATGTTTATCGTTGCAGCCAGTGACTCCCGAACAAAACTGTGACCGCTAAACTTGCTTCACTTTTCTAACACGGGAAGCATACGGTGTGCTGGGTCTCTATTTGTCTCTGCTCAGGAGATTCACTTTGAGGTTGACTTTTTCAAAGTTAGTATTTTGGGGTTTGGGCCGTTCGGGATTTTTGAAGAAATTCCCAGAAATAAGGGGGACAAAAATTTTTGGAACCAATATTATGACTGAGCGAATTACAAATTATCAATTAAATATGTCCTATAAATGCATGAGGAGACTGATTGAGGAAAAAAGATGTGTCGGAAAGGATAGATAACAAAACAAGACAAAACAAAACACATAATACAGATAAAGGAGCCCGGTGAACGAGAGTGATAAGAAATTACTCACTGATGGTACTATCACACAAATCGAGAAAACATCCAACGATATCTCCTATCTTATATTGATGGCCGAATAGTTCAGTACTCCCCATATGGATCTTGACGCTCTATGTGGTTAATTCAAAGATTATGTCAGACTTCTTGTTTTCACTATCATGAATTAAAATTGCTTTCACTCTTCGGTCTTTCATTGCAAACATTTTTTTCCCTCTCTTAATTATTTTCTGATTCTCAAACTTGCTCTCATTTTTCTTGATTTCTTTGACTTGGAATTTTAAGAACATGTTTGAAGGATGAATCTAAATTTCAAGATTTCAAATGTATGTATACTATCAGATGTTTGCCAAAATTAAGGAAAATTTTCAGAATTTCTTGTTTTTCCCTCTCTCAATTTACTGTTTTTCAAACTTGCTCTAATTTTTCTTGATTTCTTTGACTTGGAATTTTAAGAACATGTTTGAAGGAAGAATCTAAATTTCCAGAATTCAAAAGTATGTATACTTTCAGATGTTTGCCAAAATTAAGGAAAATTGTCAGAATTTCTTGTTTTTCCCCTCTCTCAATTTACAGTTTCTCAAACTTGCTCTCATTTTTCTTGATTTCTTTGACTTGGAATTTTAAGAACATGTTTGAAGGAAGAATCTAAATTTCAAGATTTCAAACATATGTATACTTCCAGATTTTTGCCAAAATTAAGGAAAATAGTCAGAATTTCTTGTTTTTTCCCTCTCTCAATTTACTGGTTCTCAAACTTGCTCTCATTTTTCTTGATTTCTTTGATTAAAAGTTTTAGAGAACATGTTTGAAGGGAGAGTAATATTTTCAGATTTTTGCCAAGATTAGAGAACATTTTCATAATTCCTTGAATTTTTCTGGTTACAAATAATTCCCTCAATTTTTCCTGAGCTTTGAAACAACAAAACTGGAACGGAAACTTTAAATGAAATTCGAATGAAATTTTTTTTACGTACTTTTAAACTTTGTATTGCGATTTATCAAAATTGAAAATAGCAGTCCTTATACAGGCATATAGGATTTACGTAGATGCCAATTCCTGCTGGTCAAATTGAAATTTTGCTTCCCCATTAGCTCTTAGAAGGGGTTATGCTCTGACCGTGTTATTCTGTACAAATACTCTACTTTAAGATCAGTGGTTATGGGTTGTGAAAACTATGCTCACATCATTGTGGACCATCTGAACATTTGTCAGAAGCCTTTAAATTTTTTTATTTTTTTTATTTTTTTTTTTATTATTATTGATCAGCAGGGTGATTATGAACAATCGTATTGTCATGCCATCGAGTCAATGATCAAGTCCATGTTATTCTTACGAGTAAGGTAGCGGAATTTTGCTGATAGGTCAAGAGACACCGGTGAATTTCCCCAGAGATAGAAAGGTTTCTATTGAGATGGAGCGTATCGAAATGACATCACCCATAGGCCATAAGAATAGCGCACACTCGATCATCGACTCAATGGCATTACAATACGATTGTCCATGATCAGTCTGCTGTACGGACCCTAGTCAGGGAGTATACGTACCAATTGGAAAATAAATAAATAAATAAATAGCCTGAAATAGTCTGAAAATGAAACTAAAGAGGTTGGATAAAATGGAAAAAGAAAATTGTTTGCTTTATATTTTTACCAGTAGAGAAAGCAAGTAGTTGATATGTTCCTAAATATTTAATTTTTCCCTCATTTTAACATAAATTTAGGGATGTGAGAAGAAATTTGAGGGGGTAGAGTTTATTTGAAGGAAACATGATTATCTATAAATTGACTGATTTTTTTTTTCACAAAATCTGATCTACCTGGAATCCTGCAACGCAAATATTAATCGATAGGGGTGCAAAATGTGCCCAATCTAGCGATCCATGGATCGCGTGAAAGTGAGGAAATTTCTGGGAAACTGAGGAAGTTTGTCCATTTTTTTTTTTTTTTTTTTTTTTTTTTTAATAATGGCAATGAGGATTTCCCAGGAAAATAGAGTAAAAAATGGGGAAATATTGGTCATTTTGCTAACATACGGTGTTGAAATGTTAAAATAACCAAAAGAAAGTCATCACTTTCAAATTTTTGTGAGGAAATATGTCATGGATCGCGTGAAACTTCCGAAGTTTTGGAACATTTTGCACAACTGCATACATTTAATCAATGCATGGAGAAAAAAAAAAAACACAAGGTGCCGTTGGCATTTTTTTGCTAAAGCTTGCTCCAGAAGTGGAGCCGGAACTCAATCAATACTTTCTTAGAAATTTTTCCTATGCTATTTCTCCTGTTACATAATAGAAATGAATGAAAATAAATTTGGGCCTTGGCTTTTAATCAGTGGCGGCTCATGCAAAGTGGCAACAATGTATTCTCTCCATTTAAACCTAGGTACCTAAAATAATCAATCGTCAGGGGATTCACTGAATCCCTGAGAAAGCGATACTTTTGCAAAGGCACAAATGGCAAAAATACATGGTTGTCAAATAGTACATGTCCCCACTACTTTTCATTGAAGAGTGCTTTAAAATCAAAAAGTCAAAGTTTCAGGAAAGCTTTGTTTTGATTGAAAGGAATAAAAGTTTGAGATTCGCCAAAGATTATTAGTGAGCTCTACCTCCACATCTTAAACGAGCTCTGGAGCTCACACATTTTGAGTATAGGGTTATGGATTCTGACAAGTGACAGTGCTTCCTTCCGAAATGCATCAAAATGCACCAGTGAGCAGTTGATTAGCAACGAGTTGTAAATCTTTGCTAAACAGCCGCTCATCAATCCGTTTTGATGCATTTCGGAAGCAAGCACCGCTACTTGTCAGAACCCGTCAATGCGATACTCAAAATGCGCGAGGTCAAGAGCTCTCTGATTATTCAAGATAAGACAGGTTTCTAATTTAAATTATACTCCTGAATAGATATATATGATCAGATAACTTACATTGAATCCATCAAATGCCCAAGAATTTTCATCGCTGCCAAGTTGGTAGCCTGGGCTGCAATCTACTCTCGCCCATCCAACACGCATGGGCCCAGAGGTCAAAACTTCAAACTCAAAATACCTGATAGGAATAGAGACCATTAGATGGAATGAGAAAAAAGAGCTCTCAAAGAATCGGAACATGAAAGATGCCTAGTTTTTTGTGAACAGTCAAAGACAAAAAGAATGTCTGCAGACTCATGAATTTTTTCATGGGTTTGTTGGCTGCAGCATAAAAATTGTGCATAGACAATGGATAAAGACCACACCAATAAAAACCACTGCATTATCGCAAAAGTGAGGCAGCATGGGAAATCTGATTCTGGTTTGTTTGCCTCATATTTTTTAACCTTAAATTTAAAATTTTAACTAATCCAGTGGAAAGCAGTTTTAAACAAAAGTGCAAGTGTTTGAGAGTGACTAACTGAACATAGAATTCTAATAAAACCATTCAGGAGAGAAAATTTAGCTTGTTTCCATTATGTGTCAGTTTCTTTATCGTGCAAATCCTTCCAGAAGGAACAGATGTATCCATTTCTGTGTCCAGATAGCCACTCTTGCACTTTTGTTTATAACTAATTTCAAGCGTATTTGTTGCGATTTTCTTTTAAAAATTTAAAGGTTAAAAAAAGTGAGGCAAACAAACCAAGCCTGTGTGAAAAATGTCCATAAGAGATTTTGATTATGGCTGCCTCCGTGCTGCGTCAACATAACGTCCCACAAATCCTCTCTATCACAATAGCTTGTTGAATTTTATACTGCGGGCAACATACCAGCATGTTTTTGGTCCTTGACAACAAACTTCAGCATCATAACAGGATGGCTTCGTTCCAACGTTTCAAACTTTAAAAACATTCTTTCTCAATGTTTTTTCAATATTTTTGAATGGTTTTGAACCGATAAATTCTTTACGTTTTGTGAGGTTGTAAACAGAAGGCATAGTCTCTTTTTGTCTCTGATTATAATGCTCCCAATGAACACGCAGAAGTTGAAGGAATGAATAGCTCACCATTTTCCACTGGTCACTGCATAATTCTTTTCAACTCGATACGTTCGAAATGCCATCTGACGGATCCGATTTGCTTCAGCTAGCAGTGCAGCTGAAAATAATTAAGAAAAAGTTGGTAAAACCGAGACTTCAGACACATTTTGCTGGCACAAACTGGACACAAAGGTAAGTAAAAAAAAGTAATTATTTGAAGAACTAAGCAACTTACCAAAAAAAAAAAAGTTGCCTTGGACCTTCAAACTGACCTATGAGCAATGTCAGCAGAATTGGTCAACTTCTATGTATCGTGCTGTAGTTTTAAAATTACAAAAGTTTCCGGGAAAAAAATTTCTTTTTGCTTTTCAGATGATCATTGATTACTCACAACGTATGGATCTTAGAGAGAAATATTACTGCCAGATACAAAAGCTGTTTAAAATTCAATTTTACACGTTATGAACTCCACTTGTTTTAAACACAATGATTAGCAAAATGAAAGACTTCATGCACTCTGACCTCTAAAGTAGGAAACAAATACAAAAGAAAAAACGGTTACTCTACACATAATTTCATTGTCTAACAGAACATTTCAGAAACAACCCATCTTTTTTTAAGCAGTAATAAAAATTGAATTGATAAAATAAAGAAGTTGTAAAGTTTAGCCGCCCAAGCACAGTGGTTTGCAGATGTTTCACAGCTAACAACTGAACTGAATAAAAAATAAATAACTTTACCTTAGAGACAAAGATCCTTTACACTGGGCTCTTAACCCGCAGAATCAGAAAGAAACCAAAAAATTAATGTCAACGTACCTTCATTTGCTTCTCCAGTTGGGGGGTCCAACATATAACCATAAACCAGTAGCGTACGAACTGTTTCACTAGCAGTGTCTCTGAAATGAAAAAAAAGATTAAAAAGAAAAATAAAATAATAAAAACAGCAGAGGAAAGTGTAAGACAAAGTGATCTTAATTTTGAATAAAAGCAAAAGTGGGGGAGATAGATATTCAAATAGATGTGAATAAAAATTCTCTCATTATGAATGGGTAAGGGAAAAACAGAGGTTGGAAAACTTTCAACTTAACTATACATTTTTCTAAAGTACGAACATACATAAATTTGAGGTCTTACTTTACAGGACATTTGTTGAAAAACTTTATGGAAATGGGGCTGTTACTAACTTTTGTTACTTGCGATTGAATAGTTCATTCTAGCCTAAAAACCAGCAAAAATTACAATGAACGCATTAAAAAATTATGAGATTCTTTCACAATCTCACAAAATAACTTTAAAGTTTATGGCATAATGGCGGAGCTACGCAGGTACCATGAGACATTTCTATCTAATTTGAGACTTTCCTCTGTGTGTTTCTGTAGAGAGACAGACAATTTAGATGGGTCATAATTTCAAATCGGGCCAATTGAGCATGCATGCTCCGTGAAAATTTCAAGTCAAAATTTAAACCCAATGAGTAATTTTTTACCTTCAGTACTACTAGAAAAGACTTTTTACCGAAGGGTTCCGCTGAATTTTCGATATTTCTCATGTACCGCGGAAAAAGCCGGAAACGCATGCTGAACTAATGGTAAATAGCTTGTCAATTGTCGGTTACGCTGTCGGTTACGTAACCGACTATTTCAAAAGTACTTAATAACAACAATATAACTTGTTACAATAATCTCTGATGTTCATTTTTAAAGCAAATTACAGTAGTTGAATTGAATTAAAAATTACAGGGCGGAACTTTACTGTATTACCAACCTGTTTCGTATATTTAAGTGCCACTGACTAGGACCATAGGCAAATCACGAGATCGGATTTGTTGGTGAATATCGTTTCCAAATAAAATCCATTTGCACAGATGTTGATGATTCCTGTTTAGAACGTTGAAGCGTGGTTGAGAAAATCGTAAGTTACCCAGTTTCACTTTTAAATAAACTTTTAAGATGTTGTAAAACAGTGAAATCCGTGCGTAACCGACAGACATTTTGGAACCGGGGGACAACCATTTTTCACAATTTATGGCATGAAGAAAATTCATTTCGTAAAAAACGATGGTTTACACGTGTTCTACAAAGTTTTTTGAGCATTTCCACTATCTTCAAAATTCATTTCAGCCTCAAAATATGGTCAAAAACTTAAATTAAATACCAAAAACTCGTGTGGGGGACGCGTAACTGACGGACATTTTGAACCATAAAACAATTAAAATTAGTATTTAAATAACTTTAAAAGCAATTATTACTATTGCTCCTCATAAAACTATGTTCCTTCGCCTTAAAAATCGGAACATCGAACTTATTTGATCTTTTTTAAAAATGTAATCTCGTTGGGACACCATTTGGCCCGTTTTGAAATTATGACCCAGATAGGAATCACTTACAACACCTGCATAGCTTCTCCATCTTTGCTCTTAAATGGTGAAGCTACGCAGGTGTCATGGGATATCCCTGTCTAGTTAGTCACTCTTCTTAAAGAAACACTCAGAGGAAAGCCGAAAATTAGATGGAAATTTCCCATGGTACCTGCGTAGCTCTCCCATTACGCCTGAAACTTTAAAGTCATTTTGTGAGTCTGTGAGGGAATTTTGTAATTTTTTAAAGTACGCATCATAATTTTTGCTGGATTTTCCTCAAGAATTACCTACTCAATTGCTTATGACGAAAGTTAGCAAAAGCCCTATTGCAGTTTTTGAAAAAGATGTTCTCCTTTGTGGCATGTCTTCAACTCTCTCCATCACTACTATCCTAAAAAATTAAACACTAATTAGAACAAATGCTCTATAACAGTAGAAAAAACTTACCGATTAGCTTTTTTGATTGCATCATCAACTTTCGCGTATGGCACAAGATGCGGACTTCGCAACATATCAGGGTCCTACAAAACAAAAATAATGAAATGTGAGAATTTCATAAAAATGAAACTGGTCTTAAAAAATAAACCTGTCTTCAGACAATGGGCTTGAAAAATGTTTTTTAAAAAAAATATACATTTAAAATCAAGATGAGTCTAACAAGATGGAGATACTAGTATCCTGGTCAAAATTCTCATTGTTAAATTTTTCTGTTGTTTTTAATAGAATTTACGATTTTTCAAGACGTATTCTGAAATGGGCATACTGCTTAGTCCTTGAACTCTTGAAAGTCACAAAATTGCTTAAAGCTTACCGATATTTGAAGGAGTAAAGATTTCGACTAGGGTACTTACTACTTTCTTTGGAAAGTCGTAGTACAACCACCATACAACTCAGGTATGCTAAAATCAGTGGCATAGCTAGCAGCAACTATGCAACCCTGCAACTTTAACCTTTGCGCTCTTATAGGGGTCTGGAAGGGACAGCCCCTAGAAGCAGGGGGGTCCAGGGATCCTCCCCCAGAAATTTTTAACCTCTTCAAAACCCAATTTTTAGCTATTTCATGTTAGAAATTTCATTATTTTTTGTACTGAGGGTCATGTACAAACGCATCAAGGAGTAGAGTATTTAATTAGCTAGATTATGAATGTGAGTTTTTTTTTTTTTTTTTTTTTTAAAAAAAAATGAAGACTTAAAAGTCAAATAAATAAAGACTAGCTGTTTAACGTTGCGACGACTTTAACCTCAAAAAGCTCAAAAAGCCAACAGCTTTTGGCTAAAATTGATGAATTTACGCAAAAAGTACAAATTTGAGGAACGCCAGCACCTGCAAGCATTTTTCAGAAAGATACCCTGAAAGTTTCAAGCTGAAACACTCAAAAATAAAGCTGGGATATTGGAAATACAAAAGTTCTCATAAGCCTCAATGAGTGCGAGTGAGGCAGACAGACATATTATCACTTACACTTACTAAGCTTACGACGAAATGAATTTCCAACACTATGGCATCAATTCGCAACCAATTTTCCTTGTTTTGGGCTCAAAAGATCCATAAAACAACTATGCAGGTGCCAATTGTCTTGGATTTTGCATAACTTCTTTTTTTTCAATTTAAAATGCTAAAAACACAACTTTTCCCAAAA
Organism: Trialeurodes vaporariorum; assembly: GCA_011764245.1. Taxonomy (NCBI): domain Eukaryota; kingdom Metazoa; phylum Arthropoda; class Insecta; order Hemiptera; family Aleyrodidae; genus Trialeurodes; species Trialeurodes vaporariorum. Next base: position 16,125,816 of record VMOF01000035.1, read on the forward strand.
GTGACTATCCTTCGTGGATAAGTGGATCTATCCATCGGATTGAAATATGGAAAAGTTTCACCTGAAATCATCTCAAGAAGGAGCTTCTCAGCAGAAATGATAACAAGTGTAGAGCTACTATTTACGATAAATTTGTAAACGTTTTAATAAATGAGAACTATACATTACTTCATTCAAACCATACGTCCATCCTTGCTGAATCCGTTCTTTAGCCCATAAATTATGAGTATTTTCTGCAAGTTGATCCACTAATTCTTCCATTTTCACATTTAACGTAATTGCTTGTAGATCCAAGGGAGCTGGTTTATAACCGTTGGATTGCATGAATGGTTCATTTGGTAACCGAATGGTTTTTATTCGAGATGAAGGTTTATCCATTGTTATGTGATATCCTAAAGCTAAAATTGTCCTGGGGGCAAGAGAAGGTGAAGGAAAATTGCAATTAATTCTACAATGAAGCTTAGATAAAACCAACTTATTTACAGCAAGACTTTCACTGCTATCTCCGCACAGTCAAAAATTGGTAAGAAGCCAAATTCATTTTTTTGTTTTCTTGTTTTTTTAAATTTGGTACATGGAACATTACAAACGTTATAGTACAAGTCAGGCAAATTAGAAAAACTAGAAATCATTCAAAAAATTCACTAACATCATAGTAAGCTTTACATAACATAAGTGCTTTTGCTCTACTAGAAAATGATAGCATACATTCTATTTCCTTGATGGAGTTGGGCAATTTATTAAACAGTTTGGCAGCTAATTGACAGGTTGCCCTACTATGAGTCTCACTGGTTACAGAAGTCAGCTGAATATCATTTCCATTTCCAAAGGAGTATGAGGGTGCATTTCAAAGAACTTCATTCAAAACCCACAAATTCTGGTAAAAAAATTCATAATTGGATGGCTTTCTGCAGAAAGGAACCAGCTTTTCCGCGTTGTAGAAGGGAGCAGCTGTATTTTACTTCGCCATCGCAATGGCTCTTTTCGTTATTTTTTTACGCAAATATATTTCATTGTATTTTAATTCTATTTTCACGCTCAAAATGTGTTCACCACGTAGATTCCCTTTCAGAACCACTACAAGTTCCTTAGTCATTAAAATGGCAATTATCAAATTTCTGTGACAGCAAATTTTGACGTTTGATAGTCATCGCAGATGACCATTTCCTGAGGTGCCCAACTGCAATGGCCATCAAACGCCAAAACTTGCCATTCAAGAAATTCAGAAATTGCAGCTTAAACAACTAATAAGCTCAGAGTGGTCCAAACGGAAAATCAAAGTGAGCACATTTTGAGCAGGTAAACAAAATTAAAATACGACAAAACATCCTAACATAAAAAAATAATGAAAATCACCGTCGCGATGGCAAAGCAAAATACGGCTAAACTGTTACGGGTTTCCTATGCAGTTGGCTCCCTTCTGCAGGCAGGGAGAAAAAGATTCTTTTCTGCAGAAAACCGTCCGATTAATGAGTTGACTCTCAATTTTGTAATACGCTGCTTTTCAATCAAAGAAATTAAAAGGATCTGGCACAAATTTTTTTACATGTTTCTCCTGCGTAGTAATGTAAAATTACAAAATTAATTTTTGTTTGCTTACTTCAACGTTTGCACAGCCAACTGTGAATCATATCGTTTTTCAGCAGGGGGTAATTTATCAAACTGAATGAGGCACGGATGTATCTTGCGAATATCATCTCTTAATTCTCCGTACTGCCAGCCAGCTTCAATTTTGTTCAATGCCCACATTTCATGAATGTTCTCTGCAAGTCTGTCACGGATATTTTCAATGTAACTGGGTAGATTTATCTAAAGTCATAAATAATTCAGAAAAACAGTGAAATAATTGGGGGAAAAAAGCAATTAATAAACTACAAATAAAAAACAAAACAAATTTGGACCTATCATAGGGCCTACGACACCATTCCACTAATGTCTCCAATTTGTCTGTGATACTACTTTGATATTCTACATTATTATGTATCTTTTTCTGCGGTTTTGCCCAATTTCATTGTTATGTATAAGTATCAAATATTGGAATATAAAAAATAAGCGTTTCAGACACTCAGCCAGAAGATTTCAAACAATAAATTATTTTTGATTTTACTGCTTTTCTAATGTATGTGGCAGGGCTCGGGAGCTAAAGCCGTGGTGAGATCTGAATTTTATGTTCTGCTCGGCAGAAAACTGTGGGATTACTAAAATGAGTTGCAATTTCTCATTCAAATACTGAATCCAAAGGCTCTTGCACCAACAGAACTTGATTTCAAAAATTTGGTTTCAAGTTATTGCCTTGGGAGCTCTTAGGGAGCACGGCTCCCAAAAAGTGCTCCTTAAAGAGCTCCCAACACAATAACTTTAAACCGAATCTTTGAAATCAAGTTTTGTCCGTGCAAGAGCCTTTGGATTCAGTATTTGAATGATAAATCAACTCATTTTAATATTCCCACAGTTTTCTGCCGAGCAGAACATAAAATTCAGATCTAACTACGGCTCCGACTCCCAAGCCATGGTATCTAGTACTATGACTTTCAAAAGAAACTCCTCTCATCAAAATTGCTCTTGATGAATTTTTTTTTATTTTCCATCGTTTTAAATTTTTTGAGGCACATTAGTCGTATTTTGCTTTGTCATCGGAAGCCGTTTGATGGCTATAGGCAGGTAATGTTTGTATTTTTCTTTCCCGATGGCCATCGAAAGGGACGGAGCTTAGTTTAATTATTAATTTAATTTCACAACGTGGCAACGCTGTACCATCGGGCGATGGCCATCAATGTTGACAACCTCTCGTGTTTGTCAACCGTTTGGCCATCGCCGATGACGGATACTTCGCCGCACGCCAAGCGGTCATCGGCGTAAAGTTACTCGATTTTAGCGCTTTCTTGATTGGCCTGAGGAATATCATTGCCGATGACAAAGCAAAATACGACTAAAGTCACAGGTGGCAAATCTGTGAGGCTCTGAAATACCTGAAAACCGTAAAATTTCTCAAATTGGTCGGGAAATGAAATAATGAATGGTCGGGAAATGAAATAATGAAAATTTCTTTCAGGATACTTTATTTTTAAAGCCAGAGTAAAGCTTATTAATACTTGAGATAAATTTGCATTATGAATCAAACTGAAAGTAATAAGGATACTAAAATGACCATAAGATAATTAAAATGAATTTCTCATTTTCACCACTCTGTGCAAGAGTGGTGATTGCGTATGACTCCTATAAGGCTTATTGTCATCAAAGGATAATTACCATGGAAGTGTCAACAGGGGTGGGAACAAATGCAGAGTCATCTTCTACTGGCCACGGTCCTGCTAGAACACATTTTGGCAAATTCCCAAAGTAGAAGCAAGGATCGATTGAAAGAATCTGCTGTGGAAGCAAACTTTCTACAAGCGGTGAGAACTCATCCGGTGGAACATATTTCAATCGACCATGGTCTCCTCCTAATAGGAACCGGCAACTGAGGATCAAACAAGCGATTTTTATTATTCAATGAGAAATGGAATTGAGAAAATTTGATTCCCCCCCCCCCCCCCCCCCCCTCTAATCTCAATTTTTGCTCTCGAATGTGCATTTTGACACGTTTATAGTTTCGGACCTTCAAACTGAACTTGCTGAAATTTTTCAGAATTTCGAAAAAAATAAAAATTTGAAGGAATCCGATCATCACAATAGTGTTTTCCTGTCATTTCAGGTTTAATATGTGCACGGGCAGATAAAGGAATTATGGTCTTTCTCTCTCTCTTCCCATTTGAACAAGTGCATTAGAAAAGAACGAGGATAGGGGCTGAAGTTATGTGATGGCCCCCTCTGCTATCCTTTTCTAACACATGTGTTCAAATGGGAAGAGAGAGATTGAGACAAATTCCTACATCCGCTTATGAATAAGTGTAGAAAAGAGAAGTTAAGAACAACAAAAACTGTGATTTAACGAGCACAAACAACTTTACTTTTTGTTACGGTGCCGTACAAAACTGTACTTTGCCTGGTCTTCGTTCATTTTTCAGTGCCTGGAGTAATAAAGATTTTGTTCAACTACCAATTTTCTAAACTGGGTCACTTAAAAAGTAACCTGGTTACGAGGTAAAATTCGCTTATTTGGAAAATGAAATGCCACACATGCTAAGCTAGTAAAAATAAAAGTAGCTTTTTCAATTTACCTTAACTTAGATGAGCAACTAATTACAGGGAAGAACATTCCATCTAAATTAAAGTCTCTAAAATGACCATTGACAGGTCTGCCGTTGAAACTGAAGGTAATGGCAGGTATTGTCAAATCCAAGGCACAACCAATTACATCTCCTTTCTTGATGAACGGCTCTGATACAGTGAAATTGACTCTGTTAATCTTGCCTCCGGTCCACAAATTAGCACCATCGAAACCAAAAGAGTATAAGTCATCTCCGACTCCGTTGCCGCCCCACTTTTCTCCACCTCCAGGATATGGCACATAACCAGCGTCGTTCGCCCAACCGATACGAAGATGAGGGGTCATGTGTGTTGTCCTTTCAATATGATCCAGCGTAACTTCAAAATACCACTTCTGATAAACCGCTGATCCTTCGACCCTTCCGACAAATATATTCGGCCGAACACTTGCAACGTGATCAACCAGTTGAGTTTGTAGGAGAAGGTTTTTACCGGGGAGAAGGAAATCACAGATGTTGTTTTGAGAGCTTCGCACAGCAACACCGTTACCGACGCAAAGTGAGCATAGGACATCTAAGACTTTTGGGTCACGTCCGTGCTTTTCTAACAAAGAAATAATTACTTTAATATGCTCATCGCGCATCATATTTAAAGCTTCCGGAGAGTCTATTAAGACGCAGTGAAGTACGTCCAGCATTCCTGTTCCTTCACTCGAAGCTTGCGATCCTAATCTACTGAAAAGCCAATTTAACCGATTTGAATTAGCAAACTGAGCACAATTGGTATGATTGCCTCTAATTATAGCTGCAAGAAGCTGGTACAAATATCCTGAGATTACTTCCCAACACTGGCCAGACTCATCGCCACCTAAATTGACCATTAATCCTTGTGATGTTATAACATTAATTTTGTCGATAGCTTCTAAAATTAAGTTTAAAATGCCTTCTTCTTGGAATAAATCTTGTCGGTTTCTTAACGCTCGGAGTCGATTTTGTTTTTCTTCGTGTTCCATATCTTCTTCAGGCTGAGCAAAATAATTAATTAAATCCTCTAAACACATTACCATCTCACTTAAATTAACAGTGGCTGTGAAAACTGATTGTCTCCTATCGGTCTGTAAAGTTTCAAGACCTCTGAAACAGAAATAAAGGAGCCATTAGTTGGTGGATTAAGATTTTACTTCTTTCCAAATAGAGGATAGAAATGTTCGAGTATTGAAATTTTGGGTTGAGTCAAGTCAAGTTTTCTCAATTTTTTTGAGTTCCAAACTCCTGAAGAGGAGCTTGGTATAAGAATAGAGGCTCGAGCTTTACTGCAAAAACAGTCTGAGATAATAAACTCCTGGAGAGGTACTCGGTATAAGAATAGAGGCCCGAGCTTTACTGCAAAAACAGTCTGAGTAATACATGTCGCTTACTGCTTTCTTCCTTACGGCAGAGATCTGATCAATTCTAGATCTGTAATAAAATTTCATCTCGAGCTCCGCTTTTTTTATAAATTTATACGGGACACTTGATCCAGAAACTCACTTGATAAATTGAGTGAAGAGATGAGAACATTTCCTGATAACTCTGGCAGTTCTTGACTCTTCTTCTTGACTCCGACTAAAGTCTAATCCATCGTCCATTTTTCCTTCTTCATGTAGTACAGCTTGCTTTTCTTCAACTTTTCCAACGCCTTTCTTTTTCGTCTCATAAGACTTAAAAACAAATAATAGTGGAACAAAGATTGTTAGAAAAAAGGAGACTGATTCAGGCGTTTCATCGAAAGTTTATTGTTTAAGATTGTTAAGATACGCTACACAGTGATTCTCCACGAAAAGATCCTGAGAGTAAAAACTTGAATTTGTAAATTTCCAAAAAAATTCATCCCATGAGAATCTACATATCATGAATGTAATGGAACCAGTTTTGTTTTTGTTTGGTTTTTACCTGTTTTTTTTTGGATTTTTTTGTTTTGTTTTTTTTGTTTTTGTTTTTTTTTTACGTTATTTGTTTTTCTTTGTCATTTTTGTTTCTTTTGCTCTTTATTTCGTTTTAAATAACTTTTGTTTGAATTAACTTTCTTTTATTCAAAAATTTCCTTCACTCTCAATCACATAAACCTGATCAGAAATAAGACTAAGCAACGAAGGAAATGAATGAATGCATTTTTTTTGTTATTTTTCAAATATAACTTTGAAATTTACATTGATTTTAATTGTCAAAATGTGACGTCCATGAAAAAAATAATCACTGTACAGAAAAATGTCAATTATTGCGGACATTGCCATACAAACAACACGAATGTAGAAAACGCATTTTGAGAATAACTTGTTTGAAAGTTTACAGAGTCTATCGGCTACAAAATAATATCTACTCACTTAAAATGCCATTTTTCACAGAAAAATCTAGACATTGATTTGAAAAGGACACGGCACAATCCTTATGGGAAATGGCCAACGGTCAAAGTTAATAAAAAGGTGGCATCATTATTTTTGTCTCGTCGTCCTGATCAAAAAGTCTCACAAGCCCAAAAGGTTTTAATGACCGGTTTTCGAGATAATCGAGCTCAAAGTTTGAGCAAATCTCAGTGCTTAGGAACAAATTCGCTCCGCAATCGAGCGTAGGACCCACCCAGGAAGCGGCTCACTGCAAACTGGCGATGGCTGCTACTTCTTTTGCTCACAATCTCTCTCTCTCTCTCACTGTGTGTTAGATCAAGATATCATCTCAAGTGAGCGTTATTAGTGGGAGAAAATGAGCGCCAACTTCGGACGGAGAGTGAGCAGAGTTAGCAGCAGCCATCGCCAGTTTGCGGTGAGCCGCTTCCTAGGTAAGATGCATGCAGGATTCCACTTTTCCCCCAACTACAATAACTTCGGAAGCAACTGGTGGCTCATGAAAAACTAGAGTTACAAATTAGAAAAGTTATCTACCTTGTACGTGAGCCATAGACCAGTTTCTGAGTGTTGAACAAGAACTGTGCTGTCACCATACTTGATAATTGGAGCTCCAATTACTTCCAGATCTTTGTCTTCTAAAACTACTTTCTGATCGTCTTTTTCTTGGCGTAAACAGAATGTGGATGTGGCTGTTGTTGCGTCATCCCTGGAAAGTAAAAGAATCCATTTGGAGCAAACTACAACTTTTTATCTCAATTTGTTGACAAATGAGAGCTTTTTAAAAAATTTGATCGTATAAAATACACGTGCTCAGCCGACAAGTGTAAATCGGTCGGTTCAAATGCTGTCTATTTAGTGGTCTTCCTCAAACTAGGTCAGTGGCCACGTGTTCTACGAAGCTGCCCTTCGTTACGGATGTGACCGGTTTGATACTGTCCTAAGACTCTTTGATTTTTGTATTCACAATAAATCATAATTTTATGAATTTCTCACAATCATTACGTTTAAATGAGCTTTTTTTGTTTTTTGTTGTTAGTTCATGCAAATCTCCTCTCTCTTTCTCTCTCGCAATAATTAATAATTATTGAAGTACCTATTTAACTTCCCATTAGAATCTATGGCCTGAATAAATAGAATCCATAGATATTTGCAGATAAAAGTGCCAACGGTTTTGGATTTTGTGTTTTTCCTTTGTTTTCAATTTAAAATGCCAAAAACACTATTTTTTCCAAAAGCGACTGGAGGCACTATCCATCGGACTGAAATCTAGAAAAGTTTTGCCTAGAATCGCCTTAAAAACATTGGAAGCAACTAAGTCCTCGAAATGGCAAAAATTGATAGGTACTACACTTACTGCTAAGGGGTTCCTAGATGATATGTTTTCAGCCTTTATGTCCAAAACTTTTTTGTCCAAAATTTTATTTGTCCCGTTATATTTTTATCCAATGTCATTTCGTCCAAGCGTTCTAATGTCCAATGAACTTCAATGACCGCGACTATAAAGTCCATGTCCAAAAAAAAGTCCAAAGGTTCATATTTAATGAACAGAAGTATTCCAGTACAATTTTTGTATTCTTGTCTTCTATAGAAAGCTTAAAATAAATCTTCCTGCAAAATCCATCAGACGATTTGAAAAAAGTACCTACCTGTTGATTAACCTACTTGCGTTGATCGAGCTTGTTGACAAAAGGAAAAAAAAAAAAAATGATACATTTGCATACTGATTGCTTGCAAAATTCATTTGCCCTTTAGACAGTTCCAAATTTTTGGACTTCATTTCATGGACTTATAAAATCTGGACATTTTAATAATGGCCTATACTTTTTTTGGACGTAAGTCTTCTTTGGACCTAATTATTTGAACTTTAATATTTTGGACATTAATTTTTTCATTTAAAAGTTTTGGACTTAAACATTTTGGACGTATCATCTGTGTATCTGCCAAGGATGAAAATAGTCACAATTATAAGCTGATAAGACAGAAACATCAAGAAACATATATTTATTATTTACCTGCCAACTAAATGCAGTTCATTACTTTCATTGACACTTAAATAACGTCCTGTGGTGAGATGTCGTATCCTCATTGGATGATACCAGTTAATAAATGCTCCGGCCCATTTTGTGCGCGCAAGTTCCAGTCTCCAAAGTGATCTCGCTTGAGACATAACACTCCCACCCTCGTACGTGACAATGCTGCAGAGAAAGAAAAAAATATAAATACGCAATTACAAAAACAGATACACCGACAAATGGTTTCAAGCTGAAATATCAGGTGAGATCTACGGATTTGCTGAGAATAAATGTTTCATGTAGCTTTTTCAAACTTTGCAAAATCATAAAAGTAGCATACAAATAAAGAATCACCGTACAGATTTTTTGACCTCTTTACTTTGTCACTTTGCTGTTCCTCCCATCCCTCGTCTCTTTTATTTTTCTTCTCCAAAGCTTTGTTTGGAGTCTTTCTTATTAGTGTTCTGATCCTAACCCTTAAGCGCTGGGAAGGACAGATCTGGAATAATTAATTCAAAGTGTATTTGAATGTATAGGAATAGAGTTATGCACGTTAGGTCATAACTGGAATAATTCATTCTCAGCCTCTCATCGTAGAAAAATAATTTAAAAAAAAAATTATATTTTTCTCCATTTCAACACTCCACCAAATAAAAATATTTGGTTAAAAAAAAAAAAAAAAAAAAAAAAAAAAAAAAAAAAAAAAAAAAAAAAAAAAAAAAAACCCTACAATAAAGGGTAAGTCTGTTATCTGAGTTTGTGGCCGTCTTGTCTTAGTTTCCTTTTATTTTGTTTTATATTTTGTAGTTGAGTTTTTTGCTCTTTGCATCAAATATATGAATAAATAAATGAAAGCTTACTTTTGACCAGAAGTTTCAGTCCAATTCGATGGAATAGTTAGACACTCATCACCTCCATGGAAAAATCTCAAAACATCACCACCAAATACATAACCTGAAAAAAAAGAAAGAAAAAAAAAAAAACAGAAGGATTAGAGTGAACTCAACAAACTTGGTAGAAAAAAATCAACGAGGAGGCTGACGGTCAAAGAAAAAGAAAAACTATTGAGAAAAAACACAAATTACTCTTACCTACATACTTCATTCTACTGATTCCAGTTCCATAAGGTTGTACTGACCAATGCGTTACGTGGAAAGAGGCATTTACAATTGACAAATCATTTTCCTTTGCTGTGTGCTGGAAAACAGATAAAAACATTCTCAATTTTGCTATGCACTGAGTAAAAAAAAGCTGAGGACTTTACTTAAAACAAGAGGGTGACTAGTGATAACCAACAATTGTAACATAATTTTTGTGAGTCAATGCTTGAGTAAGTTATACGCTTATAGTAAGCATATATTTTTCCAATATGCATTAAGATAGAAATCCTTTTATCTCTACGATGTGCGCTTGATAGCTGAAGCGCTATCAGTGATTTGTAAAACAAAATTGCTTACAAACATAAATCTTGCATAGGTCTGCTTATTACTTGTTCTTTACCTAGTTTTACTTGAAGGGAAAAAAGCTAATAATTACTTACCAAATATCGCTCTGTCGCAACTGATACTAAAATTAAATCATCTCCTACTCGAACTTTTTCTCCTTCGGATCTTTGTTTTGATGCAGGATGAACAGTCCACCAACAAGCCTCACCTTTAAAAAACAGAATATGAAACGCAAAATTATTAGCATCAATCAACTAATATTGACAGCAAACACCAAAATGAGATGCACTGCTTAACCCTAAGCTTAGGCAACGTGGATGAAATACATCATCCAGCGATATAGTTTTGTGTGCTGCTGGCACAAAAAATGTCAGATTGGTCCAGTTCTTTCAGTGGCTCTTCAAAATAAAAGAACGATTTGGTTACTTTGAATTTTTTTTCATTGCTTAACATTTAAGTGGTCAGCCAATTTTCAGGTTTTTTTATTTTTTCATTTTGTTTTCTTTTTTTTGGCCCCAACGGATTTTTTGGACACTACATACCTCTATGCAACCCGTATACCAGTGGATGCTTTTTAACGTCCGTTATGTTCAATACTCGTGCAGTCGTGCAATCATGAATGACGGTTATAAACGTCTTTGACCACTTAAGTGTTAACATCGCAAACACTTATGTTACAGTGGCATAAAACTAAAATTTTGAGAAAAAAAATTAAGAAAAAAAAATCAATTGAGTCATTCTTTGGAAAAACCACAAATAACAAAAAATGCTAAATTGAGAAAAACATATTTTAAAGTTTGATTGCATGCATTTTTAATTCTAACGTTCAGATTTGTAAAAACTAGGTGTCATTAGACAGGGCAAATGTAAATCATCATACAAACGGGTAAAATTATACTCCGTTGAGAAAAGCACAGGAGAATAATAATAACTCAGTTATGCATGGTTTCTTCAGAGATCAAACTTTACCATAAATATTTATGGTTTTTAATATTATGGTAGTGGCAGCTCTTACTTTTGAGAATTCATGCTTTCTTGCCATATTGACTACCTAACACACCGATATACTTACATGATAAAACGAATCATGAGAGGTTGAATCATGAATGACATGAGCCCTTACATGCTATATTATGTCTGGAAAGCTTAGAGCACGAGGATTCATAATTTGGGTTTTCCAGAAAGGTTAGGGTTTCTCCTAAGAATGACTCCATTTTCCCATTAAATTTTTGCTGTTTTTGAATGTAAATAACTATTTTAGAATCCTTCATAACCAGTTATAGGAAGAAAAAAATTGAATTGAATCTGTTAGAAATCAAATTTCCAAAAAATCTGACTTACTTCAGAAAAAAAAAAAAAAAAAATTACTTTTCATCGCCTTCCTTCAGGGCCAAAAGAGAAAATTTCACTTTTTATTACAGTGAAATTTCAGTAATTGTAAAATTGACAAACTATCATAGCTAATTTTTTAACACTGTAACCGACACCAATAATAATTACCTTGTGAATGCTCTTGAAGACCAACATCAAATGATAATTTATCATTCGAAGAACTAGTGGAAAGGCAGGCTAGATACTGGAAAGCAAAGAAACAAATCACATGTTATTTTCAACAAATTTTTTCTTTATTTTGGGTTTTAATACTCTGGAAGAGAAACGGATAAAACAAAATTAAAATAATGGAAAGTACTCCAGAATAAAATTTGTAGATAATATTTTGGAAAAAATTATAATGTTTCTTGTTAGGCGAGGTAGAATTATGTTGAAGCTTTGACCAATCCATCAAAACATGTCAAATTTTTTATCAAATTTTTGAACATAAAATCAAAAGAGGAAGTTAACACATTTTCCATCAATGAAAGTTTAAAATTGTGGAAATTTCCATCAATTTGAAATTTCAACATTTTAAAGAAATTTGGTATCGATCAAATCGTACAAACCTAGTGATTTATATCTTTACACAGGATCAATGTGTCAAGTCACAACAATCACAGGATACAAGAATTTTGAAATATAACTGATAATTTAATAAAGAAGAATAAAGAAGAAATAAAAAAGAATTTTATCGGTAAGTGACTTACCATATCACTATTCTGATGCCTTAGTAATATAGCATTACCATACAATAAAGTTCTGTGACCTGAACCAGTTCCTTTACCCTGCAAACAAAAAAAATAAATTAAGATGCATTGGGGAATTCAGAGTTGATCACATTAAAGCCACCTAATTCTACCGTAGTATTGATTTTTGAGTAAATGATCTTTTGATGGAAACTGATCTTATCCCTTCCGTTTTAGATTGTAAAATTGGATACTCCACCATTTACATTGCAGAGCATGAGTTTGCCAAAAGTTGTTAAAGTAATACATCCGTTTAAAAACAACGATACTCTTTATCCTCTCTGAGTATAGATCAGATAAAATGCCATTCAACGACATTCAATGGACTTACATTCAAAAGGGAAGTAAAAATTATCATCAATAATCCATAATAATATCATCAATCAGTGTAGCCAGAAATGGACAGAACCGTCCACGTTTGGACAAAAACTGTCCACATTATCTGGATACTTGCTGGCAATGGCATGTACCAGTGCAGTGGTGGAGTGTGCTATTGGGCAACACAGCATTTTGTTCATTTGAACCCATAGAAAAGGTTAAATCCAGTGGCCATCGCCGTTATTGATACCTAGATCGCTTGATATTTTTTTGTAAATTTAAATCAAACAAATAAAACGTCAGATTGTATGCTATGCCACAGGCGATCAGGCGTGGACAGTTTTGAGCGGCTTGGACCTAGCAACACTATAATCAATTAATCAATATACTATCTGATCAGCAAATTGTTTATGGTTCTCTTTTAGGAAGTTACTTTATTGATTCATTTTGACAAAACATCACCAAGGTTCATGAACAGTTCAGTAGCGCTGTAATTTTTGCACTTCAATCAGGGAGTCAGAGCCGCAAAATTTGGTGAGAAATTCTAAAATTTTACAGTGAGTTAAATAGGAAAATGCTTACTTAGTAAGATACAAAATTGCAGCTCTGTGGGTAGTCACGATAGTCAAAAGGGGTTTTGATTTCTCAACATTCCTATTTAGAGCGCTTTACCAAATTTTCAACTGTAGCAAAGAAATTACAGTGTCACGGGACTCAACCCTGTCTACATGAACCTTGAAACATTGCAGGTGGTCAAGGTTTATTGGTGGGGAAAATATTGCAAGTGTTTTGATAGTTTGAAGAGGATTATTTTTCATTTTTTTTCTTCTTTTTTTTCATATAACTATCCGTCTATTTATTTACATATTTACTAATTTGTTTATTTGTTTATTCTATGATTAATTCATTTATTTTTTTATTAATTTATTTAGAAGTAGTCATTTATTCATCCATTTATTAATTTAGTTATGCATTTATTGTTTTTTATTTTATTTTCTATTCAAAGAGAAAAATACATTTTTCCAATCATCTCGATCATACTGAACAGGTTACGATGTTAATTTTAAAATAAGGTTCTGCTCTATCATAAAAAATAAAAAGCGAAACTTTTTTTGAGCAGAAAAAAGAATTACTGAAATATTTAAGTAACAAGTTTAATGTTAGTAATTATTAATTGAGAGTCATCCTGTGAGACTGAAAAACTATAATTTTTACAAGATATAGAAAAGTTTGCCGTACATTAGTTCTTATTTAGATGCTACCTTTATTTTTAGTTTGCTTTACTGAGAAAAATTTCCCACTACATAAACCCAAATTCTGTTTCAGAGAGTACTACCTGGACGGAATTCTCATTACCGCAACCCAAATTCCCGTAAATATAACTAGGATTATGGTTACTGAAACGAGAAATCCAAGTACTGTATGAGAATTTGTTAGAATAGACCTTTTTAAGTATCCGGTTCTGACAAATTGCGGTGCCTGCTTCCGAAATGCATCAAAATGCATCGGTGAGCAGTTGGTTAGCACAGAGTTTCTACTTATTGCTAATCAACGCACAACTGCATATGCACTTTGGAGGCAGGCACCACTACTTGTCAGAACCCGAAACTGAAAATGGTTCTGCTCTAAGTAATGGGGCAGTTGCAAGGGTCATGATGTGTTTTTTATAAAGAAAATGAAAGTACTTGATGAGCTGAGAACAAGTTTGCCTTTAGTTTCTAATTAACTCCTTTTGTTCCGGAGATGAGATTTTGGCCCAAAATACATTGTTTTAAATGGGACTTCCGCGTAGTGACATCACTATGTACATGATTTTTTACAACTTTACGTGTGTGCATTTCCAAAATCGGGACACTTAGGGAAAAATCAAAGGCACCATTGCTCTCAGCTCATCAAGTACTATAATTTTCTTAAAAAAAAAACACACAATTTCAGACCTTTGCAACTGCTCCATTTTCATAACAAAATTCCGGTTACTTTAATAGAAACATTTTTCTCTTTGTTTCAGCAAGATGAAAAGCATGAGAAATAGACAGCTCCAGAAAATTCAAAGGGTAGGTACTAAAGATAACTGAACCACGCAAAATAAACGAAACAAAAGTCACAATTCTAAAATTAATTTCAATGATTTGACCGTACAAAGTCCCAAATTAAGATTAGATGAGAGAGTTGAGGTAAAATGAAAGGCAAAGCAGCAATGTTAATGAATAGAGTAAAAAGATGAGCTGCGAGAACAAGACACCAGTGCTGCTAGATATGGCATAAAAAAATGCAAATTTCCCATACAATTTAATGTAAAGAGTTTATCTTTTTTTGCTACATCTGGCAGCACTGCAAGACACTGTACATGAAAAATACTTCAAAAAAGCTTTAAAATTTATGGCTTTGCAGATAGAAGTTTTAGGAAAATTGAATGAAGGAGGAAAAACAGAAACGGTGACTTGATCGACACAAAGAGTAGAACTCGCAAAGAGTAAACAAACCAAAATTCTAGTTGCTGCCGAAATCGAAAAAGAAGTTTTGGAGCAAGAGAGAAGGTGATTTATTTACATAGGGTAAACTGCTAATGAAAAACTGAATGATTCATGATTAAATTCAACTAATTATTTACCTTCAAATATCCCTGTAAAGACCTCAAGACCTGTTTATAAAACATAAATTATACACTCTTCCGTCCTTATATATTTTAGAAACAGTAAATTATGCCCTTGAAAATGATCAAATTTCCAAATTTGATTGAAATTACAGGAAACCCTCATCTTAAAAATAATTTATTTGAACTTATTTTGTCCGAACAAAATGTCTTGTGTGCAGCTATAAAAGTATTTAACAAACTCCCTCTATCATTTAGAAAAGACTTTATGTCAAATAATTTTGCCAATTTTAAAAATGATTCTGGAAAATATCTATTAGATAAAGCCTTCTACTCTTTGATAAATTCTATTTATAACATCTGTAACTGTTAATTGCTAATGTATCTCCTTTTTTCCTGCTCCATTAATTTGAAATATACCCCAGCCTATTCAACAGCTTCACGTACTAAATGAAATAAAAAAATAAGAAATAAACAAAATTCCCTTATGCATACTTCCCTTTTTTCTTCTTCTTCTTTTCTACTCCATTTTCTTAAAATCCTTTGCTTTGCTAAATTAGTAAATACATTCTTTTTTTCAGCTCCTTCCTTTCCCAAACTTTTTGGGAGAATTTGAGCAGTTTGGGAACCCGCTCCAATCAAATATATTTATCTTTTTCGTGTTGTTAGGCATGTTTCAGAGACAAACAGAGACCCAGCACAAAGCTGGTGACAGGTGTCCACTTTTTCCAGCTCAATTTTGGTCGGAACTCATTAAAAACACAACCAACGTCCAACAGTCACCTACTGTTGACTGATGAGCGCGTGATTTGCATTTGCCATGCCAAACCTGTTTCCGTTTCCGGGACCGCGGACCGATCACAGCCTTTTGTTGAGCTCACCACTCAACAGTAGGCGACTGTTTATTGTTGCAGCCGGTGACTCCCGATCAAAACTGTGCGCTCTAAACTTGCTTCACTTTTCTAACACAGGAAGCATACGGTGTGCTGGGTCTCTATTTGTCTCTGGCATGCATAGGTGCCCTTAATACATCACCGACCTTTGAAAATTCGAATCCAGAGAGAGAGAGAGAACAGAGAAAAAAGAGCTAAAATACGATTACATAATAATTAAGAGTTGAGAATGAACTGTGAGGTGAAGAGAAAAAAAAAAGAGACAGATCACAGATTAACCAAAGATTACAGCTGTAGCTGAGGCGCAAACACTCAAGAGAGGCAAATAATTATTTCCACCCTCAAAACTTTATTCAAGAATACTTACAATTGGTTCCTGTTCCTGTAAAAAGAATGAAACTCAAACATGATTCTCATTCAAAGTAAGATTGACAAGTCAAGTCAAGGTCAAGTTATGTTCCCCTTTACAAAACAACTGAAACTTTCGAGAGAGGCATACTCACATCTAGTCTGGGTTATTTAAAAAGCGTTTCTGACAGGCTTTTCATTTTGAAACATGACAGTTTTGAAGTCTATAATGCAACAATTAGGGAGTTTTTATTAAACGAGACAACATTCTTCCAATTAATCGAAGAAAGCATCTCATAGTCATGCAGACATTTTGCAAAATAGTAAAAATAATTAAAAAATATCACTTGCATAGAATTAAATTAGTTAACCCTTTTGCACACAAATTATGAAAAAAGTGTCACTATAGTCTGAAACCTATACCATTAAATTTAACGAACTTTTCTCAAATGATTTCACGTGCGAGTCAATTTTTTCAAATTTTCGTAAGACTCCATGTAAAGAGTCGTCCCTTATATGAGACGCTGTGAGTGAAAGGGTTAAAACTGGACTCGACAATCAACGCACATCATTGGCAGATGAGATCCAGTCGATCAAGTCCGCTGATTATGCGCGCCATATGCTGAAAAACGTGTCCAGTTTTAATTAATTTAATTTTACGCAATTGATCAAGTGAATTTTTTTAATTGTTTTTACTGTTTTAACTTTGTGTAGTGTTTTAAGCTCCTCTTTTCGTTTTTTTTAATTTTTCAAGATGTGAGCTAGTCCTATTAGAACATCAATAGCTTCAATTTATGAGTTATTTAAGTTATTTCAGTTGTTTAAAGTATTGAGTTTGATGGGTTAGAATCATTGCAAATAATCTGTGACAGACCAACTTGCAAGGAAAATCAACCAAAAATGATTTGAACACGCATGCCGAAAAATTAAATTTTGATGCATTTATGCTATTTTTTTGCATGCTTCAAAAAATCGTTTTTCTATCTTACTACTACTTCTGCAGCTCAAATATCTCTAAATTCCCAGAAAACTTACAAACCGTTTATTCACAAACTTTCATTTTTCAACTCAAGTTAACGTAATATAAATAAAGATACTAATAATATTACCAAGTTATCAAAATTTTATTGGTTCATTTTATTTTTCAAATGCTTTTTTTGACAATGCCAATTGATGAAAATAGAATTTGCAATTCCATACCTGTACACCATACTAATTAAATGCAAGGTCAGATACTTCTGGACTAATAGGTAAAAACTTACAGGTTTAAATGAAAAATTCTGAGGAGGACCAATTTTTTTCTTTCGACGATCCTAATTAAAGAGCAAAAGATTAATGGGTCATTTAACTGCATTTTTTTTTTATAATAATGATTGAATAATGAAAATAATTATAACTAGATGGATTTACACTGAATATAAGATCAAGTTTCATTGAGTTATCAGAATAGACCAGGACTGATATGTTACCGTGAAGCTTAAATAGCGGTAAGTGTGTAACATCTTGGCAATCAGTGTAAAGTTTGAGCTTGAAAATGTTTTTGAATCAGAGATGACTATTGAGGATCTTGGATAAAATCGCTTAAAATTTGTGCAAGGAGATTCAAAATCTAGCAAAATTTTTAAAGCATCGTGATTCCATCTTTTTTGCTGTGGTCTAAAAATGAGGAGACAGAAATTTGAATAGTGCTAATTTTTAATGAATTTTAATTAGAAATAAATTTTTGGTGATTAAATACGTTTTGATGGCCATTATTTTCTGTAAGTCCCCTGAAAATTTACCAAAATCCATCCGTAATAAGTGTAAGAATAGAATGATTCTAGACACAATTTTTTATGCTTGACAGTCCCAAAAAATTGTCAAAATCTATTTTTCGGCGTGAAAATCAAATTGATTGAGAAAGCCATTTTCTTTATTTAATTTCAGTCAAATTCTTCCTGCATTTCACTTCCATGCAGTTTTCTTATTTCAGTTGCTTTATAAAATGAAGAATAAACTTACAAAGAAGAATAGAGAGACAGAGGTACAAGAATTATCAGTTAAATTGAGGAAACTGCGGAAGTTAAAAAACAGACCAAAGAAGAGGCCACTCAATTTTGTTCTTGTTTCTTTCTAAGTTCTTATTCACAAAGGTACTTTATTTAGAAAGAGGTGCTAATCTCTCTGCTGCAGATAACGCAGATACTCTATAGCTGTGGTAACAAGGAGGTGGCTTTTCGGGAATTTTAATCTCCATCATTTCATTTTACGGTACTTGAAAACAACTCAGCGTAAATTTTTACGATGATTAATTGAGGCCTGAAAATTCATAATGTCTTAGGTGTCGTTAGACATTGCAAGTGATTGAGCAACTTTCCCTGTCCTTAAAAAATAATAGAAAGTTCTTTGAAAAATGAAAATGTTGGCAAATCAGCAATTTTTTTTGTTACAGATAGGACACTATGTCTGAAAAACTGACATAATTCAGACACTTATGGTGGGAGGAATCTCACAAACTTTCAGAAAGTAGAAAAATATCGTCTCTTTAGAACAACTTATTGGCTCATGGGTTTAACAAGAAACTCATTAAGATACAGCAAAAAACAGAAAGTTACGGACAGGACGCTGACGAGTCCCGCAAATAACACTTCTTTTTTTACAATATCTCATCAAAATTTCACACATACTTACAAAAAAATCGATGGTTCAAAAGAAATTTTTCTACTGTAAATTCCTGCATTTTACCAGTTTATATGACCAAAAAAACCGGTGCAGCTAATAAAAAAACAGTGGAAATCTTTCTTCTAACAAAATTTTCAGATAAAAAATAACTCAAGCAGAGCGCATTTTTGATTCTTTGTGAAAAGATTAAGACGCTGCACAATCTTTGCAACATCTGATGGCATTTACAACATTATGAATTTTCACACCTCATTTACTGAAGAGATACTTAACATGGAGGAATCCAAGATATGTACTGAGAGAAAAACAAAATAAACTTCAAATCTAAGTAATGAAATTATCCTGAAAGAGCCACTAGATGTCTAAATTTGAGACAGACAGGGAAGGTATTAATAAACAATTCTTTAAATTAAAGTTTTGTTAAGAAAGGAGAAAAACTAGGACCCGTAATTACTTGTTACGGTTTGAGTATTATGATAAATAACTATTAAAAAGTGGTAAAAGATTGTTCATAATTCTTCCCGTCGCATTCAGAGCCAGGAGAACCACGAAAGCAGTTTAACGAGTAGGATTAAAAGCATATTTGTACAGCAAATAAAAAAATTCGGGAATTAATGCTTTAGGATTGTGGTTTTATAGAGGTGAGTTCTAGACTATTATCAATAATTGGACAATGTCTCAAAGAAAGGAATCAAATTACGTCAGATATAGCCTTCTTTCCCGAAATTTTGGAATCAAAAGCATAAAAAATTAAAATTGGAGGCTGCTAGTTCTATTTGGCAACTATGCTTTTTGCCCTTTGAACCTATACTAAAGTATCGATTTCTCAGGGATTCAGCGAAACCCCTGGATGTTGATTATTTTACATAGGTTTAAATGGAGAGAATCCGTTGTTGCCACATGGGCGGAAACTTCCTACGGGTACTTTATTAAACCCCATTCATAACTATAAAATATTGAAAGTTCTCATATTTTTTTTACCATAGTTAGCATGCACATAACATTCAATTTGATTGTTCAAAAAATTATAAAATTAGAATATTGAAGAATGAATTGTAAGGAGAGTAAATAAAAGAAAAAAGGTGGGATCGATTTTAGGAATATTTAGACCAATCGAGGAGTTCTTTGGTAAAAGGGGGAATAAAACAGTTGGTATGCTTGAGCTCAAAAGTCCTAATTTTGAATCGTTATTGCGTAAAACTTCAATTAGAATTTAGAATTAGAAAGACCTGCAGCCCCAGCTATCGGAAAACTCTTGTGCTTAACAATTAGAGCGTGTAGTCGAATCTTCAGATGTCTGAGAGAACCGAATCCAGCACTTCATACTCACAAAATAACCTTTTGAAATCAGGTTTTTTGAGGATGAGCACACCCTCTGTTTTACACCTAATTTTAACAAAGAACTCCTCAATTGATAATATTTTACATAAAATATATTTCTGGAGTGAAGTGGTAGATCAGGAGAAATTTGGGCATTTATAAGAGGAAATTAAAATAAAAACCTTAGGAACTTAAAGAGTTTCCTACCTGCTCCGAGCCAGCAGCTGTGACAAGTTCTTGTAAGGCTCGTACAGACAGTGCTTGTTCTATGACGAATACACATTGTGACAGGTCTGGTGGTATATTCTGAAAAAAAAAAAAAAAAACAACATTTTGGTGGATTAGTTTTAACTTTTTTTGTTTCTAGTTCACTGACTGAAAATCTTTAGAGCCTTTAGAGGATGATTATCTAGTAAAGGTAAAGTAATATCAAGGTAGAAGTAACCAGGTATGAGCACAGAATAATACAATCAGAAGGGAAACTCTAATTCATTTTGAAACATTCTTTACTTCGGGCCGCCATGTTCGAAAGTGAGTATCTTCGGCAATCTTCGGCAGATCTTCGGCAACTGGCCGAGTTGTGATTGGTTGTATAGCCTGAAAAAGCATGTCCGCCATCTTGAGAAGTGAGTAGGCACAGTTGCCAGTTTGTGCTGGTAAATTCCAAATCTTGTTTCCATTGGCTCTTATGGGAGTTTCCCTTCTGATTGTATTATTCTGTGGTATGAGTAGTTTGATTCTCTTGAGGGAGCGTAGCGAGCAAACTCTGTCAACTAGAGTTCGTTTCACGAAAGTTGGCCGATGAAAGATAGGTTTGTAAAACATGTCTTTACGCAGCGAGCCGCATGATCTGTTATCAGCCTTCTTTATAGCTTCTTAATAAGTTCTAGCACTGACCAGCAATCGTAGACAGCTTTCTCCCATTCGATTAACATGGGAGTTGACCGGCCTTCATTATCGCTCACTAGCAATCGGGAGGACTCCAGCAGCAAATACCACATGCCTTGTTTTCATCTACCTTTGAGTTTTGTACATTCTTTGATGCAGCTGTGGATTCTCTCCGATTTCTCTCCTCAATTTGTAAACACAGTTGAAGAGGAAAAATCTGAAGAATTCTCAAATCAAGATCACCTGAAGGAGGTTTGTATCAGAGCTGTGGCGGCTTTACACAATGTAGCGGAATACACTGGCAGCTCCATGAATTTGTACTTCTCTCTCTCTCTGCCCATTTGAAGACGTCTGTTAGAAAAGGACAGCTGAGAGGCATTCATGTGACTTTTGCCCCTTCTTCTGTCTTTCTCTAAAACATCCATTCAAATGGGCAGAAAGAAAAAGAAAGACTAATTTAGATTTACTTACAAGGGAACAAGCAGCAACGTGGGGTGAAATCTTCACGCTCTCTCTTTCCCTTAAAATACCTGCCTTACAGCAGGACCATTTAGCGTGTTGGTTTCGGACAAGCAGCGGTGCCTGTTTCCGAGCTGAATCGAAGCGAATTGGTGAGTGGTTGATTTGCAAAAGTCAAAACTCCGCGCTGACCAGCCGCTCACCGATGCAGCTCAGAAGCAAGCACCGCTCCTAATTGAAACCCGATACTCAAAACAGTCCTGCTCTAGGTAATAAGGACATTATGAAGCTGTAGCTTTACCTTCCATCTTTTCCTTATCTTATTTGATGGATGTAGTGCGGGAAAGAGGGGATAGGGATAGAAGATTTCACCACACATCACTGGGAACAATACTTCAAGGGGAGTTGATATTTTCATTGAGTCGCAGAGCATCTAAGCGGACTCTCCACCTTTCGGGATGCATCTCGGAGTATAGAAAGAGCATTCAGGTCTAATCAGAACAACTGCAACTTCCTTCTATTTGTAGAGACAACACTAAACTTGCTCTGTTTACTCTAAAGGACAAAATCCACTCCGAGAGCTTGTTTCGAATCAAGCCACAGCTTTGTTACAATTCTTGCACACAGCGATTCCCTGAAGATCATGTTCAAATCTTGGACTTTACCTAGACCTAGCTATGTCATGAATCACAGCGGATACAATTTCACCATCAATAGAAAATCAAGCGTAACGTTGTTGAAATTGGATAATTTCTTCTTGGAAGAACTCTGGAATGCAAAAGTCTAATGTTAGAGCAGTTACTTGATTTCGATTTACTTCCGACCGTTCCCACACTTTTCTGTCTTACAAAAACTCTGAGGTGTTCTTGGCGCTAAAGCAATTAAGTAATAATTGATACTATTCTATGCGACAGAATCATTGAAAAATGAAAACACGTACCAAGATACTTCATTAGAAGCTCATTGAAGACAGATTTATTCACGAAAAGGATTGCCATTGTTCGGAAGATTGAGTTCCAAATTATCACTTTCACTTATCACAACTTATTATAATTATTGGTTGATACTTGTGATGAAATTTGCACGCTTTTTTCCGCCGTGCTTCGCTTCGGGAAACAAAAAAATAACAATAACATTCAGAGCCGGTGGCGGCCTCTATCAACAATAATAATTTTCATGAACTAAAATCATTCAGAAATCGACATCATCGTTACCAACTTTTGTGAAAAAGTAATCACTGCGCGAAATACATTGTGATGAATTGTGATTTATATCGTGCTACTGCTATGGACAAATGATAAAAAAAAAAGATTTGCTGTACCAAATATTCGATTTGACTCCCCTCATAACAGAAAGCTTACATCAATACGCGAAATGCTTATTCCGAATTCTTTAACAAAACAATGAAACTTTTTGCCTGTGGTTGGCTAACCACTTGTTCCTGTTCGAACTGTGAGCGCGCAATCTCTTTCCGTACTAAACTCCCCCCTTCCTATCTCATTTAAACTTTTGATTTGTCTTCCTTCTTCTTTTGAGTGTTCTTTTTTCTTCTTATCTCTCCTAATTATAGCTCTGAAAATAATCTATCTTTCCCGAGTTGTTTTCCTTGTATTAAAAGTTCATCCTAAATTTTACTTTTCTATCTTGAACTAAGATAAGGCCATTCTCCACGGAGGCGGAGGGTTGCCACTGTAGAGCCCGGTCAAGGTTATACGTTGCCTTTTGTCCTGTTGAACCCATGAAAGAGAGTAAACTGTTGGGTGTACGCCGTACGGCAAGTACCCTCACATTCACCAATTTTCATAGGAATCATAGGTTTAAATAGTGGCGTGTAGTACCAGCGGGCAAGAAAAGATTACCCTATCGGGGCATTACACGGTCCCGGGTGTCACAGGGGCACAACCTTAAAACAAATTTACTACAGTTCAAAAAAGGAATAAACTACAAAATACCCCATGATTAGAATGAGCTCTATTTCTAGATTTTAGTGCTCATACAAAGATTTTTAGAAAATATTTGTGATTTTTGTAACGATAAAAATTCGAAAAAAAAAAATCATGTTAAAGGTGAGAGTGCCTACTATCTGTATAGTGTATATCTAGGTTGTATTTTCTAATTTCTCGCCATTGCTCTTTAAAATGAAAAAAAGCAGGTAACGGGTGTCACGCTGTCCACTTTTACAGTTGTAAAAACCAATTAAATAACTTTTCTTTTTTTTTCAGTTTATTTCATGAACTTCAGTGAAATCATCACTAAATTAAGGTTTTTTATGAGATTTATTTTTATGAGAAAAGTTTTTATACCTGCGCTCTGGCTCTAAAATCAACCCCTTTATGGATGCTGAGTGTGACAAAAATATTGACTTTTCCTATTTTACGGGACAAAGCAGTTGAAATCAACGAAATTTTAAGTCAACAATTTTTCTGAAGTGTCATTTTTTTGGTATTCATAGCTTCTTTATGTTTTTATATTTTTTGTGAAGGTAGGTTTTACAAAAAAAATAAATAAATACACTTTTACCCCCAGGCTCACTTTTGTATGGAATGACCCTATTCCCTATTGAGATTAGGCAAGATTTTTTTAATTAATCAAAATCACCCTACATATACCTACCTACTGATTTTGAATATCTTCTCTAGGAAGTGGAGAACACGCGGCTTTTTCTATGAGAAGTATCTACTATACATACTCGTCGCAGTACAAATTGCCTGCATTAATAAAATGTCCGCCGAACGTTACTTGCTTTAAAACAAAATGCAACGTTGCCGCAGTTAACATGATTTGCCACTGATAAGAGCTGAGATGCAATTATTAATACTTTTTCTTGGATTTTACGTTCTGCGGACATTTGCGCTACATAAGACCAAGAGCGCTACTATTAGTTGAACAAGATAAAAGGTCTCAAAAGCTTCATTAAAAGTGTGGAATTGCAATCGTACGCTCTGAAAACGTAGAGGAAGTCCTCGAATAGCTATTTCTATTCACTTTTCCTCTATCGAAATGAATTTTTCCAAAAAACTCAGTGTTTTGATGAATTTGAGGTTATGTTCTAGGAAAGCTAGGTTCAAGAGGAATTAATGAAAATTCGCTCCCAAAGCTATCAAATTCGAAGTCAGCGTTCAAAATTGAGGCAAGGAAACAACATTTTCAAAGATTTTTGAGAGAAAATTTTTAAAGTTTATGTTTGTTTTGATAGCGCAAATGTCTGCAGACCCACTCACTTTAAATTCTTCAGTGGAAATATAAACAAAGTCTGTATGGCGCTGCGCGGCGGGAGCGGCGCAGCGTAGCGTTTAAATCGAGTCGACTTGGCTCACCCCCTTGTAAGACGCCATGTTACGTTTCGGGCTTGGTAGTTCGTAATAGGTCAGTGCCACTGGGTGACTTGAACGGCCGGTATGAAAGAATTGGATCGGACCCCAATGATCCTCTTCCTAACGTAAGTCTATTCTCCCATTTAAAATAACATCGCTTATACCCAAGAAGAACAGGGGAGGGGGGAAGTTTTGAGTCATTTGCCATGTTGGCTTCAGGAAGACCTCGTGGTGAACAGGTGTGCTCGTAAGTCTATTTTCGTAATCAAAATAACATCGTTGATATCCCGGAAGAGTAGATGGGAAGATTTAAGAGCCCTTTGCGTGTCATTTTATCGATGTAACTTGGTTGCCAAACATCCAAAGCTTAGCTGAGCATATGGTCCACTCAAAAACTCTGATAATTTATCATAAGAAAATGAAACAATGGAGCTGTTGCAAACTTTTGCTACAGGCTTATTAATAGTTGATTACGGGGTTATACCCTGTAAAAATAACGATTAGCGCACTAAAAAATCACGAAATCCACTCCTAAACTCACAAAATTCTTTTAAATGCGAGACCGTAATGGCGGCCGAGGCCGCGGTTTTCTTATGGCAATTGTATGCTTCTTCTTCTTCTTGTGTGGTGTTGCGAGAACACCTCGTGTAGATGGCGCTGATTGAAGATAGGGAACCCCAATGAAAACCGCGGCCCCGGTCGCCATTACGGTCTTGCGTTTAAAAGCATTTTGTGAGTTTAGGAATGAATTTCGTGATTTTTTAGTGCGCTAATCGTTATTTTTACAGGGTATTACCCCATTATCAACTATTAATAAGCCTGTAGCAAAAAATTGCAACAGCTCCATTTCTCAGTATTTTCTCACTTTAATCGTTGTGGAATATGTTTCCACAATTTTGTCTTTGGACATAAATTGGCCATTAAAAAGTTTGAACCACTCATTGAGACTGGCTAAACATATTTGTTGTGTGATAAATACATAATTATCTATTGAGAGCAACAATTTGGTTTATGCTTTGGTTTTCGCTATACATGTGAATTATTAAATTTGAACATAAAATTTTGGACCAATCGTAATTTAGATAAATGTTTCTATAATTTGATTTTAGAAAGTAAATATTGACTCTAGAAAGTTTTTTCAACCAAAAAACAACGACTTTTCATGGCTGGAATAATCCATGTTTCGTTCCAGTGTGTGCCAATGACGCCGAAGTGTTTGGTTGGAGTACGTTGCACGCGTCTTCAGATCATAAATCTACGCTTAGAAACGTGACCAACGAGCAGACCTGCCTTTTTGGTGGGCTTTTAATCACTGACAAGACGCAGGGCTCTCTAAACGTCCCCTCTGCTGTTCCGGGGCACCGTCAATGTTCTTTTAAATGGGAAAACAAACTTACGAGCAGACCAGTCTTTATGGTGGGCTTTAAATCGCTGACAAGGCGCAGGGCTCTCGCGACGTCCCCACTGCTCTTCCGGTGCACCGTCCAATGTTATTTTAAATGGGAAAACAAACTTACGAGCAGACCGTCTTTTTGGTGGGCTTTCAATCCTGACAAGGGGGGCTCTCACAACGTCCCCCTGCTCTTCCGGGGCCCCCAATGTCATTTTAAATGGGAAAACAAACTTACGAGCAGACCAGTCTTTTGGTGGGCTTTAAACTGACAAGGCCGGGCTCTCCACTCCCCCCTGCTTTCCGGGGCACCCCCAATGTTATTTTAAATGGGAAAACAACTTACGAGCAGACCGTCTTTTTGGTGGGCTTTCAACCCTGACAAGGCGGGGGGCTCTCACAACGTCCCCCTGCTCTTCCGGGGCCCCAATTTTATTTTAAAGGGGAAAAACAAACTTACGAGCAGACCAGTCTTTTTGGTGGGCTTTCAATCTGACAAGGGGGGGCTCTCACAACGTCCCCCTGCTCTTCCGGGGCCCCCCAATTTTATTTTAAAGGGGAAAACAACTTACGAGCAGACCAGTCTTTTTGGTGGGTTTCAATCGTTGAAAAGGGCCCAGGGCTCTCACAACTCCCCGCTGCTCTTCCGGGGCCCCAATGTATTTTAAATGGGAAAACAAACTTACGAGCAGACCAGTCTTTTTGGTGGGCTTTCAATCGTGACAAGGCAGGGCTCTCACAACGTCCCCGCTTCTTCCGGGGGCACCCAATGTTATTTTAAATGGGAAAACAACTTACGAGCAGACCAGTTTTTTTGGGTGGGCTTTCAATCGCTGAAAGGGGAGGGCTCTCAAAACGTCCCCGCTGCTCTTCCGGGGCCCCAATGTCATTTTAAATGGGAAAACAAACTTACGAGCAGACCAGTCTTTTTGGTGGGCTTTCAATCGTTGACAAGGCACAGGGCTCTCACAACGTCCCCGCTGCTCTTCCGGGGCACCGTCAATGTTATTTTAAATGGGAAAACAGACTTACGAGCAGACCAGTCTTTTTGGTGGGCTTTCAATCGCTGACAAGGCGGAGGGCTCTACAACGTCCCCCTGCTCTTCCGGGCACCCCCAATGTATTTTAAAGGGGAAAACAAACTTACGAGCAGACCAGTCTTTTTGGTGGGCTTTCAATCGTTGACAAGGCACAGGGCTCTCACAACGTCCCCGCTGCTGTTCCGGGGCACCGTCAATGTTATTTTAAATGGGAAAACAGACTTACGAGAGACCAGTCTTTTTGGTGTGCTTTCAATCGCTGACAAGGCGCAGGGCTCTCACAACGTCCCCGCTGCTCTTCCGGGGCGCTCCCAATGTCATTTTAAAGGGAAAACAAACTTACGAGCAGACCAGTCTTTTTGGTGGGCTTTCAATCGTTTACAAGGCACAAGGCTCTCACAACGTCCCCGCTGCTCTTCCGGGGCACCGTCAATGTTATTTTAAATGGGAAAACAGACTTACGAGCAGACCAGTCTTTTTGGTGGGCTTTCAATCGCTGACAAGGCGGAGGGCTCTCACAACGTCCCCGCTGCTCTTCCGGGGCGCTCCCAATGTCATTTTAAATGGGAAAACAAACTTACGAGCAGACCAGTCTTTTTGGTGGGCTTTCAAACGTTGACAAGGCACAGGGCTCTCACAACGTCCCCGCTGCTGTTCCGGGGCACCGTCAATGTTATTTTAAATGCGAAAACAGACTTACGAGCAGACCAGTCTTTTTGGTGGGCTTTCAATCGCTGACAAGGCGGAGGGCTCTCACATTGTCCCCGCTGCTCTTCCCGTGCACCCCCAATGTCATTTTAAATGGGAAAACAAACTTACGAGCAGACCAGTCTTTTTGGTGGGCTTTCAATCGCTGACAAGGCGGAGGGCTCTCACAACGTCCCCGCTGCTCTTCCGGGGCACCGTCAATGTTATTTTAAATGGGAAAACAGACTTACGAGCAGACCAGTCTTTTTGGTGGGCTTTCAATCGCTGACAAGGCGGAGGGCTCTGACAACGTCCCCTCTGCTCTTCCGGTGCACCCCCAATGTTATTTTAAATGGTAAAACAGACTTACGAGCAGACCAGTCTTTTTGGTGGGCTTTCAATCGTTGACAAGGCGCAGGGCTCTCACAACGTCTCCGCTGCTCTTCCCGTGCACCCCCAATGTTATTTTAAATGAGAAAACAGACTTACGAGCAGACCAGTCTTTTTGGTGGGCTTTCAATCGTTGACATGGCACAGGGCTCTCACAACGTCCCCGCTGCTCTTCCGGGGCACCGTCAATGTTATTGATGTTGGGGGAGAGAGAGAGAGAGGGAGAGAGAGAGAGATTCCTGTATCCACCAATGCCATTTCCTGTGATTGATTTAAACGGAATTGTTAAGTGTGGCTCAATAGGTATTTTAACGTGAGCGTCTCATCAGCAGTAATCGCGTGCTCCTATTAAATCAAGCATAAACTATAGATTTCTCTTTTCTGACGAGTTCTCCGGAAAAAGATCATTGACCTATTCATACATGAGCCAAATCGGTCATTTGACTCAGGGGCTGATGCGGTGCATTCAAAGCGTTTCGTGTCAATTCGCCATTTCGTCCATTTAAGCCCGTGTAAAATACGGTTTTGGCGAGGTTCACTATATGCATCTTCGTCCTTCAATGAAGCTGTTGGACACTTTCGATGTAAGCGATTTAAGGGTCAATTCAGGAGCAAAAACCTGCAAAAATAACGATGGTCGCGCAAAAAAATTCACGAAATTCACTCCGCAACTCATTAATTTGAATTTAAACTCTTAAAGGCCAAGCCCGACTTTACTCGTTTTTCTCCTCGAGTGTATATCACATTGTTTTACTTACTCATAATTCCAGATAAACGCAAATATAGATGCTAAATTACAATACATAAGGTCTCGCCGGGCGCCTTCTATTTGCCGTATAGGCAATTCCAACTCCACCGAGTACGAACAGTTAACTACCTTCCCTCTAGGTACGGAGGTGTGGTTTTATCTTGAACTAATCTGGTCCTTAAAGGGCTAAATACGCGAGCGTGATGACGGCGTATGTCACTAATAATGAGTATTTTTGAATTACAAAATCAAAGTTTTTTTTGTTAAACTATTAAAATTATGACAAACACGAAAACTGGTCTGCAATAAAAAATATTAAAAAAAAAATTAACTGGCATGGTGATGGGTGATTTATACTAATTTTGGGTCGCTGAATCCAAAAATGATGACCTCGGGTTTTTTGGTATGCCTCCGTTTTCGAGTTTTCGTAATGCCAAGTGGCGCTTTAGTGAAATCAGCTCATTTCAACCTCTATTTGTGGTACATAAGGGGTTGAACTCGAAAATGGAGGCATACAAAAAACCGAGGTCATTTTTGGATTCAGCGATCCAAAATTAGTAAGAATCACCCACCAGCATGCCAGTTTTTATAATTTTTTTTCTCTCTTTTTTCAGACAAGTAAAATCAGCCCATTTTAACCAGTATTTTGTGGTACATTAAGGGCTGAACTCAAAAACGGAAGCATTAAAAAAAAAAAAAAAAAAACCAAGGCCATTTTTGGATTCAGCGACCACCTGATTTTGGCACCTGCAAGATGTTATGGTAAACTTGACCAGAAGTATGGTACATTTACCGATACTTTGAGTAAATTCGACATGCAATCAGGGAACATCACCTAGTACCTAGTCAAAACATAGTAAACTTCTGGTTAACGCTACCATAACATCTAGCAGGTGCCAAAATCAGGTATCCGTCTAGTTATTTTCACCGTAGTTTTTTTCCGTGATAGGTACACTAAAAAATCACAAAATTCACTTTCAAAATTGAGTTGAATGGTGGAGAGACGCAGGTATCATGGGAGATTCATATCTAAATTGCGACATATCTTCTTTGTTTCCGTAGAGAAAAGGACAAATTAGACAGGAATCTCCCATGATACCATCGTCTCTCCGCCATTACGATCTTGTAGTTAAGACAGCTATGTGAGTTTATTACTGAATTTTACTCGTTCTCATTGCGCGCTTTTCGTGATTTTCGCTGGTTTTTACATTAGATTGGACCATTCATTTACTCACAGCAAAACTTTGCAAGAGCCCCATTCTTGCGTAAAAATAGACACATAGCGGTCCTTTCTGTTTGACTTGCACAAGTAAGGATTTGAATCATGTGTAGCCCATGATTGCGCTAAAAAATCTTAATTAAAATAAATACAGTTATTTCTCAGGCGCCTGGCCCTCAGAACGTTGCGCCCTCGGGTGGTCGCCTAGTCTGCCCCCCCACCCCACCATGGACCGGCCTTGCTTAAATCGCTCACAGCAAAAATGTGCCCCACTCATTGGGAACGAGCCCCATTTCCAATAAGTATGTATTTTTCACCAAAGACAATCTCGTTAAACCAAAAAAATCAATACGAAAATTGAAATTACAGGTAGCGCCCTTTGAATGGAAAACACATGATACGTATTGTTTTACAAAATTTTCTGCATGTACAAGGGCGTAGCTAGAAAAATTGTCTTGGAGGAGGCCATGTTTGGAAACCCTAAAAGAGGGAGGGGGAGGGGGTGCGACCCCCTCCGCGGAAAATGTTGGCAATTTAGCCGCTCTAAGACGTGATTTCAGACTGTCTCCACCTCATTAATGATAAGAACATTAACATGAGCGTAAAGTGTCTTTTAAGTTCCTTTGCCAAAGAAAAAAAAAAATTATCTAATTAGAAAAAAAACTAATCTTACAATTTTATTTTTTCCTAATCGTAAATTTAAATAATAATAACATCGTTGAATACGAAATAAAGGGAGAAGGGAAATGAAGGACCTTCTCGATGTACTCTGTTTAACAGTGGCGTAGCGTCATTCAGGCTAAGGGAGGCTGAAGCCCCCCCCCCCCCCCCAATAATTTTTGGACGAAGTGATAAAATTTATAAATTAGGGTAAGGAGCAAAAAAAAAAAAAAAGGTTCAGCCCCCCCCCCCCCCCCCCCAATATTGGACCCCACGCTACGCCACTGCTGTTTAAACAACACAAGTAAAAATACTGCAATACTGCATGCCTATTAACAGTGCATTATTATTTCGTTTTGCGTTTTACAATATCTTTTTTTCATTCATTATCGCTGCATTTTTTTTCAACATCAGATTTTCTGGGGGGGGGGGGCTGGCCCTCCCTGGCCCCATAGTAGCTACGCCCATGTGCCAGTGTCGCAGTACAGTTCGGTCTGTTTTTTTAAAGTTAGTTTTGTTAGTTCAAAAGTTTTATAACTGACCCTTTCAGACCTGACATTTGTTTGTTTGTTTAGAAACGGAGTTTTGACCAACATGGTTGATCTTAGCGCTGTTTCCTCATCTAAATTGATGCGCACATCATTATTTATGTTTCTCATAAGATTCAGTGTTATTAAGACATACATTATAATGTACACCAGGTCTGAAAGGGTTAAATTAAGTCAAATCAAATATAGACCAACCTTGTCTGCGATATTTTCTAGGAAACAGTGCCGGTTACCAAATCCTTCGGCGGCCAAACACACACGTTCACCGGTGGCTGTGCATGACAAGCACACCATGTCTTCCTGGAATCAAAAAGTAACACGCATGTACCACTTTGTAAACATTACAGGAATAGAGAGTAAGATTTAAGAATAACTAATCTCAATTCGTATCAGAGGACTTCCTCCTGTTACTAGCTGGAGACTGTTTCAGGGATGATTTCATTGGGAAAGTCGGCTAATTCGCCTGTCCACCGTTGAACTTAACCTTGAAATTCGTTCAGGCGGTCGATTCCTTTCAAATGCGTTAAACGTCGTGTCGGTACTTTCTAGCAAAACCTCCATCAATGTGTGTAATCTATAGATAGGTGGGAGCAGGGCTTGGGAGCTGGAGCCGTGGTGAGATCTGAACTTTATGTTCTGCTCGGCAGAAAACTGTGGGATTACTGAAATGAGTTGCAATTTCTCATTCAAGTACTGAATCCAACGGCTCTTGCACCAACAAAATTTTATTTTAAAAATTTGGTTTGAAGTTATTGCCTTGGGATCTCTTAGGGAGCACGGCTCCCAAAAAGTGCTCCTTAAGGGGAGTCGGACGGCCTATCTCAGCCCATATGTTAAACCAACATTTTCTCAGGAACTATTCAACCGATTTTCAAAAACCTTGGCTTGTTTGATTCGTCTCATTGTCTTGCACACTTTAATACAAGGTTTAAAAAAAATTAAATTTTGAAAGTGTTATGATTTTTTAAAATTTAGATCCAAAAATTAATTATTTTTGGACACTTGGAGGCTCATAAAAGTTGAGCAGAACAGAATTTTGAAAAAAAATCCAGTGTTAAATTGTGCAAGGCGTAAAGACGAATCAAACAAGCCAAAGTTTTTCAAAATCGGTTGCGTAGGTCCTGAGTAAATGTACCTCTTGTGTGAAAAAACACAAACTCGGGGAAAACACAATTTAAAAATTCCGAAAAAAAAAACATTTTAAACGCATAATGCACTTAACATTGTTTTTCTTTTTTTAATGAAATAATTCTTACAGAGTAGACTACTCATCAAAAATAAGTGAACTTGGTTTTAAATTCAAGCTGATGATGTATGGAACAAGGTTAGCTGAAAAAACGAATTTTCATAATTATTTTGACCGAAATCCTCGTCCGACTCGACTCCCCTTAAGGAGCTCCCAACGCAATAACTTGAAACCGAATCTTTGAAATCAAGTTCTGTTGGTGCAAGAGTATTTGGATTCAGTATTTAAATGAGAAATTGTAACTCATTTTAGTAGTCCAACAGTTTTCTGCTGAGCAGTACATAAAATTCAGATCTATTTACGGCTGCGGCTCCCAAGCCCTGGGTGGGAGGAAGACCTGAATGATTCAATGCAGTGTGGACGCTGTGAGATAAGTCTTCCTACACGGCCGATATGGAATTGCGTCTGATCAAAATGAAGGCGCAGTAGACTGTTTTAGAGAGAGAGAGAGGGGGAGAGAGAGAGAGAGAGAAAGAGAGAGAAGGAGAGAGAGAAAGAGAGAGAGAGAGAGTGGATTAATTGATTTGCTATCTTCCCAATGTTAATTTTTCGACTCCTCTGGAATTCCATGCGTCGCGTCGTGTTGGCTCTCTCTATACAATATTTTCATCCAGGGGCTTTACTCTCCGACTTTATTTTGTACTCGGGATTCGGCAATTTTTTTAAATCGTTGTTATAGATGTGGAAGATTTTTTTTTCCTCTCTCGAAAATCAAGGATGACCTTGTTTAATCATCCAACAAAGTAACCGAAAATAATATTTCAATTTGTAAATCAGCGTAGATAACACTTAAATTGGAGTTTTAAAATTGCCCGCTATACCCGAGTTTTCAATAAAAATCAGCGAGAGTTACGGTGCTCCCGTTCGTGTATATTAAATGACATTTTTTTGATTCACCAATGATTCAACCAGTTGAGGAAAGATTGCGCAGTTGTTCAGTTCAGTTCATTTCATGACTGTAATGGACGAAAATACTCGCTTCTGTAATCTTTCCTTAATAGGTGCAATCGCTGTTAAATTAATATTATATACGCAGGCACAATGTTGAAAGTCATCAACGACTCCACCGATTGAAGAAAGATTGCAGGTAAGAGTTTTTTCATGCATCACGGCCATACACTAAACTTAAAAGTGCAATATTTTCTCAACCGGTGAAATCATCGGTGAATTGAAAAATATCATTATAAATATACACGGAACGGGCAGCTCTGGAGCGAGTTATATACTTAGTGGCGTAGCGTGCGCAATTCGGCAACGTTGTATCGCGTCCATTTAAACCTACGTGAAAGGTCGAATGCGAAGGTGTTCACCGACCAAACAGTTCGATATTTTTCACGGGTTTAGATGGACGAGCGCGTAGATGGATTGTATAAAAGAGCTGACGCGAAAGAATATTTGTTTCTTTCCGAGCGAAGTCGTCAGCCATGAATAGTGACACTAAAAGGGTCTATCTATATGACGGGAAACTATCTGGGGTTTACAGCATTTAGTTTCAAACTTTCAGAACAACCCTGCAAAAAAGTTTTTATCTCTCCAACATACTTTCATCAAAGCTGCAGAAAGAATTCGAGGGATGAGTTGAGATCTGAAAAATTCGCGTTTTCGGACTCTTCCAATCCACTCGATCTACGTTATAGCGATCAATTTAAACAAGCGCCTTCAATACTCTCTTAACGCAATTTGATGTACGTTTACTTACTGGAATTGCATTCTTACCACAGAAAGGCAAACATGGACTCTCTCGAAAACAATAGCGTTGGGCTTCAATCTAGTTTCCTGTAAACTATCTTCAAACGCTTGGAGCTTACTATCGCAAGTAGATTTTTAAAACTTTTCTGTCCAATGCAAACATTTCCATTGAAAATTTATTTTTTTATTTTTCTTAATTGACCCAAAAGGTCTGAGGTTTTTGATTCAGCTGGAGTTTTCGTTGAATGATCCAATCGTGGAAGATTTCATTGAGCCGAATCGTTCTTTGTTGGAAATCTTTGTCTGATATCGATCGATTTTTCAAATTAATAAAATAGAGTCGTCTGGAAATGTGTTGTACTATCGACGAATTAAAGTTTGTCGCGAGATTTTTAACGAGCTAAGTTTCGCCTTCAAGGTTCACTTTCGGCCACTCTTCATACTCCTCACACCTTGCAGGCGAGAGGCCAGAGCGGGTGGGGCAGATAAGCCGTTGCAGATCAGGCCCACACTCACACCCATAACTAATGTGTGTAGATCTCGCTTCAATCTTTAATTCGTCGATAGTACTTTCTGGAAAGTGCAAGCCGAGTTTTTGCCGAGTTTTTTCGGGAGGTGTCTAATATGCGGATTTAGGCTTTTGGAAGTAGCGCTCAAGAATCTGACTATTTGTAACTTCGTATGAAACGAAGATTGATTTGAATTCACAGTCAATAAACGATCACGAAATGATTCACGTATTGAACTTGCTTTTGAACCACCTATCAAAATTAACTATCAACACGTAAGTGGTGAAAACCGTTTATAAACGTTTTGCCATTGGCGGTCAAGTTCGTTTATAAACGTCATTCTTAATTGTACGCGTATTAAGTTAGCGGACGTTAAAAAACGTCCACATAATTGGTCGACGGGTTGCATAGGGGTATGTAGTGTCCAAAAAATCCACTAAGGCGAAGCACATCTCCAAAAAAAAAAAAAAAAAAAAAAAAAAATCCGACCGAAAATATTGGCCGACCACTTAAGTGTTAATAAGCCTGTAGCAAAGGTTTGCAACAGCTCCAATATCCCAGAAATACAACACTCCTATTTGTCAACTCTGTATATTGGTTCAATTGGATAGATTTGGCAACATGGAAAACGCAGATCAGAGGAATGCTCAAACGTGTCCGGCACTTTGTGACCCATATATTTATGCGTGCCCAGTGAATCAAACTTGAAATAAAATTCTTTATTTAGAGAAAAAAGAAGGCGAAAAATTGGCACGCTCCCAAGTCGAGTCTCGAGTTCCTTAATAATTGATGGCGATGTGGAAGGGATTCGTGTACTCTGCGGTGTTGTCGCGTCGATTGAAGAATATATCTCGACTCGCTTTGTACTGGGGCAGTTGCTAATTTTTGCTGCGGTAAACTATTAAACAGTTATTTCTTGAATTCTTGAGTAAAATCTAGCGGAAATGACGATGAGCATATTAAAAAATTAAGAAATTCTCTCACAGACTCACAAAATGACTTTAAAATTTAAAGCGTATTGACGGAGCTATATAAATGTACGCAGGACGCAGGTACCATCATGGATGATTCCTATCTAATTTGACGCCTCTCCGCTGAGAATGTTTAGCTGTACACCAAATAATTCAGCGGAGAGGCTCAACATAAAGAGAGTGACTTATTGTTATAGAGGTAGTTTCAGAAGTGTAGGCGGACCAAAACCATAATCTTTGTCGAATTTTCAACTTTCATTCCTTCAAATCAATACCGAATTTGCTACTGACTTTATTCTTTTGTGTTTAAAGTTTCCCTCATTGAAAAGTGAACACTCAATTTCATTTTTATTCATTTTCATCGAGTAATATCAGAAATAATGTTGACAAATTCCAAAGATTATCGGTCTAGGTCCGCCTGCCCTTCTGAAACTACCTCTAGACAGGAATCGCTCTGTGACACAGCCTGCATAGCTCCACCATCCTCGCTGTTATTGTTAGTGGCGGAGCTGGAGCTATCCTCAGGTGGGTGTCACGGAGGGTTCCTGTATATTGTATCGCATAATCGGTGGATACGCATGCTCGAAAATCCACGAAAACGCTGTTTTGAGCTGTTTCGAGTATAATAAGCGGTAGGTGTACCCTCCCAGGGGTGTTTTCTGACTGGGCCTGTGCGGCGACCGCCGCTTATGATAATTTGTGTTTCTCTCACTTTAGAAACACACTGAGGAAAGTCTCAAATTAGACAGCAATCTCCCATACTTAGTATACCTGCGTGTAGCTCCATCATAATGCCTTAAACTTTAAAATCATTTTCCGAGTCTGTGAGTAAATTTCCGAATTTTTAATGTGCTCATCGTATTTTCCTCTGGATTTTACTCAAGAATTAACTTTTAAATCACTTATGTAGCAAAATTTAGCAACAGCCCCATAGTTAATTCTCGAGTGAAATCCCGCGTTAATTATACGATGATTATACAGTTATTATATATTATACGATTAAAAAACTACGAAATTCCACTCGCACAGACTTACGAAAATATTTTGAAGTTAAGGCAAAGTGGCGGAACCACGTAGAGGCTTCATGGGAGATTCTTATCTAATTTGAGACTTCTTTCCATTTGTTTCTTTAGAGGCAGGGAGGGAGAGAGAGAGAGTGAGAGAGAGAGAGAGAGAGAGAGAGAGAGAGAGGGAGAGAGAGGGAGAGAGAGGGAGAGTGAGGGGGGGTAGAGAGAGGGAAAGACAAATCACAGAAAAATCCCCAATGACACTTACGTAGCTCCGCCGTTTAAGAGAAAAGATGGTGGAGCTATTCATGTATTATTAGAGATCTAATAATAATCCTATCTAATTTGTCTCTTTCTCTCATTCTAGAGAAGCACACAGTGACAAGTATGAAATAAGATAGAAATTCTCATTGTATTTGCCAAAGTTGGGCAAATGAGAGTGGTAATCGATTATACGATTACCGCGAGTAATCATAATCGTCGTTTTTTCGGAGGGTGATTTTATAGCAATCAAAGCTGATTTTTTACAAGCCACCCATCATATTAGTTTGCAGAAGAACTAGATCTGATCGAAAATACTCTAAAGTTTTCTATTTATCAGTGGAAATATACATTTAATTGCCATCCAAAGGTTTGACGATTACCGATTACCATGAGCGTGTAATCGATTACACCCCTATTTGCCCAACTCTGGTATCTGCGCAGTTCCGTCATTAAGTTTTAAACTTCAAAGTCGCTTTGTGAGTCTGTAAGGAAATTTTGCAGTTTTTTAATGTGCTTTAATTTTCGCTGGTTTTTTCGCAATAATGGGGCTCTTGCAAACTTTTGCTGTAGGGGATTGAAGAAGTGATTCTTACATAAAAAACCTGTACTTAAAAATGACGATGAGTACACTAAATAATCACGAAATTCACTCTCAGAATCGGGCTTAATGGCGGAGAGACGCAGGTATCATGGGAGATTCCTATCTAAAATGAGACAACAAGACATATCTCTGTGTTTCCGTAGAGAAAGTGACAGATTAGACAGGAATTTCCCATGATACCTGCGTTGAAGCGCCATTACGATCTTGCCGTTATGGCAGTTATGTGAGTTTATTTCTGAATTTTAGACTTTCTCAGTGTGATTTTCGTGATTTTCGCTGGTTTTTACATCAGATTGGATTCTTCATAAGCTCACAGCAAAAGTTTGCAAAAGCCCCATTAACTGTTTAATCGCTTGTAGAAAAAGTTATCAAGAGCCCCATTGCTTACTTAAAAAAAAAAAAAAAAAAAAAAAAAAAAAATCAAGAATTTTATCGTCGATGGTGGCAACGCTGTGCGCGTTTGAATAAACACGCGGAAGGTGAGATTGCAGACAGAAACAGTCCGAACTGTCTGAGTTCAAACGGGATGCCAAAGTCGGGATTTTTTTTCTTTATTTTTTTTCTTCTCACAGTTCAATCTCCCCTGTGAATCCCCGTCCCTCCATCCCTACGTCCCTTGTCCCGTGATTTTGTTCACTTTCGAGAGCGAAAAATGTACAAGCCTACAAGCTCGCTCGATGCGATAAACCCTCATGCTTCATGCAATCGGAATAAACTCCGCTTCAGTTCTCTTCCTTCTTTTTCGTTTTTTTCTTTTTCTTTTGTCTTTTGTCTTTTCGTTTCGTCTGATATCTAGCATTAACGCGAATCAAGCTGAAAAAAGCAATTTAATTGGCCAGATGTGCTCTAATGATGTAGAGCTACTGTTTTGTGTATACGTCGCAGCAGTAGCGCACCGAGAGTTTCTTCATCTCTCTCTTTTCTCCATTAAAAAACGTATGTTAGACAAGAGTGGATAAGGGGATAAAACCCACTCTTTCTGTCCTTTTCCTACTTATACATTCCAATGGGAACTGAGAGAGATGGAAGAGATCCTGGTTGCGCCAGTGTGTCGCGGGCAAATCGCAATCTGCTTAGGCAAATCCAGTGGCGTCGCATGCAATTTGGCAACAATGTATTCTATCCATTTAAACTCATGTAAAAGATCGAATTCAGGGGTTGCACAGTGCACAA
Source organism: Trialeurodes vaporariorum (assembly GCA_011764245.1). Lineage (NCBI taxonomy): Eukaryota > Metazoa > Arthropoda > Insecta > Hemiptera > Aleyrodidae > Trialeurodes > Trialeurodes vaporariorum. The sequence continues at coordinate 16,164,861 of VMOF01000035.1, forward strand.
GGAAAATTCGATATATTTAATGAGTTTAAATGGAGCAGTTGCATTGTTGCCAGATGGCAAGCGACGCCACTAGGCAAATCGCAAGCAGCTTTATTTACTATCAGAAAAAATTCAGATCAAGTGTAATGGTGACTTACAAAATAATTGTATCGAAATTTACTGTAGCTCATTTGAAAGCTAATAAGCTGACAAAAATGCTGATTCCATCAGATTTGGTTCGTTTTGATTTTGTAGTTCTTGACCTACGGTGTTTTAAATGAAGTTTTTTAGACCACTGTATTCTGATAGTAAATAAGTGGCTTGCTCTTTGCCTAGGCAAATCGCAAGCCTATTGCGATTTGCCTGCAACATGAATAAATGTTAACGCCCCGATCGCGTAATTGCTCATTCTGCGGAATACTTACTGCCCCGTTTGCGGAATGAAGTAGTGTGGTGATAAAAACAAATCAAAAAATCTTATTCCATAGAAAAGAAAAGGTTGTCTATTGATAAACATAATTAACGAGTCATGTTCAGTGGCGAAGCGTGCAATTCGGCAACGTTGTATTGCGTTCATTTCCATACAGCAAAATTTTGCCAGAGCCCCATCGTGAGGTAAAACAACTCATAAGAAACAAAAATATTTCAAACTTCACAGTATACATTTTCTTAGGATGAGCGTCGAGCAGGGCATATAATCTGTTTTATATGTCTTTTTTCCAAAGAACTCTTCAATTGTTACAGAAATGGCATTATTAAAACGTTTAAAGCTACCAAACGGGTAAGTAAATTTCTGTCAAAAGTGTTTGTTTTAGCAAGTTAAACAAAAACAAACCGCGAAAAAAATCATTAGTATTATTACTTGTCTGAGAAACGCTGAATGCGCCTTCAATTTCAAATGATACCAAACCATATCCGGAACGTCGAAATAGTTACATACCGTGTAAAACAGGAGTTGACCGCGACTCAGCGCTTGACATGAACAAGGGGAATTTGTATTCGGAGTCTAGTTTAACGGTGATGAGTTTTTTGTTTTTTGTTTAAAACATTCAACATTTATAAATAATGTTTAATTAATATCAAGTGCTACGTGAATCACTAAAAATACTAAAAGCAGACAATAGCAGACATGCATGTCCACTTTTTTTCCGAAATTGAGTTAAGCCCGGAATATTATCGACCATACGGACAAGTATCTTAAATTAAAAATTCAGACATGTCCAGTGACTGCAAGTACCTCAAAAAGCCTGCCAAAGTTTACGTTAACGGTTAAACTACACGGTTTTTTGTCTCTCCTATAAAAGGTTTTGTGGACATGTCTGCTTTTAGTATTTCGATTCATGTGTAAATCAACGGTAACAGAAACTTTCGCTGACGTCGATTATTCTCGCGCATGTAGCCATATCGAATTTAGTGTGTTGAGCTGTTGACTGGTATAAGACAGTTTGTCCAATGCTTTTCTCGTCCAAAGTATAATTTTGTCCAATTTTCTTTGGCCCAGTTATTCCGCCCATGATTTTTTTGCCAACTATTTTTTGTCCAGTAGTTTTTTGGTCCAATCAAAAACCAAAAAATGGTTTTGATTTTTTGTTTGGTTTTTTGGTTTTTGGGTTTGGTAGTTTGGTTTTGGTTTGGACTGTTTGGAGTGGTTCTTGGTTTTTTGGATCTATGAATCCATAGTTACTTTGCTCAATGTTTTGGAAATTCCAATTCTAATGTCCAAAAGTAGATATAGTGTATATTTGGAAACATTCGTCCAATGTCCTCCCAAAAATTGTATTATCTTTCAACAACCGATAATTGAATGCATTTCCTCTTTATACATAATGGGTAATGCATTATTTCACTTGAAACAAAATTCTTTAAAATTTCGAATTTTGATTTCTTGATCAAATGATCAAATGATTTTTTTTTTTTTTTTTTTTTTTTTTTTTTTTTTTTTTTTTTTGGGGGCAAAAACTATTAAGGTCCAATTTTTACTTTTGACTCATTATATATTCCATCCATTTGTGTATAGAAGCAAAGTTTGCCACCGGCCGACCAATTTAATTCCACGTTATTACATGTACTGCTTATGAGGATGAACAATTTTACTATAACAATTAATTGCTCTTAACTGACTTAATCACCCAATCAACGAACAGCTTATCATTTCTTTGATATTATAATCTCGGTTAGGTTAGCTACAAACTAAATGTTTGGTATTCTGACGTAAAATCTCCGTGAAAAATTCACTCGTTACAGCCTCCCACTTCTAATTTTCCAATATAATATTCAATTATTTGCAAAGGGGTTTTCTTTGGTTTCTTATTAGATCCATGACCCAGTGGTGGCTCGTGCATTATGGCAACAATGTTTTCTCTCCATTTGAATCTATGTAAAATAATCGATTGCAGATGAAGCGCCGCTTCACTATCAAATCGATTGTTTTGAATGGAATCATATGGAGGGAAAACATTGATGTCATATTGCTCGAGCCGCCGCTGACGCCATGACCTCTTAGAGCAGAGACTCGGCCTCGTTGTTTGGAGAGCGAGGGGAAAAGAGAGAAAATTGAAGAGGAAGCCAGAGAGGCCCATGATTTATCAGGAGCGCTCTACCCGAGAAATAACCATTAAGACGGTATAACGAGTATTACAGTAAAGATCAGACCTGTTGGTTTATGAACCCTTTTTCTATCTACCGCCACAATGGCAGTGTTGTCGGATTTGGGATTAAAACCCGTTGGGAATTCGAAAGTATTCTTACTCAACCGTTTTCATTTGGACATTTGGAGAATAGAAATAAAGTATCTTCGAGCTATAACTAAGTGTATAGAGGGGTTTTCTGGACGTGCTCTTGAGGCACCACGGAGGTAGCCATCTTGGAAATCTCCAATGGAAATTTCCCTACGGGCTCGGTTTGTTTGCTTCTTTTTTATAACCTTTAAAGATTTAAAAAAAAAAAAAAGTTTAAAAATTCATTTAAAATTGGTTTGAAATGAAGATGAAAATGCTTTGGAATGGCTATATCTGGACACTGAAATCGATATTATTGTTTCTCGTGGAAGGATTTGCTTGATAAAGAAACTGGCACTTGACAGAAACAGGGATAGCTTTCTTTTTCTGGATCGTTGTATTACAATTATCTGTGTCCACATAGTCGCTCTAAATTATTTGCAGTTGCAATTTTATTTGAAAGTAATTAACACTGATTTAATTATACAATTATTGATTTACGGTTAAAATAGATGAAGCTAACCAAATCAGATCATCCATGCTGCCTCACTTTGAGATAGGAATTATAACTATAACATTGTATTGCGTAACCCAGCGATGAGCAAAAATCATATTTTGAATAACCATGAATAATTAATTAAAATTATTTGCATTATTCTCATGTTATATTCCAACTAGAAAATCAAAGATTTATAACACTACCATAGTCATTCATCTTATGACATATGAATATGCTGGTAGTGCCAAAACTTTGATTTACTAAATAGGAATAACATGAGAAAAATGCGAATAATTTTAGTTGATTGTGCACGGTTATTCAAAAAAAGATTTTTGACAATCAATATGCTGACTAACCCCTCCGTAGTTATAGCTCATTGAAAAGTATCGTCAAATGTTGAACCGTTGAAGCGATTTACGCCTGTCTTTTACAGTTGGCGAATCAAATAATGCATGTCAGTATACTCCTTACATTTTGGCTCGGGTATGCAGCCTGCAATACTTATCATAGTGAATTTAAGCGTTGTGGGTTGCATACCCAATTACCCATGATCAATAATCTAAGGAGTCAACTGACATTTTTTAATTCGCCGGACTGTACTATGACTTTCAAAAGACATTATCGAGGTAGAAATTTTCATTCTTCCCTTCCTCGACCAGTTTTATATTTTTTGCAGTTCTTAGGTATTTCAGAGTCTAACAATATTGTCACTTGAAGGTATACCTTAAAAAATCCAAAACTCTTTAAAAAATAATGGGCAGCATGTTCAAGGACCATTTCGATGTGAGGACTTTCTTTTGGTGGTTATAGTACATGACCCAAAGACTTTTCCGATGTTAGGACTTTCTTTTGATGGTCATAGTACCTGACCCAAGGACCGTTTCGATGTGAGGACTTTCTTTTGATGGTTATAGTACATGACCCAAGGACCGTTCCGATGCGAGGACTTTCTTTTGAAGGCCACAGTACCTGACCGACAGTTTGAATCTCTCTGAGCAAAAATATGATACGAAGCTGTTGATCTGGCAACAGTATTCAATCGAGAGGAAAGAAGACCCTGGAAAACCCTGGAAGCGCAGGGTCGATCTAATATTGATGGAGAAATGCCCGAATGAATTTTAAGCAACGTTGCAGGGAGGCCGCGGGGTTGCAGACGCGGGAAAACGCATTAGGATCATTCGATTTTATTCCTGTAAACTTTATATCCCCTGTTTGTCTGCTGTTTATTCAAAGACTCCAGACTCCACCTAGTTTCTTACGGATCGCGGCAACCTTGAGTCGGCCGTAGCAGCTGCTGCTTCGTGTACAAGTCGCAAGCAAATCGCAAGCCGCTTTTTTACTAGCAGAAAAAATTCAGATCAAGTGTAATGGTGACTTTTTAAAATGATTGTATCGAGATTTACTTTAGCTCATTTGAAAGCTAACAAGCTGACAAAAATGATGATTTCATCACATTTGGTTTACTTTGATTAGTTCTTGACCTACGGTGTTTTAAATGAAGTGTTTTTGAACACTGTACTGCCGTGTTACCAAAAAGAGCAGTAAGTCACAAATTTTCGAATTTGAGTTTTCTTCAAAATTCAATGTATTTAAGTCTGTAGAATCTATTGAACCCAAAGAACGTTGGAAAGTATGCCTTTTTCGCAATAAACGAGAGCTGTCGAAAAGCAGTAAGTACGTGAAAATTGCTGTTAAGTTAAGCAAGAGAGCAGTAAGTCTACGTTAAATCACGCAAGTCAGCAGCAAGTCGCGCTTCAGCTTGCTCCTGCGGTCCTGCTTGGTCCTGTCGGTTTTTGATCATCTTAACGATTTCAAAAACCCTGAGTGATGTTTCCTGAAAGTATCATGAAAAACGGAGGATTTTGAACTCATTAATTTTAGGGTTGAAACTTCAAACTCGCAGTTTTCTCAAAATGTCGATTTTGCTTTTACTGCTCCTTCCGGTTACACAGCAGAGTGTTCAATCGCTTTAAGAGTTCATATAAAAAAGAACCAGTCGAGGAAAAAATTAATCTGTGATTATCAGTACGATCGTTAGCTTAATTATGAGCTTTAGAATGCGCTAAATCAAATCTGGATTTAATTATTTTGTACGTCACCATTACGCTTGAGCTAAATTTTTTTCTGATAGTAAATAACCGGCTTGCTTTTTGCTTGCGACAAATATCTGCATTTAATGCCATTTTTTAATTTACCGGATGATCCCACCGAATGACCAGTAGATTATACACAGTTCAGTTTATTGTTAGTGTACAACCAGTGGCTTCGCGTGCAATCTGGCAGCGTCGTATTTAGTCTAATAAACATCACGAAAAGGGTCGACATATTGAGGGTGCCATTGCAAAGTGCGCTCCCTGGAATCGATAAATCACATGGGATCAAATTGACGAAGTGCTGCGTTGCCGCATTGCACGAGACGCCACTTTGTACAGCTACGTGATGCACAAACATAATATACGAGGGTCATCCAAAAAGTAAGGTTCCCTCGTCTATTTCTCCAAAAGTAAGCACGATAGATCAAATCTGTAAAAATTATTTTATTTCTGATACTTTCAGCTTTCCAGCGGTACCAAGTTTTTTAAATTTGGACCACTGGTTCACTAGAAAATCAATTTTTAGCCGGACAAGTCGCGGCACGATCCGTCCACCTCTCGACGCGCTGACGGAGATGCACATCACGTTGTCGCATCATTGTTGTCGCTTTCCACACCTCACCAGGTATCACTGATAAGACAGGCACAATCATCTGTCCACTGTTTTGAAGATTTATCAATGAAAATGAATTTACTGATAAAATTTGGGCAGCTCCATTATGATCGACTGATCATTGAATCAGTGTTACGCGTTAAGGTGGGCCGAAAAACACGAATTTTCGAAATTTGATTGGGCACACTCGTCAAATTTTTATTTCAGCCGAATGATTCACGAAGATCTTTCGTTTTTTGAAAAATATTGATATTTAGGGTTCCCTCCAGCCCCCCAAAAATCGGAAAAATCGCAAAAAACCACATTTTTCGGCACGTTTGGCAACACTGCTCAAAAACGACTGCAGATATCGTTCCGAAACTTATTTTAAATGAAAGCTCGTACAATTTCACACCAGGTGGGTGCCCAAAAGTTTTAAAAAGTCGACATTTTGACGAAAATACGCTCAATATACAATTAGCCCCCCTAAATACCCGAAACTGAGGGAATATCGTGTTTTTTTTAAAGTTTGGCAACACTGCGTCAAGACAACCGCAGATATTGTTCCGAAACTTATTTTATATGAGATCTCATACAATTTCACACCAGTTGGGTGCCCGAAAGTTTTAAAAAGTCGACGTTTTGACGAAAATACGCTAAATTTACAATTAGGCCTCCTAAATACCCAAAACTATAGGGGAATATCATGTTTTTATGAAGTTTGGCAAAACTGCGGTAGAATATGTACATAAATCGTTTTGAAAACATAAATTATGTTAAAAATCGTAAAAGCTCGTGCAAAAAAGTCGTAGTGCTTGAAAATAAATTCCATACAGAGGCTGAAATCAGCCTGAGAGCCCGTTTCGACCCCGCCGAACGTCACCAAGAATGAATGCTCTTCCCGATATCCCGATAGCTTTACGCAAGGAGATGTTACAAACCTTTTTTCTCGAATTCGGTGAGGTGGTAGGACTAAAAAAATACCATTTAAGCCAAAAATGATGCGCAAGAATTATGAGTTCGATCGGACCACGGCAATATGTGGCCCGGCCGGCGATCTAAAAATTTCGATTTTTGTACTTGCGGTTCTGAGTTCCCTTATTTGGCGCATTTTTCGAATTTGCTTTTTGCTTTATTTGTTTTTCTCTCCTTGAAATAATCAAAAATGAAGATCTACCAAGTGGTGTTTCAAGAATAGTGCTATGGGTGGGAAATCGATGATTTGAAAGGAGGTCATGTTAGGGCACAAAATGGATGTGTTGAAAATTTTTACTGAGGCATATTTATGTAGGGTCAATTCTTGTTTGAAATCACGTAAAAATCAAATTGAAAGCATCAAAAAGTCTCTAGATCTGCTCATGAACTCACGTGCAAAGAGTGGAAAGACCAAGATGGCGGTCGAAAATGAGCGAATCAACACTTGCACCATTCGAGTGGCAAAGATGGCCGCCGAGGCATACTGTAAACTAGATGTTTGCCTGGAGTTTCCTTTTCAGAATTCTGGCAAATTGACATAAATCGGGATGATTCACCATATTAATTTTAAACCATACCGAGAAAATAAAATTTCCCTGATTAAAAAAAGACTCAGAATGACACAAAATGCAGGTAAAGGGAGGAAGTGAGATGTTTGTTTACATTTTGACTAATAATATAAATTGCCGGCTGCCGTCATCGGTCATCATTTAGTTCTCGTCGTGCATGCATATAATTTTTTATTTTCTATTCATTATTTATTTGTGTGTTGGTGCTCGCCCATTCGACCGCACCATCTTAGGCTTTCCTTGAAATGCGTCATTTGTGGGGGGTTTGCGAGTTTTTGAGAGACTTTCAGATGCTTTCAATGTGATTTTTACGTAATAATGTTACACAAGAATCGACCCTCCATAACGCTGCAGTAAAAGTTTGTAATGGATCCATTGACAATTATTTTAACGGTTTCAAGGGAATATTCCGGGTCCTAGAGTCCTATTCTGAAAACACTTTTTAGCACTTTCCGGTATATAAGTAAAAGTTGAAATATGCATTCAATAAACGGTGATGATTGTCTTCGGTAAGCACAATTCCTAAACGGCATAAAGAAATACGAGTGTGCAAAATCGATTTTTTTCTCCACTGATTCGAGTGAATTGAACGAATTTTCAGAGTGGTCACGTCCACCTACATTACATCAGCGTACACTTTCAAGTCTCATCGTACCGTAAACTTTGAGTTCCGTGGCGTAGCCACGAATCTGTCCGGGGGGGGGGATGTCCGGTCAAATTCCTCTGAAAACGTAAAAAATACCTTTTTCAGGGCAAAATTGGGTTCCCCCGGGGGGAGGGGAGCAGACCCCGGGGACCTTCTCCCCTGCTACGCCATTGTATAAGTAACTCGAATGTTTGAATAAGAACGAACTCAAATTGCCGTGAAAATACAAGGATTCAGAACCACAAGTACAAAAATCGAAATTTTTAGATCACCGGCCGGGCCACATATTGCCGTGGTCCGATCGAACTCATAATTCTTGCGCATAATTTTTGGCTTAAATGGTATTTTTTTAGTCCTACCACCTCACCGAATTCGAGAAAAAAGGTTTGTAACATCTCCTTGCGTAAAGCTATCGGGATATCGGGAAGAGCATTCATTCTTGGTGACGTTCGGCGGGGTCGAAACGGGCTCTCAGGCTGATTTCAGCCTCTGTATGGAATTTATTTTCAAGCACTACGACTTTTTTGCACGAGCTTTTACGATTTTTAACATAATTTATGTTTTCAAAACGATTTATGTACATATTCTATCGCAGTTTTGCCAAACTTCATAAAAACATGATATTCCCCTATAGTTTTGGGTATTTAGGAGGCCTAATTGTAAATTTAGCGTATTTTCGTCAAAACGTCGACTTTTTAAAACTTTCGGGCACCCAACTGGTGTGAAATTGTATGAGATCTCATATAAAATAAGTTTCGGAACAATATCTGCGGTTGTCTTGACGCAGTGTTGCCAAACTTTAAAAAAAAACACGATATTCCCTCAGTTTCGGGTATTTAGGGGGGCTAATTGTATATTGAGCGTATTTTCGTCAAAATGTCGACTTTTTAAAACTTTTGGGCACCCACCTGGTGTGAAATTGTACGAGCTTTCATTTAAAATAAGTTTCGGAACGATATCTGCAGTCGTTTTTGAGCAGTGTTGCCAAACGTGCCGAAAAATGTGGTTTTTTGCGATTTTTCCGATTTTTGGGGGGCTGGAGGGAACCCTAAATATCAATATTTTTCAAAAAACGAAAGATCTTCGTGAATCATTCGGCTGAAATAAAAATTTGGCGAGTGTGCCCAATCAAATTTCGAAAATTCGTGTTTTTCGGCCCACCTTATTACGCGTATCATCATGGAGTTTCCACTGCAAAATGTTTCTCAGTGTGAAATCCGTGCCGTTATTCGTTTTTTTGTCGCAAAAGAGAAGAGTGCGAAATTTTTCCTCATCCTCCGTATTCTCCAGATCTTGCTCCCAGTGACTATCATCTCTTCCCGCAGCTCAAAAAACACCTTGGTGGACAGCACTTTCAAAATGATCAACAGGTGATATCCGCAGTTAATGACTGGCTCCGTAATCAACCAAAGCAGTTCTTCGAGAGAGGCATTAAGAAACTTCTGCCACGGTATGAAAAATGCATCGATCGGAATGGTGATTACGTGGAAAAATGAGGTAAGACTCTTAAATAGTCAATTTTAAGTTTCCAGAAGGCACCTCTCCATAATTTTTTCCGAATCGCAGGAAACCCAAAACATTTGACGAGATTTATAGCGCGTCGAGAGGTGGACGGAACGTGCCGCGACTTGTTCGGCTAAAAATTGATTTTCTAGTGAACCAGTGGTCCAAATTTAAAAAACTTGGCACCGCTGGAAAGCTGAGAGTATCAGAAATAAAATACTTTTTACAGATTTGATCTATCGTGCTTACTTTTGGAGAAATAGACGAGGGAACCTTACTTTTTGGATGACCCTCGTAATTTGTATAATCATTTCTCAATCGGTGGAATCGCTGTTAAATTATCAAACATCTGCAAAGTTTTTGAAGTCAGTGACGGAAATTCCACCGATTGAGAAAAAATTAAAGGTCAAGAGTATTTTGGCGTATAGATGGTTTTAGTGATGACTCCATATGGTAATGAGCCCTCCAAACAAAGACAAACTGTCTCTCTCGCTCTCATACGTAACCCCCATGTAGGTACTTCTATCTCACTCTAATTTCAAAAATTGTGTACAGAGACATCTTTTGTGAATTTTTTTTCTGGCACAAATGAACTCCTCGAGGTTTTTAAATGCGATTTTGATAATAATACATCGTAAAACAAGGCCCCGTTTACGAATTTCGAAACTAGACAGAGATGGGTATACATGGGGGTCACGGGAGAGTGAGTGAGATAGTTTGGAATGCTATACGCGAGTTTTGTCACCACTGATTGCGACCGATGAGTGCTTTATTATTGTGATTCATGGATAATCGTTGACTTCGCACAAAAACTTAAACTAAAGGTTAAATTTTGCCCCAGAATTAAATTACAATGGGGCTCTCGCAAACTTTTGCTGTGAGCAAATAAATAGTCCAATCTGCTGTAAAAACCAGTGAAAATCACGAAAATCACACTAAGTAAGTGCAAAATTTAGTAATAAACTCACATAACAGCTTTAACGCGGCAAGATCGCAATGGCGGAGAGACGTAGGTATCAAGGGAGATTCCTGTCTAATTTGTCACTTTCTCTAAGGAAACACAGAGATATGTCTCAATGTAGATAGGAATTCCCATGTTCAGGGGCTGATTTACATCTTTTGAGGCCCTTCGCACTTTTGAATTTTATAGGCCATCTAGAAGAAATGTAGGATGCCTGAGGGTCTGAAGAGATATTTCCCAGAAATAAAGGGTGTTCAGGGTCCCTTCCCTTAACCTATTTAAAAAAAAGTAATAATAAAGACAAGCAAAACTCAGTTTTAAATTTTTAATCCAGAAAATTTATTATTTTGTTATCCTTCTGCTTTTTCTGTTTTTCCCTTTTTCTTTCTTTTTATTCTTTTCTTCCTCTTCCCTTCGCGAATTGAGCCTCCCTTAGGTCTGAGGCCCTACGCAGTTGCGTATTTTGCGTAATGGTAAATCCGCCCCTGCCCATGTTAACTGCGTCTCTCCGCCATTAAGAGTTACGACCGATTCTGAGAGTGAATTTCGTGATTTTTGTGATTTTTCTATGTACGTATCTGCATTTTTACAGGTTTTTATGCAAGAATCGACTCTTCAATTCTCTACAGCAAAAGTTTGCAAGAATTGCAAGAGCCCCCATTAGATATGAGTATACATATACTAAACAGTATACATGCAAAAACAACAATATATATTTTTATTTTGTATAATATACTATTAGAAGCGGCAGCTGTGTCGGGCATGCTCCGTGCATCTTACTGCCGACTACCATTTGATTGAGGACGTGGGGTTGCATAGAATCAGGTTAGCCTCGCGGTGAGAGCCGCTGCACCAAGCCGTTTAGAAGTTTGCATTACACTTGAGGTCTAATTTAAAATTGATTGCGAGGCTCCTTGCAAAATCCCAAGGCAGGCACCCATATTAATCCGAGACCACACGGTGGATTCAACCGCACGTGAATATGCCCCTGTTCAATCCAGAGCTGCCGTTTTGCGTACAATTAATGACATTTTTCAGTTGGGCTGTTGCACACTTTTGCTGTAAGCAATTTAATAGTCGATTCTAGTGTCAAAACCTCCAAAACTAACAACGGCAGCCCTAAAAACTTTCGAAATTCACTCCTAAACTCAATAAACGCTTTTATTTGCGAGGGCGTAATGGTGGTTGAGGGCAGTAACAATGGGAGATTCCTATCTTAATTTCGTCTCTCTCTCTATGCTGACAAGGATGATTCATAGAGTAATTAGTCATCAGAGTAGTGATCCACATCCAATGAATGGTACCGTGAAACCTAGTGACACCGGTGTCAAATAAAATTCGCCTCTCATTGGTCACTTTTTGATGGAGTTACAGTATTGTTAGATGGGAATCTCCCATTATTACTACCCTCAGCCACCATTACGCCCGCACAAATAAAAGCGTTTATCGAGTTTAGGAGTGGATTTCGGAGGTTTTTAGTGCTGCCATCGTTAATTTTGGAGGTTTTTACACCAGAATCGACTACTAAATCGCTGACAGCTAAAGTGTGCAACAGCCCCATTCACCGATGATTCCACCGGTTGAGGAAAGATTACGCAGTTCAGTTCAGTGCATGTATATGGCTGTGATGCACGAAAGTACTCGAATCTGTAATCTTTCTCAATCGGTGAAAACGCACTGTCAATTTATTAAAATATTCGCAAGTTTTTTAGAGTCATCGACGACTCTACCGGTTGAGAAAATATTATAGGTAGAGTATTTTCGTGCATTACAGGCATACAATTGAACTGAGCTGTATGTAATCTTTCCTCAACCGGTGAAATCATCGATGAGTTGAAACATGTCTTCAGTTATTCGCAAAACGGCAGCTCTCTCGTTCAATACCACTTTATTCTTGTGACCTCTCCCTGAAAGAAAATTCTTCGAGCATTTAATTTACTCTAATGTATATGAATTTCCCAAAAAAAAAACCGCTGTAACACGCGCGCTTAGCCACCAGTAATACCAGCGTGACCTTGCTGTTTAAAGAATTTTCCCAAGTTAAGGTGATTCCGCTGGCGAAGCTTTTCCAGATTTGAATCCAATGGATAGCTCTCCACCACTCTTTTTGGGGGAAAAGTCGTGTTTTCGGCATTTTAAATTCAAAACAAAGAATCCAAGAACGACAGTACCCGCGTATTTTTTTATGGATTTTTTGAGCCCAAAATGAGCAAAATCGGTTTAGAACTGAAGCCGTAAATTATGAAATTCATTTCGCCACATGCTTAGTGAGTGAGAGTGAGTGCAAATGATAATAAGTCTATCTGCCTCACTCGCACTCATTGAGGCTTATGGGAATTTTTGAAACGGCAAGCGGGGTTTTTTCAACTTTTGCAATGCCTTCGCCCTAAATGGGGCTGTTGCATACATTTGCTGTAAGCTATTGGAGGGCTGATTCAGCTGTGAACGAAAAAAACGATGATAACGAAACGAAAAACGGAAACAAAAATAACGATGGTAGCACGAAAAACTCACGAAATCTCCTCCTCAACTTATAAAATGCATTTAAATGCGCGAGTGTACTGGCGGCGATTGGCACTAATTATGGTCGATTCCAATCTAATAATATTGTAATTCCATTGAGAAGGAGTGACCAATAAGAGACTTTTTCCTTTGACACCGGTGTCACCATGTTTCACGGTGCGGTGCCATTGATCGGATATATATGGATCACTAAACTGGTGTTGTTATTATTATGGTGTCTAATTAATCTGTTAATCCTCATTGTCAACGTCGAGAGATTGACGAAATGAGGAATTGAGGATAGGGATATCGCATTATTAGTGCTCAACGCCGTCAGTACACGAAAAAAAAAGACTAGTGAAAATAACCATACGGATACCTGATTATGGCACCTGCTAGATGTTAAAATAAACTTGACCAGAAGTATGGTACATTTACCGATACTTTGAGTAAATTCGACATCCAATCAGGTAACATCACCTAATACCTAGTCAAAACATAGTATACTTCTGGTTAACATTACCATAACATCTAGCAGGTGCAAAAATCAGGTATCCGTATGGTTATTTTCACCGTAGTTTTTTTCCGTGTACGCTCGCGCATTTAAAAGCAGTTTATGAGTTTGGGAATGGATTTAGTGATTCAGTGCTACCATAATTATTTTACGAGGTTTTCATCCCTGAATAGACCCTTAAATCGCTTAAAGCAAAAAAGTCCAACAGCCGCCCCATTTACCTGCAAAATTCATTCCTGACAAAATATTCGGCAAAATAATGTTTCATTTTCGAGTTAGAAACTTGAAAAGAGATAGCTACATGGATGGGTCTCACGAGAGTGAGAGCCAGAAAATAGCGGCTATGCACCCTGGAGTCCCTATTTACTATGAGAGTTGCGCCAATTCTTTCAAAATGAAGAAGAAGAAGCGGATCATTGGAGCCCCCAAGAGGCAAAATGCGTATGGCGGATGGGCATTTGCCTCTGCGCTGTTGCCACTATTTCGCTATCTCTTACAGGTTAGGTTCTGATTCTCGACAATAACGGTCGTCATTGGAAGAGATAATGTTCTCTTGAATAACATTCAAGCAAAGGAAAAATTAACAAAAATTACCGCTGTCACTGATACTTCAAATGTGTAATGAAAGCGAGTTCGCGAAAAGTGAACAAACCCTCCGCCATTTGCATTTGCCTCTTGGAGCTTTCTTGACAGCTTAAATCTGAGAGCCAATCAGAAATGGATTCAGCAATGGCGCAACTCTCATAGTATACATATAGGGACTCTAATGCACCCAACTCATTCACTTTAAGTAATCAAAACATCATGTATAAACAAAGTTTCTGATGTGACGTAGTCACCAAACTGATCGATTGAAATGAAGTATAAATTACCGTCAAGAGACAAAGAGAAAATTAATTTCTAGGAAACACGTGAAAGAGGCTCTTTGAATTTCAATCATTTTCATAATTTTATAAGTTGAAAATGAAGTTCAAGTGAGGTTAGGCGCTGCGATGTTCGTGTATCTAAGCATCCGCACGAGTCGCGTGCACTTTCAATTTGCCGGCAAAGTTAGGCCGTTTGGTTTATTAACCGCTTGAATTCATATCGCGGGATTATTAATTAAGAAGTCGATCAATTCAAATTATTAACTCTAGAGAAGAAATAGGAACGTCGCTATTGGAGCTCTTGCAAACTTTTGCTATAGGGGATTGAAGAGTTGATTCTCGCATAAAAACCTGTAAAAATGACAATGAGTACACTAAAAAATCACAAAATTCACTATCAGAATCGGGCTTCAGTGGCTAAGAGACGCAGGTAACATGGTAGAATCCTATCTACATTGAGACATGTTTCTGTGTTTCCTTAGAGAAAGTGACAAATTAGACAGGAATCTCCCTTGATACCTACGTCTCTCCGCCATTATGAGAGCATTATAGCATTTATGTGAGATCTTGGGAGATTCCTATCTAATTTGACACATTTCTCTGTATTTCCGTAGAGAAAGTGACAAATTAAATAGGAATCTCCCATGATACCTGCGTTGAACCGCCATTGCGATTTTGCCACTGTAGCAGTTTTGTGAGTTTATTACTATATTTTAGACTTTTTTAGTTGATTTTCGTGATTTTCTCTGGTTTTAACAGCAGACTGGACTATTCATTTGCTCACAGCAAACGTTTGCAAGAGCCCAATTTATAGTGAACTTGAATGACTCAAGGATGACTACGACTAATAACCTCCTAAAATTTTACTGTGAGAAGCGGGTAGTATAACCTCCTATACACTGGCGCAACCAGGATCTCTTCCATATATCTCTCATTTCTCATTTGAATGTATAAGTAGGAAAAGGACAGAAAGAAGGGGTTTTATCCCCTTGTCCATCCTTGTCTAACATACGTTGCTTAGTGGAGAAAAGAGAGAGAGATGAAGAACTTCTCGTTGCGCTACTGATCCTATAATTTTACTGTGAGAAGCACGGCGAGATCTTTCATCTAACAATCATATGCGCATGAGGGGCTGGTTAGATAACTATTCGTGCATCTTGCCGCTCGAATTGCGTGCTCTGTTTTTGAAGGCGAAAGTCTATGTGTAGTCAAGCGGTTATTTTCGCCTCTCGAATTGATTGTAACGTCCGATCGATACACAACTCTCCTTCGTGACAACAGCTGAAACACTTGTAAATGTCAACCTCATTCCATGATTTAGGAAGCCCCCAGCCCCCTTCCCCGCCCTTTAGAGCCTCTCCGTCTTCACTGTCACCTAGCTTGCACTTATCTTGTTTGGTAGGAAAAGTTTTTGTTTCATGCCAAGCGAGAATCTCTGTTGGGAAACTTTCCAGTCGCATGACTTGCTTTTCGTCGTTATGTTGATTTTTTTGTCGGTTTGCAGATTTTTATGACCTCGTTTCGTTTTTTCTTTTCATCTTGTTAAGAAAGTTACGGTACGATCCTCAGAACCATAAATTAGCTTACTTGTTAAAGTTGGAGATTTTTTCTTTTGTCTGCTCAGTGTCAGGTGAATGTACATCGTTGACTAGTTGTCAAACCGACCATTTCATTGAATGTTGGCGGGCAAATAATAAAACTCGTCAATTATATCGAAAGATTCATTGGTTTCTCTCAAATGGCGGCTTTGTCATGTGCGCTGTTATTTGCTGTATCGATGCGACGCGCGACGTCTCCTGTCGTCTCCTTCTTCTTATATGTAACTCATTGTAAAGAATCGATTCCTGGATTGAATCTCAGATTATACTATCGATAATTCTGCAAATGTTCAAATGGGAGAAAAGCTACATTTTATCGCTCAAAAGTCGTTCTTGCACGGGTGATGGAGCCAGATTTATGAATATCCTCTAATGGGGTCTGAGATGTCTGAAAAAAGACCTCCGTGTTCAGCATAGCTTTGTCTGCTAAGCCTAGGACTACCACCCGAGAGACCCGGGTTCAATCCTGACCTCCGTCACAAAAAGTCGAGAGATAAAGTGAGAGCCAGCAAGTCATTCATAAGTTTAAAAAATTGTGGGTATAAGTAAAGTGTTAAAAAAGGATCAAAAGGGTTTCATCAAAAATACTGAAAAAGATGTGACGAAAAGTGGCGGAAGTATACTTTTTTATATCTTTTTTTTGCACATTTTACAATCCTTTTTTAATCTAAGGTGAAAGTACCATTTACAGACACCCCCTAAGAACGGCACCAGTGGACAGACACCAAAAATGTCTAAATTCTTTTGCCACAAATGCACAATTTTTCGGACTTGGAAGGCATATTAAAATGCTTATAACATCAAAATAGCAGAACTTGGAAGTAATTTTAAGTCCTAACTAACTTTCTCTTTTCAGATCAGGACATCAGCCTTTTGGGGTGTCTGTCACTGTCACTGGTACCGTTCTTAGGGGGTGTCTGTAACTAGTGCTTTCACCTTAATGGTTCTGTTGCGTACTTTTGATACATCAATATGACACAATGTTTCTAACGCAAAATTCGGCGAAAATAACGATTTGCACATTAAAAACTTTCAAAATCCACTCATTAGCTCAGAAAATACCTTCCATTTCAAACAACCCGCACTACACTAGACACTATATCACCGACTCATAACTACATAGTTGGAACCATCTCGTTTATGTAAATATGAACAGAACTTACAAACATTGGGATGTTTCGTTTAGATGCGTACATTTCTTATATTATTTTGTAATCTTTGATATAAACCGAAAAGATCAGACAGCAAATGCAGCCAATAGTTCATGTATTTAGAACGGAATTCCATCATTTTGTAGTTACGATGTTGTTTACTTATGCACGGTGGTTCCGTCTATGTGGTAGTATACCGGTGCAAATAGTGTCTAGTGTAGCGCGGGCTGTTCGAAATTGAAGTGATTACCTGAGTCAAATGAGTGGATTTTGAACGTTTTTAATGTGCGCATCGTTATTTCCGCCGAATTTTACATAAAAAAATCTAGATTCTATTTTGTTGAAGCAAAAGGATGCAACAGACCCATTGATGATTTTTTTTTTAAGATAAATTTTAGCAGTGCTACTATAGGGCCTACTTGTTTCTGTTTTTTGTTTAGACCTACCACATTCATCGTTGATTTCACAATTTTCTAATTTTCGTGCAAACAATCCATTGGGAGGGAAAAACTAGAGGAGATAGTAATGTGGGCAAATGAGTTTAGGGTACGGGAACGGTATGGCGCGGCGCGGCAGGGGTGCTCCGAATCCATCCGTGGGTGAGAATTGTTGCGCCTGGTAATAAACATTGTACGAAAGTGTCGAGAGGAGAGAGAGAGAGAGAGAGAGAGAGAGAGAGAGAGAGAGAGAGAGAGAGAGAGAGAGAGAGAGAGAGAGAGAGAGA
Source organism: Trialeurodes vaporariorum (assembly GCA_011764245.1). Classification (NCBI taxonomy): domain Eukaryota; kingdom Metazoa; phylum Arthropoda; class Insecta; order Hemiptera; family Aleyrodidae; genus Trialeurodes; species Trialeurodes vaporariorum. The sequence goes on from VMOF01000035.1 coordinate 16,182,750, forward strand.
GAGAGAGAGAGAGAGAGAGAGAGAGAGAGAGAGAGAGAGAGAGAGAGAGAGAGAGAGAGAGAGAGAGAGAGAGAGAGAGAGAGAGAGAGAGAGAGAGAGAGAGAGAGAGAGAGAGAGAGAGAGAGAGAGAGAGAGAGAGAGAGAGAGAGAGAGAGAGAGAGAGAGAGAGAGAGAGAGAGAGAGAGAGAGAGAGAGAGAGAGAGGAGAGAGAGAGAGAGAGAGAGAGAGAGAGAGAGAGAGAGAGAGAGAGAGAGAGAGAGAGAGAGAGAGAGAGAGAGAGAGAGAGAGAGAGAGAGAGAGAGAGAGAGAGAGAAGAGAGAGAGAGAGAGAGAGAGAGAGAGAGAGAGAGAGAGAGAGAGAGAGAGAGAGAGAGAGAGAGAGAGAGAGAGAGAGAGGGGAGAGAGAGAGAGAGAGAGAGAGAGAGAGAGAGAGAGAGAGAGAGAGAGAGAGAGAGAGAGAGAGAGAGAGAGAGAGAGAGAGAGAGAGAGAGAGAGAGAGAGAGAGAGGAGAGAGAGAGAGAGAGAGAGAGAGAGAGAGAGAGAGAGAGAGAGAGAGAGGGAGGGAGGGAGAGAGAGAGAGAGAGCGTGCCGCAGTTTGGCGACCTAGAGTCATTTCAGTCATTTCAGTCTGGAACAGTTCTGCGGTTAGGTGTCCGTGAAGCGAGGCTGAGAAACATAAAATTCTGTGCCACCAGTCACCGTGGCATGTCTACACTCTCGGAGCGGTGAACAGGCGCACACTCGCACAATTGTCGTTAATCACGGAAAATCATCGAGCTGAATACATCAATCTAGAGTGGCAGTAGGTACAACCTGCGAAGCGAGGAATTTTTAGGTTAGGGTTAAAATGACATTTTGTCTATAGAGACAAAATACAGGCTGTGCTTTAAGCAATGAGCTATAACTTTTGAGTGGCACATCAAGGAACGTTCCGCTGGTTCATTGTTGTCACCTAAGGCGCCGCCATCTTGCCGTAAAAATCGATTTTGAGGTTAAGTTTTGTAGGTTGTTTCCGGTCGTTCCGTAAACAAACTCGGGCATCGCCGGAAACGACTTGGAAACGACCAACAAAACTTAACCTCAAACCTTGGAATCTGCCGTCCAAATTCCGCTTTTTCCCGGGATTCCTTCTACCCTGTGTGGCACAAGATGGACCAATCCGCTGCCACTCTAAAGTTATAGCTCATTGGCTTTAAGCAAAAATATATATTTGGACAGATTTGAGGCACACGTTAAGGCCCTTTTAAACGATCAAATGGGGCTCTTGCAAACTTTCGCTGTGAGCAAATAAATAGATCAGTCTGATTTAAAAACCAGCGAAAATCACACTTATAAAGTGTAAACTTCAGTAATAAACTCACAAAACTGCTATAACGGCAAGATAGTAATGGCGGTTCAACGTAAGTATCATGGGAGATTCCTGTCTAATTTTGTCAATTTCTCTACGGAAACACAGAAATACGCCTCAGTTTAGATAGGAATCTCCCATGATACCTGCGTTGCACCGCCACTGAGCCCGATTTTGATAGTGAATTTCGTGATTTAGTGTACTTATCGCCAATTTTTACAGGTTTTTGTGCAAGAATCAACTCTTTCATTTCCTGTGCACTTCGTAAGTAAAAGTTTGCAAGAGCCCACTTAGATTCTTAACCCTTTAAGGGCCAAGCCCGAGTATACTCGTTTTTTCTACTTCACATTGTTCCAGTCTTCATTCCGGATAAACGCGATTATTGATGAAAACATGCGTATAATACAAGATGTCTTCGGGCGCCTTAAATTTATCGTATAGGCAATTCCAACTCCCTCGCGTACAAACAGTTAACTACCTTCCCTTTATAAACGGAAGAGTGGCGTCCTTTTGAAATAATTTGGCCCTTACAGGGTTAAAGTATCTTAAACTGGGCATTCTTCAGTATATAGGTATCGGTGCGCGCATAATTACAAACATCACTTTCAAATAGTTACAAATTAACAGATGTATCCCGGCTAATGTAGCTTGTAACAAAACCTCGCTTATCCCTAAATTTTCCGATCGTGCACAAGTTATGAAATAGAGTTTCTTTCGGATGTATATAGATGGACCCCAGCCGATAATCTTTGGCGAATTTTCAATCCTCATGCCTTCAAAACAAAAGAAAAACTTGCCTAAGACTTTCACTTTTGGGTTTGAAAGGTTTCTGTAATGAAAATTCAAAGCTCAAATCCATTTCCATTCATTTCTTTTTTGCCAAATGAAAAATAACGTTGGAAAATTCCAAAGATTTTCAATCGGGTTGAAATGAGCTGTAGCAGTAACCACCCAGCCTACTTCCAAAATGTCTTTGCCTAAAAACCGTCTTGGTCGCTTATACTCAGGTGACCCATTAGAGTGCAACTCTAGGTGAATAATTACCTCGTCTCGGAAATTCAGAGGCATCTACGTGAACATTTAAAGGCAATGTCACTATTTTTTGGATCACCATTCAAAGTTTGAAAGGGTTTTATTTTCTTACACTTAATGGAAAACCATGGAAAATTGTAAAAACTGTCTTGCCTTTCAATTTAAATTTCAAGCAGTGCCCCCTTGTGCGGCGATGCGAAAGTTGCCAGAGTGGGAGAACATCCAAATTGACTTATTGATAGATTTGTCATCGACCGTGTTTCGCTTGAATTCAGTGTTGAAAGGTCACACTTTATAAAACTATTCGATTCGCGTCTCCTATAATCACGCCTCTCAATCTAAAGTCAGAGTATATACTTTCTCCCAATTCTTCCGCTTTCTTCTTTTGCAATTAATTTTCCTTTGTCGTCTATATCGTTCGCGTGACTCTCTTTGAACGATTTCCTAACCATACCAATCGACGTAGTTGTGGCCAAATTCCGGAAATTTTTCTGCCATTTTTCGAAAGAAAATGCGTGACTGTTAGATCTTTGAAAGAGTTCAAGGATGGTCTAAGCGCAAAGTAGCTGACTCACAAAAAAAAGAAAAGATAAAAGAGTGAGGCATTTTCTCGCCGTAACTTGTAAGTATCATAAACAGAGAGATTTAACTCGAACAAATATTTTTTAATGCTTTAACTGTCGGCGCACGGCGCGGCGCGGCGCACAGTACTTCGATCAATGGTAAAAACCCTCAAAAATCGACTTTCAAGTTGGTGATTTTTGACCGTTGTACGATGTTCAGGAGAGTCTACTGATCACAAAACAGTCGCAGATGAAAAGGTAAACAATGATTTGGGCAGCAAAACTACGGCCCAAAGTTTATGTAACGAGAATCGTATATCGTCGCGGCTAACCTCAGTGCTGTTCAACCTTCTCTATAAGCATGTAATACGAGCCGAAATCTTAGTGGTGGCCAATTTTTGGACATGGATCGTTTCATTGAAGGTAAGTAACGCTCATTTCTGCAGTTAGAACATTTTCAACTCATTTTGGAAAGTGTCATAAGGTATCATAAAGATGACCCCTTAAAAACACCTAAATTTTTCGAAATCGCTAACTTCAAAAGGACTTTTCTAAAATACATCAAAAACCATATCTGGGTTTTTTGCGGAAAATGATTCCTCAAAGCCTCTAGTTTTTGGGGATGTGTCGCTTTTTTGCGCAAATTTGCGCAAATTGGGTTTTTTCCATTTTTTCTGTCCAAAAGTGCGATATTTTTGTCGAAATTTGGCCCCTTGGCCATGGAGTGCATCAAACAGTGGCGACTCGACGACTCGTGCGATTTTGCAACAATGTAATTCCATCCATTTAAACTTATGTAAAACAATCGATTCTCCTAAAGGCTGTTAGCCACTGTAAAATTCGAGTTTTGGACATTTTCTATGGCAAACGAAACAGTGTTGCCACATTGCACTAGCTGCGTTAAGGAGACGTAAAAATGTCGCAAGTTTCTATATTTTGTCCGTGAGTCTCGGTTTCATAAATCATAGATGGGGGCAGTTAAAAAAGGGTTCAAGAGAGTTGAGACTATTCCTCAGGTAGAGGAGGGGGGGGGCTCCTCAGCAGAGGAGGAATAAACAAAAATTAGACATATGGCCGTCGTGAGCGGTAACTTTGTGTAACCGGGCAATCGTGCTTTTTTCCTATTGAACAATGATCCGAGTTCTGATAAGCTACAGTTCTTCAATGAACAGTCGATAGTTTTACGTACATGATAAAGGGACGAATCCGGTGTTGCAACATCGCACAAGACAGCTTCGAAAATGTAGCAAAAATTATTGCTTATATAAAAAAAAAAAAAAACAGAAAACAAAATAAAACAACAAAAAAACTTCGAATATAAGATTCAGTGATCTATTTTAGCAAAGATATCCTTTAGTTTTACGGAAGGACAAAATAGTGAATACCCAGAGTGGTGCAGTTATATCATTTAAGGTTCAATAAAAAATAGAAAAATGCCTCCCGGCAGGCCGGTAAGACGAAGTAGATTCCATGCTTGGTTAAATCATTTTTTTACAAATTTAAATATAGGTTATAATTTTCGTTAAATTCTTTTTTATTTTATCAGCTGCTCAAAATCCAAATACTATTGTGAAAAAGAATATATTACCAATAGAGAATTGTGTAATCTTTTCAATGGAAGTGAGAAATAAAAGCTAGGTTATAAAAGTTTTTCACAAATTTTAATAAATATTTTTCACTCGTCTTGTCGCTCGGTCTCCTTAAAAGTGGGTCCACGGCAAAGATTACAGTGGAAATCTGAGTGCTTTGAGCATGGATGTTTCAAGTCCCCTGTTGTCTTCTGACATTAAACAAACATTCACACACTGACATTAGTCTATAGTTGGCTGTAGGCTCCTTGACTGGAGTATAAGCCATAAAACAAGCAAAAAAAAAAAAAAAAAAAAAATAAGGTTATGTTACGGTTTTCTTTGAATTATTCAATTTTTTTTTTTTTATCAGCTGTTCAACATTTAAATGAAAATGCACCTAAGAAAAAGATTATAGTACCGAGATAGAAAAATGTGTAATCTTTGTAACGCTATAATGAGAAATAAATCTGAATAAGAGCAGCTGATCAAACAAGAAAATAAATAAATAACGTACCTAAGCAACAGTGCGCGTGTAAAACAAAGAACGAGCAATTATACCAATACTTTATCCTTGTCTTTCACATGTAAAATCCCATAAGAAACTAAATAGCTCGTAAAACACGTAAAACACAAGGAAAATTCAAGGAATGGAGCATATGAACTAAAAATATCCTCCACGATATATACTAAAATTTTGAACCAAAAAAACAATTTCTTCATATGAAAACACTGCCAAAAAACCCGAAAAACACATCACTATAACTCTCTTACAACGCAAAACACGAAAAAATGACTCGAGTAAAAAAGTTGCGTAACAAAACGGCTAACATAAATTTTCCCAAAAAAAATACTCAAAACAAACACTCCTAAAAATAAACCTCAAAAACACATTTTACGACTCAAACACGGCCCATAACGCGAAAACTAACTGTCAGATTTACACCATCTTCGAACTCATCCAAGAATTAAACCCAACGAATAGTTGAGACAAATTTCAAAAATAAAAACCAAAAATTACGAACAGGATCGTGGGACATAAAAATGGTAAAACTGGCTGAAACATACATATAAAGATATATATATATATATATATATATATATATATATATATATATATATATATATATATATATATATATATATATATATATATATATATATATATAATATATATATATAATAATAATAAAAACTTAAATGGGAATAAGGCCGCGAAACAATAAAATTAAAAAAGCAAGACGTTTCGGAGGGCTAACACCTCCTTTATTTAGGTTCTTTCTTTGTTCATATTGCTGGGTTTGTGTGCACCTATTCTTTGTTGTTTGTGCCTCGCTGTTATTTTAGGTTCTTTCTTTGTTCATATTGCTGGGTTTGTGTGCACCTATTCTTTGTTGTTTGTGCCTCGCTGTTATTTTAGGTTCTTTCTTTGTTCATATTGCTGGGTTTGTGTGCACCTATTCTTTGTTGTTTGTGCCTCGCTGTTATTTTAGGTTCTTTCTTTGTTCATATTGCTGGGTTTGTGTGCACCTATTCTTTGTTGTTTGTGCCTCGCTGTTATTTTAGGTTCTTTCTTTGTTCATATTGCTGGGTTTGTGTGCACCTATTCTTTGTTGTTTGTGCCTCGCTGTTATTTTAGGTTCTTTCTTTGTTCATATTGCTGGGTTTGTGTGCACCTATTCTTTGTTGTTTGTGCCTCGCTGTTATTTTAGGTTCTTTCTTTGTTCATATTGCTGGGTTTGTGTGCACCTATTCTTTGTTGTTTGTGCCTCGCTGTTATTTTAGGTTCTTTCTTTGTTCATATTGCTGGGTTTGTGTGCACCTATTCTTTGTTGTTTGTGCCTCGCTGTTATTTTAGGTTCTTTCTTTGTTCATATTGCTGGGTTTGTGTGCACCTATTCTTTGTTGTTTGTGCCTCGCTGTTATTTTAGGTTCTTTCTTTGTTCATATTGCTGGGTTTGTGTGCACCTATTCTTTGTTGTTTGTGCCTCGCTGTTATTTTAGGTTCTTTCTTTGTTCATATTGCTGGGTTTGTGTGCACCTATTCTTTGTTGTTTGTGCCTCGCTGTTATTTTAGGTTCTTTCTTTGTTCATATTGCTGGGTTTGTGTGCACCTATTCTTTGTTGTTTGTGCCTCGCTGTTATTTTAGGTTCTTTCTTTGTTCATATTGCTGGGTTTGTGTGCACCTATTCTTTGTTGTTTGTGCCTCGCTGTTATTTTAGGTTCTTTCTTTGTTCATATTGCTGGGTTTGTGTGCACCTATTCTTTGTTGTTTGTGCCTCGCTGTTATTTTAGGTTCTTTCTTTGTTCATATTGCTGGGTTTGTGTGCACCTATTCTTTGTTGTTTGTGCCTCGCTGTTATTTTAGGTTCTTTCTTTGTTCATATTGCTGGGTTTGTGTGCACCTATTCTTTGTTGTTTGTGCCTCGCTGTTATTTTAGGTTCTTTCTTTGTTCATATTGCTGGGTTTGTGTGCACCTATTCTTTGTTGTTTGTGCCTCGCTGTTATTTAGGTTCTTTCTTTGTTCATATTGCTGGGTTTGTGTGCACCTATTCTTTGTTGTTTGTGCCTCGCTGTTATTTTAGGTTCTTTCTTTGTTTATATTGCTGGGTTTGTGTGCACCTATTCTTTGTTGTTTGTGCCTCGCTGTTATTTTAGGTTCTTTCTTTGTTTATATAATATATATATATATATATATATATATATAATATATATATATATATATATATATATATATATATATATATATATATATATATATATATATATATATATATATATATATATATATATATATATATATATATATATATATATTATATATATATATATATATATATATATATATATATATATATATATATATATATATATATATACACAATTTTCAACGAGTGGTATTTTCTCACTCAGGGGACCATGAAACGTGCTCATTTGATAAAATTTCCCGAAAAATCCAACATCGCACCCTCCGCAATAAGTAGATTCATGGAATCTACTTAAAAGGAAAGTCAGGCGTGAGAGTATGCAAGTAGCGAAAATACTTGCTTTCATCACCTCTTCGGGGTGTTTAATTTTATTTCACATATTTTTTGCTGATTGTCCATCAGCACCTATATTATGAAAAGGGGGGGGAGTGGACCTTAGTTCGAACCATGAGTGTCTTGGTTGCGATTATCACTGAATACACCTTCTCGAAAGTTTTAACTTTATTTTCTCTTTTTTTCAGGTCGCATTACACACCGAGGTGCTTTCGAGAGATGGTTGAACAGCACTATGGCCAAGCGGACACATGATGTGACTAAATTTTTGTCGAACGAAATTTGTTTACAGAAACTATTTTTCTTTATAAGCTGTGCAATTGAAAAGACTGATCTACCCTCATTTTTTTTTCTTTCTGTTATGAATTGATTGTTTTGGTTCCTTTGTTTAGTGTAGTAATTCTTACAAATTTTCCTCCATTGGAATTTGTCATTATTTTAATACAAAGTGTATTTTTTATTTATTAACGTTTCTTATTTATTCATTCCAGATTAATATCCTTGGCCCATCTTTACATCTAAGTTCTTTCACGCACTCGACTGACCACGAAAATGATGCAAATTGGGAGTCCATCATTGGCGCAGCGTGCAATCTGGCAACGCCGCACTTGTCCATTTAAATGCGTATGAAAGGTCGAAATCAAAAAAACTACCTAATCACTCATGTTTCAATCTTTTTCACGAGTTAGAACGGACTAATAGCTGTGTTGCCAGATTGCACCTTGCGCTACTTTTGTTTATCTTATTTCAGAGATTGCACCTCCCCCCCCCTCCCACCAAACAAAAAAATAAATCAAATTTTGGTCACGGCACTTCATTCTAGTGGTCAATACACGGAATCCATGAAGTTTTCGTAATCATACATGCATTATTGACGCAGTTATGAGTTTTGATCAATTCTCCGTATGCTCGAAGTACTGTGCGGCGCGGCGGTGTGATAAGGCCACCTCTGTCCGCATGTGCCTCGGAGCGTAGCAGAGCGGGCAAACGGGGTTGGTAATCGATTACACGATTACCGCAAGTAATTGTAATCGTCGTTTTTTCAAAGGGTGATTTTACTCAGGGCTGATTTTTGACAAGCCATCCACCACATTAGTTGCAGAAGAATTTGATCTATTCGAAAAGAGCCAAAAAGTTTCTATTTCTTTGATCTGCAATGCGTAACATTTTTTACACCATATATTTACAATTTTTGGTCAGATGATAAAATTGCCAAAATTTGACGACTATTTTGCGATAAATTGAAATCCATGCTACATGGGTAATGAGTAACAGGTTATTCTCATTAATTAGTGAATGATTTGGATTCGACACAAACGAAAAAGAAATCGGCGCGTTTTCTTATTTTGGTTCGTTGTAAAATATCACAGATTGGCAACTGAGCCACGGTGGATTTCGACAGTTTACTTTCAGCTTGTTTTCATCGTTAAAAGTTATCGAACTTTTACGGCCCGGTTATACCGCACCATTCCGCGCATTTTTATTTTTATCTCCAAGCTCTGATTGAACGAAAATAGATACTCACGCCTCATTAATGAGAAGTGTGTTCGGATGCGTGTCACACACTAACTGCAAAAGCAAGCGGATGTCAAGAATCTATGAATGAACGAAAAGCGGTATTCCTTTTCACCTATTCTAGACCACGTCTCGTTATAAACGCAGTTTATTTATTTATTTATTTATTTTTACAGAAACACGAGACGAAAAAATACCTTTAGCTCAAAAACGCTGAATGAGGTTAAAGGAGGCCATGGATCAAATGTTCAGCTGAAATTAACGCAACTTATTTGATTTTTACGCCTTAACGACACAGTGTGTCCGGCTGTTATGAACGTAGAACCTGGTTTTCTCATCATAAGATACCTCATGCTCACTCCTGTCGCAAGATTTTCCATGTATTTTGACCCGCTGATTTCAAATTCGGCCTTAGTTTTTACCCAAAACTCATACTTTTTCTAGAATTTAGAATTTTTTGCCAAGAAGGGGTAATTTCGAATTTACGTATAATCTAGGACAGTTTAATGAAAACTGCTAGAATTTTTGAAATCAGCATCTCAAAATACTTAAGATAGCGACTGAGAAGTGAAATTGTAGGCTCAGAATTATTCTAAAACACTAAAAATTGGTAAAATTAACACTGGTGGATGGTGAATGTCGCGGACACATCATGTCGTTTTTGATGCTTATTTAATTTATTTAGTTGTGAGGACGTTTCGGTCCTAATGGGGCTGTTGTAAACTTTTGCTGCAGCGTTATGGAGGGTCAGTTCTACAGTAAAATTGCGTAAACATCACATCGAAAGGTTCATCATCGATTAGATTTTGAGACGTTGTCTCAAAATCTACTCATAAATCCACAACAAGCCGTTTCAAGGAAAGCCTAACATGGCGGTTGAAAGGGCGAATAAACCCTGCATGCACCTTGAGCACCAAAAGATGGCCGATGACGGTAATTTATAACGTTGGTTAGAATGTAAACAAACGTCTTACTTCCTCATAGAACTTACATTTTGTGTCATTCTATGCGTTTTTTCCGGTAAATTTTACTTTCTCCTTATTGTTTCTGATTACTGTGGTGAATATATTACGTTCTGCGTCGATTTGCTGGGATTCTAGAAAGGAAACGCAGGGCAGGGCAAGTACCTACTTCGTCGAATACCGTCGGCGGCCACCTTTGCTGCTCGTAGTGCATTCAAGCAGGATTGATTCGTCCATTCAACCACCATCTTAGTCGTTCTTTAAAACGCTTTTTATAGTTTAATGAGTTGATTTTGAGACTATTTAATGCTCCCAACGTGATCTTCGCTATTTCAGACCCGATCCAACCCTCCATGACGCTATAGTAAAAGTACGCAAAAGAACTAATATGTATATTGAAAATCAAGTGCTATGAGTAATTCCACGGTATACATTTTTGAGGATAGGCGTCGGGTAGACCATACCACTGGCGCAACCGGGATCTCTTTAATCTCTCTCATTTCCCATTTGAATGTATAAGTAGAAAAAGGACAGAGAGTGGGGGTTTTATCCCCTTGTCCATCCTTGTCTAACAAACGTTTCTTGATGGAGAAAAGAGAGAGATGAAGAAACTCTCGTTGCGCTACTGGACCATACCATCTGTTTTATACGTCGTTCCTCCAAAGAACTCTTCATTGGATACAGAAATTGCATCATTAAAACGTTTAAAGCTACCAAACGGATAAGTATTTCTGTCGAAAGTATTTCTTTTAGCAAGTCCCACAAAAACAAACAGCAAACGAATTATCATTCTTTACTTATTGTTTTCTCTGAGAAACATCGTACGCGCCTTCAATTTCAATTGATACCAAACCATATCCGGAACGTCGGAATAGTTACATACATACCACGTAAAAGAGGAGCCAAGTCGGCAGCGCCCAGCAGTAATACGAGGAATTTGTACTCGGTGTCTAGTTCAACGGCTATGAGTTGTTTTTGTTTGTTTGTTTGTTTTATCGAATATTTACATGTATAAATGGGTATGTTGCATACTTTTGCTACATCATTATGGAGGGACAATTCTGTTGTAAAATCATAACGCGTGAAAATCATATTGAGCATCAGAACGTCTCAAAATTCACTTATAAACCCACAAAAGCCGTTTTAAGGGAAGCCGCCTAAGACGGCGCGGCGGTCGAATAGACGAATCAACCCTGCATGCATGCACCACGAGCACCCAAAGATGGCCGACAACGGCACCTTATATTGTTGGCGAGTCAGTAAACAAACTTCTCACTTCCTCAAAATATCTACATTTTGTGTCATTCTGTGTGATTTTTTGTTTTTTGTTTTTGTTTTTTTCCTGGCAAGTTTTACTTTTTCGTTATTGTCTGTGATTACTGTGGTGAATTTATCTCATTTTGTGTCAATTTGTCCGAATTCTGCCATGCGGAAACGCCGAGCAAGTACCTACTTTGTCGAATACCGTTGTCGGCCATCTTTGCTGCTTGAAAAAAATAATGAGCTTATTCAGCATTGCTGCAGGATTCATACACTGAGAAAAATTTCCAGATACAATAACCAGAATTCCGTTTCGGACAACATGAAACAGAATTCATGCGGTAAGGCGATCTTATGAGGCCTATGAGAGCCGATCAGAAATGGATTCCAGAAATAGAGTACCTCTCCAATTGACGAAGCCTGCAATCTGGCAACATAAAACGGCGATGACCATCGAATTCGACCTTTTGTATGCTTTCAAATGGAGAAAATTCTACGTTGCCAGATAGCCCGCTTTGCCTCAGAGTCCTCTCCTAGCATTTATAAAGGCTCTAGGTGCATTCTATTCAGTATACCTTGTAAAAATAATCTGCTAAATGTCATCATATTGACAGTTAGCATGAGATTTGAGACCTGAAATCATCATGGCATCATTATGACATCATCATGACGTCAAAAATGTCAACATTTCAGCATAATCTTTTTTGATGTCATGATGATGTCATAGGTCTCAAATCTCATGCTAACTGTCAACAAGCTGATTATTTTTACCAGGGTAATGTAGCGTGCGATTTGGCAACTTCGATAGCGTCCATTTAAACCCATTTGAAAGATCGACGGTGTTCATCGAACACCCAACAGTTCGATATTTTCCGTGGGTTTAAATGGACACAGTACAACGTTGCCAAATTGCACGCTACGCGATTGATTCTATAGGCAAAAGAACGTTTACACTTGGGAACCGGAATACTTTTTCACTAGTCTAGAATTGCAAGCGGTGATTAAAATCGATGAAACCGGATATTAAATGCGTTTTGAAGTTCTCAACACATCCAGAACCGTCAATTTCCGTTGCATTAATTTTTGCTAGTTTTGAATAACCGCAACTTGGGTTTTGTTGTGTGCAAAAAGCGTATTTCATTATTCAGTCCGACTGAAGATTTAAAGTTCGGAACTTTTCGAAGGTCACCAAACGTCAGAGTCAACAGAACCATTTCCAGTCTAGCTGGATTGTTTTATTCGTTCTCACCGTTAAGTTTTTCTATTTACCCCCAACTCGCGAGAAGGGTACAAGTTTGGGGTTTGAGTGCTGATTCAGTGTCATGCATTTTTTGTTGTTGCATTTTTCAGTGTTATGCATTTTGTGTCTCAAAAACCTTTAAAGTCTATGTCCTATCGGCAGCAGTATTTTTCCAATACGGAAAAAAACTTCGGTTCATACGTAACGCCAAAGTGTTCGGTTGCCGTAATCGAAATTTTCGGTTGTGAGTACCCAGTGGTGGATCCAGAAAATTTTTCGGGGGGAGGGCAGGCACGCCTGTGAAATTTTGAAATTTGAAGTGTCGCGTCGGTGGAAACAATTTCGGGCTACTTTCTGTTGAAAAAAGGCAAACATTGAGACTTCGGGGGTGCCCCCCCCCCATGGATCCGCCACTGTGAGTACCGAACTTCAGTTAAGAGTTATACCGAAGTCTTCAGTAGGGACGGAATTTGAGTCAAAGTATTAGTCTTACTTACTGAAGTCTTCGATACTCCTAACTATGATTAAGTGTGGTACTCACAACCGAATATTTCAGTTACTCCAACCGAACATCTCGGCGTTCCATAAGAACTGAAGTTCAGTTCTCACCACCGAAATGCATTTCTTCGTGTAAACTAAGAACCTAAAAGGGCATTAAAGACGCTTGTCAATTATACCTAAAAAATCTGTGAAGATGCAGTTATGCAAAGTTAGTCGCCTAGAGAGCACATTTTGCGCAAAGCACGCAATTAATTATTTGCTTTCAGGAAAAAGTTATCTAATCATGTCGAACTGCCGAGCCACAAAACAAGCTAAGGTTTTTTTTTTGTTTTTTTGTTTTTGTTTTGTTTTGTTTTGTTTTTGTTTTGTTTTTTTTTTTTCCACATTTCGTGTATTTTTATGGTTATGAAAGCTTGTATTTTCATCCTCGCGTAGATTTAGTCACTTTAGATCCAGTCTAGTGTGAAAAACCACTTGTTAGAAGACGTAAACTTTGTCAATTATTATGATCCAAACTAAAAGCATTGTCGGATAAACCAGAAACAGAAGCGAAGCGTGACTGCGAGCTTTCTGCCAACGTGGTATTTTGTCCATTTGGACCCATAGGAAAGATCGCATTCAATGGTCATCGCCGGATCCTAGATTGCTCGATATTTTTTGTGGGTTTTAATGAGCCAAATGCAACGTTTTCACATTCAACGCTTCGCCACTGAGCGGAGAATCATTAATAGAATAACACCATTACAGCTCAAATCGGTCAGTAGGTAATCGGTTTTGCCACGTCTGATTCGTATGTTGTATTTGCTGCTCCGCCCGGATTTTCGGAAAAAAGCCATTTACATGTTAATTGACACCCCTCAAAAAAGTGAGCTAAAACCAAATCAAAATAGAAATCTTGAGTTTGCCATAGCAGGAATCTGGGATAATGGCAACCAGGATTTTCTGCCTCTCTCTCCCCCGGAATAGATTCTCGACCCTTCCTAGAGTCTATGGAAAAAACGTGGTGTGCCGGTGTCATTATTTCCTAGCGAGTAGAATTTTGGTATATGGGACATAATTAGAAGCGTGCGCCTAGTGCTTGATGGCCTAAATTTAAAAATTATAGGAAAATCGGAATTTCGAAACAATAAACAAATGTACCGTGCATCCCTGATAGTTAAATAAAAATTCTTTTTGCGTGCACCCCGAAATAAAATAAAAATGATTTAACAATTGTTAAAAAACGGGGCCCTCAATTGGTTTTATTAATTCAACAAAACGGAATGGTGAATCAACAAAATATTGGGGTTAAACTGGTAAAATAGATTGTTAAATTTAACAAAATTTTTGAAAACTCACAAACATTTTGTCGGTCCTCTGTTTTGTCAGTTTAACAAGAATGTCTTGTTGATTCACAATTTCGTTTTATTGAATTAACAAAACCAATTCAGTCTCGTTTTTTACCATTAGAATTGTTGAATCAATACATTTTTTGTTTGCAGTGTGCTCTCTTTTAACATTCCTGTACTTTTTCGATAAAATAAAAAAAAATCCAATAATCTCAATCATCGGAAAATTTAAAAAAAGAAAATCGAAAATATCAAAGTATAAGGAAAATAGGGGACAGAATACTTACGGTACGGAGGAATGAAACATCATCCTGTTCCGACCCGCCATCTGCCTCCGTCATTCTGGCTTAATTTCACAACTTTTTTTTTTTTACTCTTTTTCTTTATTTCAAACAATCAACTTCGAAATTAACTACATGATGATAAACAGTAACGGATTAAATCGCACGAATAACTCGAATCATCACTTTAAAAAGTAAAACAATTTAAATTAAAAACAATCACATTTTTCATCAACTTAAAACACTCACAAACACACAACTACACACCGCACATAAATCGAAAATTTCGTGCGTCGAAATAAAAGTAATACGTTTTCGCGAGAAAAAAAAAAAATAAAAAAAAAAAATAAATAAATAAATAATAATAAAACCACAACACAGATTTCTGAGATAATCCACAAAGCGAAATCTGTTTCGAAACGACGAGCGAAGCGGGTTTTCCACCGAGCGCGGGGGTGAGAAAGATAAATAGAGAGAGAGAGAAAGAGAGAGAGCGAGGAGGGGTGCTAAAATCTGACTATATTTGGTGATAAAAAATAAATAAACAGGGGGTACCAAGCAAACAATCGGTGGATAAAACAGAAGGTGGTGAAACAGGTGCTAAGAAGCACCCCGGAAGCCGGGAACTGATCTGTTTCCGATTTTGCTCACGGGAGGAGGCGACGCATTGCGGCTGGAGGGGGGGATGGTTGAAGGGGGATCGGGGGAAGCTTCACTGCCGGATAGACCGGAGGGGGGTGGTTGAGCATGGACGTGGAGGTAGAGAACGCCTGTGCCGCCGTTCGCCGCGAGTGACGTCACGATATTAGAATAGAACAACCGCCATGCCGCTGTGTGCCGCTCGCAACCTCGCTTTTTGCCGCTTTACTTACATTAGTGTTATACGGCTAGACTTTTCCCGGAGTTCTACCCCCTCTCCCCCCCTCTCCAACCCTTTCCACACCCTCCCCTCTCTCCCACAAACACTCTGTATTTATCGGTTTTTCGAGCTTATCTCTCTCAGCTTTTTAGCGCCGCTGTTTTCCACACACACTAAAGCTGCGGCCACCGCGCCGCGCCGATGGCTCGCGACGCTGCACCGAAACTTTGAAAAGTTTCAGGATCGAATTTTCAAGGCGCAGGTGCCCAAATTACAGGTTGGATCAGACATCAGACCTCATTCTCCAACTTCTAGAAGTTATTACACGGAAGCTATACGTAGGGTGTAGAAGAATTCAGAGCTGCCGCTGTGTGCTTCGCAGAAAAAACGAAGTCCAAGTACAGGCAAAGTAGATTTTTAAGATAACTTTAGGGGCGTGCCGGGGGGGGGAGGGGGGCATGAGGGTACCCTTGCCCCGGGCTGCACTCTCCGGGGGTGGCAACAGCAGGGTGAAAAAAAAAAAAAAAAAAAAAAAAAAAAAAAAAAAGGTTATCAAATTTCAAAATGAATTTCTGAGCGCCGCAAAATCAGTGTATAAAAAGCAGCAAAAAATAAATCAGCAAATTTATAATTTTGTTCGCGGAGGGCGGCAAGATTGCATTCTTGCCCCCCCTCTCTGGAAACCAAGACACGCCCCTGGGGTCTTCACTCTTTTGAGACCATGCTTGACTAGATCTGTCTAAAAATCTCAATTTCTTCTTGACGAAAAAAAAAGCGACTCCAAATCAATGTATCGCTGAGCTCCTTCAATCCCAGTTCCTTTCATTTTTTATCGTGAAGTTTTGATTGTTCTGAACTCCAAGGTAGGGGGAGGGGGGGATGCCCCCCTTGCCTTTCCTCTGCGCAAAAGGCTGATGTTCAATTTGTTTTTGTTTATATTCCTTGATGCCCTTGAGCTTTTTCAACCCCCCCTCCCCCCCCCCCCATTCGTCATTATCCAGGTCCAGGGCCTACAAACCTTGATATACAAAGAAGTAGAACGATAAAATCGCTGAAATACGCTGCGCATCCCCTAGTTGCACAACGAGAAATTCTCTGTCTCCCTTTTTCTTCTCCAATAAAATATATACAGGGTGGGCCGAAAGTCCCCGGGCCCCTGCATAACTATTGAATGGCTGCAGATAAAAGAACCACAATTGAAGGATGTGTATAACTTAAATGGAACTATCTTTTGAGAGGGTCAAAATTTTGGGATTTCCCTTTAAGAGTGGTAACCGACCCCCAACTCAAAATTTTCAAACGGCACCCCCTGTTTTGTGTTACATTATTTGAAAGGGCATTAAATTCTAAGACTTTTGGCGCAAACCGGAAGTCGGTCTCGTTTTTCGTTCTCGATTTATCGGAGGTCAAAGTTCGATATGGACCTATTTTTAACAAATCATTACTCCACTTTGAGATACCGGAATTTTAAAAAAACTAGGGGTCTACAATACTCCAAAATTCAAGCCCTTTTCAGAAAAAAATACGGCTCCGAAACAAATTTAATCAAAAGTAGGATTCAGCGTCCCGAAATTTTTTAACGTTTAGGCTCCTCAGGGGGGCCTATCTCAAAAATTCTGTGAGACGACCCCTATCGTAGGAATACATCAATCGAAAGGACATTAATAACTGCGGAGTTTGGCGCAAATTAGAGATCGATATCGTTTTTCACAATTTTATTTACAAAATTCGATATCTCGAATGTGAAGAACGATATCGACCTCTCTTTTGCGCCAAAATTCACAGTTTTCAATGTCCTTTCGATTGATGTATTCCTACGAAAGGGCCGTCGTCTCACAGGATTTTTGAGATAGGCCCCCCTGAGGAGCCTAAACGTTAAACGATTTCGGGGCGCTGAATCCTACTTTTGACTAAAGAGGTTGATCCAGCTCCCATAAGGAGTGGGCCCCTCGAGTTTTCAAACCAAACCTTTTTAGATCGATAGAGCTACCTCTGGGGATTCTGAAAAGGCCCAGTTTTTTAATTTTGACCCCATAGAGACGGGGGGGCGGGGGGTCAAAGGTGAAACCTTTAAACCGTTATAACTCCCTCAAAAATTAAGGTATCAAAACGAACTTGACGCCAAAAGATAGAACATACAAAGAGCTTTCTAACCATATATAGGTTTTTAAAATTCCAACAATTTTAAGTCCCATTTTTGGCAATTTTTCGAATTTTCAAAATCAAAAATTTTGATTTTTCGATTTTTTAAGGGAGGCGGATCCTGGCTAGGAAACAGAAAACTGTCAGGAAAGTAGCGGAAGTAAGGACCTTTTTAACAGCGCAAACCGCAATGTGGGGAAATGTTTCGTTTCAGAGATATAAGGCCGCAAAGTTGACGCGTCGAGATTTCTAGCGCTTCTCGAGGCGCGCGCGATGCCTGCCGACGGAAATTCACGCACAGGGAAACTGCATGACTTGAATAAATGGGAGGGGAACATTGGAGGACGTTTCTTATCTCATACATTCATTAGATTTTGGATTTATACTTCCATTTCATTAAACCCCCCCCCCCCTCCCTCAAAAAGAAATGAGCCGCGGGGCTAAAACTGACGACGGCGCAATCACACTAATAATCAGAAATTAACTAGATCCAACAAAAAACAAAAAACAAAAAACAAACAAAAACAAAAAGAAAGGAGACTCACCAATGTGGCAATGTATAACAAAATAAATAAATAAATAAATAAATCGGTGCAGGGTTAATAATTGAACCCATTTTTTACAGTATTCATAACTATAGCGTAACATACTTATATCCTATGTTTGCTCGTTAAACATCATATGTTTGAGTGTTTAAATGTTTCTTTCATTTACTGCACTACTCTTGTTCATTTGGCAACACTCGTTTTTAGGGGGTCATTCGTTGGATGTAGGTATACCTCGCGTATTATCGGTTAACCTGAAGGAAAGCTGCTTCTACAGGTATCTACCGATACCTGTAGGTATACCTACATCCAACGAATGACCCCCTAAAAACGAGTGTTGCCAAATGAACAAGAGTAGTGCAGTAAATGAAAGAAACATTTAAACACTCAAACATATGATGTTTAACGAGCAAACATAGGATATAAGTATGTTACGCTATAGTTATGAATACTGTAAAAAATGGGTTCAATTATTAACCCTGCACCGATTTATTTATTTATTTATTTATTTTGTTATACATTGCCACATTGGTGAGTCTCCTTTCTTTTTGTTTTTGTTTGTTTTTTGTTTTTTGTTTTTTGTTGGATCTAGTTAATTTCTGATTATTAGTGTGATTGCGCCGTCGTCAGTTTTAGCCCCGCGGCTCATTTCTTTTTTGAGGGGAGGGGGGGGGGGTTTAATGAAATGGAAGTATAAATCCAAAATCTAATGAATGTATGAGATAAGAAACGTCCTCCAATGTTCCCCTCCCATTTATTCAAGTCATGCAGTTTCCCTGTGCGTGAATTTCCGTCGGCAGGCATCGCGCGCGCCTCGAGAAGCGCTAGAAATCTCGACGCGTCAACTTTGCGGCCTTATATCTCTGAAACGAAACATTTCCCCACATTGCGGTTTGCGCTGTTAAAAAGGTCCTTACTTCCGCTACTTTCCTGACAGTTTTCTGTTTTCCTAGCCAGGATCCGCCTCCCTTAAAAAATCGAAAAATCAAAATTTTTGATTTTGAAAATTCGAAAAATTGCCAAAAATGGGACTTAAAATTGTTGGAATTTTAAAAACCTATATATGGTTAGAAAGCTCTTTGTATGTTCTATCTTTTGGCGTCAAGTTCGTTTTGATACCTTAATTTTTGAGGGAGTTATAACGGTTTAAAGGTTTCACCTTTGACCCCCCGCCCCCCCGTCTCTATGGGGTCAAAATTAAAAAACTGGGCCTTTTCAGAATCCCCAGAGGTAGCTCTATCGATCTAAAAAGGTTTGGTTTGAAAACTCGAGGGGCCCACTCCTTATGGGAGCTGGATCAACCTCTTTGTTTCGAAGCCGTATTTTTTCTGAAGGGATTGCTTTTTGAATGCACTATCCAGTGTCCGAGAAATGAGTTTACACTTTTGTTGTGAGCTTCTGGTTGAAGAAAAAAATCTGAAAAATTCAGGAAAAATCTAGGACCCCTCAGTGATTTAATTCAGAAGAATATTATTAGAGCCCCTGATTTCCCTTTAGGGGAAGGAGTAAATTTTTCCTGAATTTCGCAGATTTTTCTCTTCAACCAGAAGCTCACAGTAAAAGTCTAAACTCGTTAATCGGATACCTTGCGACACCTTGCGTACGTTAGGTATTGATAAGCCATCAGGGATGGGACCCTCTCCTCCACTGGCGCAACCAGGACCTCTTCCATCTCTCTCATTTCCCATTTGCATACGAGGCATCCTCTAAATGCGTACGTGACCGAGCTACGCATAAAAGTTGAAAAAAGTGTTATCAGAAATCCGTTTCCGTGATACTGATATCTGGAGACTCTATGGCCGGACATTTTAGACATGCTCCCCAATTTTCAGATTAAAATATTAAGTCGTTCAAAAGATATAGCGAAAAAAAGTCGGTCTCGTACGTGACCAAATTAGGAACGCGTATCCGGCACTGTCCGCTGTTACATGAAATTTCAGGTCGCCTGGAAAAGAAAAAAAAAATCTGTTGGCCTTCTCAGAGACCTCATACCCTATAATTTCCATCCCACCAAAAATCGCTCGTTAAAGATCGATTTTATTACCTAAATTTCTTACTTACGCAAATAGTGGAGGTCTCGTACGTGACGGTCTCGTACGTGACATTTTTTCCCATCGGGTCACGTACGTGACAAATTTTCTAAAACAGGGCATATCTCGTGATTTTATGAACGAATTTTTCTGAAAATTGGTATCCTCAAGTATTTTGACCCAAGAAAGACGAATCCGGTGTCAGTTTTTGCGAATTCTCAAATCCAAGATGGCGGCGTAGCGCACGCTCACAAATACAAGTTAGGGGCGAGTTTGGCTAATTTTGGGCCGATTTTGATGAAATTTGGTACCCCGGGGTAATTTGACCCGAGAAAAACGAATCCAGTGTCAGTTTCTGCGAATTCTTAAATCCAAGATGGCGGCGTTGCACACGCTCACAAATACAAACTAGACAGGAGTTAGGCTAATTTTAGGCCGATTTTGATGAAATTTGGTAGCCCGGGGTATTTTGATCTGAGAAAAACGAATCCGGTGTCAGTTTCTGCGAATTCTCAAATCCAAGATGGCGGCGTTGCGCACGCTCACAAATACAAACTAGACAGGAGTTAGGCTAATTTTGGGCCGATTTTGATGAAATTTGGTACCCCGGGGTAATTTGATCTGAGAAAAACGAATCCGGTGTCAGTTTCTGCGAACTCTCAAATCCAAGATGGCGGCGTAGCGCACGCTCACAAATACAAACTAGACAGGAGTTAGGCTAATTTTCGGCCGATTTTAATGAAATTTGGTACCCCGGGGTAATTTGATCTGAGAAAAACGAATCCGGTGTCAGTTTCTGCGAACTCTCAAATCCAAGATGGCGGCGTAGCGCACGCTCACAAATACAAGTTATGGGCGAGTTTGGCTAATTTTGGGCCGATTGTTATAAAACTTAGTACCCCGGGATAATTTGACCTGAGAAAAACGAATCCGGTACTAGTTTTTGCAAATTCCCGAATCCAAGATGGCTGCCTTGTGCTAACTAACAAGTACAAGTTAGTGTGGAGTTTACCAACTTTTGGGGCGATTTGCATAAAATTTGATATCCCGAAGTAATTTTATTTATTTTTTTATTTTTATTTCTTTTCATTTAATTTGTTATTGAATCAGCAGCAATCTTTAATTCACCGATGATTTACCAAAAGAAAACACATTTCAGTTTGGTGCGGAAACTCCTTGTACGTCAATATCTAATCAACCGATGGAACTATCGTTGAAATCAGAAATAAGATCGCTCAGATTTGGATAATTTTACAGTGTGTGTACCTACCATTTGGGATTATAATACATTTCAGAGTATTTTTTTGCATTGGCATCCTATTGCACATAACTGATTTGTGTGTTATTTCGGCAAACCGGTTGAATCATCGGTGTCTTCAGATAAGGATCCCGTTAATTTCGCACCAGTAGTAGCCATTGACTGAACCGACCTTTAAAGAAATAGGCAAGTGTTTTACCAGGGTAAAATTCAATTGCTATCGGGTACCAACTTTCATGAAAATCGCCTCAAAAGTAGGTAAACCTCCCTCTAATTTGTATTTGTGAGTGGGCGCAAGGCCGCCATATTGGATTTAATAATTCGCAGAAACTGACACCGGATTCGTTTTTCTCGGATCAAATTACCCCGGGGTACCAAATTTCATCAACATCAGCCCAAAACTAGCCTAACTCCTGTCTAGTTTGTATTTGTGAGCGTGCGCAACTCCGCCATCTTGGATTTGAGAATTCGCAAAAACTGACACCTGATTCGTTTTTCTCGGTTCAAAATACCCCGGGGTACCAAATTTCATCAAAATCGGCCCAAAATTAGCCTAACTCCTGTCTAGTTTGTATTTGTGAGCGTGCGCTACGCCGCCATCTTGGATTTGAGAGTTCGCAGAAACTGACACCGGATTCGTTTTTCTCAGATCAAAATACCCCGGGCTACCAAATTTCATCAAAATCGGCCTAAAATTAGCCTAACTCCTGTCTAGTTTGTATTTGTGAGCGTGTGCAACGCCGCCATCTTGGATTTGAGAATTCGCAAAAACTGACACCGGATTCGTTTTTCTCGGGTCAAAATATCCCGGGGTACCAAATTGCATGTAATTTTGTCCAGCATTAATGGCTTATCAGCACTTCTGGCTTTCGCATAATATTTATCTGAAGATATCACAAAACATGCGGTGGGGAACTTGGCGTTTGAAAAAATCTGCCAGTCCGCCATTTTGAAAAGATTAACCTACGCTGAAATGTGTCTTAAACGTCAGGAACAGGGAGCTACAGAAAAATCTAGCTGCGAGACGAAATAGTTCACTGGAATGAGATCAATTCAATGCTACTTTTGCGGAGTTCTCCAATCTATTTTGTAATAACTTATTCGTGGCCTTCGACTCCCGGCGGAAGGTGCAAACTAAGTCCGCCGGAAGTAGTAAGCTAATTTCGCCGGAAGTAGATAGGGTTTTCATGACTTTTCTTAAAATGAAACGAATCATTAACTCTACAATCTCACAGTATTCCCTCATACATGATGGCTGTGGTTTGGTAAAGATATTTTATACACGGAAGGGAAAAATTACGCCGTGTTGTGTGGGGATGATATTGCCTGCAGTGGGGTTCTCGAGAATCGGTCTCGTACGTGACAGAAAATAAAATAGTCGGAAAATGTATTTAAACTTATTTTAAAGCAAATCTGACGGGATGCTCTAATAAAGCTCAATCATATCCTTACTTTTACGAATTATCGTTTCAATTTATTCGAACAGATTCGCCACAAATCAATTTTTCGTACTTTTCGGTCTCGTACGTGACATTTTGACGCATCTAGATTACAAGTTGTAAATAATCATTTTTTTACTTACCAAAAATTTGCCGCTTTCGGGAATCTATTCCAATTGCAACTGATCGCAGGATGTCCAAGTCTCGTAAATCAAATGTTTAGATAACAGCAGAATACAGTGGTGCTAACTTTTGTACAAAATCACGCTGACGAACATGCTCAGGAAGTAGAGCGAAAATACCTTAGAAATTACCAACATTTTTACAAAACGAAAACGGATTCGTAAAAGTAAGAAGTTATGCTATTCGCCTGAATAATTGTTTCTTATTTTACGTGAACTTTATTTTTCCAACTTTTTTCCTCCTATTTAGAGAATGCCTCATATGTATAAGTAGGAAAAGGACAGAAAGAGGGGGTTTTATCCCGTTGTCCATCCTTGTCTAACAAACGTTTTTCAATGGAGAAAAGAGAGAGATGAAGAAACTCTCGGTGCGTGCGCTATTTTTCTCCTCTCATTATTTTTCAACGTGTACGTTCATAAGAAATCAAGCGAGAGAGAGAGAGAGAAAGGGAGGGGAGCAAGGAGAGAGAGATGGAGAGGATCCTGGATGCATGTGCCTCAGTCGCGCTCGCGAACGCAGGGTTTTTTCTGTCTCTTTCATTATCCTTTGAATATATGAGGTGAACAAAGACAAGAGGGTGGGATTTTATCACCTTGTTTATCCTCATCTATCACGTATGTTTTAATGAAGGCAGAAGAGAGAAAGGCGATTTCTCTCCTAGCGCTACTGGGTGCGAGATAGCCATAGGCGCAGCTCGCGCGAGTTTCAGTTCGTTTCGATGGGAAAACAGTCGAAGAAGAGGTTATTTCGGCATCGCTCACTGGGTCGGAACATGAATTTTACTGGACAAAATTTCGACTTTTGTTTGTTTAAAAAACATTTTAATGTCACTATTTTGTTATGTTGTTGCAAACATGTTAAAAATTAAACATGTTACGAACGAGCTCTTATATTTTTAAGTCATCTTGCTTTTAATTGTTTACAGTGGCGTCGCGTGCAATTTGGCAACAATGTATTCTATCCATTTAAACTCATGTAAAATATCGAATTCAGGAGGTGCACAACGCACAAGGACAATTCGATATATTTAATGAGTTTAAATGGAGCAGTTGCATTGTTGCCAGATGGCACGCGACGCCACTGATTGTTTATAATCTTGATTTTTACTCTTATAATCATGTCCTGAAAAATTTCCCTTCCATTCGAACCACTGTGCCTACGGTCAGAGATTGTAAAAAAATCAGCAAATAAATTTCTCATCACTTTATCATTTCTAAACTTTCAAGACCGTTTATAATCACAGAAAACATTTGAAATAAGTCATTTAAACCCACGGAAATGTCACAACACAGTTTTAGCTTGAGCTTAACTCTTTCCGTCACAGTGTCCATTATAATGGACGACCATTTTACATGGAGCCTTATGGAAATTCGGAAAAATTGACTCACACATGAAATCATATGAGAAAAGTTTGTTCAATTTAATAGTATAGGTTTCAGATTACGGTGACACTTCTTTCATAATTCATGACAGAAAGGTTTAAAAGGTCGAAAACTTTTATTTTTTAAAACTTTTTTCCACTGTTTTTTTGCCACTTTTTTTTCGATATCAGACCATTGTGCGTCGATTTTCTGAACTACCGTTGTTGTTCAGTTCGGATAACACCGGGAGTTTTCATTTTTTTCTTCCTCCTCTTCCCCCCTTCACCCCGTTACCATCTTCCGAGCTTTCCTCTCTCTCTCTCTCTCTCTCTCTCTCTCTCTCTCTCTCTCTCTCTCTCTCTCTCTCTCTCTCTCTCTCTCTCGTTCTCTCTCTCCCTCCCTCTCTCCGTAACCCCTCGCCTTGTGACGAGAGACATAATTCTTGGTCTTAGTCCAGACCACTTCTTTTCTCTAATTCTAGCGTCTCGGCTCGGTCGGCGACTGCTTGCCGGTGCCCGGTGCCGGCTCCCAAAAACTCTTTCGTCCGCCGCACCTCACACGCCGCACAGTGAAACGATTTAATAGAAAGGGTCGAACATGGCAAATTTGATTAAAAAAAATTCAAATTTGAATGTTTTCACGGTCGAAAAACAAACTATCAAGAGTGATCCTTGTTAGAAATTTTACAATAAAACCAAATGAAACCACTTACAAACTTTTAATGTCGTTTATTAACAAATAAGATATAAGCATTTTAAAGTTGCGAAAGTTTGTCCGACCTTTCCCATTGACTATCTCCATTGTGCGCCGTGCCGCACCTGACATGCGCCCGCGCTTCGCGCCTGTGGCATTATGCTCTAGTTATATTCGTGGCCTCATCGTTGAGCTCCGCTGCGTTGTGGGCATCAATGACCGATTCGGTGGCCAAAAATCAGCAACGTTGCAATCATATATGTATAGGTTCATCAAGGAATGTGTCAGTGTCTCTCTCTCCTCCCATTTGAACGCGTGTGTTGGTAAAGGACAGAGATTCGCGGGTTTAAGTCACGTGACACAAAATGGACGATGAGAGATATTATGATAATAGCCGTTCCAGACACCCTACGGGTGCCCTCCACGGCCAGCATTCTAGGGGTACGGGCTAGTTGGCACTTTGACAGTTGGTTTACGCAAGTTTGTTTTTTATTTAAAGAATCGTGGTTGTTAAACGAACGATTAAAGAAGTACGGTAAAAATTACTGACAAAAAATGACCGATCAAAAGTATCGGAGAGCTCAGGTTTAAGCGATGAGCGTTAGGACCGAGGGAGTTAAGCGACAGTCTTAACCCTTTCATCCCTGGCAGTGGCGTAAATAACGGACCCGCAAGGCCCGCGGCGCGGGCGGGCGCCACGTCTATAGGGGGCGCCTTGGGGGCGCAACAACACCAAAAATTACAGCAAATTCAAAATTTGCAAGAGAACAGAACAACAACAGCCATAAATAAGAAACTGAAGAAAGGATAAATGAGAGTTTATATTTCTATAGAAATTTCTATGATTCTTGACACTTTTTATATGATCATTCATTTAACTTTAAACCACCACTGACCCCCACCCCTCCGGCCCGGATAAACCCCTCTTATTTTTTTCATTCAGCAGAAGATAAATTTCATTTTATTACTTATGCATGTAATGAGTAAATAAATCAAGCAAGCTCCCTTTATTTACTTACATTAATTTTCTTTGCTCTAGAATAATGAAAATTAAAAAGTATACTTGAAATTTTTTTGAAGAGGGGGGGGGCGCAGCTCACCAGTTCGCGGGCGGGCGCTCGATCCTTATTTACGCCACTGATCCCTGGTGTACATTTCAATGTACATCTGAATAACATAGAATCTTATGGAGAAAATGAAAATATGATATGCACATTTTTTTTTATGAGAAAGTTGCGCCCAGATCAGCTATGATGGCCAAAACTCCGTCCCTGAACAAAAAGTGTTTTCAGGATTGAAAGGGTTAACTGCGGCAACAAAAATTGAAAATTTGAAAGACCAATTGCTCAAGAAATTCGTGAGGAAACCAACTCCTCCCTCCACCACTCACACTGCATTGCTCGATGAAATTCAGCCGAGCGTAGAGCAGGCGGGGGAAGGGACAGATAAGAGAGTCCAGCGCAACACGGCTCGGAGGAGGGAAGACAAGCGACAGAATCAGTTCCCCCCTCTAATTTTAAAATTCAATTTGCGGCGCTCCCAGACGACTTTTTCGAAAAAAAAAAAAAAAAAAAATCCCACAGATCTCCTCGAAATACCATAGGGAATCATCGTGCCAAATTTGAGGGAAAGGTGTGCAACAGCCCCATTACCCCCCCCCCCCCCCCCCCCCATTTACTGAATTCCAGCCGGAAATTTACTTTTAAATGACTGAAAATAATTCTGAAAACTACTAAGTATATACATACAATTTCAGCTAATTTCACACAGCACATTTTTTGCCGTGAGATCGCCAATCTCTGCCCATTGTACGGTATACGTGAGTGTGTGGGTAGCCCGGAATTGTTGCTTGTCAACTTTCCAGGTGGTCAGCAAAGTCTTTATATTAAACGAGCTACAGGCGTCTACGACCCCCCCCCCCCCCGTCTTTTTTTCAGTCATAAGCTCTGGTCCTATGTGCATTGTGCCTCCCCCTTCCTCTATTTTCGCCAAGCCCAACGTATTTTCTTTACTTTTTCTTTGCTGTTGCTGTATAAAAAACGCATTCTTTCGATCAATGAACTGTTTACATACACGTGCTTCCTTTAATGAAGTGTCAGCGGACTTGCGTTGTAGACTTTGTCACGTTATTATCGCGTCGAGTCGCTTACTTCTAAAATATGAATTCAAGGAAAATGTGTGAACAAGTGTAAATTCCCCCCTAAAAGTATTCCATGAATGGGGCTGCTGCACACTTTTGCTATTAGCTATTTAATAGTCGATTCTGGTGTAAAAACCTCAACAAATAACGATGGCAGCACTAAAAACTTCCGGAATCCACTCCTAAACTTGATATACGCTTTTATTTGCGCAGGCGTAATGGTGGCTGAGGGCAGTAATAATGGGAGATTCCCATCTAACAATACTGTAACTCCATCCAGAAGTGACCAATAAGAGATGACTTTCATTTGACACCGGTGTCACTAGATGTCACGGTACTTTTATTTAGGAGGGTAGGTACCCGTATCTCAAAAAACTCAAATAGCAAGGGTATGTCTTGACATTATAATCTAATACGGCGTAAAAAAACAATTTTTTTTTATACTTGAGTTTTTTTTTCTAAAAACCACCCTTTACTGAGTTATAGGAGTGATTTTTGAAAAATTTTGGGGCAATGATTGATTCACTGCTGTGACCCTCCAAATCATTGGATTTGAGAAAACTAAGAAGTTTCTAAAAGGGCAGACCAAGGGCTTTCTTTTGATGTATCACATGCCTATTTTTTGTATAAAAGGGTACAAGGCCCCCTCACCCCAAAATTTTGGGGCTTCGGGGGGCCCTACGTAAAAATTGTCAAATGTAAAGGTATGCCTTGTGATACATCATTTGAAAGGTCTTTAGTAGACGAAAAAAATGATGCCCCCAAAATTCGAAAAAAACCACCCCCTTTCAAAATGGCGGCCGTTTTAAGATTTCAGGGCTCAAGGGAGGACCTTCAGAAAAATGACCCAAAATTGAGTGATACATAACTAAAAAAGTCTTGAATAGAGAAAAATAATGGTTCAAACCGCGAGTAAATCCGACTTTTCCAACCAAAGTTACGGCCGATTGAAATTTAGGGGCGCCTTTCTGGGAAACTCAACTACCCCTTAATTTCAATCGACCGTAACTTTGGTTTGAAAAGTCGGATTCCCCCGGTTCCCCGGTTCGGCGGTCGTCGGACCCCGGGAAGGGCCTCGGCCTTGCGACCGTCTCTGACACGAGCTTTGACTGAATCACTAATGGACTTGGATGCAGTTCGGCAGCAGGCACGGCTACTTGTCGGAACCCGATTCTCAAAATGACTCTGGTGTAGAACTTCTTGTGTTGAGCATGCAAAATGATGATACCTACCAATTAGATTATTATGACCTAGATAGGTCCAGGTTACACAGAATCAATCAGAATATCCACTAATTAACACTCAACCAGGAAGTTTTCAGGAGTATTTGTTTACTTGTAAATAGATTTGAAGCGATGTAATTACATTGATTATATGATGGCTTATAGCGCAAGGTCATTTGAAAGTTGGCGGACTAAATAGAATGTCAGGAAATTTGACCGCGAAGCACATTCCATTAAACCTGAAGAGGGCTGACTCCCTTTAGGACCTTCAAAACCAAACATGTAAATGTAGAAGACTCATTTTCTTATTTCATCCTAATTAAGAGGAGAAAAGAATTCCTCATACAATGACAACATGATGAAAGTATAGAAGTATATAGCAAGTCAGCACATCACTAAGTACAGGTCTTTTCAGACGTTCCCATTGTTGAACCTTTGAATTCTTACCAATTCAGGAGTCAGAGCTACTATAAACGCAAGCAGAGTAATTTTATTACGATGAGCATAAGCAATAAATAGGTAGCTGAAAGTTGATAGAACATAGGAAATACATATGCTAGAGGTGAGGGCTGGGACCGCTATGTAAACAACAAAATCAGGACTGTATCAGAGAGCCTCTTTGATGCCCAGTAAGTTTTGGTAATTAAATGATAATTCTGAGTATTAAGGTCATGAAAGTTAAGATTTCTCAGACTTTTTACCGAAAGATAATAAACACCAAGCACATACTTAATAGTATCAATTAATGTCCTCCTGATTCTAGAAGTCGGCTGCCGATGTATTCGGTGGTTGATGCGATTGGTAGCATTGATTGATTTGCGAACCGCACGGTTCGTTACATCTTTTGTTTTTCTTAGGTTGCCACGACTTGTTTTGAGGCGAATAATTAGAAATTCCCGAAGTTTGCAAACGAGATTTCTCGCTTACGAGATAAAATTAAAAGTAGAAAAGTAGAAAAGTATCAAAACGAACTCAAATGGAGACGATTGGTATACGGCGATATAGGGTTTCGTTCAGCCGTAAATTCGGTAGAGAGTCATATTAGAACAAAACGGTCCAAACGGAATGATTCTTGTAATTAAAGTGTGTGGTCTCTTCTTCGTTCTGTTGGGACTTTCTGTTTTGCGTTTGACCAAACGCTATTATAATACCTCAAAGTTTTGACACCACCAGTTCATCAGAATTCTGTCATGAGATGAATGACTGATGGTGGCGTTAAAACTTTGATTTACTAATAGGAATAAGTAACATGAGGATAATGCGAATAATTTTAGTTCATTATTCATATGGTTATTCCAAAAAATTATTTTTGCCCATCACTGTCTAGGATGAGGGAGGATTATGGGCTGCATGCTGCTCATTTTTAAACTGGTTTTGGATTCCAAGGGCAGCAAGAGGGCGGCTCGTAAAATCTGGCGTCCCGCACACTACAGTCCTGTAAAATAGCAATCGACTTAACCCACTGCAGGCACTTATATAAGTTGCTTTGACATGTAGCTCCTGGTGCTATCATAATTCTATTTAATATGTTGCAGCCAGCTCCATCTCTTTGATAAGCCCATAAACAGCCTCCTTGAGAGCTGATTGAGACGATTTGTTGATAGTAGGATTTAGTAGCTTCTGACTTCGAAAGGTCAACGCATCCTGAAACTTGTATGGTAATGCAGTCGCCATAGTCTTTCTTTTTGCATATAAGTGCTGAACTTGCTGCGAGACACGGACTAAAAAAATATAGAGCACAAATCACAAAATTAGTCAGACAAAACGTATGCATTGTTACCGGAGAGTTAAAAAAAAAAAAAAAAGAAGTATTTATGAAAACTAAGTAAACAAAAGCAAGCAACCGAAGTGTCTGAATGTCTAAATTGACGAATGTATGGTTGCGCGAAAACACACGAATGGCTCCGATTAACGTGAGCCTCGTTAAAGGGGACGCACTCACTTTACTTTAATTCTATAACTATTAAGAAAAGTTTCTGTATTTGATCAGACTTCTACGAGAACTGAAGACCGCGCGGTGTTTAAGCACAAACAATAACAGTTTTGTTCAAGCAAGTTCATGAAAGAGGATGAAAGTTATGTTGAAGCAAGTGGACGAATAGAAAAAACCTAAAGAACTATGACTTAAATTTAGCTTATAACTTTACACTTCAATTATCACGTTATCGATGTGACTTTTTATTTTCCGGTTAGAATTTTACGCTTGTTTCGTTCCTTTTCAACCACGAGCAAGGAACAGGTAAGTAATTCACAACTGTTTTAACCATGCAAAAACTGAGCGCTTTTTCGGGAAGAGACCACCGATTCACGAATGAAATGAATCATGAATGTAAAAAAAAAAAATGTAATAATGTAGGTATATGTATACGTTTACTTCGGTAAGAAAAGCTTCAATCCGCATTTGATTTGATTAATTGGAGAGACGCAGCCGCGTGTGGTGTTTGCGCACAAACATTAACCGTTTTGTTTAGACAAAGTTGGCAAATGAAGTTGAAAGGCTTGTTTAAGCAAGTGGACGAATGGCTGAGAATGGGTGATAAATCAAGAATTATAACCGGGAAATGTTTGCATGAGAATTTGATATCCGCGTCCTTGGTGTTGGTGATGATTCAGGTGCACTACTGGCGAGTATTCACGGAGAGAAAGAGTTGGTGGATACGACCAGCTTGTTGGAGATCGTTACCATCTTAGATCCCTGATTTCTGCACCTGCAAAGTGCAAACATGTCGCTATGGAGCACTAACGTAAGATGGTAATATTCGTCAACAGTTGTTTTTCCCGCGTTAAAGGTGCGCTTAACCTGCATGATCGTTCACGTAGCCAACACAGAGATATGTCTCAATTTAGATAAGAATCTCTCATGATACCTGCGTCTCTCCGCCACTAATCCCTATTCTGCGAGTGAATTTCGTGGCTTTTTAGCGTATTCATCGTCATTTTTACAGGTTTTTATGCAAGAATCGACTCTTCAATCCCTTAAAGCAAAAGTTTGGAAGAGCCCCTTTATATTGAAAGATGTCCTATGTTCTGTCCTCGTCTTACTCTCGGTCCCTTTTGGGCGTATCTTTGCCATGACCCTCGCAACGGTCCTAACCTCTCTTCGTATCGTAGCTTGTTCGAGGTATAACAAGTGGTGTTGTGGTGCCCATTGAGCCCATATCCTAGCATTCTATGTCTATATGAAACTGTGAGTGAGACAAGGACACAACATATGACTTTCCCCGATATGACCGTGATTGTAAAGTAATGTGCGATGTTTAGAAAATGTTGTTGTAGAGTGCCTATATGGTTGTTTACCAGCACGAGTTTGCATTTGAAAGTTTGGATCCTGAGAGCGAGTGGGACAAGAAATTAATTTGAATCTAGTTATTTTCGTGACTTCGCGCTCTAAACAGGTCTAGTATAGAGGGTGGTTTTGAAAAATGTCGATTTAACCTTTTTACGGGAATAAGTGGCACACACGTGTACCATTTTATGTAACATGGGATTCAATGGAATTTAATTACACATTTTGCAAAAAAGGTTCGTGAGCCGTCAAAATTCTTCGAAAACTGCCCTCTTTTGAACGGTCTAAAAAATCTCAAAAAAAGTCAAATTCCAAAATGTGTGCATGAAATGGTTAAAGAGATTCGTAAATTAGCTCTTTTAATTCGAACTATCTCAGTCAACCGAAAGCTCTCTATTCCGACATTCGAATACTGGAAAAGAAAACTTTGAAGTTAATTTAGAAGTATACAGGGTGTTTCCAGACCACCCGTCCACTATCTTTTTGGCGAAAAATGGCGCAAGATACGGAAATTCTGACGAAACGTTTCTCATGTGTATCGACCCCAAAGAATTCAGGAAAATGTTGCCGTTCCCGAAAAACGGGCCCCAAAAAGGGCCCAAATAGGCTCTTAGGGGCCATTTTTCGGGGAAGGCAATATTTTCCTGAATTCTTTGGGGGTCGATACACATGAGAAAAGTTTCGTCAGAATTAATTTCCGTATCTTGCGCCGTTGTCGCTAAACAGATAGTGGGCGGGTGGTCTGAAACACTCTGTATATAACTGGCCAAAACTATTTCGAGTTACAGTGTCCCAAACTGTCAATTCGAATCACAGAGCGGCGAGCGCGGAGTCGGACACTTCGGAGTTTGGAGCTACTGAACTAGCTGGCTTGCCAATCATTTCAATGAATTACCGTGGGGGACAAAATACATTAAATTCCTTCGAACTAAAGAGTTTTCCTCAAGGGGATGAGCCGTCCCTTCGAATTGAGGGGATTCGAATGGGGCTCTTGATGTAAGCTTTTGCTGTAGGGGATTGAAGAGTTGGTTTTCTTCCAGAAAAACCTGTAAAAATGCCCATCTAAATTGAGATATATCTCGATATCTTTGTGTTTCCGTATAGAGAAAGTGACAATAGACAGGAATCTCCCACACTGAAAAAAAGTGGTGAATTTAACTCTTTTATAGTTAAAAGTATGGACACCACTTAAAAACTGTTGGTTTGACTGTTTAAATTAGTTAAATTGACACGGCACGGCTTTATTTAACTAATTTTAACTGTCAAACAAACAGTTTTTAAGTGGTGTCCATTACTTATAACTATAAAAGAGTTAATTTTTTTTTTCAGTGCATGATACTTGCGTTGAACCACTATTAAAAACTTGCCGTTACGGCAGTTATGTGAGTTAATTACTGAATTTCAGACTTTCTCAGTGCGATTTTCGTGATATTTGCTGGTTTTTATATCACATTGCGGACTCTTCATTTGCTCACAGCAAAAGTTTGCAAGAGCCCCATTGACGAGCATGTGCACATATTATGTGCACAGAGTTGTATCGAAAATAGGTTATCTAGAGAGTCTCAACGTTACCGTTTCCTAGTGGCAAATGAGAAAGAAAACCTCGGGAAATAAAAGATCCGGAGAAGGTTGGCTAGTATATCATGTTGGCCGTAGCAGTATCTACAGTTTAATGCTTTTAACTGGAACGAGGCAGAACGCGATGTAAACACTGCACTTTTTTTATTGCAGTAGTGCTCTTCTGGAATGGAACGAAACAAAATTGACCAATTATCGGTTTTGAACCCCCTCTCCGGCATCGGCAAGCTTAGCTTCAGTCTACGTCGTAGGTAAGTACTTACATACGTACTTACATTGTGTTCTAGACGCGCTCATGAGATTATACCCTTCTTATATCCTTCCCTTCAAAATTTTTCTTGCGGCAACAGTGAGCCTTTTAAGGGTGTAACCCCCCCCCCCCCTCCCACAACTTCCCTGTATGTTTCCCATCCGGAAAAAAAGAACAGAAAAGAAAAAAAAAACTGGAAAAATCTAATGCTTCAAAAGAGGCAAATAAGGAAAGTAAACACACAAAATGTTGATGAATTTTAAAAATTGCATCTTTTCAAAAATCGATATTATATATTTTAATTGATTTTTTTTTTTTTTTTACAAATACCTATACGTGATTCTCTTCAGCAGAGTATCTTTTATGAGAAAAGTAAAAAAAAGAAAACAAAAATAAGACAAATTGAATTTTTTTGGGTAGGGTACACCCTTAAGATCCAAGATGTCAAGGTGATTCCAGGCAACATTTTTCCAGATTTCAATCGTATGGATATAGAGCCACAAGTCGATTTTGGGAAAAGTCGTGTTTTTGGCATTTGAAATTCAAGCCTTAGAAAAAACGCAAAATCCACACTGAAAAAAAGGTGCTGAATTGAACTCTTTTTTAGTTAAAAGTATGGACACCATACTTAAAAACCGTTTGTTTGACTTTTTAAATTAGTTAAATTAACACAGTGTGCAGGTAATTTAACTATTTTAAACAGTCATAAACTAAGAGTTTTTAAGTGGTGTCCATACTTTTCACTAAAAAAGAGTTAAATTCAGCACTTTTTTTCAGTGCAATAACGCGAGAACCTGCGAAATTCTGCGATGGATATTTCGAGCCCAAAACGAGCAAAATTCGTTGAGAATTAAAGCCGTAAATTATGAAATTCGTTTCGCCATAAGATTAGAGACTCCCTAATAGGGATTGCAAGTGAGTGCGAGTGATAGTGTATGTATCTGCCTCACTCACACTCATGTAGACATATGGACATTTTCATATTTCATCATTTCCGGCTTTATTTTTGTAGCTTGAAACTTACTGGATATCCTCCCGAGGTATGTTTGCAGGCGCTGACGTTCCTCAAATGTGTACTTTTGGCTTGAATAATTCATCAACTTTAGTCAGCAACTTTTGACTATTTGAGCAGCGCTAGTGGCGCTATCCATCGGATTGAAATCCGGACAAGCTTTGCCTGGAATCACCTTGATCGTCTTCAAAAATTTGTAATTCAAAGGAGTGTATGTGGTTTTGAGTATTTTTGTATAAGGCCGAGTATACTTGTTTTTCTCCTCTAGTCTATTTCACATCGTTTCAGTCTTAAAATAATAAACGCAAATATGGATGATAACACTACAATAGATAAGGTCTCGTCGGGCGCCTTCAATTCGCAGTATAGGCAATTCCAACTCTATTAAGTACGAACAGTTAACTACCTGCCTTGTAGAAACGGAGAAGTGGTGTTCTCTTGAACTAACCTGGTCTCTAAAGGGTTAATGAGTCAAATGTGTTGTTCTTTTCATCTAACTATACAGTGAACCAATAGCCACAATTGTCAGCAGGTAAAGTTAACAACCAGTCTAACTCTTTAGAAACACTCACAATCACAATATAACACTTTGTAAAATGAATTTTTAAGGAATGGAAAGGAATTAAAGGAATTAAAAGGAGTTTAAGGAATTTAAAGGAATTAAAGATCATACTCTCTGTTTTATACGTGGTTTTTCTAAAGGAACCTTCAAATAAATCTGCCGGGCCGAAAATAATTTATTTTTAAGAAAAAGGAAAGGCATCAGGCACTATAGGATATGCATCTGAAGAATTTCTCTGCTAAAAATTTCGTCGATAACAGCTCAGGAATAAAGCTGAAAGGGCCAACAATAGAAGATCGCAAATAGATTCTTTGTATTGAAATGCGATATTTCATGTTTTGGGTCTTTCAACTTTATGATAGAAGAAATGAACGAAATATATTAAGTACGGATACTGCATGTAGAGTGCAAAATATTTCACAGCGCAATCTGACAATATTTCATTTTGTCCATTGCAACCCGTGTAAATGGTCGAATACGGGGGGGGGTGTTCGAGATTTTTCATTGGTTTTAATCGAGAAATTGCAACATTGCCAGATTGCTTAAGCTTCGCACTGGATTCGAGGGAAGGAAAGAGAGTAAGTATATAGGGAGGATAAAAGTGATAAAAATATTAACTTATGCAACAAAACGGAGTGTTTTGGGGGCAAAAAAAGGGTTTGCCCGCAAACACGAGATGATACATTTATAAATAGTCAAATTGACGTCAAGTTGATGCTCTCGGAGTTCAAATAACTTACGTGTGCGTTGATCTGAAAAATTTGTTGGATTATCGAACAAAATACAGGTGGAGCTCTACCTTCCTTTCCCAAATTAGAACTTACATTTTTATTTTAGCGGCGAGCGTTTCAATTTATTCGCTTCCGGCCTAATACTCCGCCTGCCTGCTGAGAGAGAGTCATCCACTCTTCTATCTGAACGTGCTCGCGCCCAAGGTTTTTCAGACTGCTCGACGAATTTGCTCGCTTTATTCGAATATCGATCGGGTCCATCTAATCAAAATGCAAAGTCTCGATCGGCGATAAAAAGTGCTATCGTCAGGCGGAAACCCATTTGCACTCTGATGAAATACCCAGCTATGACGTGAAAGTGTTCTGGGGGGAACCCCCCCCCTCTAAATCCCCCTGAGGCAAATGTTATCTCCGGTCACTCCACTATAGGGAATTGGGTCACAAAAATAGGAACCAAACAGTTCCTGGTTACT
This sequence comes from Trialeurodes vaporariorum, assembly GCA_011764245.1. Taxonomy (NCBI): domain Eukaryota; kingdom Metazoa; phylum Arthropoda; class Insecta; order Hemiptera; family Aleyrodidae; genus Trialeurodes; species Trialeurodes vaporariorum. The sequence goes on from VMOF01000035.1 coordinate 16,219,155, forward strand.
TTTTGTCGCATGGTACCATAGCACTATGGTCTGAGATTGGCAAAAAGTGGCCAAAAATCAGAAAGTCAATTTCTCATCAATTTATCATTTAAAAACTTTTAAGACCAATTTTAATCACAGAAAACACTTTACAATAAGTAATTCAACTGCATAAATGTCAATGAAAAGTCTGCAATTAAGCTTAAAAGGTCGAAAACGATGATTGTTGATGGCTATTTTTTACTGATTTTTGGCCACTTTTTTTCAATCTCATACCATAGTGCATAGCCGCACGTTATATTCGCACTTCTCCGCCAAGCGTCGCCCACTTTTCACGTGACCGAAGTGAAAAAAAAAAAATCGGTGATTATCGGTTTTCGAAACCTGGTCACTTAAAAAATGATTTGGTTACTAAATAAAATTTGTGCAAAGTCAATGTGTGCATTTTAAAAGTTTTTCGTTTCGTGCATCGTTATTTTCGCCGAATTTTGCATTAAAAGCGATGCACAATATTAATGTTGCAACAGTGAATGTCGTAACCAAACCCTTGCAGACGCGACGTTCTCAGAGAGAGAGGAAGGAGCAAGATTGCTATATAGGGCAATTGTAAGGGTCTGAATTGTTGTATTTTTTATACAGAAAATGAAAGTACTTTATGAGCTGAGAACAATGATGTCTTTGGTTTTTGTCCTATGTGTCCCGGTTTCAGAGATGCTCGTGTAAAAAGTTGCAAAAAATCGTGTGTGTTGTGACGCCACAACAAAAACCGCTGCTCCGGAACTATGAAACCCTGTGAGAAACCAAGGATATCCATGCTTTCAGCTTACTAAGTACTTTCATTTCCTTGCTAAAACCCACCAAATTTCAAAATTGTGCCAACTTCACCATTGTATTTGTGCATTGTAATTGCGCCCAATTTCAGAAAGATCCGCGTTTCTAAAGGCAAATATACTCACATAACTTAAGAACACAACAGAAGGCCTTCTCCCCTCCTTTCTTTATTCTTTCTGTTTTTCTTTTTTCCCCTTTTCTTTCTTTTCCCTCTTTTCCCTCCTTTTTTTTTTTTTTACCTGGATGCGTTAAGGGCCCCCAATCGTTCTGGGCCCCAACGCACCGCGGTCCCTGCGGCCCCGCAAGCAGAACTGCCGATTTGCGAAGATTTAATGGCATTTTGAAATTCACCGGATGAGAAAAGATTACAGAGTTTAGTTCAGTGTATGACTGTATTGCACGAAAATACTAGCGTCTTGTATCTTTTCTCAACCGGTAACTCGTCGATGGCTTTAAGAAACTCGCGGATATTTTAATTAAATTAACGGCGTTTCCACCGATTGAGAAAAGATTACAGATCAGAGTATTTTCGTGCATATAAGTCATACACTGAATTGAACTATGTAATCTTTTCTCAACCGGTAGAGTCATCGGCGAATTTAAAAATGTCATTAAAGCTACGAAAATCGGCAGCTCTGCCCGCAAGTTACGCCACTGGTGGAGGTATTCCCTGCAGTTTATTTGGTTGTGGAGTCCGACAACCTATCGTCATCTCGAAAAACCGAATAATAATCGAGACAGTCTTAAAAATAAAGCGAGCATTCATAGATATAGTGAAATCGCGCAACGCTGACCAAGTGCGATACGAAACTATGCATCAAGAAACTGAAGCAGCGCAATTGTGCGACAGAAATTAATTTTTCTGTTGGCGGCGGAAAATAAGACATTAGAAACGCTCCGACTTCCAAAGCTCGGTTTCTTCGCCGGTCGATTGTGAGGTATCTAATTTTAGAACTGAGGGAGATGCGATTGTTTTCCTAATGAGAAAAACCTTCTGCATTGGGCGCCGATTTTTCGGTTGCTCCTGATAGTGGGATGAAGCCGATGAAAGGGCAAAGGGATGATGCTAATAAGTCGGGAATTTTTCTTGTCAACATATACAGGGTGTCCCAAAATTCATAGTAAATATTTTTACCACGAATTTTTGGGGTCAAAATAAGAATTTTTTCCCCATAAACATGGGTCCGAAATTGTAGTCTTTTCGAGTTACAGTGTTGCAAAGTTTCCGAAAAACAAATTGAAAACTTGTCATATAACTCCCTCGTGAATTGTTCTGAATGCTCGCAAATAGGTACTCTGATGTAATTTTAGGCGCTCTTGCCGATTTTGGCCGTGAAAATGCCGTATGTAAAAATTTGAGGGGGGTTTCGGGGGTTTTTCTTGATTTTTCTCACTTTTTTTGGCCAAATTAGGTGAAAACATGCTTTCGGTTTCATTAAACCCAAAAACGATTAGCATTATTCAAAAGTTCGTAAAAAATATGCATTTTTGTTCCTTACAAGTTTTTCCATTTCGCAAACCATTTCCGAGAAAATCGTCCCTGAAGTCGGAGAAGTCGGCCAAGAATTGACAAAATCAAAGAAAAGGCGTTTATCTGCTCCGAAACCCCCCTCAAATTTTTACATACGGCATTTTCACGGCCAAAATCGGCAAGAGCGTCTAAAATTACATCAGAGTACCTATTTACGACTATTCAGAACCATTCACGAGGGAGTTATGACAATTTTTCAATTTGATTTTCGGAAACTTTGCAACTCTGTAACTCGAAAAGACTCAGATTTTGACCATTCTCGGCTGTCTGTAGCCAGATGAAGAAAAATAAACTGCAGGGAATACCCCACGAACATTTTCTCACATTTGACTTAATCTGGGGGTGGGGAAGACCCACATATATTTTTTGGGGGAAAGTCCACGACCCTCCTTTATTACTCTAGGGGAGATTCCCAACCCCCCCTTAAGGGTTTAATTTTACAGTAGGCTGGACAAGATCAAGATCCTTGAGGCAAACTTGCAGTACTTCGCATGTTCACCAAAAATGCTCACCAGTCATCAGCCTGCTCAACGGTTGTATCAAAACTTAAATTAGTAATCTTTTTTAGGTATAATCTTTGGTAAAACTGGTGACAAACAAACCGACGCCATTTCGATAGTGAATGAATGTTGCACTATTTCCAATTTTCTAAGTTATGCTTTTTTGGTCTTATATCATATCATGTATATACGGTTGTCAAAATAATGGTCATTAAATAGTGTTTCATCCATCTTCGATCTCGATTTTTATAAAGAAGTAAGTTGGGATTAAGAGATTATGTTCGTTTGTTTGTCACCAGTTGAAGGTTCCACCCTCCAATTTCGAACAGTGAACTCGCCCGTCTGCCTACTGTGGTGTACGCTGTGAGTTTGCCTCACCCAGCTCAATGTTATGGTATATAAGATGCACTCCGTCTATATTGTTATAATCTTTGCTCCCAAATCAAAGAATTCAGCATCCTAATCATAGAACACGGAGACACCAACAGCAAAGTTTTGTAAGGTGTGTGCGTAAGGTGCGCACTGCCCGCTGGCTGTAGGCAAGGTTATAGATTAAAGAGGTATGTTCATCTGACTTCGCGCCTTAAATTCAGTAGCGCGAAGTTCAAAATCCAGATCCAAGATGGCCGACAGAAGCAGATAACATTGTACACTCTTTCCAGAAAACATCTGACTATTTTCTGCTTTTCTGGAGAGGGAGCCCAATGTTTTCTGGAAAGAGTATACAATGTTTTCTGCTTTTGTCGGCCATCTTGGATCTGGATTTTGAACTTCGTGCTACTGACTTTGAGGCGCGAAGTCAGATGAGCATACCTCTTTAATCTATAACCTTGGGCTGTAGGGACCCTTCTCCTCTCCAGAACACTTTCCTGCTTGCGGAACTCTTATAAGAGTTAGTTTGGTTTACCAAGCGACAGGTGTGTCACGTATATAGGTTGGATAAAATTGGATGTGTAGGCATTAAACGAGACGCCACGTTTATTCGTAACTACGAGTCACTCAGTTCAAAGCAAACTCTCAGACCACCTTATTAACTTTGCGAGAAAGTTGTCCTTCGAGGGGCTGAGCATTGAGTCGAGTAGCTCTATGCGTATAAGTCACATCGTGACGTGGTCGAATTGTTTGAAAATTTTCCCGCGAGCAGTCAACATTGACCTGCCTCAAGAACTTGCGCGGATACACAAATTTGTCTGTCTCTCTCTCCTCCCGGCCATTTGAATGCATGTGATAGAAAATAATAGCATCAGAGGTGGCTAATCATGTGACTTTAGCCCCTTTTCCCGTCCTTGCCTCAGACACGTTCAAATGGGAGGGAGGAGAGAAATACAATCTTTTTGGTCCGCCTATGCTCAAGAAATCGGTTGCGCGGCTTGGATGGATGTTGATTAGATTTTATCGGCATTCCGCAAAAGTTTCGTTAATGCATTCTGTATGGCGGTTAACACAGTTTTGCATGTACGAGCAAACGACGATTCCTCGACGATTTTTGCCCCTCAGTGACCCCTTTCTTCTTTTTTCACTCTTATTGCTTCCCCCTTCCTCCCCCCTATTTTCCCCCTATTTTGGCCGGGGGGGGGTAAATTGAGATTTTTGCCCCTTAGTGACCCCCTTTTTATTCTTTCACTCTTGCTTTCCCCCTTCCTCACCCTTTTTTTGCACTTTTTTGGCCGAACAGGGGAGGGCGATTGCCCCCTTCGCACCCCCCCCCCCTTTATCCGCTAATGCAATCAAGGTTTTTCAATTCATACCTAACCAGTTCCATTGACCTAACGACGTTTTAAATGGGGAAAGTGTAACATCGATGATCCTCGACTTGAGGAATCTTGAGTTCAAGGAACGTCTCTGATTTGCGCCCTGAATCTTACAGGGGTCGGACGCTCAGAATTTCATCAGTCACTTGCCTTGCCAGCTTCACTTAAATTTTGGCTCGTCGCATGTCCACCTTAACGTTGCTGATGCTGCTTTTCTCGTAACATCTCAATTTTTCTCGCTTCGCTTTTATTTTTCTCTTTTCTCTTTCTTCTCTCTCCTCTTATTCACTTTCTCTCTCTTATTTAAATGAGTGATTGCAACTTTTTTTCTATTAGGTTGCGTCCGTTTAGGGTTCAGGGGCCCCTCGGCGCATGCAACTGACCTGAAAACGCCGCCAACTTTTCTTAAATAGTATATTTATTTTGATCAAGAGGGTATGTTAGGTAAATAATTAGTAACAATATCTAATGTATTGTTTCATAGTTTATTTAACCAATATTTGATAATAATAAACGTACGCAAGTAAGATTTAATAGTTGTATATTTTCTTACTATCGTTGGGAAGGAGTCTTATTCGCTCTCTTTCAATCGTGCATGATGATTCTGACAGACAGATTATTTTCACGCAGAGGTTACTATACAGAGGTTATTTTAAAAACATATGATCAAATAAGCGGGAAAATTGCTTGACTGGGCAGTTGCGGAGGGTCTGAATTTCGGTGTTTTTCATTTTTGTCGCTTTATCATATTAGCTCAATGGGAGAAAAGCAGCTTTAAAGATAAAACATGTCAACACTCGAATAACTCGAAAGTTCCGAAAGTAAGAATACTTTCTAAAATAGCCCGTAAAATTCGACGAGAGCACTTTCTTTGGCGTTCAATATGCACCGAGTGTGAATGATGCGACGCACAATGTAGGTCGGCAGAGAGAGAGAGAGATAGAGAGAGAGAGAGAGAGAGAGAGAGAGAGAGAGAGAGAGAGAGAGAGAGAGAGAGAGAGAGAGAGAGAGGAGAGAGAGAGAGAGAGAGGAGAGAGAGAGAGGAGAGAGAGAGAGAGGGAGATAGAGAGGTATGCATATTTATTGGCAAAAAGTGCAATGTCGGTTGGAGGGAACTAAAGTACGTACGGAGCATTATGAAGAGACAGAAACGTGTTAAAATAATAGTATGTATGAGGGGACTCACGTAAAGCGCAGACGGACAGACTTACATTAATTTATCTGACATGCATTTGAAAATATGCCGAAAACTTGGACGGATACGTAATGGTTCAGGAAGATGGAAAAGAGCGTGCATGGGTTATTCTTGTGTGGCTCCTTTAAAGTACATGGGTCGAGTTCTTGGAATTCCTCTTTAATGAAATTCGCAACAAAATGAAAATGAAAATTAATGTTTTTTTGTTTCGAGGTTTCACAAAGATGGTAATAAAAGATTTTCCTGTATTCTGTACTAATAAGAATTACATGAGAATTATGTGAATAAATGTGAATAAATTTAGAGAATAATTCATGATTATTCAAAAGTTGATTTTGGCCCAACATGCACTGTTTTGCGGTCAATCAAAATCCCCATATAATCCGGTTTACGGTATTCGCGGTTCAATTTCGGTTTGCATCCGTACAAGCCGCTACCGAACCACAAACTGAAGTCTGAAGCCTCTAAAACCGCATTCATCTCCTGAGAGAAATATGTTCCACGCAACGCAACGGCCAATGCATAAATAATGAAATAATCCTATATACTCAACTACCTTGGGTTCTTTTCGCTTTTTCACGCCCCCGCATAAACCTCGTCAACGTGGATCTATTCCGGTTTTGAGTGTATCTAAAAGCAAGTAGAGATTCAAAATCTTTTCGCAGCCTTTTATTGCTATAGAAAAAGTTTGCAACGGCCGGATACATTGAAACAGTGGCGGCGCGTGCAATCTGGCAACAACGTCTTCTCTCCATTTAAACCTTTGTAAAACAATCGATCTTCAGGAAGTGCAATTGCACCCCCAAGATATCGATACTCATGCATAGGATTAAATGGAAAATTTGCATGGTTGCCAAATTGCACGAACCGCTACTGCATTGAAATGAATACCATACTTTGAATGTTATTATGCAGTCCCAAAAATCAAGTTGAAAAATTACAGTTTTATGAAAAAAGAAAAAGAAAAAGAAATGGCCTGGGGGTAGTTTCTGGATCTACCCATTCCCCCTAATGGTATAGGCTCGCAGAGGTTAATAAGGAAACTCTGTATCGGAAATATATCTCCGTGAATATTCCAGGGAATTTAAAATTACCAGATTTACATGCCTGCAATTATAGAGTAAGGCAAATGGGGGTGGTAATCGATTTACACGATTACCGAGTAATTTCCGGAGGGTGATTTTATGGTAATCACGGCTGATATTTTACAAGTCACCCACCCATCCATTCAGTTGCTGAAGAATTAGATCTAATCGGAAAGATCCTAAACTTTACTATTTATTTGTGAAGAATAAATTTAATTACCATCCAAAGGTTTGACGATTATACCGATTACATACTTACCCAGTAATTGTGTAATCGATTACACTCCTATATTTGCCCAACTCTGTCTGCGATATGTAGAGAATTTCGGTTAATCTGACAACACCGACCGTTGATATGTCTGCTCTCGGAGGTTATACATATATGTTGCATTGTCAGAATTAGAATCCGATCTTGGTATTTGATGACGATTTGCCGTCGCGCGGTCAGTTATGCGCGAAATTTTGTCGTAGCGGTTGAAAATTCAACGCACCCCAAGGTGGGTGTCGTCGAGTCGCCAAAGAGAAACTTTGCAAAGTCAAAACTTACTTTCCGATCCCAGCTCTTTAAGGACGTCGCCCTTTAAATTTAGTACCTTAACGACTTGCAAGGATCTATAAATAAACAGACTGTACCGCCATTAACCTAATTCAAGGGGAAGCCCTTGATCAGAGGAGACAATTGAGACGACCGGATGCAGCAACTCATCGGCATAGTGAAAACATCTGTAGGATCTGAAAGTGTGGGGGGGGGGGTGATCGGGTGTCCATGGTCAAACATTTTTTAAACTTTCCTATAAAAAAACAAAACAAAAAAACAAAAAACAAAAAAACAAACAAACAAACAAAAACCGCGAGAAATTACTTACTTTGGTTTTAGGAAAATTTCAATGTCGACCTCCGTCAAAATTGGTCCATACAGGTTCGTAAGGTCCACAACCAATTTCCCACACAGAGTATGAATATGTATGGATCCTAATGGATATGCATGGATCCATAAGGATATCAACACGTATAGTTGTTTACCCGTAAAATATCCATATTGCACTTGCGCAACCAGGATCTCTTCCATCTCTCTCATTTCCCATTTGAATGTATGGATAAGTAGGAAAAAGACAGAAAGACGGGGTTTTATCCCCTTGTCCATCCTTGTCTAACGTTCGTTTCTTACTGAAGAAAAGAGAGAGATGAAGACTTTCTCGTTGCGCTACTGCCTTATTGATCCATACATATCCATACTCTGTAACTAGGGAATTGGTTATGGACCTCATGGACTTGTATGGACCATTTTTGCCAGGGACAACATGGATTCCCCATTTTTCGAGAGGGATCTAGGGTGTGAAAGAATTTGGGGAATCCATGGTCTAACATTTTTAAAAATTTCCAAAAAAAAAACAAAAAAAAAAACCAAGTGCGAGAAATTACTTACGCGTTTGTTTAGGGAAATGGGGCTATTGCACACTTTTGCTATAAGCGATTTAATAGTCGATTATGGCGTAAAAACCTCTAAAAATAACGATGGCACCACTAAAAACTTCCAAAATCCACTCCTAAACTCAATAAACGCAGTTATTTGCACGAGCGTAATGGTGGCCGAAGGCACTAACAATGGGAGATTCCCATCTAACAATTCTGAAACTCCATCAAGATGTGACCAATTAGAGACTACTTTCATTTGACACCGGTGTCACTTGGTGTTGCGGTACCATTCATCGGATGTGGATCATCACTCTGATGACTAATTACTCTGTGAATCATCCTTGTCAGCATAGAAAGAGTGACGAAATTAAGATAGGAATCTCCCATTGTTAGTGCCTTCGGCCACCATTACGCTCGTGCAAATAACTGCGTTTATTGAGTTTAGGAGTGGATTTTGGAAGTTTTTAGTGCCACCATCGTTATTTTTTGAGGTTTTTATGCCATAATTGACTATTAAATCGCTCATAGCAAAAGTGTGCAATAGCCCCATTGTTGATGTCGAGAATAAGAAGTTAATGTAATTTCAGCTTTTCTCAATGCTGGGAAAAGTGATTTCATCATAGTATATAACAGGCAAATTAGACGGGACTCTCCTATTGTGACTCGCTATAAATCAGACATAGTGAAATTTTATCTATTGAGTTTGTAAGTCAATTTCGGAACTTTTTGATGCTATATCAGCGTTTTTTTCAAGGAATATTGCAACATATTATTGACAACAGACCCATTTTGCATCGGGAGTGTGTTTGTCCAACTTTTTGATTTCTCTCGAAGTTCGGCACCGTCGGATCATCGAGTGGCCGGACACCGCGCACGGGTAAAAACTCGCACATTGGTCTGAGGCCGGAAAAAACTTTCCAAAAATTGGTGAAAAAAAGTAATCAATAATCACCTTTTTCTACCTTTAAAACATAGTTTCAAACTTTCCAGTGACTATTACAGAGTTATAAATGGTTCATTGGAAGTGTTTTCTGTGATTAAAATTGGTCTTAAAAATTTAAAAATGATAAATTGATTGGAAATTTAATTGATGATTTTTGGCCATTTTTGACGATCTTAGACCATTGTGCGCCGGTGAGACGGGAGGAGAGAAAAAAAAACTGGAGATTCGCTCCTATTGTGAGAGAGAAAGAGGAGACAGAAGAGGCTCTGGCACTGATATGCAGATAAAAAGGCACCCCCCCCCCCTCTCTCTCTCTCTCTCTCTCTCTCTCTCTGTTTATCTCTCTCTTTCTCTCTACATCTCTTTTCCCCTTTATCTCTTTCTTTCTCTAACTCTGTCTCTCTCCCTCTCTCTCACTCTTTTTTTTTCTCTCTCTCTCTTTCTAGCATGTTCTCGCTCAGACATAGCAAAGTTGGCAGGAGCCTGGTCTCGGTCCGTCCCAAGTCGAATAGCCAGAAATAATTACATAAATAGATGATATCCCGTCCACAAAGTCTCTCAAACATTTGCCAAACCATTCGACAAAATATCTCGGCAGTTATTATAATTCCAATATTAATTTTATACCTTCCTCTACATCTCTTGAAAAACTTCTGTCGAAAAGGTGAGAGCGCGTAACCATAAAAAAAGTTACGTCATACAATGTTGAGACACAGAGTAGATTTTTCTGGACTTTTCATCACAGGAACAAAAATAATGATTCGTCATTCAGACGGCGCGGCGCTGCGTTTTACAGAAAATAGGTAACCGCAAAGAACTACTAAAAAATCTAATATTTTTGTCGAATAGGTTGCATACCTACCCTCGAGATCTACATCTGAAGAAAGTAATCAAAAGACTCTCACAAGAGCTCAAATTCCTCTCTCAAGCGTTCAATCGACTTAATTTTGGTTTGAAATGATTGATTTAGAAAAGGTCACTTCTTATGTACAGAAGCTTTTTTGATTTGTTTTCAACCATTAAGTATTTTTTTAATTCTCTTTTTGCAAAAAAAAAAAAAAAAAAAAAAAAAAAAAAACAAGACAAAAATTTATCTGTGAATTCCACGGTGGATTTAACGATGCTATTGGTGCATATTTCGGTTCTATCACCACCAAAATCAGCAACCCCTAAAAGATGCCGTCCTCAAAATAATCGATGTACATATATTTCATACCTATTATTTGAAACCTCTTTTAAAAAGGCACCTGAAAGGTGCCTTTTTAAAAGAGGTTCGCCTTTTTAAGGTGCCTTTTTAAAAGAGGTTCGCCTTTTTAAAATGACAAATCAAAATATTAATTTTGGCTGAAGTTATGAGGCTTTAAAAGTTTTTACTTTAGGCCCCCGTCCCTGCCAATTGACAAAAATTAAACAACTTGACATCTTTAAACGACTAAACGTATCTCAAAGCGATCTAACGACCCTGAATCAAGGAGATTTTTTGAGGATAGACCGCATTCCTTGGGAGCTTGATCAACATCTTTCTGTTTTGCGGGTGTGTCATGGCGCATGCCCTTAAACACTAAATACCAAATAAATTGTATGAAATAAAATTACAATCATAGCATAACACGCTTCACCAATACATAAAATGTATTGGAGACCCTGCTTGTTTTTTTTTTTTTTTTTACTCGCGCCTACTCGTCAGTGGAAAAAATGTCATTGTCTTATAAAATCAATGGTGGAGAGAAAATGTGATTTTGGATAGACTATTTCCTTAAGTCCCTCTCTTCGCATTTGCCCCCCCCCCCCCCCCCCCCCCGAGTTCGGGATGCGTGTATCGAATAAAAATAATTGGGTCTAAAGAAGTATTATGGAATCTTAGGTACGCAAAATTAATTTTTAAACAATTTTAGTCACTCACAATTCCTCGCTCTAGTTGTGACATGAAGAGTTTTTGAGCAGTGGACAATATTTAATCTGAAAAGAAAACTTGAAATTTGTCTCTAAAACTGTCGAGACGTCAAAGCCACTCTCCTTTGAGATTAACCAACTGAACTGAAATTATTCATAGGTTACCTTGTAGGCATAAGGCAATAACTTTCTGTTTCGAGCTTTTGATAATTAATCAGACGGTGGCGGAACAATCAGCGCCATCTATCGGTGAATTCAGTTTTACCATACTCGCTTTAATCACGCGGAAGAAATTCCAAAATATTGAATCAGAAGACAAAAAGTAAAAAAAAAAAACAACAAAAAACAAAAGACAAAATAACAAAAATTGGGGGCAGTCTAACTATCTCACCTCAGCAAGCCCTGAAATACAAGCCGCCCCCCCCCCCCCCCCAAAGTGGCACACCTGGTGCGCTGGATTGTTCTGCTCAAAAGTGGTAAAAATATGTTTAAATTGTCCTATTAACTTTCGAGCAAAAAGAGCTTTAAATATTTAAAAAAAGAAAAGCATCAGATTCAACACACTCTCTAGTTCTTGATGATCTAATTTTTAAGTAGATTCCATGAATCTACTTATTGCGGAGGGTGCGATGTTGGATTTTTCGGGAAATTTTATCAAATGAGCACGTTTCATGGTCCCCTGAGTGAGAAAATACCACTCGTTGAAAATTATATATATATATATATATATATATATATATATATATATATATATATATATATATATATATATATATATATATATATATATATATATATATATATATATATATATATATATATATATATATATATATATATATATATATATATATATATATATATATATATATATATATATATATTTATATGTATGTTTCAGCCAGTTTTACCGTTTTTATGTACCACGATCCTGTTCGTAATTTTTGGTTTTTGTTCTTGAAATTTTTCTCAACTATTTGTTGGGTTGATTTCTTGGATGAGTTCGAAGATGGTGTAAATCCGATTGTTAGTTTTCGCGCTATGGGCCGTGTTTGAGTCGTGAAATGTGTTTTTGACGTTTGTTTTTAGGAGTGTTTGTATTGAGCGTTTTTTTTGGGAAAATTTATGTTAACCGTTTTGTTACGCAACTTTTTTACTTGAGTCATTTTTTTGTGTTTTGCGTTGTAAGCGAGTTAAAGTGATGTGTTTTTCGGGTTTTTTGGCAGTGTTTTTATATGAAGAAATTGTTTTTTTGGTTCAAAAATTTCAGTATATATCGTGGAGGATGTTTTTAGTTCATATGCTCCATCCCTTAAATTTTCCTTGTGTTTTACGTGTTTTAGGAGCTATTTAGTTTCTTATGGGATTTTACATGTGAAAGACAAGGATAGAGTATTGGTATAATTGCTCGTTCTTTGTTTTACACGTGCACTGTTGCTTAGGTACGTTATTTATTTATTTTCTTGTTTGATCAGCTGCTCTTATTCAGATTTATTCCTCATTAGCGTTACAAAGATTACACATTTTTCTATCTTGGTACTATAATCTTTTTCTCATGGGTATTTTTATTTAAATGTTGAACAGCTGATAAAAAAAAAAAAAAAAAAATGAATAATTCAAAGAAAATCATAACATAACCTATTTATTGAAATTTGTGAAAAACTTATATAACCTAGCTTTTATTTCTCACTTGCATTGTAAAGATTACACATTTCTCTATTGGTAATATAATCTTTTTCACAATAATATTTGGATTTTGAGCAGCTGATGAAATAAAAAAAAAATTTAACGAAAATTATAACCTATATGTAAATTTTTGAAAAAATGATGTAACCAAGCATGGAATCTACTTCGTCTTACCGGCCTGCCGGGAGGCATTTTTTTTTTGGTTCTTTTTCTGCCCGTGAGAAAGAGTTTTTCGAATCCTAAAACTGTGCGTTCGAAGCGATTCTTGTCTGAAAAGTTCATATTCTGACGCCAAAAAAGCGATTCTTGGGTGAAGAGTTCATTTTTCGACGCCAAAGAATTGTGTAGACTCAACGGAGATACAAACTACTCAGGTCAAAATCATAGATTTCAAGGAATCAGATGATGCACGTTTCAACTTTTGTCTACCTATGCTACCTTCGATCAGAGAGATGCGAGAAGTTAGAGTAACTTTTTTGAGATATGCTGCAAAAATATTTTATTTGTGAGCCTTTGGAAAAACTCCTATCACGGGCAGAAAAATAATTGGAAGACAATTTAAGCTAAAATTAAAAACAAAATAGTGTGGTTAGTCTGAAGCTGTTTTCGGAAAAAAAATTAGCACCTTCTGCTCCAAAATCATGATGAGTTAAACTTCTATATTTTCGAGCGGAATGATATCCAGCTACAGTGGCTATATAGAGAGTGGCTCTCTATATAGCCACTGTAGATCCAGCGCGCTAGGAGCGCCCTCTCTTTTTGCGGGCAGTGTAGTTCCCGCGCTTCTCTTGAAACGTTTCAAATATTCCCCGCCAGATAGCAGGCAATGAAAGCTCCGCAGATTTTTTATGGTTCGAAGAAGATCCGATAGAGAGCGCTCGGTGTTACTTTCTTGATTCGGTCTCATATGACTCTAGTCTAGTTAAGCGTGCCGTATATATACGGTACGCTTTTTGTTTTCATTTTCATATCTAATATTTTTTATTTAGAAAGGGCTTCGAGCGATGTATGTAAATTTACAGCATGACTCCGAGTGATCGCTTTGTTGATCATTCCTGCTTTCTGATGGGCATGAGTTAAAAGGTTTTAAAATATTAATATAGCAAATATAATGCGTACTGTTCAAAAATCATACTTACAATGAGGCAGTTGCAAGGGTCTGAAATGTTGTGTTTTTTATTAAGAAAATGAAAGTACTTGATGAGCTGAGAACAAAGATGCCTTTGGTTTCTAATGAAGTCCCATTGTTCCGGAGATGAGATTTTGGCCCAAAATACATTGTTTTAAATGGGAATTCCGCGTAGTGACGTCACTACACACACGAATTTTTGTAACTTTACACGTGTGTATCTCCAAAACCAAGACACTTAGGAAAAAACCAAAGGCACCATTGTTATCAGCTTATCAAGTACTATCATTTTCTGTATAAAAAACACAACATTTCAGACCCTTGCAACTGCCCCATTAGTTCAAGACATAACTTTATCTCTGTTATGATATTTGTTCCCTTGAATGGCTGGTATGAAATTGAATAATCCTTGCCCAATTTTATCTTTCCACCGTCCAAATCTCTGGACGTATTTTCCTTTTGATTTTTGTCGTGTCTCCGAACCCCTGATGTATGAAGCGTACAGTTAAATGAAGGGACATTAGATGCCCATGATTTGTGTAACGTATCCCCCCCTCAAAACTATTAATCTGAATCCTTTCCACCTTTAAAAGAAAGGTTACTTTCCTATAAACATGTGTCCGGAAACGCCCCCCCCTTTTGAGCTACAGCCCCCAAAGTTTTAAAAAATTGACAGTTATTTGGAATAGCGACCATTATCATGAACAAAATGCCCTCAAAATTGGTGTCTTACGGTAATTTTACGTGTAGAATCCATTAATGACCTCAAGTGATTCAGAAATTCAGTCTGAATGTACATTCCACGCAATCTTGTACCTTTAACGGCACGAATCTTATGTTACGGATAAATAATTTGAAGAATAATTACCGAAATCAGATGCAAAAAATCTTTAGAAAGATTTTTGGTCCTCCTTATTTCTCTCGATACGACGCGTTTTTAGAGAGATAACCGCTCCACAGTGTGAAAAAGTCAGCGCTTTTTCCATAGCGGCCGGCCCGAAGAAGCAGCGGAGAGGCGGGTTGCATACTCACTGCCGCTTTTCATGGTAAAAGCGCTGACTTTTCCACACTGTGCAGCGATTTTCTCGCTTTAAAACGCGTCGTATCGAAAGAAACAAGTAGGACCAAAAATCTTTCTCGGGGTTTTTCGCATTTGATTTTGGTAATTATTCCTCAAATTATTTATCCGTAACATCAGATTCGTGTCGTTAAAGGTATACAAGATTGCGTGGAACGTACAGTCAGACTGAATTTCTGAATTTCTTGAGGTCATTAATGGATTTTACACGTAGTAGGACACCAATTTTTAGGACATTTGGTTCATACTAATGGTCGCTATTCCAAAAAAACCGTCAATTTTTTAAAACTTTGGGGGCTGTATCTCAAAATGGGGGCGTTTTCGGACACATGTTTAAGGGGAGAAGGAGGTCTGAAATGATTTTTTTTTTTTTTTTTTTTTTTTTTAATTTTTTATGAAAGAGGACGTTCTCAGCTTTAAAATGATATAGTACATTGTACAGTTTAGAAAAAAAAAACAATTTTTCATGAGTTTATGAAATGGAGGAGTCCTTATCAGGTAAGCTAATTTTTCTTTTTCTTTTTGCGATACTGAAAAATATGGTTTTTTTACCTTTCGGTGCATTTTTCTCAGGAACTAGTAATGCTATTTTCATAATTTTTTTTTTTAATTTTCCTCAGAACAAGCTCTATAAGCCGGACTAAGATATTTTGAGTATCTCTTTTACTTTTTTTTTATAGACATTCAAAGCTCAAAAAAAATGTGAAAAAATCAACCAAACTTTCAGCTTTGAAAAAAAAAAAAAAGTTTTCAATGAATTTTAATAATCCTAGTCCTGCTTATAGCCAACACTCATACACAACTTCATGCAAAATTGCAGCCTTGTAGGTCAAATAGTTCCTGAGAAAAATGCACCAGAAGGGAAGCATATTTAACATGGTTTAACATATGACCTCCTTCTCCCCTTAAAGGGAAAAAAGTTATTTTTTGAGTGTAAAATCGCCCCCCCCCCCCCCTGAAATATTCGGGAACAGTTTTTCAACACCCTGTATGTAACCATTCAACGCAGTCATGCATGCTTAAAGCATGTATTAAGTGCATTGAAAATTGCATATCCTGTCGAGGGTATCTTTGTCCCTTCTAAGGTTGTAAGTACAGAATCGTGAATAACCGTGAAGTCCGAATAGACCGCGTGTAGCTTGAAAAACGGGCTCATCCGGCTCATCAGTGATGTATGCGGTTGTGGTGTACAACTATACTGTCAATACTATTTGATCAGCATCTCGAGTCTCGACTCCCTTTATTATTATCAGAATGAAATTGGGTGCATGTAATAGAGAGGACGGTAAGAATGAGAAGAAGAAGAAAAGTACGTCTGAGATGTGGCGGGGATGTGCGCGGGGATAGGGATAGGGACGGGCGGCGAGGCGCGTGACACACGGTGTGTTCATAGTATGGGTAATTTATATCTGTCAACACAGAGTCCCTCCCCGGATTATATAAGGATCTTTCGCAGCCTCCGTCTGTTCGTTTTGGTGGTGATAAATAGGGTGTCCCAAAAGTGATTGTAAATATTGGGTAAACCCCAATTCGCATGACATTTTGGACCATAAATGTTGGCACGTAATTAAGTTGCGCATACTCTCCCTCCCTCCCTTCCACACGACCACCCTTCTTAATGATAGTGACGGTGTAAATTCTGAGACTGTACTTACACTGAAAAAAAAAGAAGATTACCAGAAGCATGGCGATATGTGAACCGATGTAAAGAATACTAAAATTACTAGAATTTTAGTGTTTAGTACTATAGTTCTTGAAAATTTTGAGGAAATAGTAGTTCTATAACCATACTAGCCGTTCCAGACACCCTACGGGTGCCCTCCACGGCCAAAATTCTAGGGGCACGGGCTAGTTGACTCTTTGAAAGTTGGTTCGTTTTCATTTAAAGAATCATGATTGTTAAACGAACGATTGAAGAAGTACGGTAAAAATTACTGACAAAAAATGACGGATCAAAAGTATGGGAGCGCTCAGGTTTAAGCGATGAGCGTTAGGACCGAGGGAGTTGCGATAGTTTTAACCCTTTTATCCCTGGTGTACATTTCAATGTACAACTGAATGACGCATCTTAAAGTTGCACTAAAAAAAATAGTAGGCTTTTGAAGATTAGTTCTTTTTACAGGATTCAGAATACTCCCCCAAAGAAACAGTAAGTATGAAATACTATTCCCCTAAACCCCCCTTACCCCGTTAACCACACCTTCCACCTGTTTTATGGTCAAAATTCGTTGCTCACCATATAGCCGCCATCTTAGATTTGAAAATGTTGAGAAACGGACTTTAAATTCGTGATCAGCGGCCCAAAGAACCCCTTGAACAACACCTTTCACCTGTTTTTTGGTCAAAATTCGTTGCTTACTATATATAGCCGCCATCTTGGATTTGAAAATTTTGAAAAACGGACTCTAAATTCATGATCAGCGACCCAAAAAACCCCTGAAACGACACCTTCCGCTACATTTAAGGTCAATCTAGACTTTATGGTGGTTAAATGTGCATACTGACACATAGTGCGTCGAGCGTCGTGCGAGAATGAGCTCTCCCACTCTTATTTTAAAATTCAATTTGCGGCGCTCATAGACGACTTTTTCAAAAACTGTTCGACAGATCTCCTCGAAATAACCTAAGGAATCATCGTGCCAAATTTGAGGGAAATCCCGAAATCGCTTCGGCCAATTTGGTATTAGCACCAGCATTTTCGGGTCAAAGTACTAGACTTTCTGTGGCTCATTTTATCGTTGTGGTTCTGGTAATAATCATAGAATTTAGGAACTTCTTTTTTCAGTGATAACCAAACCGAAATCAAAAACATGTTTTAATAAAACTAAAACACTATTTCACTTATTTTGTTCTTTGATTTCTTGCATTTGTTAATTTTAGTAAGAGTTAATTTTATCACACTCTATTATTTTGTGCAAATTCTATTTTTTTTTCTTTCTGTTTTTTCAAGTTTAGCATGATTTGCTACGTTTTTTTACGGAGCCCGGCCAACAGTCTTCCAACACGGTGGAGATAGGAAGAGCCTTATCTCTTATAGGCTCAGATATCTCTGCACGGAAAAAAATACTATTAGGATTTACCCCATCTGCATAGCTGAGGTAAAGTGTACGAACATGTTACCTTAATTTATCACAAGATACGTTGCATTTGCCACACTTGCTAACAGACGCCAAAATCTGCTAGTGCAGATATGGCAAATTTTATCAGCCTTTTTTTCCGTGTGGGTCCAATCTTATTTTTACTTTCTCACTCCCCATAGGATAGAGGAAGTATTGTAATCATGAAAAATTTGAAAATTGAGTTAGCTCCATTTCTTGGCATTTGATGTCCCCAGGAACCCAAAAAACCATATCCCAAAAAATGTCCGTCCGTCCGTCCGTCAAGGATGATATTTCCTCAACTATTCATCTGTTTGCATTCAAATGTGACAAGACGAATTCTTCCCTACTTTCCAAGAGGATCTTTTTTTTCTTTTTAGAAAGCAAAAAATCATTCTTTTCAGGGTGAAATCCCTAGCAAAAATGGTCCATACAGGCCCATAAAGTCCATAACCAATTCCCTATACTGCTTATGGATATATGTTGATCTGTAAGGATATCAGCACGTGTATAACCCATACGGTATCCTTACATATCCATACTCTGCATAATGAATTGGTTATATGGACCTTATGAACCTGTATGGACAATTTTTGCCAGGGATACGTATGGCTCGAATATCTGATCTCACCTCTGGGACACCCTGTAGGCACGCTACTTACTTTGCAAGTCTCTCTCTATCAAAATGATACCAACGCAACGTAAAGCGGATGAATGCGAGTGTATAAAGAATTGTACGTTTAATCCTCCGATCAAGCTCAAGGGGCGTTTCGTTTTTAGATGAAAAGGTTAAGGTCGAAAAGGTTCAACGCCGATTACAGCTTGGCAGGGCACAAGAGGTGCTGAATGCCCAGCCGTAGTTGAGTAAAGTTGTGTCGCGATGCACGCATACAGATGAATGACTGAATTGGAAAAAGAGCTCATGTCCTTCCCGGCAATTAAATGTCATAAGAGATCAAAAGCTGCGTGCAAGTACAGCGCTTTGGAGAAGTGACGTTTAAATTCTGTAAAAATTCGCATGCTGACATGCACACCTTTTAGTCATGCAAAAACCCTCTGTAGGATTTTGCTTCGAATGGGCGGTTGAAAGATTCTGAAATTGTGTGTTTTTCATGAAGGAATAAATGATAGTACTTGATGAGTTGAGAACAATGAACTATGGTCTGAGATCGTCAAAAAGTGGCCAAAAATCAGAAAGTTAATTTCTCATCAATTTTTCATTTATAAACTTTCAAACCCTGGTAAAAATGACGACTATACGACTATTCCAAAAACGACTGTAAACATAGTTGCCGACTATAATCTATAGTTGGCCAACTATAATCCATAGTAGGCCAACTATGTTTATAGTCGTTTTTGGAACGGTTGTAGTCGTCATTTTTACCAGGGAGGCCCATTTTAACCACAGAAAACACTTATAACAAGTAATTTAATTGTAAAAATGTCACCGGAAAGTCTTAAATTTAGCTTGAAAGGTGGAAAACAATGATTTTGATGACAATTTTCTACTGATTTTTTGCCACTTTTTTTGATCCCAGACCATTGTGCAATGGGGCCATCGGTTTTTCCCAAATGTTCCGGTTTTGGAGATACACGCGAGTAAAGTTGTAACAAATTGTGTGCATAATGACGTCACGTTACTACGCGGAATTCCCTTTTAATAAAAGGGGTTTAAGGGGTCCCTTTTAACAATGTTTCGGGGCAAAATCTCATCTCCGGAACAATGGGACTTATCTGTTTGAAACCAAAGGCAACTTTGTTCTCAGCTTGTCAAGTAATATCATTTTCTTTATAAAAACCACACCATTTTAGACCCTTGCAACTGCTCAGTTAAAGAAGGAGTGCCTATATGACTAGTTTTTGCTCCCAAAAAATGCAAAAAGGAAGGTGAGCACTTCCCCTTCTTTCCACATAGAAAAAACAGGAAAAAAAAAACTTTGGTAGCGCTGACAAAACCTTTGGTAGAAAAATGATAATCCAGCAAAAGACTTCATTTGAGTAAAGTAAGCCAAATCTTTGATTCACACAGCAAAATCTCTTTGGTTAGGCATACAATTATACAAAACTACCTTTGGTTAGCTCTTCTGACTTCTTTTGCTGGGTCATTTTTTCTACCATATAGGTTTTCCGGTACCAAAGCGTTGTTTCTGTTTTTCCAGCGCCGCTCTTAAAAACGCAAACGTAAGTATATGGGAGGAAGGATATTATAACCAGTTACGCAGCGTGCAATTTGGCATACTTGTAGGTGTGTCGCGTCCATTTAAACCCATATAAAAAGTCGAATGCGAAGGTGTGCACCGAGCATTCAAAACTTTGATCTTTTTCATGGTTTCAAATGAACGAACTGCAACGTTGCCAAATTGCACGCTACGTCTCTACGATGTTAACTGCGTTAAATTCGGATAAAATTGAAATTCGTGGGCAAAACTTGAACAATAGTCCCCCGGTCGATTAAGCCCCTCCCCCCCGGATTTTCTCTCTGAGTGTGCTCTTTTGGTCTTTTGAAAATGAATACGGTGGCGTGCTGTTGATGTAGGACGCGTGCGTGAC
Organism: Trialeurodes vaporariorum; assembly: GCA_011764245.1. Lineage (NCBI taxonomy): Eukaryota > Metazoa > Arthropoda > Insecta > Hemiptera > Aleyrodidae > Trialeurodes > Trialeurodes vaporariorum. The sequence goes on from VMOF01000035.1 coordinate 16,239,820, forward strand.
TCCGTGCGCGCGCGCATAGTTTTCTACGTCACTCGCTAAAAACCGGAAAAATGGAGCTCACGATCTGTTCTTTCTGGTAAGGGGGACGATATCAAATGGATTCTCGCAGATATCTTTGCTGAACTTAAATCTATAGAATCGATAGATTCACATTTTTCTCTTCATTCATTTCTCGTAATGGATGGCAAATCTCTTTGGTTGACTGGTTCTGACACGCGTCTTTTTATGAATAATAAGTTTGTTCATCCTGTGGGGGGATCGTGGTGCGGTGCAGCGCTGCTGCACTGCCGCCGTTTTGCGTATGTTTAATGGCATTCTGTAATTCATCGGTGATTCAATAGGTTGATGCAAACATTAAACATATCAGTCGAGAAGTATATTAATGTATTAAAAAAACCCCCAAATTACTAATCTTTGCTACAACAGCTTGAAGCAATGATTGCATTCAAGAAGTATATAATAATGGTTTAAATTGAAAAATACTCAAATCAGTATAATCTCAGTTGAATCACCGATGAACAATAGAATGCCATCAAATACATGCAAAACGGCAACACAGAGGGTCTACCCTCCAACATTTCCTTGCATTATCTTTCACTATGTTCCTGATGCGAAAGGATGCCGTTTAGCCGTATTGTTAATTCAAAAGAACCCTGATCCCTCCTAGAGTGTTTGTTATTCTAAACGGAGAAGACTCTGAAAGTGACAATATCTGTTTTCAATTGGGGAGGTTCTGTGGTCGATGTTCGAAGAACGAAGGGTTTTAGTAAACAAGAAATAGACTATTCAGACAAAGGGCCGAATTTTAACGTGTTCCTCGACTTTTCCGCACACTTATCCTCGATTTAAAATCTGCCGTTTGAAATACATTGACGATTAAATGAGGACCAGGATCAACTAGAGGAAGATCTAGAAAGGATGATAAAACGGGTAAGTAATTTTGAAATTTTTGATTACGGAACATATTTATAGTGTTGCCAAATCGCGGATAAAAAGCCGTATCGTCCCCATTTAAATCAATGTAAAACGCACGGCTTTTTCACCCCAATCTGGCAACACTGAATATGTAATACATCGAGAAAAAGTTAAATGGGAAAGTTGCAAGAGTCTATGAACGTTTGTGTTTTTTGATTTAATAGTACTGCACTCTTTTTAATAAAAGCTATGCGTTGCGTATTTCATACCCTCGGCCGTGAAATGCAAAGTTTCCGGATTGAATTTCACGCCTTTGGCAAAATATGTTCACGAAAAATAAATAAAGGTGTACGACCGTAATTTTTTTTTTTTTTTTTTTTTTTTTTTTTTTTTTTTTTTAATGAATATCGCACTGTTGCAGTAGTATCGAGCTACAGCCTGGAGGAACTTGCAACTCGGCAATTCAACCATTTGTTGTCTTGTAAATTTTATGAATGAATAAAAAGATGAGAAGTTTGTTGGGAAGAAAGTCCCAACAGTTATGTAACTTCACGATGGACCTGTGCATAAAATGGGTAAATAGCTTTGTTTGTACACGGACTGTCGTATAAAGTAAGAAAAAGTAACAAATTCGAGTCGCAAAATTAAGATATGCAAATTTATGTCTTTTCAGACACGAACGAGAGGTTCTTGGGAAATTTAAGTTGCGTGCCTTTAGGAGAAGGAAGCCGAGAAACTCGACTCCACTTGTTTGCTCTTGCCGAACCTAAATTGCTTATCAAATCCTTTCCTATTGAAGTAACGGGGGTCTCCTCCTCCTCTCTCACTCCCTCTCTCTCTCTCTCGCTCTCTCGCTCTCTGCCCCCTCTATCTCTCTCTGTCTCTCTCTTTCTCTCTCTCTCTCTCTCTCTCTCTCTCTCTCTCTCTCTCTCTCTCTCTCTCTCTCTCTCTCTCTCTCTCTCTCTCTCTCTCTCTCTCTCTCTCTCTCTCTCTCTCTCAGTACCTGTAAATAATTTAGGTAACCTTCTCTTTTCCCAAACTCTCTTAATCAAGGGATTCCAGTTCAACGCCCACAGATTTGGCTCGTTAGATGTTTTAAAGTAGACAATTTACAGCGCAGCCTCTTTTGCGAGTGATCTTTTTTAAAGTTTGAATTGCAAGCAGCGAGCTGTACCTATCAACAGAGGTGAGAGAGGCCATAATGGCTGCACAGTTTGACGCCACTGTGGGGAGGTTTCTTTCGGTCTTTTTGCATTATTTCCCTTTTTATTTTTTATTTGAGCCTCGACTTATAAACTGTATAAATAATTCAGCTGACATGTTCTTCAAATGAAAATTTTAGAATTTCCAGAAAATGGTGGCTTATTTATATAATTCACCCTATATCATATATCCCTGAAAAGTGAGGGAACATGGTTTGAGAACAAACCGTTCGCCGAAACGAGCTATAGTTATACATATGTATGGGGTTTTCTGGGACATGATTTTAACGCACCAAGGAAACAGCCATGTTGGAAACCTCTGCTGGACATTTTTACATTTTTTGCTGGGCTCAGGTTGTTTGCCTCTTATTTTTCAACATTTAAAGGTTTGAAGGAAAAAGTAGTGACCAATCTATTTGGAATTGGTTTGAAGTGAAGGTGGAAGTTTTGGAGTGGCTATGTAGCTGGATACAGCAATCCATACAACTTCTTGGAATCTGGATTTGCACGATGAAGAAACTGACACTCGTCAGAAACAAGCAAAATAGTCGCGGGCTAGAATTCTATGCGTGTAGAAAAGATAACCACGATAGCATAGCAACCTCCATGGGACCAAAAACTTATAGTCTCGGCGCGGCAGTGTGCGGAAGTTGAATTGTGTGCAGTCTCGACCAATCCGAGAGTTTACGCACGTCATAATGTCATGTGACTGTGCGTAAGATTACGCTTTGGACATAACATTTTTAGGTCCATGGTGTCTTCAAACGAACGATTTAGAAGGCTCTTTTATGGTTATATATCGTCGCAAAAAAACAGTTTCGATGGTTTTAGTGCAGCGTTACAGAAGTTAACGGTTAGCCTAGCACCTACGGTCGCCGCACACTGGACGAAAACGTCCTTGTGCCCGGACATGGCTGGTTTCGCGCTCCTATCTTTGTTTTTTCGAGTTGTTTTGGCTATTTTTCTTTAAAACCGACATACTTTTAACTTATTTTCATTTTTTTTTTTTTTTTTTATTTATTTTATTTTTTTTTTATTTTTTTTTTTTTTTTTTTAATTTTTTTTATTTTTTTCAATTTTTTGTGTGTGTTTCCCACTGGAATCACCCTATATAATGTGTTTTCCGACTGTAGAAACAGTCGCATTTTTATTTTCAGTAATGTATTTCGTGTCCGACCCTCACCCATTGACTCGCTCCAATGTGCGCCGCGTCGTGCTATTACACGATTATTTCTCGTATCCGCAGTTTTCCGCAGCTAAAAATCATTGAGGTGGTTTTTCCAAGTTGTAATATACACTACTAGCTCAAAGTTCACATTAAATACGATTAAATAGCCTGTTGAAACTGTATTTTAATTTTTTTAAACCTTCAAATGTTAAATTTGTACAAAAACCATCACTTCATACATCTATATTTGCATGATTTTAAAAAACTATAGGTCGAAAATTATCTCCATGCAATGGTGAAAATGACTATTGTATCGGCGTTTGTTGAAAAAAAGATTAACACATCTTTTTAAGGCGATATAAAACACGAAATTTTAGCGTCAAAATTTCAAACCGCACCAAGAACCCGTTATTCGACAATGTTGAGGTAAAGTGCTGGCTCGAGGAAAAAAAAACAATGTCAGAAAAGTTACATTTGGGTTCTAAAGTACTACTTTTTGTCAAAAAGTTGAGGTTTTCTGCAGATTGACTTGACCCCCCATGTCCGAGCATAAGGGCATTTTCGTCCAGTGTGCGCCGTGTGGCAGTGGCATAGCGTGCAATTTGACAACGTTGTATGTTGTCCATTTAAACGCATGTAAAAGGTCAAATGCGAAGGCTTGCACCGAACACCCACTTGTTCGATCTTTTTCATGGGTTCAAATGGACAAACTTCAACGTTGGCAAATTGCACGCTACGCGGTATTTTGTGTAAGTCCCCTCGCGCCTCGCTACCACCACCCACCACCCCCTCCCAATCCCTCTAATATAATTTTTTTTAACTTTAAATTTAACACGGCAACACGGTCTATTTCACGTACCTACTCCTTGAATAACTTTATACAGAAGTTTCGCGTTTTCTAAACGAGGTTTCAGATGAAGTGAACGAATTTTTCAGTAATTTTATCAAAAGCTCAATAATGACTTAGATTTTGGTCAGTTTGATCGATGACATTTGTGTGTTCTCTCTAATATTTGTGGTATTCTCATTGCTACCGCGTGTTAAATAATCGTTGATTTCGTCGCTAACCAAATAATTTCGACGGAAACTCACAGAAATAAAGAAGACATGTATGGAAACCAGTGGCGTCGCGTGCCATCTGGCAACAATGCAACTGCTCCATTTAAACTCATTAAATATATCGAATTTTCCTTGTGCACTGTGCACCCCCTGAATTCGATATTTTACATGAGTTTAAATGGATAGAATACATTGTTGCCAAACTGCACGCGACGCCACTGATGGAAATACCATAAGCACCAAAAACACTAAATTTTCGTTTTGTTTTTTTGTTTATTACCCAGCGGTGTCGTGAATTTTGCGTCTTTACAATCTTTGTCACGAACTAGCGGGTCTTTAGCGTGCAAATTAGGGATGTTCCAATGATCTGAAATGATCCTTTGGTCAATTTTACCGTCCAAACCAATTCACCAATCAATAGTTCAATAATCGACTGTCTCAAACTGGAGTATTTCGATTAATGGCAATTTATTAAAGGATAAGATCGACCATAATGTCGTTATAAGGAATGAAAAGAATCGATTAATTGGTCTAACATCGCTGCCCTGATAAAAATGGTCCATACAGGTCCATAAAAACTTCCAAAATCCAGTCCTAAACTCAATAAACGATTTTATTGTGCACGAGCGTAATGGTGGCTTAGGGCAGTGATAATGGGAGATTCCCAACAAACAATACTTTAACTCCATCAAGAAGTGACCTATAAGAGACAACTTCCATTTGACATCGGACATCGGTGTCACTAGATGTCACGATACCATTCATCAGATGTGGATCACTACTCTGATGACTAATCACTCTGTGAATCATCCTTGTCAGCATAGAGAGAGTGACGAAATTAAGATAGGAATCTCCCATTATTACTGCCGTATGCCACCATTACGCTCGCAGTATAGGAGTGGATTTTGGAAGTTTTTAGTGGTGCCATCGTCATTTTTGGAGGTTTTTACATCAGTGTCGACTGATAAAGTTTTTATAGCAAAAGTGTGCAACAGTCCCATTGGTCATGGTCCTATTACGGACCATTTTTACCTGTGGATACAAAATCTCCAATGATGGGAGCGGCTCTTATGGCTCCTCCAGTCTCAACTATCTTGTTTACTAGAGGACACTTACCAGCAGCGTTTCCCTATTTCGTGTCCATCACCTAACCGCGAACAATTGAGATTTGAGGTTGGCCCATCCACCCATCCACCCATCCATGCTCCGCTATGTGCGAGTATTTGCGAGGGTTAAGAGATATCAAGATAGATATATTATGATAATATCAGAGGGATGAGTAAGCGGGGGTGGAGAGGGTGGACTCAAGGGGGGTTGCTATGGCAACGAGCCGGCTCAGACAGATGTCGCAGTTGACTCGCGTCTCTTGATGCAGTCCTCAGTCGGAATCATGTGCGCCTCGAAGCGTGACGCGGCGGCCTTTCGCGGACACGTGCTCTCCGTCGAGTTCGCGAGTTTTTACTTCCCTTCCACCGTCGGTATCGATACCCTCTTTCATCCCTTAAGATTCTTTCCTTCAAGTTAAACTCTACCGATTTCTTTACGAGATTTCTTACGATCCCTTAGAAACAATCTCTTGAATTGTCACTGTTCCTTCTCTCTCTGATTTCTCCCCTTTTTTTTGGGCGCGGTAAACAACCTTTTTGAATTTTGCTTTGTAGTAAATTTCAACGGCCTTTGAGAATCGACAGAGGATTGTAACGAGCCCGGTAATCTTTTTTTTTTTAAACAAGATTTATTCTCGCCCCTCAAATTAACTAGTGTTTGAAAATTGTGGTGGAATTTTTAGTGCAATAGTGGACTTAGGAAAAATTAAAAAAGGAAAAAACATGTGACTATACTAATAATTGGATTATTTTGCTCAGAACGTCTGATTAAAGGTAGGTCTTCTAAATTTTAAATGCAACCTGATTAAAAGCAGTTCAATTCTAGAGTTGTAATAATGCTTGGCGTAAATTAATACACAGTTGACTGATTGGTAGAATGGTATGATTCTCCGAAACGGTGCACCGGTGCAGAAAAGATTATGTATTGCAATGTCTTTATGAATGTAACATTAATATAGCACAACACAGTGTTCTATAATCTTTTCTACACCGGTGCACCGTTTCAGAAAATTCTTAAACTCGATCATAACTGTAAATCTTTGCCTCATCCGATTGGTCAGTGGAGTTGATTTGGATCTTGATCGGAGGCAAGTAATAAAAATTGGGACTGTGACCAAAGCTGCCGTTTTACTTATAATTAATAGCATTTTGAATTCACCGATGATTCCACCGGTTGAGAAAATATTACACAGTTTAGCTCAGTGTATAAATGTTCTGCCCGAAAAAACTCTTATCTGTTATCTTTTCTCAATCGGTGGAAACACCGCGTTAATTATTTATTCAAATATTCGCAAGTTTTTTTAAAGTTTTTTAAAGAGAAAAGATTACATCAGATGCTAGTATTTTTGTGCATTAAAAAAAAATCGTTAAATCGTTAATCGTTATTAAAATATCGTTAAATGTACACGAAACGGCAGCTCTGGACTATGTGAGTACAGTGTGCAATGCATTGACCAAACAGCGTTGGTATGGCCCGAGTTGATCAGTACCAGAGTTGGGCAAGTAGGAGTGTAATCGATTACACGATTACTGGGTAATCGATAATCGTCAAACCTTTGGATGAAAATTAAATGTATTCTTCGTTGATAACAAGTAAACTTTAGGGTCTTTTTGATTAGATCTAATTCTTCTGCAACTAATATGATGGATGGCTTGTTAAAAAATCAGCCTTGGTTATCATAAAATCACGCTCCGAAAAAACGACGATTACGATTACTCGGTAATCGTGTGATCGATTACCACCCCCATTTGCCCAACAGCATAAAAAAGTATCTTGGTTTTCAGCGCTTTCTCATTTTTGACTTGTTAAAATTTTTTTCGATGCATCGATAAAATTTCGATGTCTTTCGGACATCGAACTTCGATGCACAAAACTGGACAATGGACATCGCACAGGCCTAGGAATGACTAGTATCATTCTTCCTAGTCTTTCCATCTGTTTTGACTCTTACGACCCTTTCAATACCACGATTACATGCGTTTTCGTTTCTGTTTGGATCTGTTTCTCAACGTTTCAATTTTTTACTGACAAAAGCTACCTCTATAGTCGTTGACAATGCAACAATGTTGAAAAATGCCTTTTCACGTGCCTTCAATTCTTAGTATAGGCAAAATGGACACCGCAGAGGTAGGAATAATTAACTACCCACTCAATTTCGGCGAACGATAAGATATTTATGTATTTCATGCGCCTTCAATTCTTAGTATAGGCAAAATCGACACCGCAGAGTAGGAATAATTATCTACCCACTCAATTTCGGCGAACGAAAAGAGATATTTGTATTTCATGTGCCTTCAATTCTTAGTATAAGCCAAATTGACACCGCAGAATAATCGAGCAAGAACCCGCAGGAATAATTATAACTACCCTCTCAATTCGAGCGAACGAAAGGAGATTTGTATTCGTAATTTGGTTATGAAAGATTGAACGGGTTAAAAAAACGTGAGTCAACGACTCATGAAATTTATGGTCACTTATTGTAGAACTTGTTGATAGAAATTCCTTTAACAGAAATATTCATTCATTTGGTAGCTTTAGACGTTTTTATAGTACAATTTCCACTACCTTGTTCATAGATTTTTACGCGTTAACGACATGATGGTGTGTCCGGCCGTCATGAACGTAAAACCAGGTTTTCTCATAGTAAGATACCACTTTCTCCCATTTTCTTGCCCATTCCCACCTATTTTGACCAACGAGCTATAACTTTAGAGTGGCAAATCAAGGAACGTTCCGCTGGTTCACTGTAGAGTCCCTTGATGGAAATATTGTATAGGGAGTACCGACACGACGCTTTATGTATTTTGACAGGAGTCGATTTTGTCGACCGCGTGAACGCATTCGAAGGTTAAGTTCGACAGTGGACCAGTGGCGGACTGGCGGATTTGCCAGCATTCCGGTCCGTTCCCATACGTTCCTCTACGAATCGACTCCTTTTGTGTGGAGCCTTCGATGTCGTCGACTCCTGCTCGACTCCGTGAGAGCCTAAAACCAACGACCAATCACAACTCGTTGAGCTCGTGTCGGTACTCCCTATACAATATTTCCATCAAGGGACTCTAGTTCACTGTTATCACCTAGGGCGCCGCCATCTTGCCGTAAAAATCGATTTTGAGGTAAGATTTTGTACGTCGTTTCCGGTCGTCTCGTAAAAAAACTCGGGCATCGCCGGAAACGACCTACAAAATTTAACCTTAACTTGGAATCTGCCGTCCAAATTCCGCTTTTTCCCTGAATTCCTCCTACCCTGTGCTGTGTGGCACAAGGTGGACCAGCTCGCTGCCACTCTAAAGTTATAGCTCATTGGTTTTAACCCTCTAATTTCAAAATAGGTCTTAGTTTTTACTCAAAACTTATACTTTTTCCATAATTTTGAATTCTTCGCAAAGAAGGACGAAAAAACGGAATTTACTTAAAATGTAGAGTATTTTAATAAAAACCGGTAGCACTTTTAAAACCAGCGTCTTAAAATACATTTTTGTGTTATGATGAAGTGAAGTTGTACACAGAAAAAAACAGATAAATAAACTTTGGTAGCTCTGACAAAACCTTTGGTAGAAAAATGACCCAGCAAATGACTTACCCAAATAACCAAGGGTAACTAAAGCTTCCGCACGCCTAACCGAAGAGATTTCGCTGGGGGAACCAAAGCTGTGCGGTTGGCTCAACCACTGGCGCAACCAGGATATCTTCCATCTCTCTCATTTCCCATTTGAATTCATGAGTAGGAAAAGGACAGAAGGAGGGGGTTTTATCCCCTTGTCCATCCTTGTCTAACATACGTTTCTTAATGGAGAACAGAGAGAGATGAAGAATCTCTCGGTGCGCTACTGGGCTCAACTAAAGTCTTTTGCAGTAATTTTTGGGTAATTTTTCTTCCGAAGGTTTTGTCAGCATCACCACGGAAGTTTTTTCTTCTCTTTTTTCTGTGTAACCCAGTGTAAGCGGAAAATTATGTTAAAAACACTGAAAATAAGTAAAATTGGATACTGATGGACGCGCGGTGAATGTCTCAGACTTACTACGTCGTTTTGGAGGCTTACTGTTGGAGGCTGACTTTTTTTTTACACTTTAACGACATTGTGTCCGGTCGTCATGAACGTAAAACCAGGTTTTCTCATCATAAAATACCTATTTCTCTCCTCTCCGCAATCATTTTCACGTATTTTGACCCGCTGATTTCAAATTCGGCCTTAGTTTTTACTCATTATTCATACTTTCTCCTTATAATTTTTCCTTATAATTTTGCGAGGAAGGCGTAAATTAGAATTTACGTAAAATCTAGAGGCAAATTTAATGAAAACTGATAGCATTTTTGAAATCAGCGTCTCAAAACACATTAGTGAATGATGATGAAGTGAAATTATAGGCGGAGAATTATTCTAAATTACAAAAAATTAGTCAAATTAGCCACTGATGGACGGTGAATGTCTTGGACTTATCACGTCGTTTTGGAGGTTTACCGTTTGAGGCTGGAGCTATACGCCTAAGTGGTTAGAATATACCCAACCCTAATTATTCATTTGAGCCTTGTATCTTTTTTAAAAAACGAGTATTACGACTGAATTAGGATTTCTTTGAAAGAGTACACCTCATGTTTCACCGGTTTTTTTTTTGTCGAGAAGAACGCCTTTTCCTCCTTTTATACCTTTTTCTCCGGTCAAAGGACGAACGGAGGTGAGTTTAGTTTGCGCAGGATAGAGGGGAAAGGTCAACCGGGAAGTGTGTCCATCCAGTATCCAGTATTCAGGATCCCCCAGTCCCTCGAGTCTTTCAAGTTGCATCAATATTTAAAGCCTCGTCCCTTTGAACCCTGTAACAAGCAACGCAACGCAGCCTGGAATAAGCCCGGCCCGTTTCGTAACGCTGTTTTCATGCGCATCCTAATTAATTGCCTTTTGGGAATATCGCCGGTCCCTTTCCGCCGTTTCTTGGTTGGTGAAGCTCGTTTTCAGATGTGAGGGGACGGGGGGGGGATCGCGGGGGTCAAGCTTTACGCTCTCCTTTTATTGCGTTCTCCTCCCGAAACACAATAAAAACGGAACACAACTTTTTGTGAAAGCTTTTCATTCGTTTGAAGTTTACGAACGTTGAGGTTTTAGAAAAAAAGGGTTTCCTCATTTAAAAAGCTAGTTTTTTTTTAATTCGCCGAGGAGATGGAAAATCCGGAAAGTGTTAATGATTTTTTCGGTTATTTGACTAAGCCCTTTCAAGGCCAAAACCAGAGACAAATAGAGACGTAGCACTACGCTAAAATGCATATAGGTAAGATTATTTGAGGCACACTGAATTTTTTTCAGGGATTCAACAAAATAATATGTATGTAACAACAGTCAACACCTTTTGATGTCGTATGGTGTTGGACGGTGACATTCGGTAGACGCAGGGGGGATAGGCTGGGAAGTGTAGAGGAGGGTGCTCAACATTCGACACCCTGTGATGTTGACTGTTGTTAATGTTGAGTCCGCGAGAATTTAGCGTGCCTCTGCTGCAGCCGTTAGTACTCCGTCTCTATTTGTCTCCAGCCTAAACCAAAAGCAAATTTTAGCGATCGAATATCATTCACTTCAAGAATTGATGATTGCTAACTGATGCTGCTGATCGGTGAAAAAGCTAGCCAATGAGAGTCGAGAATGAACTTCTGAATGATATTCTCGTGAAAATGAAAACTGCGATAATAATATTCAATAACATAGCCTCTAAATCAGCTCTGAATGACATGACCATTTTTAACAAAAAAAAAAACTAGCGTTTTCGAAGCTAAAATTATGTTTGTCTCATAGGAAAATGACTTCTACGCATGGTTTGTACAATAAACTTTATTCGAAAAGTTCGTCATTTTCGAAGTTATCGTGGCGAAAGGAGTCAAAAAGGGTAGAAGATGAGATTTCTGACAACGGTTGCAACAATTCGAATATCGAATCTACCTCCGAAGGTGAATTCGAAATTTCCAATTGTTGGAATTCAACGGTCTCCGGTGAGACCAAGGAAACAATCGAATATCATCAAAATAAAATGCAAATCCATCGAATATCATCAAAATAAAATGCAAATCCATCGAATATCATACGACGGTGAATGATATTCGATCGCTATTTGCTTCAAAACAGAGTATCTTGCAAACGGCTGGTCTCTCACCTGATCGAATTACGTCCGTCATAACGTGGTGCAAGCCACAGCATCTAGAGTCCCTATATACTATGAGAGTTGCGCCAATTCTTTCAAAATGAAGAAGAAGAAGCGGATCATTGGAGCCCCCAAGAGGCAAAATGCGTATGGCGGATGGGCATTTGCCTCTGCGCTGTTGCCACTATTTCACTATCTCTTGTAGGTTAGGTTCAGATTCTCGACAATAACGGTCGTTATTGAAAGAGATAATGTTCTCCAAAATAAAATTCAAGCAGAGGAAAAAATTCACAAAAATTACCGCGGTCACTGTTACTTCAAATGTGTAATGAAAGCGAGTTCGCGAAAAGTAAACAAACCCTCCGCCATTTGCATTTTGCCTCTTGGAGCTTTCTTGACAGCCTAAATCTGAGAGCCAATCAGAAATGGATTCAGCAATGGCGCAACTCTCATAGTATATAGGGACTCTAACAGCATCCACCGTGCAGCCGACTGACGAGATGCACAATACAGGGCCCTCACTTCATTTTTCAGGCCCCCGTATACTTAGATGGTTTGGCGGTCCTTCCGGAGATAGAAAGGGGGGGAGGTCCTAAGTGCTATCTCCGGAAATTTTTTTGTAATCTTACTCGCAAATCTTTGCCATATTTCAACCCAATTAAAGCCTTTAAATACAGGGTGTTGAAAAACTGTTCCCGAATATTTCAGGGACGGATTCTACAGGTCAAAATAAGACCTTTTTTTCCTATAAACATGTGTCCGAAAATGCCCCCCTTTTGAGCTACAGCCCCCCAAAGTTTTAAAAAATTTACGGTTTTTTTTGGAATAGCGACCACTATTATGAACCAAATGTCTTAAAACTTGGTGTCTTACGGTAATTTTACGCGTAGAATCCATTAATGACCTCGAAAAATTCAGGAATTGAGTCTAACTGTACTTTTCACGCAATCTTGTACCTTTAACGGCACGAATTTTATGTTACTGGTTAAAATTTTGAAAAATAATTAGCGAAATCAGATGCGAAAAACCCTTAGAAAGATTTTTGGTCCTCCTTGTTTCTTTCGATACGACGCGTTTTAAGCGAGATAATCGCTGCACAGTGCGGAAAAGTCAGCGCTTTTACCATAGCGGCCGGCCCGTAGAAGCAGCGGAGAGGCGGGTTGCATACTAACTGCCGTTTTTCATGGTAAAAGCGCTGACTTTTCCACACTGTGCAGCGATTATCTCGCTTAAAACGCGTCGTATCGAAAGAAACAAGGAGGACCAAAAATCTTTCTAAGGGTTTTTCGCATCTGATTTCGCTAATTATTTTTCAAAATTTTAACCAGTAACATAAAATTCGTGCCGTTAAAGGTACAAGATTGCGTGAAAAGTACAGTTAGACTCAATTCCTGAATTTTTCGAGGTCATTAATGGATTCTACGCGTAAAATTACCGTAAGACACCAAGTTTTAAGACATTTGGTTCATAATAGTGGTCGCTATTCCAAAAAAACCGTAAATTTTTTAAAACTTTGGGGGGCTGTAGCTCAAAAGGGGGGCATTTTCGGACACATGTTTATAGGTAAAAAAGGTCTTATTTTGACCTGTAGAATCCGCCCCTGAAATATTCGGGAACAGTTTTTCAACACCCTGTATATAGCCCGTCAATTTTAATTACGTCGTAAACCTCCTCCAAGGAGACGTTACAATCGTTATCTTATGAAGAAAAAGCACATAGAACGCCTAGTTGAGCTCCACGACAGCCAATCAGAAGTATATCTCTTAGTTATGTCGAGCGAGACTCTTTGATATACAGGGACTCTAGTCTACATTGGAGTCCCTTGATGGAAGTATAGGGAGTACCGACACGAGTTCAACGACTACTGATTGGTATTGGCTGTTGATTTAACACGGGCAGCTCCATAAGACGACGCGATGTCATCTAGCGGCGACTCCTTGAGATCAGAGGAGTCGATGTGCTATCTTGCCAATGTTAATATGTCGACTCCTCTGGAGCTCCATGAAGCGTCGCATCGGTACTTCCTGTACAATATTTCCATCAAAGGACTCTGGTCTACCTTAGAGTCCCTATATGTAGAGAGTTAAGACAAGTGAAACCATGGGCGCCGCCATTGGATGTGATTTTGCACATTTGTTTACATTCTGAGGCCGTTTTTGTGTTTTGCTCCACTGCAAAGATTACAGTTCCGCTAAGTTTGTAACGATGTAATCTTTCCCTGCTTTTGTTGATCGACATGTATTAACGCTTTTAATGATTCTTTTGAGATTTATAGACATTCTTGTGGTGCATCATGATTAAAATTAACAGATTCATCGCAAATTAACTCTTTTATCTGTAAAAGACCGTTGGTAAACAAAACAAAAGTGCAAAATCGCATCCAATGGCGGCGTCCATAGAGCCTAAAATTCATCGACCAATCAGAAGTTGACTACCCTCTTGTCCTAACTCTCTACATATAGGGACTCTAGTCTACCTGAGCAAAAATCTAAAGTGTCGACTACAGCGGTCATGGCGGGGTTAACTTTATATTTGTCCATGATACGCAATATGCAATACGCAACACGCACGGAACATATGTATGGAATTTTCTCTTCGTGCTTGCATACCAGCGCAGCGGGCCGATCATTTACTTTATTGTTAAACCGATCGTTAAAACTGTCTACGACTACGAGTGAAGCTATTGGTCGAAAATTGTAAAACTTGGCTGTTGCTATGATAACCATCGTTAAGTGTCTCGTTTTATAAAGGCTATTCATGAGTAACCTTTAAAAAACGGACACTATAACGATGGTTACCATAGCAACGGCTAAGTTTTACAATACTCGATCAATAGAATCACTCATACACAGTCTTAACGATCGGTTTAACGTTGAAGTAAATGATCGGCCCGCAGATATTTTTACCCCCCAAAAGTACATCTACTAATCTATATTTGTTTCGGTAAATTTCAATCTTTACTTTAATCTTTTTAAACTCGCAGTATCTCCACGCAAGCTCCCATAGCGCATGAAAAAGTGGGCACGTTTGAAGGAGAAACGGGTGTGGAAATACCACAATATCTCCGCAACGCGCGCGTTGGCTAAATTTAAAAAAAAAAACTGAAGCTTTTTAAAAACCTTAAAGTACGTACGTTTCAACACTGGGTTTGATTTTTTCTAAGAATGATAGTTTCTGAGGGGAAAAAAAATCGGTAAACTTACTTCAAAATCCACCTCTCGTTTACAAAAAACCTTTATCTTGGATTCCTCGAGATGTTCATTACGGATCTAGATGATAAACTTTACGTTTCGTGGGTTCAGACTTTGCGGTTGTAATTTAGGAGGGTATCGGAAGTAAAAAGCTTGGCAGTGAGTTCGCAGCTGGCTCAGTTGTGGTTCGATATAGGATATAGGCGGAAGCGCCCAAAGTTGGCCGAAGATGGCTGCGGGCTCTAAAAACGTGAGTCATTGACTGTTGATACTCGATTAATTCTTGTCTAGAAAGACACTGAGTGGCGGTGGGTTGGGAGAGGGGTGAGAAAGGTTACGACCGAGGATCGACGCGGGCAAAACCCATGGTGAAATCAAACCGCGAGCAACCCCCCCCCCCCCCCCCCCCCGGGTATCGAAAGAGGAGGGAGCCTTTCTCCCTCAGACGGGGCACAGTGAAATGCACAAGCAGGGAGTGTTGACTCACTGCATCAGAAATATCAAAGAGATTCTTTTCGCGCTCAATGGGGCTCTTGCAAACTTTTGCTAGAGCTCGTTTCAGAAGTGTAGGCGGACCTAGACCGATAATCTTTGGAATTTGTCAACATTATTTCTGATATTACTCGAAAAAATGAATGAAAATGACATTGAGAGTTCTCAATGAGGAAAACTTTAAACACAAAAGCATAAAGTCAGGGGCAAAGTCGGTATATAATTTGAAGGAATGAAAGTTGAAAATTCGCCAAAGATTATGGTTTTGGTCCGCCTACACTTCTGAAACGAGCTCTATATGGGATTGAAGAGTTGATTCTCGCATAAAAAGCTGTAAAAATGACGATGAGTAGCTACACTGAAAAATCACGAAATTCACTCTCAGAATCGGGCCTAATTACGGAGAGACGCAGGTATCATGGGAGATTCCTATCTAAATTGAGATGTATATTTATTTTTCCATAGAGAGAGTGACACAATACACAGAGAAAAATACTTCGGTAAAATTTGATCAACGAATAAGTTTTAGCTTGCATGAACCAAAATGTTCGGTCCTGAGTACCGAATGCTTTATTAGTAGTACCGAGTATTCGGTAGGGGCGGGATTTGGATTATACTTACCGAAGTCTTTGGTACTTACCACCGAAAATTTTGGTTTCTTTAACCAAAAACTTCAGTGATCAAAATAAACCAAATCTTCGTTTTTAACAACGGAGACATTTTTCTCTGTGTAGACAGGAATCTCCCATGATACCTGCGATGAACCACCATTACGAACTTACCGTTCTAGCAGTTATGTGAGTTCATTACTGAATTTTAGACTTTCTAAGTGTGATTTTCGTGATTTTCGCTGGTTTCTATATCAGATGGAACTATTCATTGGCTCTCAACAAAAGTTTGCTAGAGCCCCATTGGTAGGGCGCACTTGTGCTGCTGGGGACCAAAATAAATTATAGAAATCCTTAAATTTTAGCGAAGGTATGTACCATCGCCACCCGCATTGTTAAAATGCATTGAGTAGGTGATAAATGCGGTTTCAGTATAAAACGATGTAAGGTATCGATTACAGTTTAGAGACCCGTTGTTCCACTAACCCTTTCATGCACACATTTTGGGATTTTAGTTTTTTTGAGATTTGATTAAAACCTTTCAAAAGTGGACAATTTTTTAAGAACATGGATATGGGTCACACAAGTTTTTGCAAAATGTCTATTTAAATTCTGTCAAATCCCATGTTGTACAAAATGGTACAAATTTGTACCACTTCTCGTGTAAGGATTTTCACACTTGTTGCGTCTAATATTCCCATACCAAAGGTGGATCTAGCAATCTGGCAACAGTGGATTCTTCCCATTTTATTGTCCGGGAAACCATTGATCAGTAAAAGGAACCCTTTAAAAATTGATTGCTTCTCATGACGCGACGTGGGAAATTTTAAAAAGTTTACTAAATTGAATAGCGCGCCTCTTTGCAAAAATATCAACAAAAAATAAACTGTTTAAGGGGCTGGAAAAACAAAAAGCAAAACAAAAAAAAAAAAAAACAAAATAGGGAAACTTATTTTCAGAACGACTCTCATCCTTTATAAAAGACTGAGAGCGAATGTAAGCGATATAAATTTTAGGTTACATCATAGATGGTATGAATAAATAAGTTAATGACCCGAATATTTTTTAAAAATTCAAGATCAGGTTTCGGCGAATTCATAATTTTCAATTTGTATCGCGATTTATTCAATCGGGTTTTCAATCGCGCAGATCATGCAGCTCTTAAAAACCCCAGTTCACGCTCTACATAAGCGAATCCAGCTATTTGGCAATCGTGCTTTCTTGTTTCTTCCCATTTGAGTACATGAGAAACAATCGATTCACGAAGGGGACCACAGCTCCATTCCTAATCGATTGTTTCTGCTGCGCACTCAAATGAGAGAAGTGTACACTATTGCCAGATTCCTGGTTCCGCCTTTGGCTTGCTAAGGTAAAAAAAAATCAATAGACCTCGGGAAAATAACCTCACTCGACTTATCTCACTGTGCGAGGGTGGGTTCAGTTGAAACAGGAGGGAATGAAAATCGGGGTGGGAGGGTAAAATGGGGGGGGGAGGGTTGGGCGATGGCGGAAGTTGCAGTGGACCGGAATGTATTAATTACCCCCTTTTCAAAATGATCCTTTTAAACAAAAAGCTTGCACTCGCTCGCGAAATGGATTTAAAATGAGAGGGAGTCTTTATTCGACTTATTGCCTTTTCAATTGGGCGAAATGAGCCCACTCATTCTGAAGTCATTCCTCCGCGCATTCACGTGCGTGTATCTATATAACGCGTATATGAACGGTTGCAGTATAAACGCGATATGCTTTGCCATGCCATGCCACGATGCCGTTAGTTGTACTCCTTTGCTTAAGCATGACGCATCTCGGTTTCTGATGAGCAGGGCTGCCGTTTTGCGTATAATCAATGCTATTTTTCAATTCACCACGATGATTTCACCGGTTGAGAAAAGATTACACAGTTCAGTTCAGTGTAATACTGTAATGAACTAAAATACTCGCATATGTAATCTTTTTTCGACCGGTGGAGTCGTCGATGACTTTAAAAAACTGTTTATTAATTAACGGAGTTTCCACCGATTAAGGAAAGATTACAGATCAGAGTATTTTCGTGCATTACAGTCATACACTGAACTGAACTGTGTAATCTTTTTTCAACCGGTAGAATCGTCGGTGAATAGGAAAATAGCATTGATTATACGCAAAACGGCAGCTCTGCTGATGAGGGACTATGGAAGGGAGCCTTGTAATCGTCCTGTCAAGTTTGTAATCATGGTGCACGAGGGTTACAATTGCATTCAATTTCCGCGCCCTTTGTTCGTGTGAGTTTGTAAGAGAGTAGAGGATGGATGAAGGATGGTGGTGCCTCAAACAACGGCTCATAAAACATCAGGTTTGCTCGTCACTACAAATTCTCGTCAGAGTAGCGTTGATGTTTCCGTTAACAAGCTATACCAATATTAGTGAGCAGTCGCAGATCTAGGTAGAAAATTTTTCTGGGGTGGGGTGAATGCCTCATGAGTTTTTAAATTTAAAGCGTTGCAGTAAGAAATGTTGAGCTATTTTCTGTTGAAAAAAGGTCAAATTTGAGGCTTTTGGGGGACGTACCCACGTGCCCCCCCTCCCGTGGATCTGCCACTGATAAGGAGTATTTATGGGACGATATTTCAAAACGCTATAAGAGGGTAGCCAGTGGCGTAGCGTGCAATTTGGCAACATGGTATTTTGTTCATTTAAACCCACGTAAAAAGTCGAATGCCAAGGTGTTCACCGAACACCCAACACTTCGATCTTTTACATGGGTTTAAATGGAAGAACTGCAACGTTGCCAAATCGCACGCTACGCCACTGAGGGTACAGCCATGATGGAAATCTCTTATGAAAATTCTCTCACAGGCTTGGTTTGCTTGCCTCATTTTTTTTTAACCTTTAAAGTTTCAATAAAAATTGTGACGAACCCATTTGAAAATGGTTTTAAACGAAAATGCCATGTTTGAGGGTGGCTACTGGCTATCTGGACGCCGAAATCAACATATTTGTTTTTTCTGAAAGAATTTGCACGATGAAGAAACTGACGCATGACAGAAACAAGCCAACTTTTCTTACCTGGATAGATGCATTGGAATTCTGTGTTCTGGTAGTCGCTCTGAAACACTTGCACTTATTTTACAACACCCTCACTATCTACTGACTACATGTAAGTAATAACTTTAGATTCGTTAATGAACGATTTATTTTTTATTACTGCGTACACCTAAAACTTTTCATATAGTTTGCCTCACAATGACGCAGTGCTGCTGAAACGGTAAATATGCTCTTTCTCTCTCTGATCTGCTTAACATGGGCGGATACAGGAATTTGTCTCTCTCTCTCTCTCTCTCTCTCTCTCTCTCTCTCTCTCTCTCTCTCTCTCTCTCTCTCTCTCTCTCTCTCTGTCTCTTTCACTCTGTCTCTGTTTCTCTCTCCCTCTCCCTCCCTCTCTCTCTCTCTGTCTCTTTCACTCTGTCTCTGTTTCTCTCTCCCTCTCCCTCCCTCTCTCTCTCTCCCCCTCCCTCCCTCACTCCCTTCCTATCTCTCTCTCTCTCTTTCTCCCTCTCTTTCCCTCCCTCCATCTATATCCCCTTCCCCCCTCACCCCATCAACCTCACTCCCCCCCCCTCACTCCCCCCCTCTCTCTCTCTCTCTCTCTCTCTCTCTCTCTCTCTCTCTCTCTCTCTCTCTCTCTCTCTCTCTCTTCTCCCATTTGAACGCATGCAATAGAAAAGGATACAGAGGGGGCTATAACACGTGACTTTAGACCCTGTCTCCGTCCCTTTCTAACACACACGTTCAAATGGGAGGAGAGAGAGAAAGACAATCTCCTGGATCCGCCTATGCACCCTCCCCGCGTAGCCGTAGAGTCTTACGGAGAACAAGGCGAGGCTCCAACATGAAATCGCAATAAATTATTGGTCCCCATCTCGAGAACGACCAACTTCCGAGCGATTGACACGATCGCTTACGGTACTGTCACGTTCCACGTTCCACGACGGTTTGGGGGAACGAAAAAATGGATCATCAATCGCCACTCATCCGAAACTGGGGACCAATGGAAGGAACCACGCGGAACGTGAAAATAGTAGCATCCAAACTTGGGTTTGATGGGGTGACGTGAAATCGGGGAAAAAGATCGGAAATATACGGAATGGGGGAAAACGAAGAACAGGGTAGACTCATTGACGTAAAAAGTACAGAGAAATCTAACAGGAGAGGCCGCCGGGGCACCATGGGCCACTTGCTTAACATAAGGCACTTCTAGGTGTGTTATTTAGTGGTCATCTTAAACTATGTTATAAAATTTTATCGAATATTTTGAAAATCTCCGAACCGGCGGTTGAACTGGAATTGGTTCAAGTTTTGAATTGTTTGAAAGTTTCAAGGAGAGAAATGTGTTTCGATGCGTGCAGCAGCGTTTGTATAAAAAGAAGAAGAAGGAAAAAAAGGATTACGATACTTATTTTAAGTTCTTCTTGGAATAAAAAGAAAAGAAAATCAATAAATAAAGTTTTCACTCGAGCTTCTCAGCGACGGAAAGGACACGGCTGACAGAGCAAATAAATAAATTTTACCTATCACAACATGTAATAGGTAATTCCAATGTTTGATGTGTCATGGAAAAAACGAGCAAGAACCAGGATCGGAAATCCGAGGAAATATACGCGAGCTGCAATGAACATTGAACATAGCTATATATGTAGTTGAGGAGAGGGAGAGAAATACGTCCTTTAATTTGGGAGCTGAACCTCGGGCGCAAGACCTTATAAATCGTTCGCCACTTACTTACATGCTGAAAAGATAAGAAATAAGGTCCAGATCAATTTTAAGCTGAATTTATTTCTGTTTCGTATTTCTTCTTTAATTCGACTTGGGAAAGGAATCGCTACCGTTTTCATCGAACCGACCAACCGACTCCGTTTCTGACTATAAAAATAAATAGTCAAAATATATCTACTTGATAAATCTTCCGAGCAAGAAAATTACATTTTTATAGCGCCCCTAACTTTCTCGATCGGCAGAGAGAGTTCGACGAAGTTTAAAAAGTTTAATCTGTTTCTTTTTCTTCTCTTTCTCCATATTCTTCTTCTTTCTCTTCGCATCTTCTACTTCTTCTTCTTTTCTCTCGCACTTTCTTTGGATGGAAAGCCCTGCAAGTATACACCAATTTCGCAGGCCGATGTTCTCGGATTTCTTCTCATCGCTCCGCTGTAATTGATGTATTCCATTCAATTTTATCGGCATTTTACCAAAGGTTTCATCTTCAAAGATACCGAAATAGAGCATGCTTAAAGGATGTGTTTTGAAGATTAAATAAGTTTTATCTTCACCTCTACGGAATTTTCATCTTTATCTCAGCAAATCGTGGTCGGCCGAAAATTAAAATTTAGGTCACGCAGTCCCTGATGTGCGTGGTAGAAGACTTTTCAGAAGTATACGCGCACCTAGACCGACAATCTTTTGAATCATCCTCACGTTATTTATTCTCTTATATTATACGCAACGCGAATAAATGAAATTTAAAAGGTCAAAGTTGCGGGCAAGTTTTTTCGATTACCGAGTGGTCAATTTTTAACCCTTTCGAGCGAAGTGGTACACGTATGTATACCATTATATGTAAAATGGGTTTCAATGGAATGTAAATAGGTATTTTGCAAAAACTCGTGCATGTGACCCATCAAAACTCTTAGAGAACTGTCCTCTTTTGAACGGTCCAAAAAAATCTCGAAAAAGTAAAATTATTCCAAAATGCGTGCTTGAAAGGGTTTTAAGAGGTTGACTTTTTACAAGTCACCCATCGCATTAGTTGCAAAAGAATTAGATCTAATAGGAATGACCTTAATATTTATTTTAAAGCTGTGAGAAGGCTGCATTTAATTACCATACAAAGGTTCGACGATTATACCCACAGTGATCGCGTAATCGATTAGAATCCTATTTGCTCAAGTTTGCTGACGCCTTACGAAATCCGCGCCTAAATCTACAAAATGGCTTATAATGGCGGCGTTGGGCATTAATAATGGGACATTCCCATCTAATAATACTGTTACTCCATCAACAAATGTCCATCAATAAGAGACGATTCTCTTTTGGCACCGCACCGGATCATATATGCAGGACCGTACAAGTACACCTGTTGGGGCCCCGGGGCAAGATGAATTTCGGAGAGACACCCAATAATCTGGTAAGGAGATTTTGAGGGCCGGAAAACCCCCAGAAAAATAAGAAAAACTATCGTTGCCCCCTCTCCCCCTCTCCCCTCTCTAGCCCTCTCCACTCTCTCCCCCTCTCCCCTCTCTACCCCTCTCCACTCTCTGCCCCTCTCCCCTCTCTGCCCCTCTCCCCTCTCTGCCCCTCTCCCCTCTCTACCCCTCTCCCCTCTATCCCCCCATCACCCCCAATAAGTCTCGGGGGCCCCGACACATTGCCCTGGCTGCACTATGGTAGTTACGGCCGTGCATACGGCACTATTGATCGATTGTGAATCTCTCCTCTAACCTGCAGGCATTTGTTTATCTCTCTCTCCGGCCGTTCAAACACATGCGTTAGATAAAGACAGCAAAGGGGACCATCACTTGACTTTAGTCCCTATCTCCGTCCTTTTCTAACGCACAGCTTCGAGTCGGATGAGAGAGAGAAAGACGAATTCCTGTATCCACTTATGCGTGCATGCGTCGAATCATCGATGCAAGACTTATACTTATAGCGTTCATTCTGTCACCGACCGAGCAAGATCATCTGCTTCAATTAATTTGCTATAGAAAGTATCTTTGAGAGAGAGAGAGAGAGAAAAAAATTGACGCTCATTTATTCTAAATAAGCTTTATAAGTATTTAGCTCGTAACTTTTACGTAATTTTATTTTGTCCGTTATTGACACCAGTAGATAAAAGTTTCCCCTGAAATTCCAAGAATTGTAAAGACATTGTTCAAATCCTTTGGCAATCTCCTTTCACAACAAAACACTTTAAAAAAAAAAGGAGAGCAACAATTCCCTGAACAGGAAGCGCGTACGGTCCTTTTATGCGCCTTTCAGCTGCAAAAAATTGTTTTCTCTCTCCCGTCACGCGCTCTCGTTTAAAAACGGTCGGTGCTGCCAGATTTTGTGAACAAAAATTAAAATTTCCCATGAGACTCAATGTAAAATGTGTATTTTTTTTTACCAAATGTGACAGCACTGAAAAAATTTGTCTAAGTGGAACAAAGGAATACTTTCGTCTCCCCGCAAAATTCATCGTAGCAAAAAGGATTTGTCATTTTTTACCCTTTATATTTTTCTTTTTTTTTACTCTGTCTCTCTGAGGTGCCTCTGTAAAATTAGTATAGATATTAAGTCTAGAAGATGTATAGGCGAGAGGGTGTAGGATAAAGGAGGGTAAAAATCCCAATGGTGCAAGGAAGCGTTTTCCAAGGGATTGAAGGCAAAGTGGAAGAAAAAAAAAGGAGGAAAAAACGCGGTGTTACATTGTTTCACGTGTATGGAGCGAGCGGTACGATAATCATGATATCCCTTTGATGGTGGTTGCGGAAGGGATTCGTTGAGTGAGAGAGGGGCGAGGGGGAGTAGGAGGCAGAGAGGAAATATCCGGAGTTAGAAGGAGTCCAAACGAGCTTTCAAAGAAAAGGGGGCGACGCTCAGTCGGCTCGATGGAACGAAAAAAAAAGCGCACACCGCAAATGGTGACTCGTGTTATTTGTAGGTCCAGTTGGACCTCTAAACGATCACCCCTTTCCCACCTATAGACTCATATTGAGTGGCAGTGGTAGTCCGTGGGTTTTAAAGTGGGGGAGGGGGCTTGAAAATACGTTTATTTTTTTTAATTTATTTTTTATTTTTTATTTTTTTATTATTTTTTATTATTATTTTTCTATAATTTTTTTAATTTTTATTTTTATTTTTGTATTTTTATTTTTATTTTTTTTTATTTTTTTAAGTACTTTCCAATTGTTTTTTATTTTTTATTATTTTTTATTATTTTTTATTATTTTTTTTAAATTTGTTTTTTAATTTTTTGTTTTTTTGTTTTTTGTTTTTTTTTTTTTTTATCATTAATTTTATTCTTTTCTTTTGAGCCCATCTCCAATCCATCTGCATAGCTCTGCCATTTAAGAGCAAAGATGGTGGAGTTATGGTCGAGGTAATCCAGGAGATTTCTATATTTATATTTTGTCTCTTTCTCTGTAGAAAGACACGGAGGAAAGTCTCACATTATAGATAGGAATCTCCCCCATGTTACCTGCATAGCTCCGTCTTAACGCCTTAAACTTGTAAGTCTTGACTTGAGTCTGTATAAGTGAATGTCGGTATTTTTCAATTATGTATAATTATCGTATAATAATTTTCGCTGGATTACACTCAAGGATCAACTATTCAATCGCTTATAGCAAAAGTTAACAAGAGCCCCATTCAAAAAACTTGACAACACTATACTCGAATATACACTTACGCCACAATGGAGCTGTTGCAAACTTTTGCTACAGGCTTATCAGTAGTTGATTAAGGGGTAATACCCTGTAAAAATAACGATTAGCGCACTAAAAAATCACGAAATCCACTCCTAAACTCACAAAATGCTTTTAAACGCGAGACCGTAATGGCGGCCGAGGCCGCGGTTTTCTTATGGCAATTGTATGCTTCTTCTTCTTCTTGTGTGGTGTTGCGAGAACACCTCGAGTAGATGGCAATGATTGAAGATAGGGAACCCCAATGAAAACCGCGGCCCCGGCCGCCATTACGGTCTCGCGTTTAAAAGCATTTTGTGAGTGAAGGAGTGGACTTCGTGATTTTTTAGTGCGCTAATCGTTATTTTTACAGTGTAATACTCCATTATCAACTATTATTAAGCCTGTAGCAAAAGTTTGCAACAGCTCCATTATAGAATCCTTTCAGCCAGCATTTGAATCCGGGAGGATCCAATGCAAGGGCGGATCCAGCAATATGGCATGCAACCATGTACTCTTCCCATTTGAACGTATGAGGAAGAATCGATTCTCGAGGGGGCCATGGCCCCTTGACTAATCGATTGTTTCTCACGCATTCAAATGGGAAGAATACACAGTTGCCAGATCGCTGGATCCGCCCATGGCGGGGGATCTCAAAGTGGGTTTAACTCGGAAATGCAGAGTTTTTGCGGGTTTTCTAATCCAGTGTTGCGAAATGGGAATACACAAATAGTACGCCCCCAGCAGAGTCCAATTTGGCAACGTTGTATCCCGTCAATTTTGAATCCATCATACTCATCGAAATATCGGTTGTTTAGTGAACACTCTCAAATTTGACCTTTTTTATGGGTTTGATTGGTCGACGCGAGATGCAACGTTTTTCAATATTCAAATTGAGTTTGGTAAGGACATCTTGCACATAATATATGCTGTACTTATTGTCTCCGGTCTTCAACGGGGCTCTTGCGAACTTTTGCTATAGGAGATCGAAGAGTTGATTCTTGCATGAAAACCTGTAAAAATGACGATGAGTACACTAAAAAATCACAAAATTCACTCTTAGAATCGGGCTGAATGGCGGAGAGACGCAGGTATCATGGGGGATTCCTATGTAAATTGAGACATAATATCCCTATGTTTCCGTAGAGAAAGTGACATGACAGTCAGGAATCCCACTCGATACCTTAGTAGCCATGGGCGGATACAGGGAGTTGTCTCTCTCTCTCTCTCCTTCCATTTGAACTTATGTATTAGGAAAGGATAGCAGAGGGGGCTATCACGTGACTTTGGCCCCCTCTTCTTTCCTTTTCTAACGCACGTTTTTAAATGGGAGATGAGAGAGAAAGACAATTCCCCGTATCCGCCCTTGTTCGTAGCTCCGCCATTACGATCTTGCCATTACAGCTGTTATCTGAGTTAATAACTAAATGTTAGACTTTCTCAGTGAGCAAATTTTAGCGATCGAATATCATTCACTTCAAGAATTGATGATTGCTAACTGATGCCGCTGATCGTTGAAAAATCTAGCCAATAAGAGTCAAGAATAAACTTCTGAATGATATTCTTGAGAGAATGAAAACTGCGATAATAATATTCCATAACATAACCTCTAAATCAGCTCTGAATGGCATGGCCATTTCTAACAAAAAAAACTAGCGTTTTCGAAGCTAAAAGTATGTTTGTCTCATAGGAAAATGACTTCTACGCATGGTCTGTACAGTAAACTTTATTCGAAAAGTTCGTCATTTCTGAAATTATCGTGGGGAAAGGAGTCAATAAGGATAGAAGATGAGATTTCTGACACCGGTCGCAACAATTCGAAATCGAATCTACCTCCGGAGGTGAATTCAAAATTTCCAATGGGTCCAATGGGTCCAATGGGTTGCATACTTTTGCTACATCAATGTAACTCATTGTTACTAGCGTAAAATTTGGCGAAAATAACGATGCGCACAATAAAAACGTTCAAAATCCACTCATTAACTCAGGAAATCACTTCAATTTCAAACAGCCCGCGTTACACTAGACACTATTTGCACCGGTATACTACTACATAGACGGAACCACCGTGCATAAGTAAACAACATCGTGACAACAAAATGATGGAATTCCCTTCTAAATACATGAACTATTGGCTGCATTTGCTGTCTGGTCTTTTCGGTTTATCAAAGTTTACAAAATAATATAGGAAATGTACGCATCTAAACGAAACATTCCAATGTTTGTAAGTTCTGTTCATGTTTACATAAACGAGATGGTTCCATCTATGTAGTTATAAGTCGGTGATATAGTGTCAAGTGTAGCGCGGGCTATTTGAAATGGAAGTGATTTTCTGAGTTAATGAGTGGATTTTGAAAGTTTTTAATGTGCGCATCGTCATTTTCGCAGAATTTTACGTTAGAAACAATGAGTTATATTGATGTAGCAAAAGTACGCAACAGACTCATTGTTGGAATTCAACGGTCTCCGGTGAGACCAACGAAACAATCGAATATCATCGAAATAAAATGCAAATCCATCGAATATCATACGACGGTGAATGATCCCTATAGTAAAAGTTTTTCATTGGCGGCCAATGAAAAACTTTTACTAGGGATATTCGATCGCTACAATTTGCTTAGTGTGATTTTCGTGGTTTTCGCTGGTTTTTACATCATATTAAACTATTCATTTGCTCATAGCAACAGTTTGCATGAGCCTATATATAGCTCATTCGCGATATCAATTTAGATACAATAACGCTCAAATAACCAAAGCTATTCCGCAAATCAGCACTATATTTGTGATGATGCGTGCGATTTCATGTATGATTATATCGGGTGGAAGGGGGCAAAAATTAATTCCGAAAGGGGGGGGGGGTGTAACAATGAATGAGTAATAGATTCGAACGACGAATAAAAATGGAAATAAATCCCTTTGTAAATTACTTTATGTTCTGTGTCTGTTATCATTCCTGTGTATTCCATGTTTTGTATTTATAAATTTTTTGCATATTTGTTTCAGATGGACGGAGCTTTCGTAGAATTTCAGCGGAAATGAAAAATAGAAACATGCTCGATCCACACGCGCTCTCTCGTCCGCGTTCGTTCGGCAATTTCCGGTAATTTAAAAACGTGATTCGAGCCATTGTCGGGGATATTCGCATCCCATAAAAAAGAAGAAGAAGAAAAAAAAAATAAAAAACGCGCGGGAAGTGAATTCACACAAAACGCGAGCGAGAAAAATCAATTCGCGATATTGTGCTTTCGACTTGATTTTGACAGCGTTCCACACTCGCCGGGTTATGTTCAATTCACTTTCATTTTTAGAGGCTTGATTCGTAATTTGAAAAAAAAAAAAAAAAAAAAAAAAATAATAATAACAAATCAATAACATACAAATAAATAAAATTGCTTTTTCGAGTTTATTTTATTCTATTCGCTTTTTTTTTGTCTTCCCTTTTTTCGCGCGATTTCGGGCGTGTTTTTGACTAACGGTTTTGGAGTTCGCGAAAGTGCTTTTGAATTTTTATTGTGCGCTTGGTGTTAGTGAGTAAAAGCATTTGTGTCAATGGTGTGCGGTGAAAAGTGTTCGATTGTTAAAATGTGAAATATGTGTAAATAAAATTGGAAATATTTTGAAAATATGTCCTAAAAGAGTATCTTGGTTTTCTTGAAGGATAGACATGAAGGATATACAACTTCTCTTTCCACTGTATCTGTGGACGGTGTTGTTCTCGTTCATACCAAATGGCGTTTCTATATCAGGTAAATAAAAACAAGTCTAGTCGATGCATGTTTGCTTTTTGTCCGTTTGTAAATAGATTTTATACACTCCATTTATTGGACAACGATACTTGGAGGCAGTAGCGCACCGAAAGTTTCTTCATCTCTCTCTTTTCTCAATTAAAAAAAGTATGTTAGACAAGGATGGACAAGGGGATAGAACCCCCTCTTTCTGTCCTTTTCCTACTTATAAATTCAAATGGGAAATGAGAGAGATGGAAGAGATCCTGGTTGCGCCAGTGCACTATGGTCTGAGATCGCCATAACGTGGCCAAAAATCAAAAAAACGACTTTGGAATTGAGGAAAATGAGGTATCTAGCTGCATTCTAAACCTTTTGAAGGGTCTAGAATGGCCAGACCTAGCCTCATCTGATAGCGGAAAGTATCTGATATCACCAGTTGAATCTTATCAAATTGGAAAAAAGTAAACTTGTTCCAAATCTTGGCTCAACGGAGTTAATGTAAAAATAGTGCCCAAAGATGTAATTTCGTTCTTTTGGCGAAACTGCGGCATGGAAAAGAATCATTAAGGTATAATTAATCGCCTTTTACCCTCATATATTTAAAATTTAACCCTTTATGCCCCATTTTTGAACCTACAAGAATAGCAGTTTAGTACACGAAAATCTGAACAAAAAAATGTTAAACATGGACTTTTAAATACTTTCCCGAAGTTTCCCGAAAAAAAGCGTCACAGGAAAATGTTCCTCGTGTTTTTCTGAACAAGATACATTCAACAGATTTGTCCTATTTTGTCCTTTTTTGAAGTTTTATTAGTTTCTTTAAAGACATTATCCGTTTCATAGGAGTATTATTTTGGTCTGAGATTGCCAAAAAGTGGCTAAAAGCCGGAAATTCGACTCTTAAATTAAGGAAATTATGTACGAGCCGGCATTCTATGGCCTTTGAAGGCTCTAGAATGACTAGTTAGCTTCATTGATAGCTGCAAACATCTGACATTACGTATTAAACATCTTCAATTTGAAGATAAGTAAACATGCCTCGAATCTTGGCTGAGCTACATTCTCGCTAACATAGTTTTCAGTGATGAAATTTCGTTCTTCTAGCAACACTTTAGCTGGAACGGAATCACCAAGACAAGTTTCATCACCCTCTATCCTCGTATACTTAAAATATACAACCATTAAATGCCTCATTTACCTCATACCTATAACTAGACTTTTAAATACCGAAGACACGTGCAGGCTTTTGAAATGGTTGCAAATGATTTTTCCAGTGACTAAAAGCTGTAAAATACAGGTTTTTTTTTTTACTTTTATCCCTCCTTCAAAACTGTTTTTCTTGCAAGGTTGCAGATTTCGCTGAAACATCTTGGCATTTCAATTCCATCTGAGTTTATTGTGAATATTTATCAGTCAAATTTAGCGAGTGGGATGAAATTTCGAGTGTGGTAGGGGGAGAGGATTTAGACGGAAGGGGATGGACTGAGGGGGGACCCGGTCTCTCGGTCTGTTCAAAATCTATCTTATCACGATCAACCAGTCTTGCAAAAGTCAGGATTTAAAGGTGGCTTGTAAAGGATATTTAAATAAGTAATCAATTAAAATAAAAAAAAATAAAATAAAATAAAATAAAATAAAAAAAAAATTAGTTGGGCGCCATTTTGAATCACAAAATTATAAAAAAATCCATCAAATTCGAGTTTTAGGTACTTAAAACATCGGGAAACTGAGTTTCAGGTGAATCGGACTGTAGGCTGTAAGACACTTTTTTTACCGACTAAAAATAACAAAAACTAAGCGGGCGCCATCTTGGATTTGAATTATTTTGAGTAACTTTATCAGATTCAAGTTTAGCACTCTGAAAAACACCGATAAAACAAATTTCATTAAAATCGGATGTTAGGCTGAGTTTTAATCTCAAAACATTAGAAAATTTTGAGCGGCCGCCATCTTGGATTTCAAAATTTTTGAAAAATTCCCTCGGATTCGAGTTCAGCGTACTTAAAAACATGGGGAAACCAAGTTTCAAGCCATTTGGCTCGTTAGCTGATTTATGGCCACGTTTTGGTGATCTCAGACCATAGTGCAGTGCTTGGAGGTGATCACGAAGGATGTATCGTAGTCGTAATCCTAATCCGATCGAATCGATGATCGGAGTTTCGAAGAAGAAGAAATAAAATGCTAGCAATTTTATTTCTTCTTCTTCTTCAAATCCGAACAGGTTTCGTTCATAAATTCGATCCGATTAGGATTACGACTTCGATAAGTCATTTCGTGATCAATGCGTGCCAAAATATGTAATACATACTACACAGTGCTCCTTATACTCGAGTTGAATGGTGTTTTTGCAATTCGGATTGCTTATCCTGACTAGAGCCCCTATGTACTATGTATGAAAGAGTCAAGAGTGTCAAGACGTGTGAACAGAAGTGAAGAAGAAGAAAGGGTCTAAAAGGAGCCTGGAGGCGCGCCTTTTGTTTACATTTTTATCCAACTATCTTCCCGCCAAAGATTACTTATTCATGTATTCGTGTGTAAGTAATCTTTGTAAGGTCAACCGAACCTTCAATTACCGTTAGCTTCATTACTTGTTTAATTTAAAGTGAAGAGTAATGTGTGAATTTTATTCTGTTCTGAACATATTCACGTCAACTTCAATGGAACATTTTCATCAGTATAAGCTAATAATGCCGAAAGTTTCCTCAAAACTGGGCGGCTGGGAAGATGGTCCCATGAAGATGTAAACAAGAGGCGCGCCTCCAGGTGTCATAGACCCCTTCTTCTTCTTCAGGTTTTAGCAGCCAATCAGAGATGTAACCCCGTATGGCGAGACTCTTTTATAAGGATTGTAATCCTGACCAAGTTACTTATTTGTCTGCGATAGTACCACGAAAGGTTTCGTGAAGACAATGTTAAATTCTAAGTTACTCCGAATTAAATTGAATTGTTACATTGATGAATTGTATTATATTATGCGCCACTAGAGATCCGTAAAACAGTAGTACTGGCTTTTTGTGCCTCAAAGGCGCTTAGCAGCGATTCTTCATTTATCTCTGCTTTATAGCTGCTATAGTCACCAATCGTTTAGTGACAAATTACTGCTCAGAAAGGAATTCTTTTGATGGCCGGTTCTCGGAATCAGACACTCAGAAAAAAAGAAACAATGAATAAACGAGCCCTTAATTCCGACGATCACTAATACAACAATCCTAGCAATTTACCTCGTTTTTTAAAGCCAAGGAAAAGGAAAGAAAGAGGTTCAAATGAAATATCTCACAGCAGAGATAAAAGAATGCACAAGAGCACCTCTAATCTCCCCCGCGCGCGCGGCGCGGCGGCCCGCGGGGATTCGCCTTATCAATTTAAGCGCGGAAAAGGGAAATTCCGAGGGATTTAAACTAAATCAAAGCTCGCGTAATTGCGAGGAATTTTCATCGTATATCATTCTTATCAATTATGAGGAGCAAAGCACAACTTGCGATGAATCCCCGCGCATCATCTTCAAAAGTTTGTGCTTTGCCGCGCTGCCTGCCTCTCTCCTGCTTTTGCCGCCTTGATTCTCGCTTTCGCTCACGCTTCTGCATCTCGAACTCTCAAAGGGCCACCGACTGAGCAGAGAGTTCTTGACTCTTACTTTCTGACTATCTCTCTCTCTCTCTCTCTCTCTCTCTCTCTCTCTCTCTCTCTTCTCCTCTCTCCTCTCTTACTCTCCTTTTCTTTCTCTTTCCCCTCTCTCTCTACTCTCTCATTCTCTCTCTTCCTCTCCCCTTTCCCCTCTCTCTCTCTACTTACTCTCTCTCTCCTCTCCCTCTCTCACTTACTCTCTCTCTCTCTCTCCTCTTACTCTCTCTCTCCCTCTCTCTCTCTCTCTCTCTCCTTACTTCTCTCTCTCCTCTCTCTCTCTCTCTCTCACTTACTCTCTTCTTCCTCTCTCTCTCTCTCCCCTTTCTCTCTTCTCTCTCTCTCTCTCTCTCTCTCTCTCTCTCTCTCTCTCTCTCTCTCTCTCTCTCTCTCTCTCTCTTACTCTCTCTCTTACTCTCTCTCTCTTTCTCTCATTCTCTCTCTTACGCTCTCTCTCCCTCTCTCTCTCTCTCTTACTCTCTCTCTCCCTCTCCCTCTCTCACTTACTCTCTCTCTCTCTCTCTCTTACTCTCTCTCTCCCTCTCTCTCTCTCTCTCTCTTACTCTCTCTCTCCCTCTCTCTCTCTCTCTCACTTACTCTCTCTCTCTCCCTCTCTTTCTCTCTCTCTTTCTCTCATCTCTCTCTCTCTCTCTCTCTTCTCTCTCTCTCTCTCTCTCTCTCTCTCTCTCTCTCTCTCTCTCTTATTGCCACCTTTTCCACCATCACCACCACATCACCACTCAACGAAACACCACAGCCTTCTCCGTCTCACCCTTCACCCCCTGTCTAT
Organism: Trialeurodes vaporariorum; assembly: GCA_011764245.1. Classification (NCBI taxonomy): domain Eukaryota; kingdom Metazoa; phylum Arthropoda; class Insecta; order Hemiptera; family Aleyrodidae; genus Trialeurodes; species Trialeurodes vaporariorum. Next base: position 16,272,241 of record VMOF01000035.1, read on the forward strand.
TAATTTTAGTTCCGAAAGAACGCCTTTTGGTTTCACACCTTCACTTGCGGCGCGGCAGTCCTGAGTGTTTACAAAACGGATGTAAGTACGTTCAACAGCAGCTCTTCGCGGAAAGTGAATGCGTAACTTTTTAAGAGGGTATAATACTGTGCAGTGAAAAAAGAAGGATTATGGGATTACATAATGATGTGTTAAATGCGTGGTTTCTGGTGATGTTACGAGAATGGGTAAGTTGCAAACTTTTGCGGCAGCTTAGTGGAGGGTCGATTTCTGCGTAAAAATCACAGTGGATCCTGAAGTCTCGAAATCCACTGATAAACCCATCAAAGACTTTTTCAGAGATGTCACAGATGGTAGTCAAAGGAAGCGATGAGTCATCCCTGAATGCAAGCACCAACGAGCACCAAAAGATGGCCGACGACGGTAGTTTATGTCGTTGGTTAGAATGTAAACATCGTGGTACAGAAACGTCTTTGCTTCCTCATAGTAACTACATTTTCTGTCATTCTAAATGTTTTTTTTTCCGGTAAATATTTTTTCCTCATTGTCTGTGAATGCTGTGGTGATTATATCACGTTTTGTGCAGTGGCGTAGCGTGCAATTTGGCATCGTTGTATACTGTCTATTTAAATCCACATAAAAGGTCGAATGCGAAGGTGTTCACCGAACACCCAATAGCTCGATATGTTCCCATAGGTATAAATAGAAACAATACAAGGTTGCCAAATTGCACGCTACGCCACTGGTTTTGTGTCGATTTCCCCATAAATTCTGCAAAGGAAACGCCGGTTAAGTACTTACATACCTATGCCGAATTCTGTCGTTGGCCATATTTTAGTGCTCGTGGTGCAATGGGGGGGGGGGCTGTCTCCCTGATCATTTCCACCCCCTAGTTAAGCCACCGCATAAATATCTGCTATTGATTCATTTCCAGCACAGGATCGAACCAAGTGAACTAAAGTTTGTCAGTATTTGTTCCCCACCAAATTCAAGGATAAATTAACGGAATAGGGCATGAAAATAATGTATGGTCGTCAAGACTAAAAAAATAAAGACTCAACGTAATAAAATGTAATATCGCACAATACAAACAAGACATAACGGGTAAATTTTTGAGATATCATGTTTGAATTTCGGTGGAATCATTTTTTTTTGCCGCTGTAAAGACGACGAAGCGGAGTAAATGACACGAAAAATGGTGAGGGAGGGAGAGAGGGGAGGAGAGGGGAAGGAGAGGGGGAAGGAAAGGACCTAACTGATGCATTGCCATGTCTGACATGATTGATAGCAGTGCCTTCCGTTTTAATGCATGAGCGACTCTCGTGGACACCCCCACTCCCCAGTCCCCCCACCAATCCCCCCCCCAAACCTCGCCGCCCCCAGACAGTGAGCCGAGACAGGCAAGGCAAGCGAGACACGCGCAAATAATTCTAGCATCGAGCGCCGTGCCGCGCCGACGACGCAACCCGCGCGACGGCCAATGATGAGGGAGAAATAAACCCTATCCTTTATTCCTGCGAGTCTTTCGTAGGTGCACAAAATATAAATAAGGTCTTTAATCCGACCGAAAGAGAGAGATAGAAAAAGGACCCCTTTCTCTTTTGTGGACAGCGCTGCCATTTTGCGTTTATGTTATACACTGGCGGATCCAGGAATCTGTCTTCTCTCTTCCACTGGTGGATCCAAGAATCTATCTTTCTTTCTCTTCTCCCATTAGAACGCGTATGTTAGAAGAGGACAGATCAGGGCAGTCCCGTGATTTTCTCCACCTCTTCTATCCTTTTCTAACTCATGCATTCTAATGGGAGAAGAGAAGGAAGGTCAATATCTTGGATCCGCTATAGTGCTCTCTTCTCCCATTAGAATGCGTGTGTTAGAAATGGACAGATTATAGATAGGGGCAGTCACGTGATTTTCACCCGCTCTATACTATCCTTTTCTCACTCATGCGTTCAAATGGCCAGAGAAAGAGAGAGGACAATGGGGTTCTTGCAAACTTTTGCTTTGAGCAAATGAATAGTCCAATCTGATGAAGAAACCAGCAAAAATCACGAAAATCACACTGAGAAAGTTTAAAATTCAGTAATGAACCAGGTATCATGGGAGATTCCTATCTGATATGCCACTTTCTCTTTGGAAACACAGAGGTATGTTTCAATTTAGATAGGAATCCCCCATGATACTTGCGTCAAACAGCCATTAAGCTCAATTCTGAGAGTGTATTTCGTGATTTTTTAGTGTACTCATCGTCATTTTTACAGGTTTTTATGCAAGAATCAACTCTTCAATCCCATGAAGCAAAAGTTCGCAAGAGCCCCATTTCCTGGACCCGCCATAGTTGGATATTCTTAGGAATTTTAAAATCCATCGTCGAATCTATCGGTTCCCGAGTAAAAGCGTTCTGACAATTAATTAAGTTCTATGACCAAAATTCCGTGGACATTATAACATGAACATGGGCATGCTTCTCTATAACATGAAATTATATGGAATCCAAAGAACGGTTTCCGGAATTACATGAAATGTTATGGAAAAATAATAATTACTCCCGAAAATAATAACCCATGGAATTTTTGTCGTGGAACTTTACGGAACACTTTTACCATGGTTGAAGCAAAGATTACACTTATCAGCTGAGAAATAAAACAATAGCTTATGAAAACTTAAAAAATAGTAGGGTTTGCTTCAACCCTCACGGATAAAAGAATATTTTAACGGAAACCGTGTGGATACTTAACTACTTCAATGAAGTATAGGTACTTCTGGCACTTGAAAACAGAAACCTTTGATTCGAGTTGTCAAACAGGAATTTTGAGCATTACCAGAATTCTAATTGAAGATTCTAGAAAGTAGTTCTGCAAAATACTTAACCCTTTTGCACACGAATTATGAAAAAAGTGTCACTGCTTAATCTAAAACCTATACCATTACAATGAACGGATTTTTCTCATTTGATTTTGCATGTTTGAGTAAATTTTTTCGAATTTACATAAGGTTCCATGTAAAATGTCGGCCTTTTTTAGAGGACACTTAGTGCGAAAGGAACAATGCCAGTCTAGTGCGCAGAGCTCCCGCTCTGTGCGTATTTCATGACATGTCATGAATAAAAAAATGCATTTTTTTATTAATCGATGATTGATTCCACCAATCAGTGGTGTACCGTGCTATTTGCCAACTTTGCAGTTCGTTCATTTAAACCCATTTCAATCATCGAAGTTTCTGGACTGAATGTTCGCTTCGGTGAACACCTTTGCAATCGACCTGTCAGATGCGTTTAAATTGACAAAGTACAACGTTGCCAAATTGCACGCTACGCCACTGCCACCGAAATGGGGCTCTTGCAAACTTTTGCTATAGGGGATTGAAGAGTTGATTCTTGCAAAAAAAAAAAAAAAAAAAAACAGTAAAAAATGACTATGAGTACCCTAAAAAATCACAAAATTCACTCTCAGAATCGGGCTTAATGGCGGAGAGACGCAGGTATCCTGGTATCATGAGAGATTCCTACCTGAATTGAGACATCTCTGTGTTTCCGTAGAGAAAGTGACATAATAGACAGGAATCTCCCATGATACCTGCGTTGACCCGCCATTACCATCTTGCCGTCATGGCAGTTATGTGAGTTTATTACTGAATTTTAGACTTTCTCAGTGTGGTTTTCGTGATTTCCGCTGGTCTTTTCAACAGATTGGACTATTTATTTGCTTATAGCAAAAGTTTGCGAGAGCCCCATTGACCAAAAGATTCACCGTTCATTTTAATTTATAAATATAGTGCACAAAAATACTCGCATCAGTATACAATATGTTCTCAATCGGTATATATATAGAATCACAATAAGGCTGTTGCTCACGCTTGCAACTGACAATACGAAGGTTGATAATCAGAATCATAAACCTGAAAAAATAACAATGTTGGTTCTAAAAATTTACGAAATCCACTCATAAACTTAAAAAATACCATTAACGCGCGACCGTAATGGCGGTGTATTGGTTACAATAATGGGAGATTTTCACCTTAATTTCGTCACTTTTTCTATGCTGGGAAAGGAAAATTCACAGAGTAACTAGTCACCAGAAAAGTGATTAACAGCCGATTAATGGTGCCGTATGACACCTGGTGACACCGCACCGGTGGCAAAGGAAAGTCGTCTCTTTTTGGCCACTCCTTGATGGAGTGACAGTTTTTCGCTCGTTTGAAATAATTTTATGAATTTAGGAGTATATTTCATGGGCGGAGCCAGCAATTTGGCAATTGTGGATTCTATCCATTTGAATGTATGAGAAACAATTGATTCTTGAGGGGGGCCATGACCCAATTTATAATCGATTGTTTCTCATACATTCAAATGGGAAGAATATCCACAGTTGCCTAATTGCTGGCTCCGCCCATGGTTGATTAATGATTTCGTACGTTTTTAAAGCTACCATCTTCATTGTTTGAGGTTTTAACATCCAAATTGACCCTTAAATCATCTGTAAAAAAAATGTGCTACAACATCATTAAATTACCAAAATATCCGCAATTTCTTTGTAATGGGGCTCTTGCAAACTTTTGCTGTGAGCAAATGAATAGTCTATTCTGATGTAAAAACCAGCGAAAATCACGAAACTCACACTGAGGAAGTCTAAAATTCAGTATTAAACCTACATAACTACTTTAAAGGCAAGATTGTAATGGCGGTTCGACGCAGGTATCATGGGAGATTCCTATCTAATATGTCACTTTCTCTTTGGAAACACAGAGGTATGTCTCAATTTAGATAGGAATCTCTCATGATACCTGCGTTTCTCCGCCATTAAGCGCGATTTCTAAGAGTGAATTTCTTGAGTTTTTAGTGTACGCATCGTCATTTTTACAGCTTTTTATGCAAGAATTAACTCTTAAATCCCGTGTAGCAAGAGTTTGCAAGAGCCCCATTTTCTGAGATTGAAGGAGACTCCAGTGGTTAAGAAAAGATTACAGATCAGAATATTTTCGTGCATTAGAACGATACGTTGAAATGAACCGTATGTGTAATATTTTTGTCAATCGGTGGACTCATCTACGAATCGAAACATGCCATTAAATATACACAAAATGGCATCACTGCTTGTGGAACTTTTAAAAAGGCGCTTCGACGTTGGGACACTGCTTCCAAATCCCCTCTGCTGAAAATTCCTCTCGTCCGCTCTCAACCGTGAAAGTCCTTGGCAGTCGTGAGAGTCCCGCAAGGGATATTTTTCTCCTTTCTAGCGTTCCTCATCCCGGCCCCAACCCCATCTTCATGCACCTTCCTTACGAGTTCCCGAAAAAAAAAAAAAAAAAAAAGGCCGGACGAGAGCCAGAGGATCAGGGTGACGCGGTACATACAGTATACACTATACAGTAATACAGTAATACAGGCCTGAGTTAAACTCTCCAGCTTATTTGCAAAGCTTCTTCCTTTTTTTCCACGCTTGCCAAACGCTGTTGGATAAAATATCTCTGGCATCCTTAAACTAGATAGATGAAGAGATGGCGAATTTAGTTAAACATTCATTGAAAAAAAAAAAAAAAAAAAAAAATGCTAACTTCAAGTATTTACTTACTCAAAAGTATGGTCAAGACTTAAACATTCTTAGTTTTACCATATAAAATAGTTGGCCACTGTGGGGGAGGTATTGTTTGTTACATAACTGGCATTCGGAGAAGGAGGGGACACTGGAAACACTCGTAGCTCTGCTGAATGCACGTCGATAGATCCATGACAGAGTATATGACATGATTTTGTTTTTTTTGTTTTTTTTTTTGTTAGTTGATTTATATTATTGATTTTTTTTTTTAGTTTGGAACTGTGTCTAATCTAAATAGAGGGGGGGGGGTGGGGGGAGAGTCCCTGCAATTGTAACCGTAAACGTTTTTAATACGATATTTTCCACTGGAGATCATTAAAAGTTCTATTTATATAACTATTTTAAATGGTGAAACTAAGAATGTTTAAGTCTTGACCATGCTTTTAAGTGTGTAAAAACTTAAAGTTATAGCATTTCTTTTTTCAGTTTTGATCACCAAAGGATTCAGCCCTGCAAAAATCTAACTATGCATCTTTCGCACCAGAAAACCTTGGAAATTCCTTCAAGACTAGGAATTTATCGTTTAAAAATGTATTTTGATATTATGCTTTTTTGACATAGGAAAATTAATAGCAGAGGCAGATCAATAAATTTGTCTTCCTCTCTCTCTCTTCGCCCATTCGATCTTTTTGATTAGAAAAGAATGGCAAGATGAATTTTCACAATTTTTATCCTTTATCTCTGGTTTTTCCTAACGTTTGCGTTCCAATAGGCGAAGCCGCGAAGATGTGTGGGTGTGTGTACGCATGTATGGTGTATTAGGAGGAGTTTTATGGGCTCTGTACTCTCATTGTGAGGAGGCTGCGTAGCTGTGAGGAGCTCCTTAGTCCTCACTATAGACGGTTTTAGTGCGAAGTCAACGGCTAGCCAACAACCACAACAATGCACTCATCGGTCGCAATCGGTCGTGATAAAACTCGCGTAGCGTTTCAAACTATCTCACTCACTCTCCCGTGACCCCCATGTAAGTACATCCATCTCTTTCTAGTATCGAAATTCGTATACAGGGCCTTGTTTTACGACATATTATTATCAAAATCGCATTAAAATGCCTCGAGAAATTCATTTCTGCCATAAAATTTCACAAAATAAGTCTCCATATACGATTTTTGAAATTAGAGTGAGATGGCAGTACACGGGGGTCACGTGAGGGCGAGAGAGACAAACTGGCTTTCTTTGGAACGCTCATCACCGGCAGTCGCCATTACTAAAACCCTCTATTACCGAGGAGTGTAACAGGCTCTCTAAACATACAATGTGCCGCGTGTAAACTTTTTGACAACATGAGGAGCGTGAGAGATGTAAGTTCACATAAACACTCTGTTAGGCTTGGTTAGGTTCGGTTAGGTTAGGTTAGGTTATGCTGGGTTATGTTAGGTTAGGTTTGATTAGATTTTTACGCCTTAACGACATAGTGTGTCCGGTTGTTATGAACGTAAAACCAAGTTTCCCATCATAAGATTCCTCTTTCTCACCCCTCCCGCATGATCATCAATGAATTTTGACCCACTAATTTCAAATTCGGCCTTGGTTTCTAGGCCTGAAAAAAAAGCCTGAAAACTTATACTTTTTCCAGAATTTTGAAATTTTTGCTAAGAAGACGTAATTTCGAATTTAAGTAAAATCTAGGCCAGTTTAATGAAAACTGATAGCAGTTTTGAAATCAGCGTCTCAAAATACGAAAGATAGCGACGATGAAGTTAAATTGTATATAGGCGCAGAATTATTCTAGAATAATAAAAATTAGTAAAATTATCATTGATGGGTGGAGAATGTCGCGGGCACATGATGTCGTTTTTAATGCTTACTTGTTTTACGTTAGGTTATAGGTTAGGTTATTTTTGACAAAATAAGTTTTTTTTCATGGTGCGGGTTTCACCTCCTCACAATACACCACACATGGGACTGTGAGTTCGTCTCTGTGTGTGTGTGTGTGTGTGTGTGTGTGTGTGTGTGTGTGTGTGTGTGTGTGTGTGTGTGAGTAAATGGCATCTCGGGTCAAAATGAGTTCAGATACCTACTTCAAACGGGCGAAACGGGTTTGCAGAATAAGCGCGATAGCGAATTGATGCTTCAGAAGCCCGGGAGGAGAGGACTGGAGCGGTGCTCTGAGCTGGGAAGCTTGAAACTCGAAAGTCGTTCCCCGGATCGGAATGAATCAATATTGCGTGCAGTAACTATAAAATATTCCTTTTACGCGCTCAATGAAAACGGGAACTTGGGGGGAATTAAACGACGGCGGAGGAGGACGAGACACGAGGATACGCGACGAAGTTCAGCGGCGAGAGAGCCCAATAACGCAATAAAAACCAGGAAGCTTCAAATTATAGTCACTTGAAATCTATCAATGCACACGAGGTTTGAGGATAAAATGCGGAGTTAATCAGTTAAAGAGCGAAAGAGAAAAAATCGAGTTCGGAACGAAGGGTGGGCGAGGAATGGAAAGGGTATCCGAACAAAAAAAGATCATTTTTTTATTCATTGGATCTTAACCCTTGTTAGCTCGAGTTGAAGACACTATAGCTTGTCCAGTACCGTGTCTAAATATACACGGAAAAAAAGATTAGTGAAAATAACCATACGGATACCTGATTTTGGCACCTGCTAGATGTTATGGTAAACTTGACCAGAAGTATGGTACATTTACCGATACTTTGAGTAAATTCGACATACAATCAGGTAACATCACCTAGTATCTAGTCCAAACATAGTATACTTCTGATTAATAATACCATAACATCTAGCGGGTGTCAAAATCAGGTATCCGTATGGTTACTTCCACCGCAGTTTTTTTTCCTTGTACCAAGCTACTTCCTTGAGGTTCGGGTCGTCTTGCTATACGTACGCTGATGGAGATTGAAAATATTGGTGAAATGCAAAAACGCGATTTATATCCTCTCAAAATACGTGAATTTCAACTCCTCTTGCTTTGGGGAAGTGACTAAGCCCAAAACTCTCATTACTGACGAACTTTTCCAAATTTTGGTTGAACTTCAAAAGACCAACCAAATACTGAATAACGCCATAAGCATTCCATAAGCTTACATACACTAAGACGAACCCTAACCCCAATTTTTCCAAAGAAGCAGCCGGGTATGTAATATGTATAGAGACGGTATTGGCTTGTCCCAGATAAGATTGGATTTGACACTTCTGGTTTTCATGAAGATATCAGCTTCTTACTGCTCCTAACCAATTAGGTAGCCCCTCTCGAGGACGGAAGATGACGTTTTCATTCAAACCTACAGTTCTTAAGTCCAATCATTCTTGGGACAGCCTATATAAACGGGTTTTTGGTTTTTTATTTTTTTTTTATTTTTAACTCAACTTATTTCTAGTTTTGGAGTAAATCCGACTGAATGTTTTAAGACCGCACTTCTTTTCATAAAATATTACAATTTTTTGGAAATTCTTCGGCTATTTTTGAAAAATAAAACTGGCAATTACAAAAAATTGCAATGAATTTGGACAAAGATTAATCAGTTTTTTGTCATTAAGGATGAAAAAATGAGCCGCTGATCCTAAAAAGGCCGAACGTTTCTTAGAAACCGCGGTAATTATCTATGACCTAAAAGCCTTATAAGCTAAGCCTAATAAAAGTACTAAAAGCCTTGTAAAATCTACAAGTGTAATCCAAAACCATTAAAATTTGGCATGAAGGTTGGCTACATCAATACCTTGATTGCAGTGGCGTAGCCAGGAATTTTTCTGGGGGGGGGGGGTGGGGTCCGAGGTTCGAAAATTGTCATGGGGGGTCCAAAGATACTAATTTGGTAAAATTTGTCTGAAAACGCAAAAAATGACCTTTTTTTTTAGGACGAATTTAGGTGTCATGGGGGGGGGGGGTCCAGACCCCCTGCCCCCCCCTGGCTACACCACTGCTTGATTGTCATGAAGTCTCACAATTTTAACAAAGATATGATAATTCTGCGGGGGAGGAGGGGCAAACGAGCCTGGAAATGTTTAGCAACCTCCCCCTCTTGGGCTTTCGCATGCAATGGTCAACATACCAAGGAATGGCGTTGGTGTAATTTTTTCGTCTTTACCTTTTGATTAAATTTCACAGCTGATTTGATCCCCCCCCCCCTTTTTGATGGAGGTCTTTTCGGTATTGACATCTACAAATGTTATAAAACCAAAAATTAGTTAAAAAATGACGAGTTCAGGGGGGAAAAATTACGAATGTTACAAAAGTCGAAATTTAAGTTTTCTTGCGGTCATTACTAATGGGATTCATAAAGATCCGTCGGAGCTGAAAGGTAATAATTTTTGGTGGATGAAGAAACATTATGGTTCTTATGAGAAATAGTAACCTTTAAACCTAATTTCCTCTTTTCTTTCCGCTGAAAAACGAAAACGGGTTTCGGTGACATTTATCGCCTTCTTCCTCTGGACTTTTCAAATGTCATTAGGAATCGATCGATGTATGGCTTTATATTTGAATGACCGGATTTCCATTAATATACTCGCACCCATCGCCGTAGCCGGGATATTACCTTTCTTTAACTGCATACAGTGTTGCCAGATCGAGGGTTAAAAAACCGTATCGTCCCCATTTAAATTAATGTAAAAGATACGGCTTTTTCATCCCAATCTGGCAACACTGACCGCATGTGTTGAAAAAGGACAAAAACAGGGAATGAAGTCAAAGCTTCTTTCTCGATCCTTTACCAACACATCCGTCCAAATAAGCAAAATGTGAGAAATACAAGATTCTACACTGAAAAAAAAAAAAAAAAAAGATTTATGAAATCAGTAAAATGAAGCAAATGCTAATTTTACCAGTTATTTTCGTAAAATTTACTACACTGATTACTTATAATTAATTTTACATTTTGGATTGTACATTTCAAATAAGTTCTATTCATTTTAAAATTTAGATCATCAATTTTACTAATTGGATTGAAAAAATCTATCCAAAACGTTGTAACATTTGCAATTCGTATAGCTGTCATGTCAGAACGGTCATGTCTTATGCAAAAGTGACAATGTATTGGATTGTACTTAGTATTCAAATTGAAAAATCCAAATAGGAAATTTACGAAAACTTCAGCAAAATTTACAATTTAAATCGTAAAATTAGTCACGAGTTTTGTAGGTTTCGCCATAAATAACACTAGTTAAATTAGCATTTGATTCATTTTACTGATTTTACAAAATTTAATTACTGTTTTAGTAATTTCATTTTTTTCCGCGTAGCCGAGGCTGTGCTCGCACCAACAACCCACGGACCACAAGTTGAGATATTTTCAAACCATGCAGCGCAGCGTCTTTGGACAGAATTTTGTACTGATGTAGGTCACTCTGTGAATTTTTTCCCCTTTTCTTTTCTTCCTTTTCCTCTGTGTGATTTCCTTGATAACTGAACTTCTTAAATTTTCTTGCTAATCGAAATGAAATTTGGTGGAGGGCATCGAGAACGAACTCGATTAAGACGTTTCACGAAAGAATTGCACTTTCGAGAAAATGCGCTTCTAGCATCAATATCCTTAATTGCAGAAATGTACACGGTTGCATATGGCATTTTCAAGGAATTGCTCTTTTTCTATGAATCCTAGAATCTAATAAAAATAATTAAAAGGCATTGGAAGAACATTAAGGCAGTAAAACAAGAAAAAAACCACCTTGCAAGTTCAGACTAAAGAAACTTTTAATGAAGGTGTAAAGGCTCTGAAGAAAGTTTCTAAGCACATTAACTCCCGCTTTATGACTATTTGCAACACAATTTTCTTTTTGCTGGGCGAAAATGAATTAAAATCTTAAATGAGTTTTATCTTCATCAGTCTTTTCTTTAGTCCATGCTCTTTTAAAGTAGTTATTCTGGAGTTATCTTTCTCTTTTTCTATATACCTTCATTGCAGTTCTTGACCAGAGCCAGCGTTACTGAGGTATACGAAAGGCGTGTGCAGAAGCTCTTAAAGAGCGCCACAAAAAAGGTGAGAAAAGAACAATTTCATGAGTGTTATTTTCTAACTACATCATTTTGTATTTTTTATTTTTATTTATTTCTTATTATGAAATATTGCTGTATACGAAAAGTACGCTACAAACCCATTGAGAAACCAGGGCTGCAGGGCGTTTCGTTAGGTATTTTTCGTCCACACAATTATAGTTGGTTCAGTCGCTTTTTGGTTCACAATGGGGCTGTTGCACTTTTTTGCTATGTTCAATTTAATAGTCGATTCTGGTGTAAATGCCTCCAAAAATAACGATGGCAGCACTAAAAGCTTCCAAATCCACGCCTAAACTCAATTAACGCTTTCATTTGCGCGAGTGTAATAGTAGCATAGGGCAGTAATAATGGGAGACTCCTATCTTTCGTCACTCTCTCTATGCTGACAAGGATGATTCACAGAGTAATTAGTCATCACAGTATAGTAATCCACATCCGATGAATGTTACCATGACATCTATAGTGACACCGGTGTCAAATTAACGTCGTCTCTTATTGCTCACCCCTTGATGGAGTGGCAGTATTGTTCGATGGGAATCTCCTATTATTATCGCCCTAAGACACCATTACACTCGCGCAAAAAAAGCGTTTTTATGGGGTTAGGAGAGGATTTCGGAAGTTTTTAGTGCTGCCATTGTTATTTTTGAGGGTTTTTACACCAGATTCGACTATTCAATCGCTTAAAGCAAAAGTGTGCATAACAGCCCCATTATTCGTCAAATATGTTTAGTCCAATATTTTTCCTCAATCTGTACCTATATGTATATGCATTTTTTTTTTTTTTTTTTTTTTTTTTTTTTTTTTTTTTTTTTTTTTTTTTTACAGTTACAAGAAGAACAAATAAAACAAACAAAGTGTGTCCACTAATTCACCTCATTATCAAAATCATTTTCCTGTACTTGAACAATCCGAATTCAGCTGAAAATACAAAGATGAACGTAAACTACCATGGACGAAAAAAATGTACAGTTTTTTTTTATTCATGGGACCAAAAATAACAATGGACGAACTTGACCGGACCGAATATACGCCCGGACGAAAAAGACTTGACGAAACGTCCTACAACCGGACGCAGTGTCAAAAAGATACAAAACATCCCTTTTTTTAAACTCGCTTATTCTCTCTCTATAGTCGCTGCTATATCGAAGCCTCATTGAGATCCAAACTTCGCAACAAAACAAGGAAACCATGCACTCGACGCCAACTGATAGTGACGTTTGAGCCATAATCCCTTGATAGCAGCGCGGAGCATACACGACTTTTACGACGAATCTGCATAAACGTAACGCCAACTGCAAAAGGAGGGGGGGGGAGAGAACTCTGCAACGCAAACCAGCGACAACGAGCTGGAATCCCCCCCTCTTCTATCAAGTTAAATTGCCTGTATAAAAAAAAGAGAAGACGAAGAAGAAAGAGGAGAATTGTGGAGGTGGTGGGGGTGAAAAAAAGGGAGGGGGAAAAAGTTGGGAAGCTGCGCGGGAATTAGGGAAATATGTTTTTGGTGTGTCTCCGGGTGGGCACGACTTGTCGTTGTCACCGCGGCGATGGGTGGAGGAGGGGTGGTTGAGGGAGAGGCGACATTCGTGGCTCGGCAAGGGAACCGAGCATTTGAGGAGCTTATAATAGAGGGGGGGGGTTTGGTAGTGGCTCCCCCTCTTCGCGATGTGATGCCGGAATAAAAGCTCATTTGGAAATATATTCAGTAAAATTAAAAGCGTTTGAAAGTAATTAAAACTTTTCTCACCGCGCGCACGAGGTTTTTTCCTCCGACGATAAACTCATACGCGCGGCCGACTGAACGTTGTCGAGGAGGGGGGGGGGAGGGAAAAACTTTGAAAAATAATTTTACTTCCCCTCTCTTCACCCTATCTTCCCCTCTCCACCCCCTGTCCACCCCCTCCATCCCCTCTTCTTCCCCTCTTCTTCCCCTCTCCACCCTCGATATTTCCTACACCACCACCGTCTTCCCTGTAGTGGAGAGCGGGCTTATTAAAACATACCTAACCTAGGTATGTTTTTGGTTTGTTGGGATGAATTCGAGGAAAGGGGTAGTTCAAAGATCGACTAGTATTTCAGGTTCAAGAATTTTCTAGGGTTCGAAATACCTATATATAGACTAATTTTTTTTTCCTGGAATTTTTAAAATATATATATGATGGGATTAGATGGAACGGGTTTCTTTCGTTTTATGTAATTATACGGTGGTTACCATAGCAACGGCCGAATCTTGAAATGCTCTGCCCCTAAAGCGTTACTCGTAGACAGTATTAACAATCGATCAGGTTGACAAAAGCGCAATTGATCAGCCAGCTGCTGGTAATGAAATAACGAGCCGATTTTGAAACTTTTCAATGCTGTTATCATTTTCCCAGCATAATTTTATACTTTCTCGTTTTCTTAAATTTTGTCCATTTCACTCCGTTCGTAATAGCATACTCATATAAATAGGTCATTTATGAGCGCTGTAAAACAAGGAGGCAAGCTAATTGCATTTCGGTGTTCGAAATTGGCGTATTTTGGAAAGAGCGAAAGAGAATTAATAAAGACGCGGACAAAACCAAATAGTGTCTTAAAAAGACACGACTTGCCTGGCACATTCTTATAGGGTTATAATGTTGCAAACTACCAAAAATACACTTTTTAGATTAGGTGATAACTATAGGTCCTTTTGAGGCAAATGTATTTTTTTATTTTTTTTTTTTCAAAATATTTGAAATAGGTGTTTCACCAAGCCACAAGGAACATTTTAAGCGGCAAAACCCCTGGATTCTCGCTGTTTTAAAAAATAACACACTCCTTAAGCTACACCCTCCTTTGTACTTACAACTGGAGAGACAAAAGTGGGAGGGGTACTTAAAGTATCAGAGTTGTTTGTTTTTTCTCTCTATACGTATGCCTATCGAAACAGATGTGATAGAAACGGATGGATAGGGAGGGGTTATCACTTGGGCTTTAGACCCGACCCTATCTGTGTCATTTTCCAACACACACGTTCCAATGGGTTGAGGAGAGAGAGAGAGAGAGAGAGAGAGAGAGAGAGAGAGAGAGAGAGAGAGAGAGAGAGAGAGAGAGAGAGGGGGAGATAGAGAGAGAGAGAGATAGAGAGAGAGAGAGAGAGAGAGGGAGAGAGAGAGAAAGCTATTTTTATTCAACACTAACAAAAGTAAATAACAATTATAATAAAGAAAGCATAAATAGATAATAACAAAATTTGATAGTGTCCAAGAGGCGAAATTAAGACTATGAAGTCTCTTCCATTCCACCCCTTGGATCCAAGAGAGAGAGAGAGAGAGAGAGAGAGAGAGAGAGAGAGAGAGAGAGAGAGAGAGAGAGAGAGAGAGAGAGGGAGGGAGGGAGGGAGGGAGAGAGGAAGAGTTTGTGATAAGAATAAAGTCTTGAATACGCCTGTGTATAGAATAATGTGCCGATGGCTAGATTTCTCACACGTGCAGACGATGGAAACTCTTGATACTTGATCTCGCTCGTAAGTTGCTTTCCGAGTACCGCACACCTTTTGTCTTGAGGATAATGAATTACAAGTGTCGTGCCTCCCCCCGGTCCATTCCCCAAAGAACTGACAATAAGAAAAAGGGGAGTACATACACTAACATACGACCCTCGCCCATCTCAGACTTACAACTGCAGGGTTGTCAGCTCACAGGCATATTGTTTGGTTTAACCCATATGTGCCCAACTTTATTAGAACACGTAAGGTGTTTTTTGGTGTTTTTCTTAAAAAACACCATACTAGAGTTAAACAAATTGAAATCTTAAAAATTGTGAAATTTTCTGGTCCAGCTAAATGATACGTACTGAAAGATCACAAAATCGGTTTTTGAGTAAAATTGGCCTAAATTTATTGTAATTTGGTCCAAAAAAAATATTATGAGTGCCGAGTGCACTCGGCACAACGGGTCGTCAATCGGGTCGTTAATGACCCAATGGGCATACATGGGTTTTAAAATAGACCGCTTCAGAGGGGTATTCAAAGTTTGGATTCTGAGGTTACATCACTTCAAACTACGCAGGTACTTACCAAACCAAAACCAATTTGTTTACTAACCCTTTTCTCTTGTTACTTGTGGTTTTAATTCACCAGATCGAAAATACAAGACCGTTATAAATGGCGAATCGTTAATTAAAGGCTAATTATTCTGCTCTTTTGGACGAGCTGAGATGAGATAGCGAGAATCGATCATTCCCATTGGTTTAAATGGCGTCACGTGACGGAGAAGTCATTTTTCTGAAATGAACGATTCAAACGACTTAAAATCTGTCACGTGACACCGCTTAAATCGAATGATCGATTCTCGCGCTCTCGTCTCGTCTCGTACAAAAGAGCAGAATCAGCTCCTAGGGACTTGGGGCCTGAGCGACGGTTCTTTTTGAGAAATCATAATTATCATGATTAAATAGAGACTTTTTATGAAGATCGCACCTATATTGTTTTATGGGCCCGGGAATGGTCTCAATCAGAGACAATATATAATAGAGACCACGCACTATCTATCTTGCCCATGTTTGCGCGCGGTGGCAACTTTTTTTTTCGGGGTCTCAACAGAACACCGCTAACATGGTCCATACGTTGACTGATGAGAAACATCGTTGAGATTTTTGCCTAGTGAAACCAGAAGCACCGAAATTGCATCAGTCAACGTATGGACCGTGTTGGATGGTGCACTCTCATGCTCCCTGTGTTAATTCCTGTTGAGCCCCGAAAAATAAGTCAGCCACCGCGCGCATGGCTAGTGCGTGGTCTCTATTATATATTGTCTCTGGTCTCAATGGAGCTCTTGCACGGTTTTGCTGTAGGCAAATGGAGTATCAATTCCAATGTAAAATGCTGCGAAATTAACGACGAGACCATTACTCAAGTCTAAAACTTACTCCTTGCAGAGAAAACTTAACTTGAAATGTCGGGTGACCACCCTTGCATTTATGCACCAACCTCGGATTCGGACCCCAAACAAAAGAACATAACCTACGAATTTGAACAGTGAGATTAATGAATTTGATTTCAAAAAGTAAATTTGAAGGAATTATAAAGGTCCATTTATATACATTTTGTCGCTAGGAGCACGGTGATAACTACAGAAAAGTTCTACGTTGCGTATTAAACGAGGAAGACGGCACTTAATTTCATGTCCTGTTATTTTGTTTGGGGTTCGAATCCAAGGTTGGTGCATACATGCAAGGGTGGTCACCCGAAATGTCAAGTCAAGTTTTCTCTGCGAGGAATGAATTTTAGACTTTTTTAATGGTGTCATCGTTATTTTCGCAGCATTTTACATCAGAATTGATAAGCCATTTGTCTACAGCAAAACCTTGCAAGAGCTCCATATTCCTCCTTATCGTTAACATGTAGACAAGGCCTTAAATCTGGCAACACGCGGGCAGACGGTCCTCTTAGTCCTCTATCGATCTCTAAAATTTGCGTCATCAGACAAAGCATAGAAGGGGGGGGGCAAGTTATCATTGTCACCAAGACCGAATCCTTGAAAACAGAAGGAGAGTGCGTGATAGTCGTAAAGGAAAGGGGGGGGGTGCACGTGCCCCCGCATTCCCCCCTCATCCATGTAGCACGAGAGAACAAACTGTTTGTCTCCGGTCGGGAGAGTGCAAAATTAATGGAAAGAGTACATTCAAATGATACTGTTGACAAGCCAGGAGGAGGCAAAAATACGAGGGGTCTGGGGGTACGATGAAGAGGGGGCGGGGGCGGGGGCAATATATATACTCACTCCCTCAAGTCGAGGAATAAATTGTTCTCATTATGTAAAACAATAATTAATGCAGTCATAGCGGCGGGTTTTTCGGGGGAGAAAACTCTACAAATGATGAAATGTCGCGGTGTATATGATGGAAGGGGGCATAGAAGCGATGGTTGGCGCAGGGAACGCAGGGAGCGTGGGAACCCGCCAAAGCGTACTCTACCCCCTTCACGAAGTTAGCTCCCCCCCCACTCCCCCCAACGTTACCCCGCATCCCCTTGAAAGAAGTGAGTGTATTAATTTTGGGCGCTCAGTGCACATCTTCCCCCCTTCTCTCCTCCCCCCCTCCCCCCCCCCCCCCCCCCCCCCCCCCCCCACCCCGGGACACCCACAGCATATTTCGAAACGGACTCAGACATCACGAATCACGCAACGCCGGCGCGGCGCCTTGGTTACTTGGTTAGTCGTCTGGTCGTGCTTCGCATAACAGCTTATTGCAGTGAAGTTAAGCTTGCTCTATATAAAATCAGGAGTGTGTTTCTTCAACAAAAAGCTGATTTTTGGTTTTTTTTTGTTTTGTTTTTTTGTTTTTTTTTTTTTTTTTTAAAGGAGCGCACTTTCTCAATTTTCGGTGAAATTTTTGGCAGTGATGAAAATTTCTGCTGTTCACAAGCAAAACTAAGTCAAAGCAATTATTTTTGGAAACACGATTCGAAAAAATAGAAATCTCCCAGCATTGATGACTATTAAATTGATGGGGGAAAGCTTTTAAAGCTGTGGAGTAAAGGCGGTATTGGTGCGAAGTCAACAGTTAGCCAACAATCGTCAATCGCAACAATAAGGTAAACGCACCAGTGAATGGCACTGTACCAGTGATTGGCAGTCTCTAATAATTTAGTGATTATATTGACCTCTGTTAATGATTTCTTGAATTAAAAAAATGTAGGTTCAACAGCTGAATCATAGGTAAAGCCACAGACATTCATAATGGTGGAAGGATAAAGGAAGAAGGAGAAAAAAAATAGTGAACACAAGCACCTCAGACAGTGTCCCAAAAAATGAGGATTTCTTATCAAAATCGTAAGGGCAAGCACCCCGTGTCTTAAGCTTTTTTTTGCTTTAAATTCAAAAAAATGATGAAAATTCAAGTTTTATCAGGTTCTAGACATAATTCTGCATCTTTCTGTGAAATTTCAGTAAAAAATTTTTAAATTTTTTTAGAGTGACAAATTACTGTGCCCAGGACTGGTACAGCAAAACTTGGCCTTAACCAGTGATTGGCAGTGTTTTGTAGTCACTGCCAATTACTTGCACATCATGTTCCAATGATTGGCACCAAGAAATTTTTAGGTTAGAAACAGATAATATTGGAAGGCAAAGAAGATAAATTAAGTTCTAAGGGGGGAAAAGGGGGGAAATGTAACACTGCAGACAACACTCATATTCAGGGGCGCCATTTCAGTTTTTCCCTTTGGGGGGGGGGGCGAGGGGCCTCCAAAAATGTGGATGACCATTTTTTTTTTTTTTTTTTTTTTTTTTTTTTGGCCGTGAATCTTAAACAAATTTTTTTATCTCTCTGACTTGATTAGGGGGAGGCCGGCGGGCCCCTCCAAAAATTTGGATGACTTTTTTTTTTCTTCTTCTTTTTTTTTTCCCCGTGCATTCTGCACGGAAAAAAAAATCTCTGCCTTGATTTTTCGGCCACATTGAAAACCCTTTGGGGGGGGGGCAATTGGGTGGTTCCGGGGCCCCCCCGAAGGCGGAGGGAGGGTCCAGAACGGCCGAGAGTACAGGCGATCGATATATCGAACTCTCATCACCCTCGATTCATCTCCGGAGGAAGCCTTGCGCGTGCCTTATGCGTACGGAGCATATTAAGGTGGGAATAGTGATTAAATTTGGTTTGAAATTTATCCGGGGCCCCCAAAAAAAAATTGTGGTTGTTCCGGGGTGACTATTCACCCCCCACTGGAGGCCCTCACACCATTTAACACCTGTTTTTACACCCCAAAACAGGACTATGGGAACTCTAGGAAACGTGGATTTTCAGAGCGCCTCGTATGGTACATGGGCTCCGTGAGGGTCGCGGATGTAAAACGAGGGTCATTATGATGTTTTCGTGGCTCCCCGTGGGTGGGGGGAGGGTCCGAGAACGACTGTGAGTACAGGCGATCAAAATATCCAACTCTCTAACCATCGATTCATCTCCGGAGGAAATAATAATTTGTTTTGAACGTACTTGGTTCAGTTTCCAAAATTCTCTGTGTTTGCAAGCATTTATTTCTCATTCATTTTTTTTCTAATTAATAAACAAATGGCAACACTGCCTATTTTGAAACAAAATCTTTTATTTTTTTTTACCATTCTTATCAACATTAGTCAATAATTCAAAGAAAATGTAAGGGTTGTTATTAATAAACTGGTGTGCCAATCACTGGAACATGAATTGCCAATTACTTGCACATCAAAATTTTGAGTGCCAATCACTGGTGCATTTTGCCCTTTTCTATTAAAAGCCATATAAAATAAAACTCAAGCTCAAAAATGTTTATTTTGACCTTTTTCCCCAAAAAGTGTATACATCTTCAATAGAAACCAACATATCAAGAATACCTTCAATATTTTGGGAGAAATAAAAATTCAAAGGGGCAAAAAATCCTTAAGGTGCCAATCACTGGTGCGTTTACCTTACACTCATCGGTCACAATCAGCTATGAGCTTTGACTTATCTCACGTAGTGTTCCAAATTATCTCACTCACTCTCCCACGACCCTTATGCATAGCCATCAGTGGGCGGCTTATGTAACGACGTAACGTGGCAGTAACGTATTCGCTCTATTTAAACCTAGGTAAAACAATCGATATTCAAGAGGTGCAATTGCACCCCTCAGACATCGATAATTTTGCATAGGTTTAAATGGCAAACAAGCATGGTTG